>CM062804.1:1153113002-1153749029 GCA_031772625.1 Pinus tabuliformis | reverse complement strand
CTCTCATCTTTACCCTTCTTAATTTCCTTCAGCTTATTTCTAAGAAACAAAACTTGATTTGATCATTTACTTTAAATTAACTCACCAGTCTATCGTATACTTCCTTGGAGGTGTCCATTTCAGAGATGTAGGCCACCAAGTGCTTGTCGATAGAGTCCCGAATGATCTTCTTCACTTTAACTTCCCTGTTCTTCCATTTTTTCCTGGTAGCAGGAGGTGCATTTGAAGGAGGCTCAACAATATTGCCTCTCACATGATCCAATACTCCTTGATCCACAAGGGTTAGATTGATAGACATCTTCCATCTGTGACAGCCAACTTTCTCACAGAACTTGTCTTTAGTAGGAAAGAGAGTTGAGGACCCCATCGTTCTTTTAGGAAAACCTTGCCAATCTTCTCTTCATTGATTTCTCTTGCTCTTGCTCGGGCTTTGTCTTCACCTTAGCTCAAATCCCATGTTAAGTTATGGTATGGTCTATTCTTAGAGCAATTTACTTGTTTTTCTTACTTATTATTTAGCAATCACATGTGCATAAGTAAAGTGTAGATTGAACATTAAACAATCAACAGAAAACAAGCCAAGACAAGAGACACAAGATGTGGCAGCTAGCCAGGGACAAACCCCACAACGTGTGGGGAAACCTTTTGATCAAATATTCATTTATCTTCAATAATTCAGCAGAGAGAAATAGTACAATAAATCTGATTCATATCAGCAGTAGCAAACCCTAGATCAGCAACATCAGCATTAGCGGCTTCATCATCGAACTAGGGCAGACGATATCTCACAAACCGACCATCGGATTGACTTCATTCCACCACCAAAAGTTGCGGCTTCTAGAGGAGGTTCAGATGAACCTACATTGCAGTTTAGATGAGGAGATATTCTAGGCCACATAGCTCAATCTTTACTTCTGTAGTTGCAGCTTCAATTTTAGCAGTTTCCGGCTTCAAACTAGGGCAGTCAATATCTTGCAAACTGTTCGTCGGATTGACTTCATTCCACCACCAAAAGTTGTGGCTTTCAGAGGAGGTTCAGATGAAACTACAATGCAGTTCAGATGAGGATATCTTCTAGGCCACGTAGGTAAATTTTTACTTCTGCAGTTGCAGCTTTAGTTTCAGCAGTTTCTGGCTTTAAACTAGGGCAGTTGATATCTTGCAAACCATTTGTCGGATTGACTTCATTCCACCACCAAAAGTTGTGTCTTTCAGAGGAGGTTCAGGTGAACCTATAGCATAATTCCAAAGAGGAGATATTCTATGCCACGCAGATCAATCTTTGGATCTGCAATTGGAGCTTCAGGTTCAACAGCTTCCGACTTCACATGTGTGAGAGAGAGACCCATTTCTATGCAGTAGAGAAGAGACTCATTTCTGCGCAATAGAGAGAGAGAGAGATATGTGATGAGAAGAGTAAGTGCAAATGAGGAAAAAATTTCCTATATTTATACACAACATTGGTGTTTGAATACATGCGTCTGTTGGGCTTCTGAGCCTACATGAGTTGTATGTCGGCTTGATAATAATTCTATAATCGAAATAAATTCATATCTCCATAAATACTTATCGGAATCGGATGATCTTTATATCAATCCTACACCTCTCGAGAAGAGGAATCTAATAAAATGTTATCAGCCATGAATAAGATGACCCACATGAAGTTTTTCCCTGGTTGCCAATTTTAACACAACACACATTCCAATCCAAGTCAACACAATTATTTTGATTGGGATGAGGGGTATATTAGTACACAACCAATATGTTAGTCAGAGCTTAAGATTCATCTCTGGTGTTTCTCCCCTTCCAGGAGGCCTAGACAGTACCCCGATGGAGTCGCGTAGGAAGAAAACCATTTCTCTACTGCCAGCAAGCCTGGTGAGTACCATGACTAAGTTAATTTGCATCACCTCTCTGCATGGGAAGCCTTTCTCTTTTTCACTTGATTCATTTTTCATTTTCAAAATTTTTCAAAATTTCATTTTTTTTCACTTTCAATTTTCATAACTGTGTGTAGCACTTATTCATTTCAGAGGTGGAAGAGGGATCCCGACTTATTGAGAGTAGAAGAGGTTTTTTCTTCAGAGAAGTATTTGTATATATCTCTTACATACTTGTTAATTTTTTCCCCCTCACCTTACCTTATCTGACTGAGTTGACAAGGGTTAACCCAAAACAATCGACTAGAGCACGTGATACTAGTTATCATGCAAGCATTGTGTTTTCATCAAGGTTCACTTCGAACAACACGTGTTTTCTATTGGTGTATCATGGAATGAAGATAACAAGTTCTACATATAGAGAGAGGACAACAGATAACCAAGTATTGGTAATTGCACAAATTGTCTTGTACTTTACCCTTGCTTGTTTCAAGAGTCATACATAGTTTCATGTGAAACTAACCTACAAAGGTAAACAAGCAAAAAAGACTAGAAAGAGCGCAAAGAAAAAGAAAAAGGTGAAAACAATGCGAGTAAGAAAACAAGCAAGAAAGTGAAAAAACACACAAAGTAAGAAAGAAAACATGCATGCAAGAAAACAAGATAAAGAAAATAATACTCCTACTCCTAAGCTAATGGTGCATGGGCATGATCACATGAAGTGATCTTTCTAATGCAGCCACCAACACATTGGTTGACCCATGTTGGTGAAGGCATGGTTCGTGAATAGCGCAGTTGCGCGAACTAGCAAGCATGAAAGATATAACAATGAAGACAAACACACTTCGATTC
This sequence comes from Pinus tabuliformis, assembly GCA_031772625.1. Lineage (NCBI taxonomy): Eukaryota > Viridiplantae > Streptophyta > Pinopsida > Pinales > Pinaceae > Pinus > Pinus tabuliformis. The sequence continues at coordinate 1,153,746,297 of CM062804.1, read as the reverse complement.
TAAATGCGTCCACATAATAGAAATGAGTGTAAGTGCACGACATGAAATATGTGGACTTACCATGGTTTTGTGCAACATTGCGTGCATATGTTAAGAATGTGCATTCTGTTGACTATGACATGCAAGCAAATGAGAGAAACAAATACAACTTGCATCCTGCGTGTGTTCTCGCTGTGTAAGATTCCTCCAATGCATGAGCGATGGGATCATGTAGTTCAAGTGCAGGAAGAGAAATTTGAGTATGAAATTGATTTTCATTGCATACAGATGAGTGATGAGGAGCCTTGGGTGTTTCAACAGTTTCTTGACCTGAAGTGAAACCATCCTCAGGACAGCGAGGGTCTAACATAACCATAAGCTTGGGTTGAAGTGCCTCGACAATTTGCGGGTTTTCGACTTCGTTGAGATACAGATCATCATAAACATGTGGCTTTAAAAAATCAACAGTGATAGAATCAACATCGTGATCGAATACGGGAGTAAAGAGATCACGACAGCTACGATTAGAAAAATCAATGATTTCATCAGCATCCTCATGATTTGATAAATCAAATAAAGGGGTAGACAAGAAGAAATAATGTTCACCCTCTACATCTTCAGAAAAAGCAAATGAAGGATCAAGTGGATTTTCAATGAAGCATTTGTCCTCTTCACTATCAAATGATGGGCTGATATCTGGTGTGTTCTATGAAAGATCAATAATAGGTGCATCCGTTGGCAGATTTACACAAGGAAATCAGTGATGGAAGAATCACCAAAGATGTCAAGAAAAAGTGAAGGAGGCACAGATAGAGGGAGATCATCCTTCGCCACCAGTTGATGTTCAGGCTCCAGTAATACTCATCATAAATGATAGCGCAGGTTGGTTGTGCAATACCAACTCCATCGATGTCTTGATATTCATTCACAATAGGTGTAGAGTCTAGAATGGGAACACAGGATAGTGCAATCTAGAGGATAAGAAGAATACGAAGACATAGGCTAAGGTAATAAAGGCACGTGACAACCCATGGTCTTTGCAACAAAATCTATGTGAAAATTGAGAGAAGTAATGTTGGGAGGATATAACATTTGAACACACGTGTGTTCATGTTCTCCCACATCACTCTGTAGTGGTGACATTATTTGATGAGGGGACAATAGACAATCACTTGTGACAACAACTATGTTTGTTTATGATTGCGCAGTTTCGTCACCAAAGTATGCTGAGCGGGGTTTGAAATTCAACTTCATCTTGGGATTGACTGATTTGTTAAGATAGTATTTGAATCTATCCCAAAGATATTGAAACTTCATCTAGCTTTTCAGAGCTTGAAACTGAAATACACGGAAGTGCTGCCAAAATTTCGTGGGTGATTATTGTAGTGTCTTCTGTTGTTTTAACAAATTTTTGTTAAGAGGTTCCTATCAAAATGATGGAAACTAGATTCAATAAGATCAAAAAACTGGTCAAGTGAGTGCACACTATCGGGAGGTAGGTTGTGGCACCATCATTGTGGGGATTCGCAAAGTTTTTCTAAAAGCAAGAAACTAGCCTTTTCATCAGAGAATTCATTTTCATTATCAATAAATTCATAGAAGTCTTGTAAATACTTGAGCCAGTCCACTTCTCCTTCACCATCATACATGAATTCCAACAAGAGATCAAAAAAATCCATGGTGATGTCAAGATGTTCGGCATAAGAAAAACATCATGAAGGGATGAGTCTAACAGTCTCCATGACAGATATGTGAAGATTTAAAATAGGATATCAAGGCTCATCTTGTCATCTAGCCCTACTTCTAGCACTAGAAATGTTGGCAGTGTTGGAACGACCAACATGTTATGGGATCTCCCTGGTAAGAAGTGCCAACTAGACCTTAGACCGTTGGGTGTAGGATTCCCAACAGTGGGTTGTACACTATTTCCTTGACTGCGGTTGTGCATAGATGCAAGTAGGAAGTCCTTGTTGGTAGCAAGGGTGTGATCAACACAGCAAGCCAAGGAAGGTACATGAAGGGTTCTAACACATAGAAGGTGGAATGAGTGCGCCCCTTGGAAACCTGTGGAAACATGTAGATTGGAAGGGAACACGTGAGCAAAGATACATCACAAGTGGGAAGGTGGGTGAAACAACAATCCAAAGTGATGTTTAAACAAACAACACATCTCAATTAGATTCATACATAGATATATACAAAGAGTCCATACATGCAGGAGTAAGCAAGCAGATAAATATATCGTTAGTGCAACCAATACAAATAAATTACAATAAAAACATATGCATGAAATGTCTTGGCTCTATTATGTTAAGAGTGAAGGATATAATCATACAATACAACCATGACCAACCACTAGTTCCAATAGCGGAACATTATAGTCACTGTCGCCTGCTCCTCCAAAGAGATGTACTAGCTATGCACTATGGAGAAGCCAAGGATCATTACAATAAACTCCAAGCTTTCTCTAAGATATTCCTATAGGAAGCTTGGCCACTGAAAGCCTATATAATGAGTTATGAGGTTTTATAAATAGAAAGGGTGGGGTCACACTTGACATTCCCCTTTGTGACTCTTCAACTACCCTCATGACTTCACCTACTACATGACTGTTATGCTCGATAGTTGAGACTTAGTCTTTCAGTTTTACAAGATGTTACATTACAATCTATGCATGTACCCGTGTGAGACAAAATAGGCTTGCCCAAGCCATGCAAGACACTACGACGACTCAAACAACTATGGGAAGTCCAAGTCTTCGACATCCTCACGATGATCGATAATGGCGAACTGATGCCAATCTTGGTAGTCCGTGATGGTGCCCACATGCTCATTGGTGACATATTACTAAAAGTGAACTCTTGCCTTTGTTGAATCTAGGTACGCTGATCTGGCACCTCTATCCAATTCATCTGCTAACATGCGCATCATAGTCCTGAGTGTAGTCGAATCAACAACATACTTATGCATAGTGTCTATGTTGATTTCAAAGTCTGCACTAATGGCTACACCCATCAACTCGTCGAAGTACATGTCCATATCTGTCGGACTTGGTTCTTTGACTTTGCTTTAGTTAGCATACTAATAAATTATATTATGTGTGCGGGCACAATGACATCCATGCTTTTGAACACCCATGCATGCAAAGCCTGAAACTGGTGATGAGCTGTGGGAGTTCCTCGTAGTTCTGGAACTGACTCCAGATGTGTGCCTTAAACTCTACTACCTTTGGCTTCATCATCTTTGGAAAATGAAATTGGGATCCTTTGTATCTCATTTTCCATGCCTATATGTGGTCAACAACAGTGTGCAAATTTGACAAGATGTGTGCTCTCCTAGCACAACGATGTTGCCAACTATTGAGATGGACTAATGCCTTATGCACAGTACTCAATATGGAATAAAACATTAGCATGACTTTCTCAAGGAATGATACTTCATCTAGTATCACTCTCTTCGACTTTGCTCTGGTGGATGATGTGACCATTTCTCCTCCCTGCTTGGCTGCTTGTAATTCCTTAACCATTCACTCGTTCTCTTCTATCAAGAATCAGACACTCAAGCTAGTGGCTTTAGCTTATTCTTTGGTAGCATCGGCCAATGTTGTTAGATGCTTACACACATCAGATATGATCACTCATTCTACAAGTTTCACAGGAGATGTGTCGACATTCGAAGTAGGCACTCTCTGTGTTGCAACTCATTGAAAGATATGTTGTGCATCTCCGCTTCGAGATTATCTTCAAGGATGTATGTTTCTCATTGATCACTTGTGACTTGCTCTACTCCCAGATCTAGTGAAGATAGTGGGGTGACCTCTTGGTTATGACGCATGAGGTTTGTATCCTAATATAACTCTTGTTGCACCACATCTGTATACATCTACTCTAGCATATGTTCAATCTCTTGAGCTAAGTCCTGCTCATGTGACTGCTCACCCAATCTTCTCTATGCCAACACTCAGATGAGTCTATAACTTGTATGGGCATAGTTTCTGTAGTCTATTCATGATGTACCTCCTATTGTGTCTGTCCCTATTGTGCTTCCTTCTCCCTTTTGCATTTATATCTTTTCCTTTGTGTTGTCATCAACCTTTCTCTTGCCTTTGTCATGCATAGGTCTATTAGCCTTTGCTGCTACTGATGATGGTGCTCTTTGAGATGTTGCTTCACACTTCTTATCTGACCATTCCATAGCTGTGCCAATAGATTCACTTAGCCTAGAGAAGTTGTGACAATATCTACATCGATCTTCCTCAGCCCTGTTATCAGCTGGATTGACCTCAGGATGAAGGGAGGCAATTCCAGGGTAACCATAAACCAAGCTTAACCTGGTAGCTAGCCATACCAGGCCGGGAGAGGGCTCTCTCCTTTGGAATTTCAATCAGGATGACTAGATTAGGTAAACATTTTAGGCTCGATATAGTAGCTCAAAAGATTTCGATTGAAAGTGTTGGTTTTTTGTTGGATCAGATGGAGCTGGGCAGTTTTAGGTCCAGGAAATTAGGTCAAAATGCAGGTTGTTCTATGGGGCAAGGTAGGTAGATGCTTTAAACACTAGAAATTTAGTTAGGTGAGATGTCTAAGACTAGTGAGGAGCTGAGGAGGGCATGGGACAAGCAAGAATCCTACTCAAATAGCAGAAAACATTAAATACTGAATGGTTTCCCAAGGTAGAGCACTGTAAACAATGAATTCTATCTATCTATCTTGATATCATTTAGTTAGAAGCATTGAAATATATTGTGGAATACATAAAACATGTGAAAAACTGATAATAGAATAAGAAAGTATGGAAAAGCACCATACCACAAGTATCCTATAAAAATAGCTGCAACTCCTTTTAATTTCCTTGCCAAACTGCTTACAATGATGTACAATATTGTTCACAGCATCCAAGTGAATCCAACCTCTAATAATGACAAAGAAAATACATAATATAGACATCAAATTACTCATTCTAACCATTAGGGGTCGAATCCATGAGAAGATGGGCAGTTTCAACCATTTCCCAACTAAGAACTGGAATATAGGCAGTCAAACAACTTGCCTCTATAAGTAGGGAAACTGATTCATTAGCCTCAAAACCACCTCTAACTAATGAATCTACCCTCTAGTACTATTTTTCCATCACATTAACATGCCATTTCATTAATTACATGAGTGAAATCATTCATCAGGAGAGAAAAGACAAATCCACAGTCAAAACAGGCGAAATTTTGATTCTATTGGCAAACATGTCAAAAGCGCAGCACCACTTTCCACCTGGTTTTGGAGGCCTTCCCCTTAGCCAAATTGATCCCATTATATTTTATTGGAAACTTCTTCAAGTCTAGTGTCTGGAACAACTGGAATTTTTGATTTGGAGGTCATTTTCCCGCTCAAAACTTGAATCTCCCAAGACTACTTCTGTGTGTCCAAAAAGAGGCAGAGAGGTCATTTTATGGTAGTGTTTGGACCTTTTGGTGACCCAGATTTGCTCCAAAAATTCTGAAACTTTCCAGGGTGTATTTTCTCATCGTGATGAATCCAAAAATACAAACTTTTTCTCGATATGATTCTCCAAGAAAAAGCGCAGTGGCTTCTGGTCCAGTTTTCTGTGTTGAAAATTTCAAAATTTGAAAAATGCAAAAAATCTCCAAAACTTGCCCAAATTTGGCATGGGACACCACCATCAGCTGCTTTGATGGGATAGTGAGGGTTCAGCTAATATTTTCAACTTATCTTTCTCCTTTTTTCTCTTTAATGCCTTCCTCAACCAGCTTTAAGCTTCCTGATCCTCATGTTACAGATTTTGCTGTGGGTCATGTAATGGTAGCCCATGTGGCGAACCATATTCTTATCCCTGTTGGCCTTCTCAATCAGCCCTTTGAGATATATGTTGACCCTCTCAAGCCATTTTTCCCTATCATTCTCAATCTCTTGCTCAATAGGAGTAAACTTGACATGAGCCTGTTTAGCCATTTGCCTTTTTTCTTTGATCATTTGCAGTTCCATCAGGACTTTCTTGTCACTCAATTGTTTGTTTTCCTACTCTAAATATTTGATGATGAACTTGGCTCTTTCTAAGTTATCAGCCAAGGATTGTATTTGAGCTTCCCTCTCTTGAATAATCATGTCCTTGACAGTTTCTTCATCCTAAGCTTCCAAGTCAATGATGTCAACTCCATGATGAGTAAAGTGTTGATGTGGCTCCTCATTCTCAATTAGGTCAAAATATCTTTCCTCCTAATCACCAAGATCTTCCTCTTGTACTTTTTCCTTGGCTTGAACAATGTCGTAAAGTATGGATGGTACTATGGACAAGGACATGGAGGAATGGAGTGGGCAAAATGTATGAATGAGGGGGTTTGGGGAGTGACATATATTTCATAGGGTGGGATAGCAATAGTGGAGATGATGATTTTAGTTTATGAAATAAGTTACAGGAGAACTAGGGTTTATAATAGAAATTAGGGTTTTGATTTTAAAGATGAAAAACCACAAAAATCTTGACACAAAACCCTAAGCAACAAGATACATTAGGATACTTCCTTATAAAGAGGGAAACTTGAAGAAATTTGATGGAGTTTGGTGATCTGAAGTGTTTTGGGGATTTTCTTAGTAAATCATAGTGCCACCTACAGGAGTGTATCCCTAGCCTCAAAGCGCACCGCCCATGTATTTTTACACTAGGAAAAATCTTTAGAAGCGCAGTGCCGAGCTAGAAGTGCAGCACTACCACTCAAAAGCACAACACCAATTATAAATAGCTTTTGACTACCTTCCCGATGTCCCAATTAAGCTTGGGATAGCTCATTAGAAAGCTTGTCCAGTCTACTTTCCCAAACATCTTGAACGATTCAATTTTGAGTTTATTTTCCCTATCAAAAGTCTAATCTCCCAAGACTGGTCAAAATGTGTAGAATGAAGCTGCCAAAATGAATAGTAATCTTGTAGTCAACTTTTGAAGGTCTTCCTCAACGTTAAATTGAGCTCATGATATCTCATTGGAAATATCTTTGAGTCTAGTTATCATTTGACTCATCAAGAAAGTGATTTGGTCAACCCAGCTGGGAGAAATATTGCTTTTCCCAAGTTAACTCTATAAGTGCATTAACTCCCTTGTAGGAACTGTATTTTTTACATTTCTCTAAAACTATGACACCTGTGTACAAACTGAAAGAGGTCTTTCTTCTTGGGTCTATGATGGAGAATACCTCTCACTTTTCTCAAATTCATCTTTTCTTTCTTAGAAACACAGTTTGAAGAAAAATCGTCCGTTATGTGTGGTGAATGGCTTGTTCCTTGGAATGCCTTCTCAACAAATGATGGAGGCCCGATGTTTGATGATATTAAATGGCCTCACACCTTTTGATATCTCTCATGCCTCCTCTACTCATAGATATTTGCTCCCTTAGCCAACCCTAGCTTAGTGGGAGAGGAATTTAAGGTTTTAGTGATTTTTTCTCTTTTGCGTTTACAAGTGAACTGATGCTCAATATCACTTGATTTTTGTAGTGGCGGATGCTTGGCAACATCACAAGCTTAGGAGGAGCTTGGGAACAAATATTACATATAGAAAAAGTAAAATTACATCGTGAATAAAGATAAAAAACAATAATACTCTGTTTTCACCTCAAAACTTGTTTTGAGGTGAGAACTACATTCAGCTTCTCAACTAATAAATTATGATTTTAATAATGATGATTGACCTCCTCATGTGCTTGCTGACCCTTATTAACATATAATCATTGAATTTGACCATGGAGGAAACCCTAAGACCTAATGAGACCAAACCCTATGTAATTGATGAAATGGACTATAAAATGAACATGAATCATGACTAAAAGGTTTGAAAGAGGATCAGCAAGTACATATGATGAGTGAAAAACTGAAGTAAACCCTACCATCAGTAGATCCAGGACCTAATGGAATGACTCAGCAGCATGGGACTCCTACCATGAGATGCAAAAGAGTAAATTTCGATCACTGATGGCGATGTGAAGACTCTGACAGTAACAAGCCCAATGACATGCCCCATGGATCCAACAAAATTGCACTCTCGCACAATGGTCCTTTATAGAGCAATGTGGGTCATACAGATTGAAACTTCTAGTGCCAAAATTAAATCTTTTGAACTCTTCCGTCTCGGCATCAACATGGCATAGATTCTGTATCTCATACCAAGAAATTTGCAAAGGAAGAGTGGGCCAAGTTGCCTTCTTCTTACTCTGTAGTTTAGTTGATACGACACTTCTTGCATGACAACCTTGTCCATGGAAAAATTCGATAAAACATGGGGAGGCTTCTTCACGTTGTACATCCATATGAAGGTGCCAAGGGGTGAGTCATAGCAATCTGCTATGTCGATCAATTCCTCCATTACTTCCTGTGACATGAAAGGTGGATCCTGCTCAAATATCATTTTGCACAATAGGGTAACAAAGTGGTCTGACAACTGTATGATGACTCCATAGAAGCTGCACTCGGAGAACAATTTGTAATAAGATTCTTTGCATAACGGTTTCTGAAGGTGCCCATGCCCACTTCAAGCATGGGAACTCCTGACTGCACAAATTTCATCGAGTATGTATGCAAACGTGGATATATATGCTTGTTGACCTTTGGGCGGATGTCGGGCTCCTATCACTTGTTCCTTCAACCTAAGAGCCAACATGTCAAACCAGTTTCATGGCCTTCCTTCACTGGCCATTTGGTCCAAGACAATCACCCAACTCTATGGGAAGGTCTCTGTGCTCTCTTGGTCATATAAGCGTCATGCAAAGATGACCAAATACTGATATGCCTTCCGGAGTATCTTCATGTTTTAAACAAGGCTAGGTGTTGTGCTGAACTTGGTTAGCTCTTTCACCCAACTCTTCAAGATAAATCTGGAGTTTTTATTGCTGCACATGGTGAAGGGATTCTCCATTGTGATCATTGCTTGTGGTAAATGATACATCTCCTAATAGTCCTTCGCCATGAAGGTAGAAGCTCTCTTCCACTGACACTTCTCAACAACATCATCTTAGGATTGGTGTGTAATACAATCCAATCCATCATGTCCATGCATGGAAACATGGGATACCTGCATGTAATCTGATATAATTTACGCTTGTGGTAGGTTTTAACCCCATACAGGAATTATCTGCATACGAATTCTAAAACAAAGAAAATAAACAATGTGAGAGCATAACACATAAAACACATACACAGAGATTTTACCCTGGATCCCAAAAGTGGGACTACCAGCTTGATTTTTCATTATTTTCCTTTCAGTGTTACAATACATATTTATACATGCCGAAGCGTCCATTACCATGGGCTGAAAACCATCATGTCTAAAACCATGGACCGAAAACCATCACATCCAAAACCATGGACCAAAAACCATCACATCCAAAACCATGTTCAAAAAACATACAAAAAACCTTAGGTAGGTCCACCCAACCTAATATAGGGCCCGAACCCCATAGAGTGGGGTTACCTACACCCCTCAAACCCCCTGTGACTCCCCCCGCTATGCAATTGGTGCAACAAAGAGGGGGCTCCACCCCCTCCTATCCACCTAGTTACCTATGTGGGCTAGTCGTGGAAAGAATATAACACAACCCAACATTCTCCCACTTGTTGTTTTCTTTCAATAGGGGGCCACAAGGGAGCTTTGTCATTTATCCAGCCCTGCAATTCCCATTTTTTCTCTACACCAAGAGAACTTCTTAGAGCTCACAGATTTTTTCAATGAATCTGCAGTATTCTTCAAAGTGTCCACCTTTACGAGAAACACCTTTTTTTCTTTTATCATATCCCTCACAAAGTGATACTGAACATCAATGTGCTTTGTCTTCGAATGGTAAGCAGGGTTCTTTACCAAGAAAATTGCACTTTGGCTGTCACAATCTATCCTTATAGCTCCCTATACTAACCCCATCCTTGAACACAATATCTGCAACCAAACTACTTCCTTGCTTGCATGAGTGCCTGCCATGTATTCTGCCTCTGTAGTTGATAGTGCCACTGTAGATTGTTTCTTACTCATCCAACTCACTGCACCTCAAAATAGGTTAAACACATACCCACTTGTAGATCTTCTCTGGTCTATATCTCCATCCCAATCCGCATCAACAAAGCCATGGATATCCAAAACTATGTCCAATCCTAGTCTTCCTTGGTAGCACAAACCATAATCATTAGTGCCATGCAAATACCTAAAAACCCACTTCACTGTTGTCCAATGCTCCTTCCTTGGTTTTGACACAATCCTGCTCAATACTCCCACTACATGTGCAATGTCTGGTCTAGTACAAACCATTGCATACATCAGGCTACTGACTGCACTTGCATATGGAACACTGGACATATCCTCTTCCTCTTCTTGTGTCTTGGGACACTGTTCAGCAGATAACTTTACACCTACAAGAATAGGAACTTTCACCGGTTTACTATCCTGCATATTAAAACCTCTAATATTTTCTCGACATACTTCCTCTTGTTTAACCAGAGCTTCCTCTTTGCCCAATCTCTTTTCATTTCCATGCCCAAAATATAGTTTGTAGCGCCAAGATCTTTCATGTCGAATTTGGAGGACAATTGGGTCTTCAAATCCTGGATAATTTCTTTATCATTTCCAACCAACAACATATCATCCACATACAAGACTAGATAAATACCAAGGTCACAAATTAATTTAAAATACACATAGTGATCTACTTTACTTCTGGTGAAGCGATGTCCCTGTATAAATGTATCAAATTTCTGATACCACATCCTTGGTCACTGTTTTAACCGATACAGAGACTTCTTTAACTTGCATACCAATTATTTCTTACCCTTCACCGCAAAGCCTTCAGGTTGCTTCATATAGATTTCCTCTTCTAGATCCCCATGAAGAAATTTTGTCTTCACATCCATCTGTTCTACCTCAAAATCAAGATAAGCATCAACAAATAAAAGTAATATAATAGAAGTTTCCTCGGCAACAGGAAAAAAAATATCACCAAAATCAATTCCCGACACCTGGGAATAACCTTTTGCTACCAACCGACCTTTTTATTTCTCCACCTTTCCTTCTGCATTCGTATTCTTCTTGAACACCCTAATGGGTTTCCTTCCAGCTGACAACTCCACCAGATCCGAAGCCTCATTTTTGTGCAAAGATGTCATTTCATTAACATGGCCTCTTTCCAGAGTTTTCCAGCCTCTGAATCTACTGCTTCCTTCACACTTTCGAGATCATCATCAGTAATAGATAAAGAAAAACTTGAACAGAAAGTAGAAGGACTATATGTTTCTAGCTGCCTTCTTTCTCGAACTGATATTCTCACACCCAGAGTTTGTGGCTCATCATCTTTTGATTCCTCTGTTGTAGAGTCCAATTTTTCCTCCTTTTGCTGAAAATCTATCTTCTCAAGTTCCTTTGGTTGGACTTCATGTTTAATAACATCTTTCACCTCTCAGAACACCACATCTCGGTTGTACACAACCTTCCTTGTTACTGGGTTCCAAAGCTTATAACCCTTTAAACCATCCTTATACCCAATAAAGATGCACTTTTCAGATTTACTATCTACATGTACATATGCATCACATCCAAATACCCTCAGATGTGAAAGAGAGGGTTTCCTACCAGTACATACCTCTTATGGAGTCTTACCCTCCAATGTTGATGAAGGTGATCTATTGACTAGGTAACATGTTGTCTCCACTGCCTCTGCCCAGAATTCATGTCTTAACCCATCACCACTCAGCATGCTTCTTTCCCTTTCCATCAATGTCTTGTTCATTCTTTCTGAAACTCCATTTTTCTGAGGTGTATATGTAGTAGTCTTCTGCCATGCTATACCACACTTCTTATAGAATTCTCCACTGTTATCTGTCCTCAACACCTTTATCTTTTTCTCTATCTGGTTTTCCACTAGATCCTTAAATTATTTAAACCTATCAATGACTTTAGATTTATTCTTAAGGAAATATATCCATGTATTCCTTGAGAAGTCATCTATAAATGATACATAGTACACAAAATTAGCCAGTGATGGAACCTTCATAGGTCCAAACACATCAGTGTGCACAAGCTCTAATATCTGTTTGACCCTTGTACCACTAGAGGGGAAACTCACCCAATTCTTCTTCCCATATACAAAATTTTCATGGAAATCAAAATCCAGAGAGCTATTACTCATACCTTCTACCATACATTTACCATGAAGTATTCAAAGGCCCTTATCTCTAATATTTCTAAGCCTTTGATGCCATAGCATGGTCTTCTCTCTAGAGACCACTAGATTTTTTGCTCCACATTCAGGAACCACAGAACTTTTGCACCCATCAACAATAGTGCTACCTTGTAGCTTGTACAGAGTTCCAACCCGAACTCCCCGCATCAATACCAGTGCTCCCCAAACCATCTTGTGGGTATCCTTCTCAAACACTGCTTTTATACCTGCATCATCCAGCTTGCTATCAAAAATTAGATTTCTGGCTAATGCAGGAATATGCAGAACACCTAGAAGTGTTCTAACCCCTCCACCTTGCAAATTCAACTTTACTTTTCCGTGACCAACGATTCTAGCCTTCCTGTCATCCCCCAAAAAGACATCACCACCATCATATTTCTCATACTCGCGGAACCACTCTCTATGGGGAGTGAAGTGAAAGGATGCACCTGAGTCAATCAACCATGCCTCGTGATCTACATGTGTACTTGAAGAAGCCAGGTACACATCCCCACCTTCATCTGAGGTGGTTTTAGCCTCTGCAGAAGGAGCATCATCAGATCCCTTTCCTTTATTAGGAGCTTTAGATTTAGAGTCCCTTTTGTAGTGCCCTTCTTTTCTGCATTTCCAGCACACCACATTTACAGGTTTTCTTGGAGATTTAGATCTCTCTCTAGATTTAGACCTCGCACTAGATGACTTATTTTTGTTTCTATTCTGGGACCATCCTCGTACAAACAAGGCATCATCATTCTGGCTCTCCATATTTTTCCATCTCATTTCCTTCGTCAGTAAGGATGAGATTATTTCATCAAACTTCAAGGCAATTGCATTGCTACCTATTGCAATAACTAGACTATCCCATGAATCTGGTAGAGAACACAACAAACTGATGCACTTATCTTCATCTGAAATTTTAATATCAACAGATGATAACTGACTTACCACAGTATTAAATGCATTCAGATGCTCTGTCACTGAGTCTCCATCTTTCATCCTCTAGTTATACAACATTTTGGTAGAAACAGTTTATTCACCAGAGACTTAGATTCGTACAAAGTACCTAACTTGTCCCACAAAGCCTTCATCATAGCTTCCCCTTATACATTCAACAATAGTGAATCTAAGACACACAATCATATTGTGCCCTTTACCTTCCGATACAACTTCTTCCATTCTTCATCAAACACTCTCGTTAGTTTAGTACCCATATCTACCATGATCCACTAATCTTTATCAACCAACAGATCCACCATCTTGAGTTTCCACAACTCAAAACTCTGACCATTAAATTTCTCAATCTCTATCTTTCCACTACTCACGATCTTCTTTCACCACCAAAATCGATCCCGTAGATCTCACATTGAACAGGGTCTACCACAGGCTTGAGCAAAACCCCTCAACAACAAAGGCATCCCCTTCAAGCCAAAACAACTCTAATACCAAATTTAGGTTTTAACCCCGTACAGAAATCACCTGCATATGAATTCTAAAACAAAGAAAATAAAAAATGCGAGAGCATAACACATAAAACACATACACACAGAGATTTTCCCCTGGATCCCAAAACCAGGACTACCGGCTTGAATTTCCATTATGTTCCTTTCAATGTTACAATACATATTTATACATGTTGAAGCATCCAATACCATGGACGGAAAACTATCATGTCCAAGAACATGGATGGAAAACCATCGTGTCAAAAACCATGTGCAAAAAACATGCACAACACCATAGGTAGGTCCACCCAACCTAATATAGGGTCGAAAACCAAAATTTTCTAAGGTGTTTCCCCAGACCCCGTAGAGTGGGGTTACCTGCACCTGTCAAGCCCCCTGTGACTTCCCCCACTATGCAATCAGCGCAATGAAGGGGGGCCTCCTCCCCCCTCCTATCCCCTCAATTAATTATGTGGGCTAGTCGTGGAAAGAATATAACACAACCCAACAATTGAGATAGAACCTATGGTCTTCCAGGTCTTCCTCAAATGTGCCTGAGAATGGATCATTGATGTCCTGTCATTTCAACTTGACATATCTATCTATGACTAGCTTGGTATCTTCGTAAACATGCAGCCCATAGACACTTGTTCAACTGCATCTCCAGTTTAACTTCCAACACCGTCCTTTGACCCTACTCTCTTGGAGGCCATTGTACTATACCACTAAGAGACACACGAACACCTACTATACCTGGATAAATAACGACACTCATGACAAGAAATCTGTCAATTGAAAACTAAAAAAAAATTGACTTACATGTAACATACCTAGGTGACTGGCAGTAAAGATTACGCAATATTCACCGAGGGGTGGGGAGACTGATTGAAAAAACTGCACAAAACACAGTCCAGGATGTCAAGAGGTTTTCTGATTACTGGACTTGCGCAATGCATAGTCCAGCCTTCTTGCTGAGGGCTGAAATTGTGCAATACGTAATTTCAGATTGCAAGGACATGTATGCCCAGAAACTGGATTGCGCAATTTTCTGGGTCAGCAAGGCACTGCCTCCCAGAATTGCGCAATGCAATCCTGGAGGTCAGTGCTGGTCAGGTTTAGACAATTTCTAGGGGGAAGGTAGAGCCTTCACTTCCAGAAATGTACATTTCAGTCTAGGTGAGGCAAGATCCGAGCCAAGGCAGCCTAGAGACGCCCATGGGCGACTCAAAACATGAAGAGGTTTGAATTCATGGAAAGACTAAATGTAAGCAAGAGTGAATGATCATGCATGAAAACAATATGAAAGATTCAGAAAATGGGAAAAAATGCATGTGTGTGAAACGAGTCGCCGCAACAAGAACCGTTAATGCAAGAACAGTGCCATGCATGCGATAGCACTGGGATGTAAATAAAAATTGAAATGATGCTTCTATAAGCTAATATACATTAAAATGACAACAGGAATCTAACAAAGCCAAGAAAATAAAATTCATAGAAAATTAAATATTCAAAACGACAAAAAAGAAGCAAATAACATGAAAATCAGACTTACCCGAAAAACTTTGAGCTGACTATGTAGAAGACTCCTAGATGAGATGTGGGATGTCAAAGCTCCAATATTGATATGAGGAATGAGCTCTGCAGCATCAA
The DNA here is from genome assembly GCA_031772625.1 of Pinus tabuliformis. Taxonomy (NCBI): domain Eukaryota; kingdom Viridiplantae; phylum Streptophyta; class Pinopsida; order Pinales; family Pinaceae; genus Pinus; species Pinus tabuliformis. The sequence goes on along the minus strand of CM062804.1, from coordinate 1,153,731,033 downwards.
ATAAATAAGTTTGAGGCTTATGACATGCATGCCACAAATCTAAGAAAAAGCTACACTTGGAGGGAAGTTTCTAAAACGACATTTTCATGTAACCTCCAGCTGCTACAAATAGATCCCTGAAATTTAGGGATTCTTTTTCCATGTTTCTTTTGCTATTTCGAGAAAAATCATCCCATGCGTGCAAATCAATATTGCTTAGTACCAGATGGAACCGATCAAACTGAAGGCACATGCATCATTTTACAAGCTTGGGAAAGGGATTTGTGCAGTTTTTGGGCTGAGCAGGGTTGGTTGTCCATGAGGCATTGTGAAATTTCTAGCCTCAGCATGTCACTGCCTCCCAAAATTGCGCAATTTTTAGGTTGAAGGCCAATGACTGGCTAGATTGTGCAGTTTTCTTAGGGAGGGCTATCTGGTTGGATTCGCAATTCTGGAGCCCAGTAGGATTGTGCAATTTCTGGAGGGAAGGCTAGTTCTGTTCTAGAGTTGCGCAATATTTTTAGTGAACATCTTAGCTAGAAATTTTCCTAAGTTCAAAATGGAAGCCTGTTATTAGAGATTATCAAGTTGACATGCATAGGCTGGAAATCCTTTGAAGCTTAGCTAAATCCTATGTACTTGATAGTGCAATACATGCTGGTAAGGATGGTTGGTAGGAAGGCTCCAAAATAAAGCTAAGGAAAAATTTTGGAGGGTGGTTGTAGCTGCTACAACAAGGTTGTATGGCTCATGATGTTGGCTTGCATGGAGATGGAAGAAAGAGGAAGTGTACTATGGAGGGTCGCACGACGTCTTCCTTCGAATTCCTCAGTCATTCTTGCCAAAGCCACATATGAAACATAAGAGCTTGGGAAAGACTATGATGGAAAATACTTTGAAATGGATAAATAGGAAATGGAAAAATGAGGTAAGGGAGTGTAGGATAAAAGGTTAAGCCTTTATAAGGACTAGATTGTCTAGGATGTTCAAGGATGTGTACTCGAATGGGCTCACATGTGCATACATGAAACCAATTTTTTTGACTAAAGAAACTTATTGGCAACTGCAACCCTTATTTCGCAATCCATGGATAAGAATAAGGCATGAGAGGAAGATTTTTTACACATATTGGAATTTTTAAGGGTAAATTTGAAGCAATGTGCAATGAAATTTTTGAAATTGAAATTTTAGTCACTCAATCTTCTAAGGGAGAAATCATTAAAATGTACAAAGGTAGGTCACATGGAACCTAGCCGAACCAAATTACAACTGAGCATGTCGACTAGTATTCAACATCTAATTAGGAATTGGAGACAACTGATGGGCACTCCAAGGATGTGCTTATTGACCATTAGCTCCCACATGACTCTATCAAATTCTTGGTTTCGATTACATCAGCCCTTCTTTTTTATGTTTATATGTTGTTATGAGTAGTAATAAACAACTACTTCATGTATTATTTCTTTTTGATACACTAGTTAATATATAATACAAAATTTTGAACATGTTGGTTGCTATTAAGATGGTTGGAGGACTATTTTCCCTTCATGTAGTCGACTACCATTAAAAGGATGTATTTGCCTCAAATCTTTTGAAATATAAAAACATGATGATAAAGGAAATCAATTAATTATTCATTTTTTTTTAAGATTCAATAACTGTAATTTGACCTCACTAAATAGTGATTATCATCACTACTAATAATAAATATTATGTTTTATGTGGTTCACAGTCCCTGGAGATCAATGACTAATATGTCTACAAAATATTTATACTAGGTAGATCTACCCAAAAGGATCACTTCCTGCCGACTCAACCATGGAGCTTGGCCCTAAGAGTGTTGAGGGAATTGAACTCGTGACCTCTCAACCAAAAGGTGCTTTAGCAACAGGGACCCAATCAACTAAGATAACCATCAAGGATATTATTAATAATAATTATTATAATAATAATGTAAGGAAATATATATATATTTTTAAAGAAAATAATTCTCATTGACTTTTTAAAGAAACATAATATTTGGGTATTTGAACATCATAATTATATTTCATATTCACTAGTGTAAGAAACTAAGTAATAATAACAATTTAAAGAATAGTGTAAATCAAAGGTAATAATCATGATATTAATAAAACAAAGAAATATCAATTGAGGATTGAATCGACTTTTTGTGAAATAAACTATCCCATATGGTATCCATGCTTTTATCGTACAAACCTAATGAAATCATCACATTGATGTATATATCATTCCTTTATTCAACATTATAACTAGCATTGGCCTAAGACCCACCACTAGAAAAAGAAGAAAAATAAAAATAAAACAATAATAAAAAAATCACATATATGAAAAATTGTAGCTCCGAAGAAATCATTTACCACTTCCTCCACTATTTCCCATAACATCATGCCTCATGGAGTTTTCTCCATATCCTCTATGGTTAATAAAGCTACTAGAAGAATGTTAGTTTTAAAGAGTTTTGTATTACTCACATTTTTCTAAAGATACATAGAGAAGTCATCCATTTATAACAATGAAGGAGGCCAAGTGTTGGCTAAAGATAGCTATGAAAAATTGATAGATAATAACCCTATGTGAGCATACAAATCAAAAACATTAGTTCAGTGGAAGAGTCTTCATTGGAAAATACCAACACTATAATCCCATCATAAGTGAAATGTAGGGATGAAGAATAAATTAAAATAGGGTCATAATAACAAGGCTTGATTAGGTACTCAATTATAAACTCTCATATGTAGAGAAAAGGAGAGAAAAGCACATAAAAAAAAATATCTGCACAAGGGAGAAAGGTGGTAATGCTTAAATAAACATGGAGCTAAGACTATAGATCCCAGAACGATCCATGTAATTGCAAGAAAAAAAGCCTACTCCAATTAGGAATTACAAAACTATGAAGATGAGAACTAAGAAACCTCAATGACCTTGGTTGATATTTGATGTAGAAGATGTTGTAGAGGCACAGGAAAGGAAAACATTAATAAATTCCTCCTAAATACCTTAGAGAAAATAGGCATTCGTAAAGAATAAGGAAAAAGGCTTAAAAAATAAGCGACACTGTCAACTATAAAACAAACAATGAGGCATATAAGTGTGAAAAACATAGCTCAAGCACTGTAAAATAAAACTCATGAAGATGTCTGAACATTTTCACCAGAAGTTGATCAAACACGAGAAATGATAATAAAAAAACAAAAAAATAGTATTTGTCATCATCTAACTTCCCCCTTGAAACAAAACTTAGGGACTAACAACAATCAATGGCCTCTGTCATCATCAAACTCCCCCCTAAAGACATTTTTGGTAGCAATGACATTCAACAAAAATAATAGGAACATTGTATGAGTGCACAACTGATGGAACATAACAATACAAAATTCTACAAACATCTATCCAAAATATTATATGACCAACCATTGATCCAACCATAGTTGATCCTATCCAACATAGATCCAAATTAACTCTAGATCTACCAAACACTGAGAAGGGTCACATCTCTTAAGATGCAAACTATTTTTTGAGTGAAAAACTTGAGCAAATGTTGGAACCTCGAGATATTCATTCCTCTTGGCTCTTAGTAGATCAGGAATTAACATGGTTTGATGTTGGTTTTTTCCAACACACTAATAAAATGTTTTAACTATAAGAGATTTTTAATTTTCACTTATTTTATATAATATTTACTTAGTTGACACTAAATGCCCCCTTATATTCGAATATAGAAAACATATATCCATAGGATACTCTCTCTCTCTCTCTCTCTCTCTCTCTCTCTTGATCTCTCGATATATATATATATATATATATATATATATATATATATATATATATATATCCGTGCGTAGATACATACATTGAATTATTTTTATTATTATTATTATTATTTTAAATGTTATGGATCAAATCCATAATAAACATTGAATGAAATAAAATCTTTTGGACACCTTCAATTGGAAAACACATATTAGTGGAATAATAATTCTCTTACTCATTCTCTTCTCTCTCTATATATTTGATGTTAAAATATTTTACTCAACATGTATATTGAAATATTTGATTTCTAACACATATTAAACATTTTTTATTAATATATCCTAAATCTTATTCATGAACTTAATATTAAGAATAAAATAAATTACACATCTCGATACCATGAAAACTATATACATATATATATATATATATATATATATATATATATATATATATATATATATATATATATATATATATATATATATATATATATATATATATATATATATATATATATATATATATATATATATAACTTTATTTTTCTCAGTATAATGATATAGAGTTATATTATTTAATATGGACATTGAAATATTTTAATTATCACTAAAACTAAAATATTTTTTGTTATGAATATATTTTTATATTATCTAATACATGTAAAGTGAGCATAGAATAGATGGTCATGGGGTGTACTTTTAAGTCACTATGTGATGTGAAGGCCACATTTTCAAAACTTTGTGGGAAGAAATGTAGCCATATTAAGGATGGGTGTGGTCCAGACTAGGTGCGATCCTCGGGTGAATTTGATAGCTTAGATGCCCTTGGGTTGAGGATTCTAAAACCATAATTCAAGCTTGTAGTAATGATCCAGATTTAAACAGGAACGCAATAAAATACAGAGATAACATTAAAGAAAAATATGCAACGGAAATAATACTTCATTTCATTACTGTAAAATATTGAAATATGCTTACAAATAGAAATGGAAATAACCCATCTAGGGTGATGGTAGCTTATCTCTGAGAAGAGATGTGTCGGCACATGCCTTTGAACTGTTCTCCAAAAACTATGTTACAATGAGGCTTGAGGGTCTATTTATTGTTGAGAAACAATGGAAAACCCTTCACATTCCAAAACCTAACCCTAGAAGATGAAACGCCAAATTGTGGGCCCTGCTTTTGGGTAAGTTGATACATCAACTTCCCGAGGTGGCGAATTGGTCGTACTATCTCCATTTGACACATCTCGATACCCATGAAAACTATATATATATATATAACTTTATTTTTCTCAGTATAATGATATAGAGTTATATTATTTAATATGGACATTGAAATATTTTAAATATCACTAAAACTAAAATATTTTTTGTTATGAATATATTTTTATATTATCTAATACATGTAAAGTGAGCATAGAATAGATGGTCATGGGGTGTACTTTTAAGTCACTATGTGATGTGAAGGCCACATTTTCAAAACTTTGTGGGAAGAAATGTAGCCATATTAAGGATGGGTGTGGTCCAGATTAGCTGCGATCCTCGGGTGAATTTGATAGCTTAGATGCCCTTGGGTTGAGGATTCTCAAACCATAATTCAAGCTTGTAGTAATGATCCAGATTTAAACAGGAACGCAATAAAATACAGAGATAACATTAAAGAAAAATATGCAGCGGAAATAATACTTCATTTCATTACTGTAAAATATTGAAATATGCTTACAAATAGAAATGGAAATAACCCATCTAGGGTGATGGTAGCTTATCTCTGAGAAGAGATGTGTCGGCACATGCCTTTGAACTATTCTCCAAAAACTATGTTACAATGAAGCTTGAGGGCCTATTTATTGTTGAGAAACAATGGAAAACCCTTCACATTCCAAAACCTAACCCTAGAAGATGAAACGCCAAATTGTGGGCCCCGCTTTTGGGTAAGTTGGTACATCAACTTCCCGGGGTCGCGAATTGGTCGTACTATCTCCATTTGACACGCATGATAGCCCATTGGAAAGATCTCTCGGAGGACTACGACGGAAATGACGATTTTTAAAGAAAAAATCGCTAGGTGGATTTCCCAAAAAACGTCCTTTAGGGCCTCAAAATGGCTCCGGAAGTTTAGGACCCGAAAAACTGCTAAAAATAGTAAACTATGATATAATTAAGGAAATAGAAAAACTGAAAGAGACAGTTGTGGGGGTCCAAATGGGATAGGTGGGTGGCCACCAACATCCACCTTGATCAAGTAATCTCTCAAGACTTGACAAAAAAATGGCATATAATTAATTACACATCATATAATATCAATAATATTATTTTCTAGTCAATTCAATATTTAGTGAAGAAATTTGTTAGGTCCCTATACTACTAGTGCAACCCCTTATTATTATTAGTACAACCCCATTATTATATTGTTGTACCCATGTAGTCCCCATATTGTTATTATTGTACCCCATAGAAGCCCACTATTATTATTATTGTGCCCTTATTTCATTATTGTTATGTCGACTCTAATTATAATATGACCCCTTAGACTCGTATATATAGAAAGGAGGTTTTGTCATTTGTATCATCCAAGAATTGTTCATTTGTGTAATGTAAAGGAGTTTTCCCCCTCAAAGAGGCTTATTTTGAAGGCGTTTATCTCTCTTTTCTTCTATTTTGTGAGCTAGTTTCATAACATTCGGCATCACAGCTTTGGATTCTAGGGTTTCACTGCTCCAAACAAGTCATCGTGGTATTTTTGCTATAACATTTTCGCTACGAAGTTTCAGAACCTAAAGCAAAAATCCATTTGAGAATAAATTGGTTTAGACCTCGTGTTTCAATTTTAGATCTTGTCTCACTATATTTTAGGATATATGATCTGAGGAAGTTAGGGTTTTTGCAAGCTCCAGAATTTCATATAAAACAGGTCATCCTAGAATTTTTGCTATAACTTTTTTCTATGAAGTTTCAAAATGTAAAACAAAAACCCATTTGAGAAGAAATTTGTCTAAACATCGGATCCAAATTTCAGATCTTGTCTTGCTATATTTTCGAATATATGATCTGAGGAATTTATGGTTTTTTTATACTCCCGAATTACATCCTAGATAGGTGACCTTGGGAAAATCATCATAATGTTCTCTCTGAGCATCAGATTGAAATTTCGTAAGAACTTACAAAAAGAGGACATATTATATTTTGTTTGGGTATAATTTTTAGAACCTAAGGTTGAAAAAGTGACACGTGGCACGTCGTACAAGTTCACTCTACTGAACTATTCTATAATTAGGTCATCGCGGGAGATTGGGAATAGATCTTTTTTCAGGAATCCAATTATGATCAGACTTGTGGAGTTAGAAAGAGGACTCACAGGGTTATTATAGACCACAATTTTAGAACTTAAATATCTGAAATTACAAAGTTCCAGTCGTTTCAAGATCAAGCTGATAAAATCAAGAAAAACTGAGATGAGGAAGTTTAATGGCAAGGATCCGGTAAATTGGATGCTATAGATGGAGAAATATTTTGATCTACATGGTGTACCATTGTTACAAAATATACGTATTTCATCTAATTATTTAGAACTGAATCAATTTTTCTGGTATAAAGGGCTTTTTTCTCGTAAACCACTTGTCACGTGGTCATTTTTCATGGAGGAAATGATAGCACATTACCAGGATACAAAGAGAAACACCTTCATTAGCCAATTGATAAATCTCAAACAAAAGGGTTCAATGGCAGAGCACATTGAGGACTTCCCAAAATTGAATATAAGGGTAAATGATATTCCATAGAAGAAAATGGTTGATGTCTTCATAGGGAATTTAAAGGATAACATTCAACATGAGGTTCATCTCTTGGAACCTGTTTCATTGGAAAAGGCATTCAGTTTCGCAAGAGAAATTCAAAGTGAAATTTTGGAAATAAGGAATCCCACCACTCACGACTATAATTATGGAAGTTTTTTTCTCCTAGCCTTCCACAACCTACAAGGTTTACACCACAACAATTGGAAGAAAAAAGAGAAAAATGACTTTGTTACAATTGTTATAGCAAATACACTACAGGTCATAAGTGTGCTAAGAGGAATGTATTTTACATAGATTATGAAGAGGAGGAAGAAAAGGATCAAGAAACATCAAAAGAAGAGGATATACACTAGGAACCCACCTGAGAGAAGGAAGAAATGAATTTGACCATATCTTGTAAAGCATTGGAAATAATTACCACTCCTCAAACTCTCAAGATAGAAGGACATATCAAGAAGAAAAGGGTTGAAGAAGTGAAAGACCACATTGAGAAAGAAGAAATGAATTTGACCATATATTGTAATGCATTGGCTGGAGTAACCACTCCTCAAACTATCAATATAGAAGGACAGATCAAGAAGAAAAATGTTTAATAGTTGAAAGATCACATCAAGCATTAAGAAATGAATCCAACCATATCTTGTAATACATTGGAAGAAATTACCACTCCTCAAACTATTAAGATAGAAGGACATATCAAGAAGAAAAAGGTAATAATGTTGATTGATTCGGGCAATACCCATAATTTTATTCATTCTAAGATAGCCAAGGAATTGAATTGCTTCTTATATCTAGCACTAGAGTGTCAAGTGATGGTTACTAGTGGAGGAACCATAAATTGCTCTGGAAAGTGCCATAATATGAAGCTATCTATGCAAGAATATGTATTGAATAGCCCAATTCTTTCCATTCCAATGGGTGGTGCTGATGTTTTACTAGGAGTTCAATGGCTACAATCTTTGGGTACGCTATCTTTTAATTTTCAATAAGTTTTCTCGAAATTTTTTTGGGAAGGAAAGGAAGTTGAATTGAGGGGTATCGAAGGGAAACCTGGAAAGATATTCAACTTTAACATCATGACAAAGCTTCTAAATAAAGAAAAAGGAGATGTAATTACACAATTATGTTCACTAGAAGATCCCACATCGAAATCATGTATTTCTCGAGATCTCCAAAACGTTTTAGACAATCATTCCAAGGTATTTGATACTCCCAAAGGCCTCCCACCTATTCGTGATCATCATCATGCTATTCATTTGATTCCAGGAAGTGTTCCTCTGAACATCAGGCCTTACAGATATCTATGTGCCCAAAGGAGTGGTAACTCATTCAAAAGTTTCAAAAGATCCCAGTTCAAACAATATTGCGAGAACTTGACAAGGAAGGAAAAATCATATTGGAACCTGAAGCAGTCATAGAACCGAGAAATAAAAAGCTACGAAATAGATCAATTTCAAGCAAATGGAAGAACTTACCTACTGAAGATTCCACATGGGAGGACAAGAATTTATACATAAGCATGAAGAACTACTCAAGCATTGAGGACAACACTTTTTGAAGGAGAGGGGCATGTTAGGTCCCTACACTACTAGTGTAACTGCTTATTGTTATTAATACAACCCTCTTATTATATTGTTGTGCCCATGTAGTCCCCATATTGTTATTATTGTGCCCCATAGAAGCCCACTATTGTTATTATTGTGCCCTTACATTATTATTGTTATGTTAGATCTGATTATATTATGACCCATTAGACTCCTATATAAATAAAAGAGGTCTTGTCATCTATATCATCCAATAATTGTTCATTTGTGTAATGTAAAGGAGGTTGACCCCTCGAAGTGGCTTATTTTTAAGGCATTTATCTATCTTTTCTATCTTTCTGTGTGTTGGTTTCATAACATCTAATTTGTCAATGAAAGTATTATATTATTATTTTTAAATGTAACATTACATGACAACATCTCCCTCACACTAAGTTGCATAACACATCTTGGCGTAGTGATTAGAACTACGCCATGGTTTATATTTTTTCAACATTTTTGCAGTGATCTAACTACATAATAAAAAACTTTTTGATTCATGAAGAAATTCCTCTTTTTCATATGAAGGTGTTGATGTGGCCCAAATATATATTCTACATAATAAAATCCTCATGCGCAAAAAGGATGATGAGCTTTTACAATAAAAATATTTTCATCAAAAACGAAATTATTAGCTAATTTTTTAGTCTATGCAAAAATCAATCAGGGAATACTCTTCCATCAACATAATCTGAACTCCACCTAAAACAAAAAATACCTTCCCAGATTTAATAAGGTTTGATGTAAGAAGTGTAGTAGTTGTAGCAACATATCCAACAGTTGCTTTATATGTCTACAGTTTAGGTACAAAGAGAACAAAAATTCGCTATCCATTTCCCCAAGTCCTCCTCTAGCATATCCTATTTTGCTCATCATTCAAGATCCAATACCAAGTACTGTGTTTTTTAAAGCTAGGTGACACAAAGGCATATTATGAAGCACAATCACTAACATCAAGCTCGATACAATCAATATCATGAAAGGTGGAACATGGTGAGCCTACCATCTCATATCAGTGGTCTTCCTCTCAATAATTTGTAGTTGATTAATTTCCATCTCAAGGTTCTATTTACACTCCTATAAACGTTAAATAATATTATTCTTATTTGTAAACTTCAACAACAATGCATCATGATATTTTGTCGAAGTTTAATATTGGTTATTTGATATTGATCTTGCAAATTTACTTCTTCAAGAAACAATTTTCTGAGTCCAACATGGACTCAAGTTCCTCCTCAAAATTATCAGGAAGGTCAATCTTCATCTAAAATCTGTCTGCAATATTCTAAAAATACTTTACTTTACCATGGTTGATTCGAGACTATCAACCTTCTTAATTTTCTGAATGATTATAGTTTGGAATTGATTCTTAAGTGTTTCATTCTCTTCTTGAAAAAGAGTTATGACTAACTACAACTAAAGGACCTCACCATGAAGCTAATTAATTTTTCTCTTCTCATGAGGTTTCTACAATCTTTCACCTATATTGATAGCTTGTTTGTGGTAGAATAATTTGGGAAATAAGCATAAAAAAATAACCATTTATTGGAACACAAAAACAAATATTTAACCTGAAGAAGTAAATTAAAGCACATCCACTTCATAAAAAATAATGACGGCCTTATTATTATATGAAAACACCACTAAATTAGTGTCTAATCATTGCCCAATTACTCTAAGAAGTTCAAACAATACATTATTGATGATGGTCACATTCAAAAGAAATGATTTTTTTGAAAAAGTATTTCCCTTTAAACAATATAATTTTAAAATAAATATTCTTGGAAATATTTAAAATATATCCCTCAAACGACTTTGTCTAAAAGGAGAATGGCTAGCTTTATGAATGGTAATGTGTCACAATTAAAGAGATATCTTATGCAACGATTGCGTATCGGTAGGGAAAAAATGATCTTTAGAGAAGTGGGTTGTCTATGTATTGGAGTGGACTCATTCTTTGTATTTCAAGCTACCAATCTAATAAAATAGCATGACTAAAAAGCCTTTCCAAAATCCATTTTTGTCAGATCCCATTGTTCAATGCCATGAAAATAGTAGAGCCAAGTTTAGATCCACAAGCCAACTATAATTGTATCAGACGTGGCTATGTGGCAAAGAAAAAGGGCCAAGAAGTTGCAAATCCACATAATAGTTAACAATAAACTTGTGAGGTCGAATAGATCTCCTTTGAAAATTGGTGTTTGGATGGAAGATGGGGTAGATCTCTCCATGGTTGTAAATGAACATTTAATCCCATCGGTAAATAGCTCCTCCATTGCACCCACATTATGATGTCACCAATAGAATATTTCCTTCATGTAAGGCAAGTACCCCTAAACACCATTTAGATATGAAAATAATGAGGTTTCTTTAGAGTTGTCATTTGTTCCCATAAACATTTCTAATGGAAGTCTCATAAACATTGATTCGTAATGTGAGAGAACCTTTTTTATAGCATGCTCATTCAATATCAAAGAGAAATAAGATGAAGGATCGATAAATAAGAATGCAACAAATATGTAGACAACGTTTCCTTTTCGCAAGGATCCTTGCAAGGAGAACAAATCTTGCAGCACCTCAGCATGCATTAACCCTGATCCAATGACAAAGAAGAAGATTGTTGGACACCTAATCCTAAATGGGTTAGTGTGGAAGTCGAATGGACAAAAGCAGTCCAAGAGACCTTGGGATCTGAAACCCAAGAGTCACATATTGTAATATAAATGTATATCATTTGTCAATAAAAGAATGTACCACATGATTTATCTTTCCTATTCTATGTTTCCCATGTGTGTTTAACATGGTATCAGAGCAGGCGTATTCCTGCCCTGCATAATTACTCTGAGCCATTTGGTTTATGGCCTTTATGTGCAGGTTATTTCTGCCATGACTTCTGCATTTCATAAATATTTTCTCAGCTAAATTCTAGCTGCAACCTCTATCAATTTTCCAGCCCTATTTTTAGAATTCCTAAAATTAATTGTAACTCCTTGACTGTGCCCTCTGCACTCCCTGGGCTGTGCATATTCCTTTCCTGCGTGTTGTCTGCACTGTCCATGAGCGTTTCATTAAAAAAAAAAAAGGAGGCGCTGTGCGTTAACATACCTATCCGCTCTATGGTATTCGCTCTTGCTCCTTCATCCAGAAAAGAGTCCTTTAAAGACCCTCCTGCCTTTTTGATGATTTGTATTGATTCCAAGTTTGTACTCCCCTTCAGCCGCATCACTGCATCAACAGCCAATGATGCAAAATGTTGTTTGTCTTGTGCAAGGATTTTGGAACTGAGTGTTGTCATTGCAATATTCATCAGGTCGGACCGGAAGGATTCTGAATTTGCCTTATTGTCCCAAACCCGCTGTTCTAAAGCATTGCGAGCACACTCAGCAGCCATTCTATAACCAGAGATAATTGTCATAGGGTGAATCTTCATTGCTACTAGTTTTTCTGCCTCTCGCAAGAGCTCGCCAGCCAAAACAACTACTGAAGTGGTTCCATCTCCTACCTCATCATCTGGGACTTTCGAGATGTCGACCATTACTTTGGCAGCGGGATTATCTATGTGAAGCGATTTCAATATAGTAGCGCCATCATTTGTAACGGTGACACTATGTCCCCTGCCTGTGGATTGCAAAATTTTGTCCATCCCTTTAGGTCCTAGAGTCGTCTTTACAAGGTCGGCTATTGCCATGCCACCAACAAACGAAGCCATCCTGGCCCGTTCACCCTTCTCGTCCCTGGCATCGTCTTTAAATAACCTTTCAGTTGCCATGTCTGAGAGCAGGAAACGTTAACTGTAGAATCGATCGCCTCCTTTCTTCCGAAGGCTTCTGTCCGCCGGGAAGGAAAATATTTGATTGCAGAGGGAAGTAGAGTCTTGAGCGTAAAGCGAGGGTTGGGTTAAAACACCAAAGGAAAAACAGACAGAGAAAGATAGCCTGATTCCCGGAGACATACAGAAGACAGCGGCCTTATTCTCTTACCGGAGAGAGACAGGAGCGACAGAGCATATGGAAGCTTTCGGGCAAATAAGTCTTCCAAAGCCTCTCTCAACGTTCATAGATAGGAACGATCGCGGAGTCCTACAATCAGATATATAAGGCTGTTACGCTTTATAGCTTGGCTGAATAAACATTAGATTTGTGTGAAAGATTGATATCGGCGGAGTTTCTGTTATATCTTATAAGAAATTTCTGCATTTGCTCTAGGTTTTCAGGCATCTGAAAGTCTTGAATATTTGTCCGGTTCCCTGTTATATTCTATTTTGGTTTGTTACAATTTCAATTTCGATAGCAGACGTGAACATGGTAGCTGGACGGGTGTCTTGAGAACCCACTCATTTTTTGTTGTTGCCTGAGTTATCTCCTACCCGAGTTGATTTTCTGCCACCTGAAGACAAGTTCACACCTGAGTCCTTGAATTCGAAGTACTGAGTTTGCTAAGAATGCATAAGACCGAGTGCATTAGTTGAACGTGGCCAGATTTATTTCCTATGACTGAATCTCCAGTTCTGAGCTAGCCACGAGTTCTAAAAGTGACAACAAGGGAGTCGTACACCACTTGACAACTACTTCTAGACCGAGTTTGCTTTCTTGGGGCTGTGTGTTACATCAAAGATAAATTCTGGGTAGATTGCTAGTGTAAAGAAGCCGAGTTTGAAGAGATATAGGGGCTACAAATTAAGCAAAGCAACCAGGTTCCAATATTTTATTCACCTTGTTTATTTGGCCACTATTAGGAAGCAAACAACCTCTGTACTTCTATTTGTTGACTGTGTATTCAGATTAAAAAGAAAAAAAGTTTATTTATGGGTGCCACTGCTATATATATCAATATTCTTATATAACCTCTGCACCGAATTGATTATCTGGCTTCTTCCTCTACATAATTTACACACAAGAAACCAAATGACAATGCAATGGTAACTGAATCTCCATCTCTAAAGGCTTCTCTGAACTCCCGTTTGCGATTCAAAACTACAGCTCGCCTCACTGAGTTCATCTTCCTGATCTGAGCCGAATTATAAAGTGTTTGTACTTGGAGGAGCTCAAAACACAGTTATCTAGTTACTTAATATATTGTTGCTGGTTGTTGGTATTCTGGGTCAATTTCTACCATACCAGAATGAGTTTGTCACAATTTGGATGCCATTTAGAGACTATTTGTGTGGCTGTATATTCTTCTCATTAGCTGATACTGAAGTGTTGATATACGTTGAAGAGTGAAGGAGTATTTGAAGGATCCAAACAAGTTTGCAGTTGCTGCTGCCCCAATTGTGGCATTGTATTTAAAACTCATTATAGTGCATTGATTTCTTGATTCCACTGCTGCATAAAGATTTTGGTGAACTGATTGGAATCTTTTATATTGCACACTGATCATTTGCTGACATTTATAAAGGATATTGCTGTGTATTGTGAGTAGATATTACTTTTCTGCATTGAGTAGTAGTTGTGATCAGTTTTTTAAGGTGTAAATCAGACATTGAAGAAAAAATGGCCAGAACCAGTGAAGTATTACAGTTCCTTGAAACTCTGATATTATCTACTGTTGATGACACATTACAAATCAGCAAAGGATCTCTCTCAGAAATTCAGACATGTCTACAAAATGCATAGGGAAAGATCGATTTTTTGCAGCTTGAATCACAGCTATAGCAAGAAGAGCTACATCAAAATAGACACCATTCTGAACCTGTTTTTGTTCAGAACATTGAGACAAACACCCATCAGCAGCATGTTAATAATGTTACAGTTCATTCAAATAAAGCAGCAGTTGTATATGCAGATGCAGAAACTCAGTCTGCACTTCCCAAGCCCATCATCAGACCTTGGGAACAACTTTTCCACAACAACAACGAAAACATCAACAACAACAACAACAGATTGAGAAATGCCAACACTGTGATCGAGTTGGCCATTTGAAAGATCACTGTTTTGATCTTCATCCATGTAGGCACTGCCATAAAACCAGCCATTCTTCACACAGATGCTTCAGAAATAAACGTCTTGCAAGAACAAAGATTCATCTTGGATGGATCGCTTCTTGGCAATGGGCATCAACAGCCAAGAAGATATTCCAAACACATGTCAGAACTTGTTCCAGAATATTGAACAATCTTGCAGTTGAGTTTTCTCCATCATCTCACCTTGTATCTGACAGGGGGGGAAATGATGGTCATCTACAAGCTTCAAAGTCACATCAAGCGAGCCTGAGCCACAACCTGCCACACCAGTTTCAGAGTTGTAGCCAGCGACAAAGATGCCCCTGAACATGCCTTCAGTTGGCAATCTGGGACACTTCCTCTAGCAGAAGACTTCAGCTTCTTGCCAGTTTCGGAAGCATTCCAGGAACACAATTGAGAACACTTCCTCTAGCAGAAGACTCCAGCTTCTTGCCAGTTTTGGAAGAGTTCCAGGAATTGCATTAAGCATTCCAGAGTTGTTGGTCATCCTTAAACCATCACAGGTTGAGACTTCCCTTTTCAGGTTGAAGTTTTACCTTTTATGCGGGGTGAGACCTCCCTTTTATGGTTGAAGGTTTCCCTCTTTAAAAGAATAGGATCACTTCCTCTAGCAGAAAACTTCAGTTTCTTGCCAGTTTTGGAAGAGTTCCGGGAACTGCACTAAGCGTTCCAGTGTTGGTGGTCATCCTTAAACCACCACCCTTTATACCAACATTTCAGAGAGCACATTCAGCCTAGTGTTGCCATGCATATTTGCACATTTTGTATTACAGCTCTCTTCTTGGACTCATACATAACCCTTCGGATTAAGGGGGGGAATGTTGGACACCTAATCCTAAATGGGTTAGTGTGGAAGTCGAATGGACAAAAGCAGTCCAAGAGACCTTGGGATCTGAAACCCAAGAGTCACATAATGTACTATAAATGTATATCTCCTGTTAATAAAAAAACGTACTCACATGATTTATCTTTCCTATTCTATGTTTCCCATGTGTGTTTAACAAAGATCATGACATTTGGCTTATGATAATAACATAGTGATGAGAGCACAAAATTCGTAAAATAGATGGGGCCCATAAGAAAAAATTGTGCATGAGGCGGAGATCGGACAACATACATCACACATATCCACAATGAGAACTTTTAGATTTTAGAGTTAAAGGCTTTTATCTAGACATATATACTCTCTAAGTCCTCATAGACTTAGTGAAAATCAAATTTAGCAAGGTGGGAAATGCCAACTCATACTATGGAAGAGTTTTATATACCCACGATGGTCCAAAAATACATTGATAAGTCCTCTATTTATAATAACGTAGAAGGCTCATGGAGGAGGGCCAATATTGGATAACTATAGCTATGACAACTAAGAAGATAATTATAGCCTACAACATTTAGCTCATTGAAAAAGTGGGCATTGGAAAATACCAGCTTAGATCCATCTACCACTAGATCTATCATGCACCGAGAGGGATCAAATCCCTCTAGGTGAAACCCTTTTTTGACTGTAGAATTTGAGGAAAGGTTTTCACTTAAAGGGTTTTGATTGCTCTCGGTGCATGATAGATCTAGTGCTAGATGGATCTAAATTGGTTCCACTTCAGTTCAACAATGTCACATTTTTAGTCTATCATTATTATGTATATGTTTGAGATTAACTTCAAAATTCACATTATGTTTTCTTTGGTTGGCATGACCATATCATTCTCTTCTTTAATTAGTCTGTGTTTCTTGACTTGAATGGTTTGTACATATTTGTTTCGATACTTTTAGTGGTTCGTCTATATAATTGTTTGGATTTGGATACTAATATTTTTGAATGTTACAGTTGTTGTGTTATATTTTTATGTGTATGTAATTGTCTATTAGTAATTAGTTGGTGATGAAGAAGGGACACAATATTGTAAATAGTTTGCAAGAGAATTGATACTTCACATCTATTTCATTTAATAGGTATCACAAATTTTCACAACTAATTAATTCTAAATATTGTCACTCTAGGTATTACTAAATATATCTTGAAGAGCAGTTTTAATCATTTATTGCATCAAGATTACTCTTGAAATAATTTTTTTCTTTTGTAATGTTTGAAATAGTTTAATTCCTTCAAGAATATTTTGATGATTTTTTTTATCTATAGCCTATTTAACAAAGTCAAGAAATAATGTTTTTTTTTTTTTTTTCATGAGTGGCTCGAATTATAAAATCTTTACATTACTTGTTTCTCCAAACAATTATCACATCTCCTTTAAGAATATTTCTTTTTGTTTTGAATGTTTATAAACATATCTTTTCCTCTTATAAATGTTATGAATCCATTATTATATGTAATTATCTATAGTAATTTTGAATATATGTAATTGCCTATTAGTAATTGATGCAGAAGGGAGATGTTATCAAGGATTAATTTTCACTCTGCAAAAGGATTGATTATGCACAAGTATTTCATTTTAATTCTAGGTATCACAACTTTTAATAGTTAATTAATCTACATAATATCCTTTTAGGTATTACTATATGTCTTGAAAATATATTTTCTTGATAATCTACAACATTAAGATTAACAACATCTAATGTATCTAACACAAGAAATAAAATAAGATTACAAAACAATATCTACACTGACATAAATGTATCAAATGCAAGAAATCATACGAGATTAGAAATCAACATCTACACTAGAATCAGTGCATCCAGTGAAAGCAATCAAATATGAATAGAAATCCAAATCTACACTAAAATAAATGCATCTAGTGCAAGAAATAAAAAAGGATTAGAAATCAACATCTACATTGAAATCAATGCCTCTGGAGCTAGCAATCAAATAGGATTAGAAATCAACATCTACATTGAAATCAATGCATCTGGTGTAATAAATTGAATAGAATTCTAAGAAAGCATCATCTACACTGAAATCAATGCATATAGTGCAAGAAATATTCTTCCCTCTCTGTCCCGTCCATCTAATCTTGAAAATTATTTTTAGTAATTTAGAGTCTTAATATTAACAACATCCAATCCATCTAATGAGAGAAATCACATAGGGTTAGAAAACAACATCTACACCGATATTAATGTGTCTAATGCAAACAATCAAATAAGATTAGAAATCAACATCTACACCGAAATAAATTCATCTAGTGCAAGAAATCAAACATAATTAGAAATTAACATCTACATTGAAATCAATGCATAGAGTACAAGCAATCAAATAGGATTAGAAACCATCATCTACATTGAAATCAGTTCATCTAGAGAAAGTAGTCAAATAGGATTAGAAATCTACACTAAAATCAATGCATCTAGTGAAAACAATCAAATATAATTACAAATCGACGTCTAAACTAAAATCAATGCATCTAGTGCAAGAAATTAAATATGATTATAAGTCATCATCTACACTGAAATTAATGCATCTTCTACAAGAGATCTTCTTCCCTCTCCTCCCTCCATTTATATCTATATCTCCCTTCATATATCCTTCTTTCTCTCTATATATCACCCCCCAAAACACACACACTCTTTATCTCCATATATATATCTCTCTCCCTCCCTCCCTCTATCCCTCTTTTACCATCTCTTCACCTCACATCTATATCTATATCTCCCTCTTCCTCTCCATTATATATCTATATCACCCCCAAAGCACATACACTCTTTCCCCATATCTATCTATCTCTACCTTCCTCTTACTTTCCCTCTCCCTCTCACCCCCTTCTATTTCTCTTCCTTCCTGCTCTTCTCTCTCCCTCTCTCTCCTTTCCTTTTCTCTCTCTCTCTCTCTCCCCCCACTTTTCTCTCTTTATGTCTTTCTTCTTACCTAACTCTCTCTCACACTCCAACTCCCTCTCTCTCCCTCCATCTATCCACTCTGTCATGTCCTCCCTCTCTTTTCTTTGTCTCTCTATCTCACCCCACCAAGAACACACACTCTCGCTCTCCATATATATCTATCTCTCCCTTCCGCACTCCCTCCTTCCCTCTATATCTCTCTCTTCTTCCATCTCTTCACCTCCCATCTATATCTATATCCCCCTCGTCCTCTCTATTGTATCTCTATATCACCCCCAAAGCATATACACTCTTTCTACATATCTAGATCTATCTCTCCCTTCTTATTACTCTCCCTCTCCCTCTCTCCCCCTTTTATTTATCTTCCCTAATGCTCTGCTCTCTCCCTCTCCCTCTCTCCCCCTTCTACTTATCTCCCCTCATGCTCTCCTCTCTCCCTCTCCCTCTTTGCCTTATCACTCCCTCTCTCCCTTTCTCTCCACTTTTCTCTCTTTATGTCTTTCTTCTTACCTAACTCTCTCTCCCCCTCCAACTCCATCACTCTCCCTCCCTCTATCCTCTCTATCATGTCCTCTCTCTCTTACTTCCTCTCTATCCCTTTCTCCCCCACCTAACTTTATATCCCGTCCCACCCCCTCTCTCTATTCTCCCTCCAAATTTGTCACTATCTCCCTCCCTCTCTCATCTCTTCGTCTCTCCCCCCTTCCTTCCATCTCTCCTTATTTGTCTTTCTATCTCACCCCAAAACATAAATAGTCTCTTCCCATCTCTCCCTTGTCACTCTCTCTCTCTCTCTCTCTCTCTCTCTCTCTCTCTCTCTCTTCTTCACTCCCTCTCTCCTCATCCAATTCCATCTATTTGTCCCTCCCTCTCTCATCCTCTCTCACTTGTCCTTGCCCCCCCTCTCTCTCTCTCTGCATTCCAACCTTATCACTATCTCTCTCCCCCCTCTCTCTCCCCTTCTCTATTTTCCCTCAAACCTTGTCACCATTTCCCCCCATCCATCTTTGTGTCTTCCCCTCTCTCTCTTACCCTTCTCTCCCTCGCTAATATCTTTCTCTCTCTCTTCATTCTTCCTCTTCCCTCTCCCTCATTGTATCTCCTCTTGTCCCTTGTCACTCCCCCTATCTCTCCACATCTATCACTCTATGTATTTGTTCTTCCCTCCATATATATCTAGAGCTAATATATATCATGCTATATTAATATATAGTATAATATAATAAATTTAATATTACATTAATCCAAAGTTATTAAATTTAGTAATATTAATACTATAATATATTAATATTAATATTACAATATCAATATTGCTTTTGATGATGTTTTTCAATGGTATGATAACAAAATTTATAATAAAACTACATCAAATTAATATTTTCAAATATTACAACTTTGATGAGGATATATTTATGTCTTTAATATTTTAATATATCCTTCTGATATGGCTTTTCTTTTTAAAGATTTATTTTAGAAATGTTTAGTTAAAAGAAATATTAAAAGATTTTGGAGCAAGATTTTGGATTCTTTGTATTGAATTAACTTTTTTTTATTTAAGAAATGACATTGGTTTTAGGAAAAAGTAAAAATGTTTAGTTTTTTAATTAATTTGGAATTTTAATGTGATCAATTTTTTTTTGAGGAAGTGACATACTTACATATCTGGTCATATTTCCTTGTAAAATGCACCTCTCCACATAATAACACTTGTATGGGTAAAGAAAAGAAAAAAACCGCATACATGCAACAAGCGTGCAACTTTCTTGTCGTGACTTATGTGAAGGGGACTTATTCAAAAACAAATGAAAAGATAGATATTAAAAGTTCTCTAAATCAATTATTTTTTTTATGCGTTAACCATAGAAGTCGTTGCATGGAGGGACAAGACCTATATAAAGCAATCTACATTATAATTTGTTAGCTTATGTTAGGTCATCCGATGACTGTAGGAAGGAGAAAATTCTATACAGTTGCACGTTGACAAGATGATGAGTAAATAAAGCAGAAGGTAACTACGATTGCAAATTGGTAACGGAAAGCAAAGATTTACATTGTTTTTGAAATCTCGTCAAAAAATTGTGGGCTTTCATGAATTTTCGCTGCGCATGATTGATCTGCAACTTATCAAGGATTCAAGGTAAGAACCTTCAATATAAAGAAATTTTGATTTAATCATTTTATTTATAATATGAAATTGGTTCAAAACATAAAATTTACCAAATTCCACAAAGTATAAATGTTTCAAATATCAAATTCTGCAACTTTCATATATGATATTCGATGCTTACTTATGTTCTCTTTGTCTTAGCCATTCGTGAAATCGAAATCCCATAATCAACCAAGAAATGAAATTTTACCTGATAATCCAAGCTAATATAACAAAAATCCAAACAGTTATAAAATACGAACTCACTAACACCAAAAGTTCAACCGGCCCACGTTTTTGTGCACTACATGTTTTCTACATTACTTATCTGAAAAAAAATCTCATCATAAGAAAGTCCCTCCCGACAATGGGCAAAGGACTTCTACATTATTTATGTAAAACAAAATCTCCTCATAACAGTGTCGCTGCCCTATAATGAAGGAGAAGCCGGGAATCATGGAAATTCCTTCCGATCGTCAAAACGTCAAGAAAAATGAAACCATTAAACTTTCACTATTTTGGTGCTACTACTCATGGCATGGAAGTACTTTGACAAATTGAGATTTTGGCATGATCGGGTTTTGAATTTTTCTTTAGATCTAGGCAAATTATAGTTGTGTTTTGATCTAATTTTCTAATAAATTTAGGAAAAGTATAATTGTAAACTGTTGACTTTGCAGAATGTAGATACATACACGTTTTTACGTTAGAAATATAATTTAAACTATAAGAAATTAGAATTTCTTAAAACAAAATTCACGTGACTTATGTGAAAAAGCCAAAAAAAAAACATGGGGGCCTGAGTTAAGCTACTGCCAGGTCGCAACATTTCTGTCGCGTGTGCTATGTTTGCCCACTTGGAAGTTTGTTCGGGACGATCTATACAAACTAGTCATAATATTTTAGTGTCCGGCTTATGGTTGGTTCACGTAACAAAGTTTGGATTGTAAATTTGAAGAACATTTTTAAATTTAATAAACAAAAGTCAGGTTAAACAATGTCAGATTCTAATTCTAAAATATTTTTGAAATCTACCATAGATATAAATTATTAAGAAGATTACCCGATATGTTTGTATTAGAAGTCAAATTTTGAAAATTTAGGTTACAACGGTGAGATATCCGGAATTTCGGTGCTTTGGGGCTTTCCATAGTGATTAATCTATTTCTAGAAAAAGAAAAAGACGATTTAAACACTTTTACAATATTTCTTAAAATAAAATAATTTAAACAATCTCATATTAAGTTTTTTTTTTTTTTTTTTTAAATTAGGAAGATTTCAATTAGAAATTTGCGGTGAGCGAGCTTTCTCTTTAGAGAATTCTTAATCGAGTCATTTAAGGAGGTGGAGGAATTACTTAGAGGTCAAAAGTGGTTGGAATCCGGACTAATATTTTTTATGGTAGAAATAGTTTCAACATCATCAAAAACTTCTAAAACACTTAAAATTATGAGATTTAACAGTTTTTAATTGGTTTTACAAAAATCCTTGTCATTTTTTTCCAAAATATAATCAGAATTTCCATAACTTTTAGAAAAAAAACAATCTCACGGTATTTCTACTAATTGAGCAGCCAGTTTGCCACTTGGGAGGCATTCCTAATTGAGCAGCCAGTTTGACACTTGGGAGGCGGTCCTATAGATTTGTTATTTGAAAATCGAGAAGCCAGGCTGACCACTAAAAATTCACTGTCACGGAGACGTCGGTCCTATTCATTCTATGCGGATCAAATGGAGTAGTTGGGTAAGGTTCTGATCGAGCTCATGTGGCTTCCTTCTTTTACGGCGGAAAAAGGGCGAATAGTGATCTGAACATTTGTGTAAGCGGATGGCCCTTCCGCCCATGCGCCCAAACCCATAATTGCCCTGGCATGACGCATTAACAATACAAGTCGACGAGACTTGTAGGGCCCTGACCTATCATTACCCTAACATGACGTAGTGGGATTTGCAGGATCCTACCATAATTTTCTCTTACACGACGTATAAACAATTAATGTCAGTGACTCTGCGGGCATGAATCCTCGATGAACGAACTTTCGTCAGTTTTCTCGGGCCCTTCTTGTGGTGGGACTCCCGGACACGCAACGATGCCAGGCATTAATACCAAGATTCGCCTGGACAGGAACAGTGTCTTGCTTATGGGCTGGAGTCATGTCACCCGTGCTCCCTACCCCTATGAGATGGGCGGTGGTTGTGGAGGATAAGATGCTCACAAACCTGGTCATGATTTGCTTCACAAATTTTAATTTACTGTGGTGTGGGGGACTACGTGTGGCCCTTCCAGGAAAGGGAATGTTTGGGTCATGTGATGCAAGCCAACTAATGTGCAGAGGAATTAAAGATGGTTTAGTTCTCCATTGCCTAATCATGTCAGCTCTGAAACATTCTTGTCTTTCATGGAGTCGGCAAGCGCTTGAGACAAGACAAGATGGTTTAGTTCCCCATTAATCATGTTATCTTTGAAACATTCTTGCTTTCCATGGTGTCGGCAAGCGCTTGAGACAAGACAATATGGTTTAATTCTTCATTCCCTAATCATGTCATCTTTGAAATATTCTTTCCTTCCATGGAGTCGGCAAGTGCTTGAGACAGGGCACATAACGAAGAGAATGTGGCATTTCTAACCATTAGAAATATACTTTAAGCAGGCGGTCAGCTTTGGTTTCTTGAGGTAGCTTGCCGTCTGGTATCGTTAGTGTGACATATATTTAGAGAAGCCGCAAGGCATAATGAATTGTATTTTCTATAATATTCGTTTTCCTTTACTTGAAGGAGTCGAGGGTTATTATATTACTGAGAATTCAGGTTTGACCTAGCTCTACATAACTATTTTCATTACAATAGAGGGGTAAATTATTTGTTGATATAAACATGAAAAAAAAAAAATAATATCCCAATGTCTTGGCTATCCAATGCTGTTGAATATGTAATTTCAACGCAGCCGTACCAACGCCCAAACCGCGCAGCAAAACCACAAACCACCTTGAGGGATATCGGACCGCTTTTGCGTGAAGGCAGTATCCGTATATTTGAGCCCGATACAATATAGTGCTGACGCGTGGCTCTCAGACGTAAGCAAGTCTGACTTCTCGGGTGCTATCGTTCAGTCAAGTAAGGCCTCCCGATATCTTCGTCCGCCGTTCGATCTGCTCCATTATTCTCCGCCGTCCATCAGAGAAACTTGCATATGAACCTGCATCGAATTAAAAATCATGCGTGGAGTAAAATTCAATTTTTGGGTTGACCGCCGTTAAAATAATTTAATGAATTAAATGTGCCCGTAGAAGTTTTGGTAAGAAATTTAAATTTTAATGTTTTTTATATATATCAAAGGTATGGGCATATGTACACCATGTAAGTTTTTTTTTTAATGTGCATTGACCATTTTTGTTATACAAAAAAAACTCACGCGTATGTAATGAAGTGAGTATGAAATGCACAGTGTGGGCAACAACAAAAAAAAACACCAGTCTCTTGTTATAGAAATGCACAGCAGTGCATAAGAAACTGTTGCTCATGGTAATGTAACTCAGTAGTGTGAGAGTGAAAATGTATGCACAACAGTGCGAGTGAAAAGTAGAGGAGCGCATATGAAATATGCATGTTTTTTTTTTAACTGGTGGTGAAGAAAAGTAAAATACCGCAAGCAGGGGAGGCATATAATTTTTCTTTGCTAAGCATGTGTAAAGTAAGTAAAATTTTTTCACAGCAGTGAATGTAAATGAGAATTTTACCCTGCACAGTAAATTCTCAGGAGGAGACAGAGTTTATTTTTGTTGAGTGAATGTTTTTTTTGTGGTGAATCCCTCTCAGCAAAGAGGATGAATATGTATCAGGCTTTATATTTTAATGAATAGAAATGTTTTTATGGTGACGTAATACTCTGTTCTTCAGTCATTTTTTTTAAAAGCTTCCCTGTGCACAAAAGATCCTGGAAAGGTAGAAACAGAGCATTGTCTCTGTGTCTGTGTTTAAGTTTTTGTTTGTTTTTGGGATTTTATCAGAAAAATCCCCAACAGTGGTATCAGAGCTGGCTCAGGCTCTTTAAAGGTGTTAAAGAAGCCGAAGGGAGGAGTCTTTCATTGCAGCAGTAAATCTTCTCCAGCAAAGTGAAGTCTCAGGCAAAAGATTCAGGTATTCCTCAAAGTTTTCTTTTTGTTACTGCTGAAACAATCAGTGTTTTAAAATATACAGTCAAGAAATTAAAGCATGGTTGAGGATGCAAGGAATGGCTAGCACCAGCACTAGCATGGGTATGTTTAACACCCAGTTCCCACAGTTTAATGGGAAGAACTATGACTACTGGTCAATAACCATGAGAGCTTTATTTATCTCTCAAGATTTATGGGAATTAGTTGAAAATGGGTTTGAAGAACCAGCAGATGAAAATCAATTTAACAACTTAACACAGGGAGAGAGAGATCTGTTGAAGAGCAATAGGAAGAAGGATGCAAAATCCATTGTATTGTTGTATCAAGCAGTGGACCAGAGTGTGTTTCCAAGGATAGCAACAGCTAAGACATGCAATGAAGCATGGCAAACCCTCAAAACAGCCTATCAAGGCATGGAGAAAGTAAAGACAGCAAAACTACAATTGCTGAGGAAGAATTTTGAGAATCTGAACATGAAGGAGTCAGACAACATTGACTCATTCTTCACACATGTGATTGGTCTGATCACACAGATGAGGACTCATGGAGAAACCATTGAAGAAAGGAGGATTGTGGAGAAAATATTGAGGGTCTTACCCTCAAAGTTTGATGCGATTGTCACCACCATTGAAGAGACAAAGGATCTCTCAAACTTTTCAGTTGATGAGCTTTATGCATCACTGATAACACATGAGCAGAGGTTGAGTAGAAATGAAAACTCATCTCTAGAGCAAGCCTTCAAGACCCATATGTCCTTTGGAAGAGGAAGAGGTCAAGGCAGAGGAAACAAGAGAGAAAGAGGTAGAAGTCAAAACAGAGGTGGAAGGAACAGCCCAGCAAATGCTTAAGGAAGAGGCAGCAATCCAAATCAGAACCAAGGCCAAGGCAGCAGCCAACAAAGAGGTCAACATCATGCTCAAGGACAAAGGTATGAAAAATCCAATGTCCAATGCTATTATTGTAAAAAATATGGGCATTATGCCAGTGAATGTAGGAAGAAGCAGCATGATATGAGTAATAAACAAAATGCAAATGTCACTAGAGAAAACAACAGTCAAGATAATGTGTTGATAGCTTGTAACATGGCTGAAACAAACAGTGAGGACACATGGTTTTTAGACTCAGGTTGCAGCAACCATATGACAGGAAATATAGCTCTCTTTTCTGCCCTTGATAAAA
Organism: Pinus tabuliformis; assembly: GCA_031772625.1. Taxonomy (NCBI): domain Eukaryota; kingdom Viridiplantae; phylum Streptophyta; class Pinopsida; order Pinales; family Pinaceae; genus Pinus; species Pinus tabuliformis. Next base: position 1,153,704,670 of record CM062804.1, on the reverse strand, counting down.
ATATGAAATCAGAAGTCACACTAGGAACTGATAGCAAAATCTCTGTTATGGGAAAAGGAGAGGTAAAAATATTTACAAAGCAAGGAGAAAGGAAAACCATAGCAGATGTCTACTATGTCCCCGGAACGAGATGTAACCTCTTGAGTATTGGACAGCTTGTTCAAAAGGGGTACAATGTTTTCTTTGTGAATGATGTGTGCACCATCATGGATATAGCACCCAGCAAATGATGCATTGCTGAAGTAAAAATGACGAGGAACAGGATGTTCCCTCTTAGAATAAGGGCAGATTTGAAAAACAAAGGAGAAATTGCAGCAGTCACCCAAGAGGCTTTCCAAAGCGTGCCAAAGGATGAAAATTGGTTGTGGCACTTGAGATTTGGACATCTCAATTTTGGAGGTCTAAACTTGTTGAGCAGGAAAGGAATGGTAAGAGGATTACCATTGATAGAGAAACCGGACAGCCTATGTGAAGGTTGCATTTTGGGAAAACAACACAGAGAAAGTTTTCCATCAGGGAAAAGCATAAGGGCAAAGGCACCCTTAGAGATCATCCACTCAGATTTATGTGGACCAATGCAAAATCCATCATTAGCAGGCAGCCAATATTTCCTAACATTCATTGATGATTTTACAAGAAAAACTTGGGTATATTTCCTTAAAAACAAAAGTGAAGTGTTTGAGAAATTCCAAAATTTCAAAGCACTTGTGGAAAACCAAAGCGGGCTGCATATTAAAGTTTTAAGAACTGATAGAGGAGGTGAGTATATCTCCAAGGAATTCCTAGGATTTTGTAGAGAAAATGGAATTCATAAACAGTTTACAGCAAGGTACACCCCACAGCAAAATGGAGTTGCTGAAAGGAAGAACAGGACCATCATGGATATGGCAAGGAGCATGTTGAAGGCAAAGCATTTGCCAAATGATTATTAGGCTGAAGTTGTAAATTGTGCAGTGTATATTTTGAACAGGTGTCCTACAAAAGCAGTGTTGAACAAAGTGCCGGAAGAGGCATGGAGTGGGAGAAAGCAAGGAGTCACCCACATGAGAGTTTTTGGATGTGTGGCCTATGCACACATTCCATATCAGCTAAGGAGGAAGTTGGACAGCAAAGGGGAGAAATGCATTTTCATTGGATACAGTGAGGAATCCAAAGCTTACAGGTTGTATATTCCATCCACCAAGAAGTTTTTTGTCAGCAGAGATGTTCAATTCATTGAAGAGGAAGCTTGGGATGGAAGCATAGAGAAAACAGTGAATGTAAATAACTGTTTGTCTCATGATGAAGATGATGAGGAGGTGGCTGAAATGCATCCCCAAACAGCAGCGCCAACACAAGGACAGCAAGGGACACCATTGAGGATAAATGAAAGCGCTTCTCCAAGCACACCACAAGGAGGAAATTCAAATGCGTCTTCGAGCACTTGCACACCAAATGAAAGAGGTAAGAAATTTAGAAATCTAAGTGATATTTATGATGAAGGAATGAATTCCTTATTTGCCTTGTATTGTCATGTTGATGATCCTATTCATTTCGAGGATGTAATTAAAGATAGGAAATGGATAGAAGCTATGGATGAGGAGATGAATGCCATAGAGAGAAACAAAACATGGGATTTGGTTGAGCTACCAAAAGGCAAAGAAGTCATTGGAGTCAAATGGGTTTACAAGACCAAGAGCAATGCTGAAGGTAAGATAGAAAGGCACAAGGCAAGGCTGGTTGTCAAGGGATACAAGCAGCAGTATGGAAGAGATTATGAGGAGACTTTCGCACCAGTTGCAAGAATGGAAACCGTGAGAGCAGTGTTGTCCATAGCAACACAAAACAAGTGGAAAGTTTACCAAATGGATGTGAAGTCAACATTCCTAAATGGAGTGTTAAAGGAAGAGGTTTATGTTGAACAGCCTCCAGGCTATGAGAAGAAAGGTGAAGAGCACAAAGTGTGCAAATTGAAGAAAGCTCTTTATGGGCTGAAGCAAGCGCCAAGAGCATGGTATAGCAGGATAGATTCTTATCTATTGGATAATGAATTCGACAAGTGTGAAGGAGAACCCACCGTCTACATCAAAGAAAAAGATGGTAAAATTTTAATTGTTGTCTTATATGTTGATGATGTTATTTTCACAGGCAATGATGTTTATCTTATTGAGAATTTCAAATCAGTCATGAAAGAGGAATTTGAAATGACTGACATGGGTTTCTTGAGATACTTCTTAGGCATAGAAGTAGATCAAAATGAAAAAGGAATTTTTATCTCACAAGCTAGATATGTAAATCAAGTGTTGGGCATATTTAACATGCAAGAATGCAAGGCAGTGATCACTCCCACAGTAATGGGATTAAAACTCAGCAGAGAGGACAGCAGCAAGGATTTTGATCCTAGTTTGTACAAGAGTATTGTTGGCAGCCTTATGTATTTAACAGCAACTAGGCCTGACATTATGTATGCTGTTAGTTTAATTTCCAGATTCATGGAGAGGCCAAAGGAGACACATTGGCAGGCAGCAAAAAGAATTTTAAGGTATATCAAAGGTACCAAAAGGTTTGGAATTTTATATACTACTTCAGAATGTTCAAATTTGGTTGGATACACTGATAGTGATTGGGCTGGAAGTGTAGATGATCGGAAAAGCACTTCCGGTTATGTTTTTGATATGGGTTCAGGAGCCATTTCATGGGCTTCTAAGAAGCAGTCCATTGTAGCACTGTCTACAGCAGAGGCTGAATATGTGGCAGCTACAGCAGCAGCATGTCAAGCAGTTTGGATGAGAAGGATGTTGAGGAGCTTAGGCCAAGAGCAGGCAAAAGCGACAGTGATTTTTTTGACAATAGCTCAGCTATTGCATTGTCAAAGAATTCAGTGTTTCATAAGAGAACGAAACACATTGACACAAGGTTTCACTACATCAGAGAATTGGTGAACAATGGAGAAATTGCCTTAGAACATTGCAGGACTCAAGAACAGGTAGCAGACATCTTGACAAAGCCATTGGATCAGAAAAACTTTGAATTTTTGAGGAAGTGTCTGGGTATGACTGAATGCCCAGCAGTTGAAATTAAAGGGGAGTGTTTAATATGTAATTTCAACGCAGCTGTACCAACACCCAAACCGCGCAGCAAAACCACAAACCACCCTGAGGGATATCGGACCGCTTTTGCATGAAGGCAGTATCCGTATATTTGAGCCCGATACAATATAGTGCTGACGCGTGGCTCTCAGCATACGTAAGCAAGTCCGACTTCTCGGGTGCTATCGTTCAGTCAAGTAAGGCCTCCCGATATCTCCGTCCGCCGTTCGATCTGCTCCATTATTCTCCGCCGTCCATCAGAGAAACTTGCATACGAACCTGCATCGAATTAAAAATCATGCGTGGAGTAAAATTCAAGTTTTGGGTTGACCGCCGTTAAAATAATTTAATGAATTAAATGTGCCCGTAGAAGTTTTGGTAAGAAATTTAAATTTTAATGTTTTTTATATATATCGAAGGTATGGGCATATGTACACCATGTAAGTTTTTTTTAATGTGCGTTGACCATTTTTGTTATACAAAAAAAACTCACGCGTATGTAATGAAGTGAGTATGAAATGCACAGTGTTGGCAACAACGAAAAAAAACACCAGTCTCTTGTTATAGAAATGCACAACAGTGCATAAGAAACTGTTGCTCATGGTAATCTAACTCAGTAGTGTGAGAGTGAAAATGTATGCACAACAGTGCGAGTGAAAAGTAGAGGAGCGCATATGAAATATGCATGTTTTTTTTTTTTAACTGGTGGTGAAGAAAAGTAAAATACCGCAAGCAGGGGAGGCATATAATTTTTCTTTGGTAAGCATGTGTAAATTTTGTTTTTACAGCAGTATGTAAAAGAAGGTTTTTAGACCAGTAAGTAAAATGTTTTCACAGCAGTGAATGTAAATGAGAATTTTACCCTACATAGTAAATTCTCAGGAGGAGACAGAGTTTATTTTTGTTGAGTGAATGTTTTTTTTGTGGTGAATCCCTCTCAGCAAAGAGGATGAATATGTATCAGGCTTTATATTTTAATGAATAGAAATGTTTTTATGGTGACGTAATACTCTGTTCTTCAGTCATTTTTTTTAAAAGCTTCCCTGTGCACAAAAGATCCTGGAAAGGTAGAAACAGAGCGTTGTCTCTGTGTGTGTGTTTAAGTTTTTGTTTGTTTTTGGGATTTTATCAGAAAAATCCCGAACAAATGCATCGTACCGTTTTAAATAATGTTGATTAAGAAAATTACAACAATGTCTCCCATAGATTGTGCGCTTCAAATTTATCTTATATTTCAAAGCATTAGATAATGTATACATTTATCTTCCATTACAAAATATTAGATAATTCGCAAGGTGTTCCTATGTCGACCTAAGGTGGAAGAGGTGATGTTGATTTTTTTAATGGATGGCCTAGATTTATTCGGGAAGGAATATGCTCACAAGATGTTTTGTGTGAGTCACAGATCGACGGCTAACGCACCAGAGAGCGTGAATTGACCGATCAGGAAATTTGAATCGGCTGAGGAAATTTTGGCTTTATAAGGAACTTGCTACACCTGTCGCGCTAGGAACAGACTATATTTTTCATATTATGGTACCAGTGATGTAGCAGAAATCGCTCGAGTTATATGTATGCTCAAGATTTATACATTTCGGTGTATGTGCACTGGCATGTGCGCAGCATGCATAGCCAGCTCCATATGGAATGCATATCATATATACAGGTTGCCCGGCGAGTATGCATTGTTCCATAAACATTGTGATTTTATAATATCATTGTTTTCCAGTATAATTTGTGGGGTTAGATACGCGTTTGGGCTTAATTATATTAGTCTATATACTAAAATGGTTTACATGTATATTGTGGATTACCCATTTCCCTTATTCATATATGCATTGATTTATACGTACCACTCTTATATATCTTGGCTTATGCACTAATTTTCAATTTATATATATAATTTGGATTATGAATGTGTTGAGTTGGATAAAGTGATTCATTATTAATATTTATTAATAATGTTTTACTCATATATCATTTTTTAAATAAATATTCATTAATAATGTTTTATTAATATAAATATTTTTAATTAAATGTTATTGAATCTTAAATATGATGATGATGATGATGATGGTTAACGTCCACTGAAACCAAATTGGTCTATCAGACCTACAATTTTCTTAGTTTTTAATTATCTAGCTCCTAGTCTTTCTTGGTGAGATTGGTGCTGTAGCTTTCTTTTTTTTCTCTACGGTCTACCAACTTCTTTTATCTTGCATCTCCTTCATCTCTTCTGGTTCTTGGGACATTGGTGTCTTAGCTTCGCAATCTATTGTGTTCATCCTTTTGAAGATAGTCAGAGAAGAAGTTTGGTCTAGGAGATCTTCTTTACTGTTAAATGAAGATTTATTTTGTGCGGTATTCGAATCTTCATAATTGTTGATTTCTTGGGCGGAGCTTTCTCTCTTCTTGTCTTCAGAGTTGTTTTTTTCTTGCTCGATTTCTTGTGATTCAGAGCTTTCTCTAGAGTATTCTTCTTTGATGACAGTGTAGTGTTCTTTTTGTGCTCCTTCCCACCATGAAGATCTGTGATGGTTTTTTCTAGCATAATTTTTCTGGGAGGTTTTTGGGCAATTTTTGGCTAGATGGTCTGTCTCAAAGCAGGATCGACATCTGAAAATGACACTTTCATAATTGAGTTTCTTGTTCCACACATAGTCTTTACTTGTTAGGTTTATTTCAGCTGGGAATCCAACGCTAAAGTCCATTTCCACGCATAGGTGGCTCTCACATATTCCTCTGTTTTTGGGCACCTGTAGTAAAATTTCCCAACTGCATTTCCAATGGCTTTTAGCGAGGAGAGATTCCAGAGATGCAAGGGTAGGCTTGGCAATCTCACCCAAACTGATGCTGAGGTTATGACTGTTGTAGAGGGATCAAATGATGGGTTCCATGGCTTCATGAATAGGCCTAATTTTTCCCAAAACCAAGGGCCAGAATCTAAAATACATTGTCTGCTTTCAGGATTTTCAAAATCTACCATAAAGAAACCCCTAGCAGAGGGGTAGATATTAATTTCACAAAAAATGATAGGCTTCCATACCTCCGAGATCCACTTGTGGAGAGCTGTCAGCCACGGCCAAAAACCATTGAACCTGCAGATTAGGGCACTGTCGGAAAACTTCAAAGCCTCATCGAGTGAGGCTTGGACCACCTGGACACTGGGAGCTGGGGCTTCACTGACGATATGGGCAGCAGCTTGCCCTCCATAAGCGGATGAGCCAGCAGTGATTTTCGCGAAGCTGGGAGCCATATTTTACTTGCCTGTAGAATCCAACCGCAGAGAAATAAAGCAAAGGATAAGATTAGATCTAGCCTCAAAAGATTAGATCTAGAACCTAGACGCCTAGATCTAGATCTAGCCACAGAAGATTATATCTAGAATCCAAACTGGTGTTGAGGTTATGACTACTGTAGAGGGATCGAACGATGGGATATAAATATAGTTAATTAATAAATATTATTAAATAATAACATCATTAAATATTAATAAACAATCATATTAATAGATATTAATATTATTAAAAATATTTTATGAGACATGTTTCCGGAATCACATCAAAATTTATTTGTCGTTTCAAATTGTGGTTCATCCTCATGACAAGATGAAGAACCAGATCATGGCAACAAATTAAACAAATTAAATAGAGAGACCGATCAATCAAATGGCTAGAAAGAAACAACTACTTTTGACCAAGAAAACAACTATAATTGACTGGACTACACATAAATTTGACTAGACCAAGAGTTAGGAGAAAGTTTATTAATGGGTTAATTAATTAATTTGTTAATTTGATAGATTTAATTATTTTTATTTAAATCTATATGTAACTAAATATATGTGCTAATAATTAACTATAATTTTTCAAGAACCTAAGCCAACAACTTTAAACTTCATCTTCTTCTCAATTTAAAACTAAATAAACTATATATAAACACTGATCTTATTGTGGGATAAATTAAGATAAAATTAAATGTTTATTAATTAAATAATTAATTAGTTAAATTAAATTAGTTAACTTGTTTACCATTTATAAATATGCATCATCTTCTTTTAATTTAAATAAAATAAATTTATATAAATACTCATATATGAAGGATTATGGGATAAGCTAGTATAAAAATATATAAATGTTTATTAAATAACTAATTAAATATTATCTATTATCTATTATCTATGTCACAACTAAGTACATCGCCATTTTATTTTATTTCTACATTCCTTATGGTCTCGAGCATGACCTATATCTTTAATTACCACTCACTTCTTGCCACTGGTTAACAGGTGTGACAACAAATGGACAAGACCATCATTTGATGGTGTCGCACTTCATGGTTTTTCATCTAATTCTTATCGGTGATCAGTCAGTCACTTATCACCATTCACGATGCTTCTTCTCATGATCATTGGCTAGTGAGCAGTGCGTAATGGCCCCACCTTCGTAAAAGTATATAAAGCTTTTAAAATCATTAATATTGAAAACCTTTTTGAAATTGTTCCTTCGTGTAGATCATGAAGATTTACCACATCAACTTCCATTGTATTTCAACATGTCACTTTCCAATTGTTCATTCGACTATTGAAAAACACCAATTTTACCAGTTGTTGGACTATAATGCTACCACAACATAATATCTGCCACCCATCTTGCCACATGTCACTTACATGGAGATGCCACCTGTTTTTGCATGTGTGTCGTCCACTCCTCTCTACTCAATACGATGTTGGCTAGAGTTTAGTTTACACCTGACATGCTAATAAGAAACATGGAACTTAGGTTAAGTAACCTGTAGCTAGGGGATATGACTGGGGGTGCCACCTTATTGTTGTTTTCACTTTGACAGGATCTATCAATTCGATAAGTTCCTAAGTGCTTCATCTTAATTCCCTATGATCAAGGGCTAGGACCAACTACTTACCACTCTAAAGTTGTTGGAACCAGTGTCGCTATTGAGGGGCAGGGTTAATCAATAGTCATAACAATTACACAAATTTAAAATTATTTCTCCAATATATTAATCAATTCATAACTTAACAAATAAGAAATAGATATGAACATGCAACTTCGTTAAGGATCAGCACATGAGACCATGACATATGAAATAAACATGCACAATGAGACAAAAATCATCACATCTCATTGGAACATAATATATCTGGTGGAAAACCCACTTCGAGTTGAAAACCACCCTTGTTGTCAATGCGCTGCTCAATATATTTTATTACTTATCAAGAAAATCATTACATAGAGAATAGAAAATGGAAACTATCTGAAAGGAACTCTAATATCCATCTCACAACTCTACGGACCACCATTCACTAAAATCCTCCACGACCAATGAGCCTAGCCAAGCTCTTATTAGATTTATGAAGAATTTTTTTCTCAATACTTGTTTTTCCTTTGCCCCCATTCCACTTCTCTATGTGGTTCACCTTTCATGCATTTTCAAATGGAGCCCTTGGGCTACTCAACATGAATATTGTAATAGCAATATCTTCATAGCATATAATAAAAAACTCTCAAGGCAACACTTTCTCCTTAAATAAAACATCAACCAATGGACCATCAATGACTCTGCAAATGCGTGAGTTGCAAATCAACTTAACACATAGTTCTCTCTCACATACATACACCATCCTCAACTCACATTTCCACAATACTTTAGCTGCAAATAATCTAGATCCAAAAACACAATCATGCCATTTAAAATAGCCATGAAATACTACTACAACCATGTATATCAATTCTCTTCCCATGTAAACACAAATAAATCAGTCATATAACCAAAGAGCTATTATCTCCTCATCTTCTCTACCATCAAGCTCTAAAACTTTGCAATAGTAACATGTTGGAAACTTTTCTCATCTATCAAGCACTGATTAACACATTCTGGTTTAGATTTATCTCTTCTATAGCTACAAGAAATTTTGTCATTACCCGAATATCGAACTATTCCACTCAATCACCGATGTTGGCCTCTCCATGCATCTTCCTATCCTTTAAATAATACTATTTTTCTTCAAAAATTTTCCTACTATAATATTTCAACCTCTTGGCTCTACACAGACCTCAGCTCTACAATATGTGCACCATGTAACCAAAAAATGATAGAGTTTCTCATATATTTAAAGAATTTCTCCATGTGAATACCATGGGAAAATACCATGGTTATCCCAATAGTACCACATACATTGTACCATGGTAATCCCCAAATAAATAGCACAGGTAACTTCCATGGTTGTGCCAATATAATGGAAACTTGTGCCGTGGTAATATCCAAGTCAATACGATGGGTAAATACCATGGTTATTCAAATATCATAGATACATATACCATGATAATATCCAAGTCAATACCATGGGTAAATGCCATGGTTATGCCAATACCATAGACACTAGTACAATGGTAATCTCCAAGTCAATACCACGGGAAAATACCATGGTTATTTCAATACCAAGAACCCCTGTACCATGGTAATCTCCAAGCCAATACCATAGGAAAATACCATGGTAATACCAATACCTGTAATGTCAATACCAAGTGTCAACTTTGACCACACACATACATATAGCAATCAACCTCGAACCAATACCAAGTGCCAATACAAGAATAATTCTAGTACTAATACTCATGGCTAATCCCATAGCTACACCCTTAACACATGTTGCTATCATGCAACCCAGTTGACATCAATGCCAACCAACAACACTGCATCCAACAACTACATCATCAATTGAAAAAATCTCCCCCTTTGTAATTGATGGCAACCGCAGCTGAACCAACTAAACCATCCAACTGAAATTGACCTTTGAAAATGATCTCCTCATGCACTCTACCTTTGACATCAATGGAAAAGTGCTAGAAAACTCATCAATTGTGGCATTATTATATTGATCATACAATGAAAGGAAAGTATATCCCCTTCGACATGAGCTAGATCTCACCACACTAGAACTAAATCGCTTCTCATATCAGCATACAATAGTAGAAATCTTTCTTGAAGCAACAACACACTCTCCTAACTCAAGAGCAACAATAATAAAATAAATTTTATCACCAATGTAAAGCAACACCACGTTACATCCATCATCAGTAACATAGTATGGGCAATAGCAACAACATCCTCTTAGGAAGCAGCATACCATAACCAACAATAATAGAAACAAGCATGTCATTGGCATCATCATAGATGAGAATAACATCACTCAACTCAGCAGCAGTAAATAGATATATCATAGCAGCAATAAACTCAATTAGCAACACCAACTACCCTAAGAAAAAAAACTCCATATCATGGAAGTAGCAACAAAACAGAGGTATACTAGAAACAAACTTAACCAATAGCACCATCTATATGAACAACACTGTCAATCCAGCTCAACCAACAACAATAAAGAATATCCATCAGTATAGTGTAGGAATCAACAATACATCATAAGAAGCAACAACAAAAATAACTAGTAACTCCATCCACATCAACATCACTCTCAACCAAGAAAACAATAAAATTCATACAACCATTAGAAACAATAATCTCTAAGCAACAACAAATCATATGCATCAGTAGCACAGTGTGGGTATCAACACTCTCCCTCTTTGTCTCTGATAAGTGAACAATTTATACCATCATAGTGTCTTTTTTGACTGAATATACTCCTCATGAAGATGTACAAGAGGCTACGACTATCTCCCCAAGTTGTTGAACAAAATACTTATGCAGCAATCATTTCCTCCATGCCACATACATGAGGCTACTCAAGAGAATTAATGACTATGACCCAAAAATATATACAATGAAAGTACAAGGCTTAATATGCCTATTATATGGCTACAAGAATGATAGAATGTGATTTTACAATGCTTCCTTAAGGCCGAAATATAACTCTAGTAATGACCCAAAAGTGATACATGACACTAAATGGCTACATAGTTAATGTGAAATCCCACACATAGCTACAAGACATACCATATACCAGCTGAAACAAGGCAGCCATGACTCTTAAACCTCTCTCTCTTAGAACAATTAACTCATGACTATACATACAATATGACACATTACTCATAATATGAGAGTAAAAAGCTTTACATCATAAGTATAATGTTATGAAAATGTAAACAAAAACCCATGATCAATATTTAAAAATGAATAACTACATGCCAAAAGGAGTATACATAACTCTCTAAAAAAAATTGTCAGTGCATCATGAACTAGCAATCTGCAACATCAATAGTTAGCAGTACCAACATGATAAGCCTCCAAGAATAAATTATAGTAACAACTATCCATCAACATGCAACAATAAGCAACATCGATCAATCAACACTATAACCTCCACCTCAAGAGAAAGTAATAACAAGCCTCTAATCACCAGGAAACTACCATATCACAAAACATATATATACGCCATCAACACAACCTTGCTTTATCCAGCACTGACAACGCACATGCATCATGAGTAGTGATATCATCAATGACTCAAATTTAATAATCTTATCTGAAAACAATAATGCAACAACACATATGCAAGTAATCCTCAAATAAAATCAGCAACAATAACCATGCAACCATGTTTCTATAGCACAACCTCCAGGCATAAGATGACCATCAGGAAGTAAGAAATTTGCAATACAAACTTCATCCAAAGTCTCTTGAGATCATATGTGTACGATCAATCATAATCACCATCATAAAAAAAAATACATGTGGTAGTATTCAAGGTAATATCCTCATGAGAAAGATTCAACACTAGACACTTCAGTCCTTGGATCCTGACTCATCTTTACATGACATAAAAGAAATAAAATATCTCAACCTCATGACAATATCAAATGAAAATATGATACATCGATTTATGATAATACAATGTGAGATACATGACTCATGTGGATATACATGCAATGGAATCTTAACCACACTACAACCAAAAACATAATGACTTAGTAATGTACTAAATGATGTAGCAATTTTCTTCGAACTACTCACAAAACTGACCAATAACTCTCTAAGACACATGCATGCATCAATTACCCTTCCTCATGTGAAATGTGACTATCTAATGAGGCATAATTAGTATGGGTTTCAATGGAGTAATAATATTTACTCAAACCATCACCAATCTTTCCATGGAATGTAGAAACATGCATGATATAAGTGTTATGCATTCATATCATAAAGCCATATCAACCCACCCCCTCTAATCATTTTCCATTTCAATATCAACAACTATTGCCTACTTCATAAACTTCTATTAGTGTGCATAGATACAAAAATTATCTTCTCACAACATGGTTGAAACCATCAACAACCATGAGAAAAAAATTATAAAAATGGCATGTAATACACCAAACCTTCTAGAACTCCCCTTGGAATCATGCACTCTCCTTCTATGCCTCATACTAATCTTGTGAATATGAAATGAATAGATGCATAAAGTTGATTTTTTCTCTTTTAATTGCATGCACCTATCAGGTTTGTCTTCTCTTGAAGCCATCTCCTATTTGGCACAAGATAAAGATATACTCCCCCTAAGTAGATTATCCTTCTTTAAAACAAAACATCCTTCCTTTAAGTCCTTTGAAGAGCTACACCTTTTCAGCTCATAGTTTCTCCTCCATACCTTCTTTGTCTCCAGTGGTGGGATTTCTATTTTTGTTCGCTTAATGTTGACATATCTACAAACTAGAGATTTGTAGCCATATTTTCCACACTTGAAACAATGATTATCCAACAAACTTTGTTTCCTTCAAAAAATTTACATTCTTTAGCATGATGACCATAATTACTACAAGAAAAACAATACCCATAAAATAAACCTGGAGACCTTATGTTTTGAATTTTTATACCATGAATACTCGATAGCTTCCTTATCTTATTGAATTGATGCATGTTGTGATTGTGATCTTCTTTACTTTTCTTCTCTTGATAATCTCTTTTCTTCTTTGGCTTCCTTTGATGATGTTGCTTCCTAGGTCATTGATTGACTTCAAAGGTGGTGTACTTGTGATTGTCTTCTACATGGTTTTCCTCCACTTTCTTCTTTTCCTTCACAAGGCATGACTTTTCTTGAAAGGCCAATCGAGTTTTGATAAGCGGAGATATTTGACTGACACGGATTTCATCCAAAATTTTAGTTTTTTTCTCCAACCTTTAATATTAGGATAGCTGATTATTTCCCTTTCTAGGCTTACATCGCAAAGAGGATAATCTCTCTTCTAGTCTAGCACAATAGGTTTGCCCCCGTTGCAAATGATTTCAAAAATTATCATTTGCCTTGATGACTTCCTCATGTTGTATCTTTAGATCAATTATCTTCATACCATTACTCTCATGGCTAATCTCACTATCTTCTTGAGCTAAAACTGGATCCTCTACTGCTATGAATGTGGAGTCATTTTTATCATTCTCTTTCCCTTCAATAATGCAATGGGGTTTTCCAACAATTTCTAAATCATCAACACTTTCTCTTCCATACAAACTATGTAGCTTGTCCAGGATTTCTTTTGCAGTCACACAATGTCTCACTTTAGCCACATCATGATATGATAGTCCTTTTAATATTATCTTCTTGCCTTCCTCATTAAATTCATCCTACATGCCATATTCAAATGAGAGAGAAAATATTCACATCAAGAGTTAAAATATATGCTTCAAATTTCACTTTCCAAAGCATATAATTTGATCGATGTGTTAGTTTCCTATTTTATAGTAATCAAAGTAAAGCTTAGTAGTTTATATTATTTTGGTGAATTTGTAAAGTGATACTATGATTTGATAGAGATCAATACCTTGTGTCAATAGGATATACTAAAGTTTGATTGCTAAATAAATTCAAGTTGTCAAAGTTTTAAAAGGGTTTAGGTTTAATAAGTCATGGGTAATGTATAATCCAAGTCATGAGTGAAATTTAGTTGTGGGTCATTATTCTCTCATAATTCAAGAAAATCAGTGATGTCTTTTTGAGTTAGTTTCTAGGTGAAATCAAAGATTTCAATCATAATATTACCACTACAAGTTAATGTTGTGCTTTCCTTTTTTGTTGCACATCTCTTTCCTTCTATGCTTCAACATTCCAAATTTGAAAAATAAATCATTGCAAGTAAAGGATAGCTTGGATCGCATAGAGGGTGAAAAATGCATTGGATCTACAAATTCGTTGAACAATATTCTCATCCTTCTCAGATGCTCAGAACAATAGAGGAGAGTCGTTATGCTTTGGCAGCAGGGGATCTGTTGTGCTTCTGCAAATTGGATGTTTTTTTGTACCATGATCACTCTTAGGTTCCAAGTTTCTCTTCTCTAACATAATTCACATTATATGTTATTAGTTTCATCTTTAGAAATTGAGAAGAGTGCCCATAAAATCCTGCAACCCTCATAACCTCAATTTCTTGTTCTTTCTTGTTGCCCCCATGTATTAGAGATTTCGTTGCATATAGAGACAACAAATTGTTGCATTTTGGTTTGTGTATTGGGGTCTTATCATTTGAAATTGTTAATATAGGATTTTTCCATCTAAAATTTTTAGAAGTCCTCATATAAACCCCAATTCCATAGTTGTTACACCCTTGCTACGCTAAGTTGTTGAGTATTGTAGTTACAATTCGAAACCCTAGAATTTCATTTTCATTATGAGCCATGACAACACTCGATAGGAAGAAGAGGAGAGGGGGATACATAGTTAGGTTTGAGCCTCAAGACCTTGCCTTGATAAATTTGGATCCATCTATTAGGGTTTCATTTGAGTTGACTGGTTGCATCAGATTTTGTGAAAAGATACATGGCTATAGTGTTTAGCTAACCAAAGAATTTTATTTGAACTTCACTGGGGTAGAAGCAAATATTGTGGATTTGAGTTTCCCATTATCATAGGCTACCATTTAAGCTGCTACAAAAATCTCTCTGCATGGAAATCAATTGTTCAAGGGAATGCCTTTAGATGTAGCCAACTATAAATATTTCCTAAACAAAGACTATAAAAACAAAGAATATTGAGCTATCGTGCCAAGAAAATATCTTCTAGAACCCTTTAACAAATTACTCAAGGTAATCGAAAGATATTTTACTTCTGAAGGAAGATTTGGGAGGGTTTATCAATCTCACTTCAGGCTGTTAATGAATTTTACAGGTAAAATCCCTTAAAATCTACCATTTTAATTTTTTAGGAGCATTGGTAAGATGACATGTAAATTTCAGGGTAAGAGAAGTCAAGTAGATACCAGTCTATTTCATTTCTCCTTGATCAAATTGTTAGTAGTGGAAGAGACAAGGAAGAAGAATTAGCCATGGAAAACATTATTGGATTCATCAAAGCTGACAAATGAAATTTTAGATATTCCCATGGAGTAGGAAAGATACACCTTCATCAATGGAAGATGATGTTAAACTAGTAGTAGAGAGTTCATTCAAAAGGCCACACACTTTAGTTCACCAGTCTGACAGGAAACAAGGAAAAATACTTCATTTCTCTCTTGAGGTGGTGGAGGTTTCGAAGAAACTTCTTACAAGAGTTGTTCCAAAGAGGTTACCCACTGAGCAAACACCTAAATAAAATACTAAAGCTCAAGGCACCATCTCAGAGAATGTTGATTTAGATGATAGGGATAAGGAGATCATGGAACTACAGGAACAATTGAAAAGGGCTCATTTGGTCATTTCTTAGCTTCAACATGGCAATAGGGAGTTGAAGAAGAACATTTTGGAGAATGTAGTTGAAGTTAATGAAGCAAATCCTGTGATGAAAACAACTCCACTTGTCACTAGGTCTAAAAGTAAAGGAAAAGAAGAAACAAAGGACATTCAGGAGCTAGAGACTTCACAATCAATGGTCCCCATGACCAGATATTCAACTAAGAAATTGGAGTTACAAAAGGAAATTTTGATCAAAGGATATTTTCACTTTGAACAAGATCTAAGGGCTACAAAACTACAGTTGCAGGACGCATTGTAGAAAAACTAGAAGGAAGATAGATGAAATCTAGACTTAATGTCTGACGTAAAAAAGGTTTGAGTTTGGACAGGAAACCAAGATAACTTTTTCTTTTCATCTTTTTGTTTGAAGTGAATTAGCCTATATCAACATACCCTCTTGACTTTTGGAATTTTTTTGTAAAGGAGGCAATGACATAGTAACGCAACGAATTTGCTACACTACTATCAAAAGTATAAAAATTTGATAAAGGACCGAGATTTTGGAACTTATTTTTTCTATGGAGGCACAAGGTTTTTAAGGTTACCAACATCATCATCTAACTATTTTCCTCTATCAGAGACCCCAAAAATTAGTACAACCTATGCAGGTGAAAATTCATTATTCTTCTGTTGTAAGTGGTGATTTTCAAGGATGGGAGGTTACAGTATGAACAAATGTTATCCAATAGGTATTTCATTTCTTACAAGTGGTCTTTTACATGTGTGACTCATTCATATGCCTAGGAGGTGATCACAAGCTTGAAAAATATGTGTTGACTACATTTTTGCTCAAGAAGGAAGTGGTGCAATGAGTTTTCTATGCTTCCACATGATCAACAGTTTGACTTTGAAATTCGATTCCAAACATCATGAAATGGATTCTCATGGTTATGAAAAATGTCATGAGGTGTTATGGGGGTTTGAGCCTTATCTTTATGCATTTATTTAATATAATTTGTTAAATATTTCCTTTGTCAAAACAATTCCCTAGTTTCGAGAAAGTAGTTCTATATTCACTTCTATAAGCAGAAACTGAATATTTTTGGGGAATTTGATTTGTAAAGGGAGGAAATAATATTATATATATATATATATATATATATATATATATATATATATATATATATATATTCCTCCCTTTATATATATATATATATTTGTATATGTATATATATATATATATATATATATGTATATGTATATATATATATATGTATATATATATATATATATATATATATATATGTATATATATATATATATATATATATATATATATATATATATATATATATATATATATATATGATCTATTTTTTTAATAATAAAATGGTTGGTTGGTTAGGGTTTGTAGAGAAGAAATTGAGCATTATATATTTTCATTTATAAGTTTCAGGGAATGATGAAGGTTGAAGCCTACTTTTTTATGGATTCATGTGTCAGTCTCTTACAATGATGTTGATATCATGTTTTTCTTTCATTATCTTATGTTATTTCCATTACTAAATGTCATGTCTTCAATGTTTAGTTAAGCCAAATTATCTCAGAATTCACATTCAAGTGCTTTGTTATGGCTCACTGAACATTTTAGTGTTTTTCCTCAAGTTGATCCAGGTGGATATTGGTGACCACCTGCCAACTCCACCTAGACACCCACCATTGTTTCTTTCAAATTTTTAGTTTCCTTAATTGTAGTACAGTTTACTATTTTTAGCAGTTTTTTGGGTCCTAAACTTCTGGAGCCATTTTGAGGCCCTAAACGACATTTTTTTTGAAATCTAGCACCAAAAATTTTCTATCCAAAATCTTATTTTCTGTCATATTCCTTGGAGAGATCTTTCCAATGGGTTATCATGCACGTCAAACGGAGATAATATGACCAAGTCGCGACCCCGGGCAGTTGGCTGTCCAACTCACCCCAACGGGGCCCATAAACTCTTGGTGTTACATCTCCTTGGGTTAGGGTTTTGGTTGTTTAGGGTTTTCTCTCATTGTTCAATAATAAAAAGGCCCTTGAGCCTCATTGTAAAGCAGTTTAAAGGCATGTAGATGCCACATCTCTTTTCAGAGATAAGCTACCATCACCCGAGCTAGTCTTATTTCCATTCTGTTTGTAAGCATATTTCAGTGTTTGATATTAATGAAATGAAGTGTTATTTCTACTGCATCTTTGTATTTATGATTATATCTGTAATTTGTTGTGTTCCCATTTAAATCCGGATTAGTGGTATCAGAGCGGTCTTCTCTTTCTCTATTTTTCTTTGCATGTACCCAACGAGGTCAGGATATAAGGAGTTAGCGCTTGAACTGGTCTAACCTTTGCAAAACCAACCTCGCAAATCCCAATGGCCTACCATGGAAAATGAAAAGAAAGACGAGGGGGTAGGAGATCCTATCAAAATCTTTCTTGAGGAAGCCCTCAAGCAACAAAGGAGCACAATGATGGACAACTTTGCCCAGATCCTTTAGCGACTAACCAAGGGCGACACATCTACTTCCGGCAGCTACTCTAGAAGTGTCATACCCTTTAAGGTACAAGTTAGCTTTTACATTCCCATATTTGAGGGTTAGATAGATGCAGACGATGTAGACAAATGGTTTAATCTACTAGAAGGATATTTTTCTGTTCATGATTTTTCCAGCTGAGAAAATATCACCTTTGCACTTCTCAAAGCAAGGACTGGTGGGAAACCTACTGTGAGCAGAAGGATGAAAGTATGAACTCATTATTTTCAGTTGTACCCACTTGGAACTCATTCCGGGATACCGTCAAGGAGTAGTACTACCTTGTCAGGAACTATGAGGACAAATACATAATGTTGACAATGCTGTGACAGGGAAGGGAGCAAGATGTGCCGGAGTTTACCAATGTTTCTCATACCCTTCACACGAAGTTGGGTATCAAAGATTCTAAGAAGCATTTGGTTCTCAGGTACCTTGACTGCCTACACGGGTACATATAGGAGGAGATGGAATTCCTTGACATCTCCTCACTCACAAGGCATACCAATATGTGGCTAGGATCGAGCAAAAGTTTAAAAAGAGCAAGTGAGACTTTGGATCTACGAATCCGAAGTAAGAAAAAGGTACCCCCAAACCGCAGAACAAAGGACAAAGCCAATGCAGGGCAACCCAGGACAAACTGCCAAAGCCACAAGCAAAGAACATGCCACGAAGCCAAAGAAGGACATGGGAAAGTGGTGTCACTTCCATAAGAGTTCCACTCACAACACAAGTGAGTGTTGGGGCCAAGTAGTCACTAGTGACCAAGCGAAAGGCTTCGAAATTAAATGCATGTTACGACTCTGAGTCAGAACCCAACAAGGGTAATGACAAAGGAAAGAAAATTATTGATGCAGAGCCCAATGCTACCGTTGCCACCACGAAGATCTAGAAGGAGGAACCTGAAGATCCAGAGGAGGAGGAGCACCTCTTCCAATTCCAAATTTGGGTAAAGGGTTCCACGCTACAATTCATTGTCGATAGTGGGAGCCAAAAGAACCTCATTTCGTCATAGGTCATGAAGTGGTTACGCTTACAGACCACAACACATCCACAACCATACACCATCGGGTGGCTTCACCAAGGACAGAATAATCGTGTGAGCCAACAGTGTCACCTTCCACACAACATCAAGTCCTTCACAGATCAGGTATTATGTGACATTGCTCCCCTTGATGTTTATGATGTATTATTAGGCCAACCATACTTATGGAAGCGACATGCTATGTATGAGTCAAGGCCTCGTGCTTTTATTGTTACCTTGGGATATAAGTTGTACAGGATACTAGAGGTAGCGCCGCCTACCACCATCTCTTTGGTTACTAGAAAATAATGCAGTAAGCTCATTTCCAAAATCGGGAAATTTGTTTTCCTAATAATACACCCTCAAGGAAAGAATAAGACGATGGCCACGACCTCCAGACGGGGCCACTCCTCATGGAAAGAACAGATGGACAAGGTCGTGGAGGAGTACGAGGACATCTTCACCTCCCCCACAAGGGTGACTCTGTACTGTGAGGTTAAGCACTCCATCAATCTGACCCAAGTGTGTTGTTTCCCAATGGACCAATCTATTGGCACTCCATTTTGGAGAACAATGAAATCAAGAGGCAGATTTAGGAGCTGATACAAAAAGGTTATGCTGTCCAAGTTCATCGCCTTGTGGGAGCCCGATCATGTTGGTACAGAAGAAGGATGGGACTTGGAGACTCTATATTGACTACCAGGTGCTAAACAAGATCACTGTCTAGAATAGGTACCCGATCCCATGGATTGATGACCTTTTGGACCAACTGGAGGGGACAAAATTTTTCAGCAAGATCAACTTGAAGTCCCGATATCACCAGGTACCAATCGAACCCTACGATGTGTGGAATACTGCCTACAAAGCCAAGGAGGACCTTTTCAAATGGTTGGTTATGCCTTTTGGGTTGATTAATGCTCCTGCAACATTCATGAGGCTAATGGATGACATCTTGCGGCCATTCACCAACTCATTTGTAGTGCTATACTTGGATGACATCATGATATTTCGCCAGATTTGGGAAGAGCACCTCCACCACATCCGATAGTTTCTCCAAACACTGCGGCAACACAAGTTGTGTGCCAATTTGGAGAAATGCACTTTTGGCATGATCCAGGTTCAGTATCTGGGATACATTATTTATGAACGAGGGGTGCATGTGGATCCAACGAATATCCAAGTGATTCGGGATTGGCTAGCCCCAACCACTCTGATAGAGCTTCGTAGCTTTCCAGGTCTTGCCAATTTCTACTGCAGGTTTGTGTTGGGATTCTCTCATATTATTTGGACCTTGATTCAAGTCACCAAGGGAGAAGTGAAAGAAAAATTATTTTGGTCTCAATCTCAACAGAAGGCATTCGCAGAGTTGAAACATTGCCTCTGCGCTGCACGAGTGCCCACTTTACCAAACTTGCAACAACCATTTGAGATCGATACAGATGCCTCTGACTATGCTATTAGGGTAGTCCTTACTCAACAGGGGAATCCAGTGGCATATCAGAATGAGACACTTTTAGACACAGTCTGGAAGTATCCCACTTATGACAAAGAGATGTATTCCATTGTGCAGGCTTGCCGATAATGGAAGCATTACATTTTGGGGAAGGAAATGGTCATCCACACAAACCACCGACCCTGCAGTTCATACACATGCAAGGGAAGCTGCAGAATGATCGCCATCAAAAGTGGTCCACATACTTGCAGTAATTCCATTTGAATATCTTGTATAAAAATGGTAGCACCAATAATGTTGTGGACTTCCTCAGTCGACCACCGATCATGGCGTTAACCACCGTGCTCAACTCTTGTGGGCACGAGACTTCTGATTGGCCACTTCTCTACAAAATTGACGCAGAGTTTGGCCACAGATACTAGATTCTCTTGGAGGGTCAGCAAGTTCTAGATTTTCACCTCCAAGATGCCTTGCCATGCCACTTGGGACACCTTTGTGTTCCTTCAAGCGAGCGAGCCAAGATGATTTGGGAAGTGCACTACAGTCGGGTCACTGGGCATTTTGGGGTTGAGAAAATAGTGGTACTACTTCAGAAGTATTTCTACTGGCCGAATATTTGACAGGATGTCAGGATACATAAGATCCTGCAATGTCTACATCATTGACAAACTGACCATCAAGAAGATAGGCCTCCATACTCCGCTGCCTACCCCTAGTCAACCTTGGGAATCCATCTCCATGGATTAAATTTCGAGCCTTCGTTCTACTAAGCATGGAAGCAACTGTGTTTTTGTGTTCGTCGACAGATTCTTGAAGATGGCCAATTTGGTGGTCTGCAAGAAGAATATCATAGAAGAAAACACTACTAAAATCTTCTTTGAACGAGTGTGGGTACACTTTGGGATCCAACTGTCTATCATCTTAGATCGAGACAACAGGTTCCTCAGCACATTTTGGTCCAGTCTCTGGTCGATGCTGGACACTAAGCTCACTAAGTCCACAACTTTCCATCCCAAAACTGATGGCCAGATAAATGTCGACAACAGGATGATCATACACATTCTGCACATGTACAACTCAAAGCATCCATGCACATGGGATGATAGCCTTCCCTATGTCCAACACAGCTATAACTGGGCTCTCCATAGTTCAACTGGCCACAACCCTTTTCAGGTGGGCTTGGGATTGTAGCCACTATGTCCCATTGATGTGGCCATACCATTTGCAGCTACTCAAGAAAATTCGGCTCATGTCCAGTCAGAAGCCAATAAGGAAAACAACTTCATTAAGCACATCCAACATATCTACTAGTAGGTCCATGACATTTTCGAGAAATCAAATGCCAAGTACAAGTAGTGACATGATCAACATCGGATGCCACACAAGTTTTGGGTGCGCGACAAAATTTGGTTGCATTTGCAGAACAAACGCCTTACTGGAGCCTATCGTAAACTCAGACAACTCTGATATTGTCCTTACATCATTACTGAGGCTATGGGTGACAATGCATTTGAGCTCAGCATTCCCCCATTCCTTGGCCTGCACCCAGTGTTCAATGTGGACCACCTTCAACCATACTTCCCACCATTGTTGGACACATCAGACATTGCAAAACAACTCACACCTACAGAGTTAAATCCAGATTACATGAAGAAATTCACAACTTATCAGATCATGGACACGCAGATCAAGAACACTCACCAATAGAAGATCCAACTATATCGAGTTGTCAAAGCAGGCCAACTACTTCAACAGGGCAAGTGGGTCGCCAAGGACCAAGTTCAGCAGAAATTTCCTCATCTCATGGAGGCACTCAAAGCAATGGGGACCATTGCTTCCTAAGGGGGGAGGAATGATCCAGGTCGATATTAATGGCCACTAGCCGATTTCACTTGGACCCCCACCATTGTTTCTTTTAGTTTTCTAGTTTCCTTAATTGTAGCACAATTTACTATTTTTAGCAGTTTTTCAGGTCCTAAACTTTTGGAGCCGTTTTGAGACCTTAAACAATGATTTTTTGGCAATCTACCACCAATGATTTTGTATCAAAAATTGTCTTTTCCGTTGTAGCCCTCAGGGATATCTTTCCAATGGGTTATCATGTGCGTCAAATGAATCGCG
Organism: Pinus tabuliformis; assembly: GCA_031772625.1. Classification (NCBI taxonomy): domain Eukaryota; kingdom Viridiplantae; phylum Streptophyta; class Pinopsida; order Pinales; family Pinaceae; genus Pinus; species Pinus tabuliformis. The sequence continues at coordinate 1,153,681,809 of CM062804.1, read as the reverse complement.
ACCCCAAGAAGTTGGCTATCCAACTCACCCCAACAAGGCCCATAAACTCTTGGTGTTACATCTCCTCAAGTTATGGTTTTGGTTGTTTAGTGTTTTCTCTTATTGTTCAATAATAAAAAGGCCATTGAGCCTCATTGTAAAGCAATTTAGAGGCATGTAGCATCCACATCTCTTCTCAGAGATAAGCTACCATCTCCCGAGCTAGTCTTATTTCCGTTGTGTTTGTAAGCATATTTCAATGTTTGATATTAACGAAATGAAGTGTTTTTTCTACTGCATCTTTGTATTTATGGTTATATCTGTAATTTGTTGCATTCCTGTTTAAATACGAATCACAAGTGTAATATCTAAAATTCATCTTCAGCTAGATGATTTAAATGTTATCAATTCAACTACTCCTTTCCTAACCTATCTACAACAAAATTTGACAAATACACAATAAGGGTTTCCTACCTTACCCCTGTCTAAAGATTCCTCATTTTCCCATCATATCACTAAAAATTATTAACTCCATATGACTCCATGCCCGATGAATTTTCCCTTTTCCCTGCCATGAAACTGTTAAAACCTATTCCTCTCTGATCTCAATACCTAGCCTAAAACCTAAGACAACCAATTATCTAAGTGACTAAAAAATCATATAGAGATAGCCATCTCTGAAGATGGAAGGGATAGATTCCAATTTTAAAGTGGTTTTTGGTTACCCTTGGGTTCCTCTCCTCAACCTAAAGGAATTACAAAGTGCTAACATAGTGGTGTCATTACCGAGGACTGTAAGGCTTTAGAACTTCCCTAGGAAAATATGCTCTTAAGGACAAAACTGGTTCGTGAGGGTGACCGTGAAGTAGAGACAAAACAAGCTAAATATTAACCCAAGTGTTAGTGTTTCCATAACTAGATGTAATCATTTTCTTAAGAAATCATGGATTCAAGAAGAATACATACTGTGCATCATCTGGATTCCAATCCACCCAAGATCTTGACCAGTCTAGAGAAACTATTTAGGAAAAAAGAGGCCAACAAAAGAAATGAATACCAATTTTTTAAAAAGATCTATGTCCCTCCCTCAAAGATTAAAATCAGTCAATGAGGTTCAATTTGATTTAAAATTTGAACAAAGTTTATTCAAATCTAAATCCGAAGTGAACCTATCATAAGTAGTCTTTGATCAAGTTAAGCTAAAGTCCTATATTCATTTTCAAAAAGCGAGTGTATCAAAAGAATATAGGGATATTTAGGTACAATTTCATAAAATATAACATCTTGTGCACCATATGAAAGAAGCTACTTCTATGTCCTCCACATTTTAGTATCTAGTTCCAACAGTTTCTCCTCCAACATTTTTTTCTTCATTGAGTATTCCGTCTTATTCTGCTCCTACTATTTTTGTTGTTTTGATTCCTTCCTCCTCATCAGTTATTCAAACAAAAATCTTCTTACGTCACTTATCATCATTACATATACCAAAGGTTAGCACAAGTCCACCTCAAATAGTCAAGGCTACTCGATATGATCCTTTAAATTTACCAGGTCCATTGCATGATTTGTCACAAAATTATGGTCAACACTTGCTCGAGTTTGATGGTACAAGAGTTATTACAACACAACAACATCTTGACAAGTTGAATGACTTTATAGACCTATAATAGGTAAACCATAAAGATGTTAAGTTGAGACTCTTTGTCAAAGTATTTCAGGGAAATTTAAGAAATGGTTTAGAACTCTTGCAACTAGAAGCATTTCCAATTTCCAACATCTTGAGAAAAGTTTCCTTTCTAGATGGGAAGTAAAGACAAACCCTCTGTGGATATTTGTTGAGTATGACAACCTAAAGAGAGGTTTGGAAGAATTATTTCAGAAACTTATAGCCATATTTGATAAGGTGTATAACTCAATACCTATTGAGATAAAATCTCCCCCAGGGTTGGCTTTGCTTCATTACCCTAATTGTTTTGATGTTGAGCCTATTTACCAACTCAGGGAAAGGAATTTGGCCACATTGGAAGATATTCAAAGAAATGTTATTTTAGTGGAGGATAATATACAGAACAAGAAGGCCAAAATGAATGTTGAAAAAGGGGAGTGGTTAAAGAGGATTCCTCATCTCCATCATATAACAAGCTGGATGTTATGGTGAAAACAATGGAAAAGTTGGTGGAAATATTTACTTTGAAAAACAAATCTACTATTAGTGAACAATAGGCAACCCCTCAAGTAATAAATCCAAATTTCCAAAGACCTCAAGATCAAATAAAACAAAGAGAACAAAGAAATCATGGAGATCAGCAACAAATTAGGCATCCTTTCAAAGAGAATTTTGTAGAAGATCATCATCAGATACATTATTCTGGTTAAGAGTAGGAAGCAATCTTTTTGGCAAAAGAAGAACAAGACTTTTTATTTCAGCCACAGGAAGATATCATGCTCATGAAGTCAGAAGATTACAAGAAATGATACGAAAATGAAATCATGGAAGTACAAAGACAATATAACTTGAGAAATTGGAAGGTTCCAATAAATCCTCCAAAGAAAGGCCAAGATGATGTACCTCTTCCCATCGAGAAGAAATTTGATCCTGCAAAAGGATATTTTAGAAAGAAGGACATTGAACCATCAAAGAGGTAGAGAGAACTCAATCTTCTTTCATTTTATAAAATGAAATATCTAAAATCAAAATATCCATTCCATTTAATGAACTAATCCAGAATGAAAAATGAAAAAGTCAAATTGTCAAAGAACTGAACATAGGGAATGTTTGAGCTGTTAATTTGAAGGATGACCATCCTCAACTTCTATTTGGTCCAAAAGTTGAAGAAAAATCTCAAGACGGAGATGTTACACCTTTCTATGTTAGCTTCAATGTACATGATTTTATCCTACATAATGCTATGTTAGACTCAGGTGCATAACATAACCTAATGCCATAGGTTATTATGGAGAATCTTGGTTAGGACATAACAAGGCCATATAAAGAAATCTTTTGCTTTGATTCAAGTAAAGTGAAATGTTTTGGTTTAATCAAGGATTTGGTTGTCTCTCTCACTCAAATTCCAGCAAAAAGTATAGTGATGGATATAGTTGTTGCTGATATTCCTCAAAAGTTTGGTATGCTTTTATCAAGGTCATGGGAAACAAAATTCAAATGTAATTTACAAATGGATATATCATATGACACAATCCATGTTTTTGGACAACCAAGGAGGTTGTATAGAGAGACCTTGATGAAATAGATGGTAAGTGGCAAGGAAACGCCTAATAATCATCTTATTTAATCAGTTCATTTTGGTATGGATTCTTTTATATTGTGTAATGACTTGTGTTTGAGGAAAAGAGTCAAAACAAGGTCAGCTTATTAGAGGAGAAAGAAGGTGAATTGCAGGAAAGGAAATTAGAACACAAAGATAAAGATGATGGCCTTTGTAACATGGATTTTTATGGAGAAGTTAGAAAAGAATGGCCTAGAGTTGGTGTGATGATAGTTAGACCAAATATGAACAAGTCAAAACTATGTTATTTCAAGCTAGCCGTTGAATGTACAAACAATGTGGCCCAGTATGAAACATTATTTTTGGGATTTCAAGTTTTGAAATATTTGGGGGAAAAAAGGATTTCATATCATGGGGATTCAAAGCTGATTATCAATCAAATAAAAGGTGCATATCACACTAAACAACCTAGGATGAGAGCCTATTAGAATGATGTCTTAGAAATGCTACAACATTTTTCATAATATAATTTTTCTTAATTCCTAGAGCACAGAATATGATAGCTAAAGCACTAGTCACCTCAGCTAGTGTGTTTAATATTCCTTGTTATCCCAATAGGAAGTAGGAAATAGAATTAAATCATAGACCAGAAGTCCTATACAACATAAAATATTGGAAAGTGTTTTAAAGATGACAAGAAGCTTAATAATTTCTTGCAAATGTCTGAGGAATTTTCCAGTTTTCGTATAGATGAAAAAATTTATTTTTATGAGGATGAACAATAGGTTTTTGGTTTAGATTTCAGTTGATTATGAAAATCAAGTTGAAGATATTGAGGTCATACAAGTGAAGAATAATGTAATATCAGAAGGTTTGGTTCCTCTTGAGAAGTTATTTGATCAGAATGATGTAGCTAAGAACCCCAAAGTAGTTCCCACTGAGAGTGAAGTAGAGGGTTGCAATATAGGGACATAATAGAAGCCTAAAATTGTTAACCTTTCCAAATCTTTGACACATGAAGATAGACATACATATATTGATCTTATGAAGGAATATTTAGATATTTTTTCTTGGGGATACGAAGATCTCAAAGTGTATGATAAGAGCATTATTCAACATACAATTCCAATTAAGCAGGATCAGAAGCCTTTTAAACAAAAGTTGAGAATAATCAATCCCTTGGTGCTTCCACTTTTTGAAAAGAAGTTAGAAAATTGTTTGATGCCAAAATTATTGTTCCTTTAAGGTTTTCCAAAAGTCTTGCTAATTTGATCCCTCTAAGAAAGAATACTGTTGAAATAAGGCTTTGTGTTGATTTCAGAAACCTCAACAAAGTATCTCTTTAAGATAATTATCCCTTTCCTAATATGGACCCTATATTGCAAAAGGTGGTTGGTTCTGAGAGGATTTTTATACTTGATGGTTTCTCAGATTACAATAAAAAATTTGTGGACCCTGATGTCCAAGAAAAGATAACTTTTATCACGCCATGGGGAACCTTTTATGTGTGCCAAAATTCCCTTTGGGTTTATGAATGTAGGGGCTACCTTTCAAAGGGCCATGGATATCGCATTTTTTGAAGGATAAATTCATTGTAGTTTCCCTTGATTATATCACTATGTTTTCAAAATCTGATTATGATAATATGCAACATTTAAAACGAGTTTTTGACAAGTGTTGAAGGTTTGACATATCTTTAAATCTAAAACAATCAAATTTTGCAATGGATGAAGGAAACTTACTAGGGCATATAATCTCAAAGGATGGCATTAAAATTGATCTAAATATGGTTGTTGTCATTCACAAAAGTGACATTCCAAGGAGTAAGAAAGAGGTTTAGTCATTTTTGTGAAGAGCTAATTTTTTGAGAAGGTTCATTCCTAACTTAATATAAATTATAACGTTCTTGACTAATATGCTGAAAAAGGGATGTGAAATCAGGTGGAGAGTTGAAACAAAGAATTATTTTGATGAGGTAAAACTGCCCTTAGCTAGTGCTCCTATCTTAGCTAGTCCATATTATACTAAAGACTTTATGCTTTTCTCTGTTGCATCAGAACACACAATTGTAATAGTCTTAGTGCAAAAAAATCAGCAATTTAATGAACAACAAATAACTTTCTTTAGCATGGATTTTAGAGATTATTCTCTTATGTACAATATTATGCAGAAGTAGGCTTATGCATTAGTTAAGCCTTGAAATATTTTATAGTTTATGTACTTCATTCACATGTGATTTCTCAGGTCCGAAATGTTGTTTTAAAAGATATTATGACCCAACCTGGTCCTAAAAGTAGAAGAGGTAGATGGATGGAAGCTATTATTGTCTATGTTGTGGATATCAAGCCTATGAAGCTAGTAAAAGTCAATGGTTGGAAAAAATGATCGTTGATTCGAATATGAATCTATTGGACATAAATTTCATGGTTGTTTTGTCGGATGACAATAATTCATAAATTTCTTAATCGGTATCTAAAAAATTTCTTTCCTCTCCATGGTATGTTGATATACTTTATTATTTACAACACTTAGAGTCTCCTCCAGAAATGAAAAAAACAAAGGAAAGATTTCTGAAACTAAAGGTTGTGAAATTCTGCATTTTAAACCAATTTTTGTATTTGAAAGACTCTGGAGGTGTCTTGTTGAATTGGTTGCTGGAAGATGAAGCACAAAAGGTCATGGAAGTATTTCGCAAAGGATATTGTGAAGGACACCATTTTTTGGAAGGTGTGGGTAAAAAAATTTGAGGGCTCGTTTTTACGAGGCAACCTTGTTTGCTGATGTTTATAAAAAAGTTTCAAGCTACCATGAATTTCAAATTTTTGAAGGAAAAAATAAGATTTTCCCTCTACCCCTAAAAACAATTAGAGTTGAAGCACCATTCAAGCAGTGGGGTTTGGATTTCATTGGGGAAATCCATCCATCATATTCAGCACAAGATAAATGAATTATGAAAACCACGCTCTGCTTTCAAAAGTGAATAGAAGAAATACCAAATAGGCAGACAACATAATCAATCATCATTCAGTTTTGGAAGGTATCCTCTCAAAATTTGGTTATCTCCATAGAATAATCATTGATAATTCAACTACTTTCAAGTCCAATAAGATGATTGAATTTTGTCATAAATATCATATTGTACTCAGTCACTCTAGTCCATATTACTCATAGGGTAATGGTTTAGATGAGTCTGCAAATAAGAGTTTGATGGATATTATGAAGAATTTGCTACAAGAAAATAAGAAAACATGGCATAAAAAGTTGATCTATGCATTGTGGGTTGATAGAGTGAACACTAAAAAGTAAAATAGTATGTCACCTTTTCAATTGGTATATGGAACATATGTTATTTTTCCTATTTCCTTGGGAATTAAAGTAATTACGTTGTTGGAGGAAGTAGATGTAGAGCCAAATTACTTGCTAATAAGAATAAATCAGATGATTCAATTGCAACAAATAAGAGAGGAATTATATAACAACACACAAGCAATCCAGGAAAAAATTAAGAAGATTTTTTATCGAAGAAAAAAGGCTGAAGATTTTCAGGATGGTGATTTGGTTCTCAAGTGGGATGCTAAGAATGAAGGTAAATGTAAACATGGAAAATTTGAAAATATTTGGAAAGGACCATTCAAGTTTGAAACTTTCCATGGGAGTTAGCCATATTTGCTACATGATTTGACAGGAAAATTTATTGCTAGAGGGCCTACAAATGGTAGGCTTCTCAAGCATTATTTTACCTAAAATTGATTATTTTGATCACTTAATTTTATATAGCCATTTCGATTTCCAGTATTGTAGGTGTGGGCAACTGTTACCAGAATCTGAAGATTGAGGAGAAGGCCGTAAGATTTTGATAAGTTGCTGTTATAGACATATTTTGGCACTGCAACCCAATCACATATGTCCATAAACCAAGGGATTCTAAACACCTGAAAGTGTTGTTTCATACTGTAAAGGAACAAGGTCAAATGATTACATCATTTCCCAAAAGTTCTCCCTGAAAAACTACTCAGAACTAGTCAAAACTAGACGATATAGACTGCTCCATGCATAGGGTGCGATGCATCTCACCTATTACACATGGGGGGTGCGATGCATACTGGAAAGCCCTTCTATAGGGTGCGATGAGCGAGAGTAGACAAATGGCAGAATTAGTTTGCTAAGTGGAAACCCATAGAATCTTCTAGAAACTACTCATATGACACTTGCTTCTCTGAATTTTCCCAGGGATGAGTAAGAGATTATGAAATCTCCAAGTGGAACCAAGAATTATCAGTGAAATGACACTAATCATAATCCCATAAACTAACTCACTCTACTACAAACATCTATATATGAATCCCTCATCCTAGAGATCCAAAGGCTGGAATTTTGTAATTTGCAAGGAAGTTCTATTGGTTTCTCTTTGGAGACATTGTTGGGTGATCTTGCTTTGTATGAGGTGAAGAGGGCTTTCATGCTAGGAGGATGATGCTGGATCAGACAACTTGATTGTAATCCTCTCTTCTACTACTTCTATCAATAAATCTATTTGAGTTTTCCTCCATATGCTTGTATATCTCTGAATCTTGTATTTGTATATGCATTTATATGGTTAATGTACATATGATCCTACATTGTTTATGGTTGTAGATCTCTATGATTTGATGGTATTTTGCTACCTTAACTCTACAGGTGTTCTTTGAAGTAGGACAAGTGAGAAAGGAGTGGTGAAAGCTCTATCAAGGGAGAGAGGAAACGAGCAAGGAGACTAGCGAAAGACTGAGGTTAGTACTCTCTGCTTCTCTCTCATCTATCTCTCATAAAGGAAAACAAAATTAACTTTAGTTTGTTTTCTTCTAAGATAGCTACCCGTCTTAGTGGGACTAGTAGCTCTGAATGGACACTACTTTTCCTGATAACAGTTGCCGCCAATTTTCATAATGTAAAAATTCATAGTCAGTCATAGTCAGTCATGAGTCAGTCACTAGTCAAGTCAAGAGTCAATAAAATCCAATGGATTAGGCTGCTTTTCAACGATGTTCTTTGGCACCTCATAGAGAGGATGCCATTCCCATTGGAGCCAATGTTAGTGTCCTATGTTATAGTAATCAAATTGAAGCTTAGTCTTTCATATTATTTTGGTCAATTTGTAAAGTTTTGCTATGATCTAATAGATATCAAGACAAAATTTCGATAGGACTTACTAAAGTTTGATTGGTAAATAAAGTCAAGTTGTCAAAGTTTTAAAAGGGTTTAGGTTTAATAAGTTTAGGGTAATGTATAATCCAAGTCATTAGTGAAAGTTAATAGTGGGTCATTATTCTCTCATCATTAAAATAAATCAGTGGTGTCTTTTCGAGTTAGTTGCCAGGTCAAATCAAAGTTTTCAATCATAATATTACCACTGCATGTTGATGTTGCACTTTCCTCTTTTATTGTGCATCTCTTTTTTGTTGGGCTTCAACATTCCAAACTTGAAAAAGAAATAATTTCAAATAAAGGACAACTTGGATCACGTGGAGGGTGACAAATACATGCACTGGCTCACAAAAATTCATCAAGTAGTCTTCTCATCCTCCCCAGATGCTCATAACAGTAGAGTAGAGTCGTTGCACTTCGGTTGCATGGGATCTATTGTGATTTTGCAAATTGTAAGTTTCCTCACACCATGATCACTCTAAGGTTTGAAATTTCCCTTCTCTAACATAATTCACATTGTGTGCTATTAGATTCATCTTTAGCAATTGAGAAGAGAACCTAGAAAATCTTGCAACCCTCATAAAGTTGAATTCGTTGTGCTTTTTTGCTGCTTGTGTGTATTAGAAATTTTTCTACATATAAAGACAATGAAATGTTGCATTTTGGTCTTTAGGTTGGGTTCTTGTCATTTGAGCTTGTGAATATAGGGGTCTTCCATCTAAAATTTTTGAGAATCCCTCATCTAAATCCTAAATCCATAGATGTTTCACGCTTACTTCACTAAGTTCTTAACTACTGTAACTACATTTTGAAACCCTAGAATTTCATTTTCATTGTTAGCCATGACAATACCAAACATAAAGATGCACAAAGGGGAGACATAGTTAGGTTTCAACCTTGAGACCTTAGCTTGATAAATTCATATCCATCTATTAGGGTTGCATTTGAGTAGAATATTTGCATCCGATTTTGTGAAAATATACAGGGTTACAATGTTAATCCAACCGAAGAATTTTCTGTAAACTTCACTAGGGTAGAAGCCAACATTGAATATTTGAGTTTCCTAGTGTCATAGGTTACCATTTCAGCTGCTACAAAGATCCCTCTGCTTGGAGAGCAATGGTTCAAGGGAATTCCTTTAGATGTATACACCTACAAATATTTCCTAAAGCCAGTGTATAAAAAAATGAATATGGAGCTATTATGCCAAGAGAATATCTTCTAGAACCCTACAACAATTAACTAAGGCCATCTAAAGATATTTTTCTTGTGAAGATAGATTTGGGAGGGTTTCTCAGTATCACTTTAGGTTGTTGATGGATTTTATAGGTAAAATCCCTTTAAGTCTACCTTTTTACTTGTTTATGAGCATTGGTAAAATGCAAGATAAAGTTCAGTGTAAGAAAAGTAAAGTGGAGCCCAGTCTATTTTATTTCGCCTTGATCAAACTATTAGTTGTGGAAGAGCTAAGGAAAAAGAATCAGTCATGGCAAACATTTTTGGATTCATCCAAGCTAATAGCTGAAATTTTAGATAGCCCGTAGAGTAGGAAAGAAACACCTTCATCAATGGAAAATGATGTTCAATTAGTTTATAGTTCATTCAAAAGGCCACACACTTCAGTTGATCAGTCTATCAGGAAAATGGAAAAAAAACTTCATTTCTCTCTTGAGGTGGTGGAGGTTTCCAAGAAACCTCTCACAATATTTGTTACAAAGAGGTTACATGGATGAAAACACCTGAACAACATACTGAAGCTCAAGGCACCATATCAAATAATTTTGATTTATATGACATGGATAAGGAGATCATCGAACTATAGGAACAATTGAAAATGGCTCATTTGGTGATTTCTAAACTCCAACATGATAATAGGGAGTTGAAGAAGAACATTTTGGAGTACTTAGATGAATTTGATGAAGCAGTACATGTGATGAAAAAAAATCCACTTGTCACTAGGTCTAAAGCTAAAGGAAAGGTAGAAAGAAAAGCACATTCAGAAGCTATAGACTTCATAGTCAAGGGTCCCTATGAAGATATCTTCAAATAAGAAATTTTAGCTACATAAGTAAAGATTGAACAAAGGATAGTCAATATAAGAAAAGAAGGTTGAGTTGAATGAAGGGAAACACACAATCCATAGGTCAAGGAAACAATTGAAGAAAACTCAAGATGAAATTATTAGGATTAGAGAACAAGATAAACATGCCAAAAAAAATATACATGACAACTTGAATATCTGTGAGCCAACATTGTTTGAAGCTAGGTATATGTTTAAAAGAAATTTTCCCCTACACAATCATCTTAAGAAAATTTGCACACAAAATCTCACTTTGAAAAAGGAGTTGAGGGCTATAAAGTAATAATTGCAGGAGGCATTGCAGGAAAACCAAAAGGAAGAAAGAGGAAATTTAAACTTGTTGGCTGAGGTAGCAAAGGTTTGAGTTTGGACAGGAAACCAAAATAAACTTTTATTTTTTCCTTTTTGTTTGAAGTGCATTAGCCTATATCAACCATACCTTCTTTACTTTTGGAATGTTTTTGCAAATGAGGCAAGTGACACAATAACATACTAAATTTGTTGCACTACTGTCAAAAGTATAAAAATTTTATAGAGGACCGACAATCTAGCACTTATTCTTGTCTATGGAGGCTCAAGAAGGTTTTTAAGGTTTTCAACATCATTAGTTAATTTTCTTCCTCAGTTAGAGACCCAAGCACTTAGTCAAACCTATGCAGGTGAAAATTCATTGTGCTTTTGTTGTAAGTAATGATTATCAAGGATGGGAGGTTACAATATGAGCATATGTTACCAAATAGGTATTTCATTCTTTAGAGGTGATATTTCACGTTTTTTACTCATTTAGAAGCCTAGTAGGTGATCATAAGCTTGCAAACATGAGCTCACTACATTTTTGCTGAAGAAGGAAGTAGCACAACACGAATTTGTTGTGCTTCCACACAGTCAACAATTTGAATTTGAAATTCGAATCCAAACCTAATGAAATGGATTCTCATGGTTATTAAAAATTTCTTGAGGTGTTATGGGGGTTCGAGTATCATCATTATACATGTATTTAATGTAATTTGTTAAATATTTCCTTAGTTAAAATAGTTCCGTAGTTTCAAGAAAGTAGATCTATATTCATTTCTACAAACAAAAACTACATCTTTATGGGGAATTATGTTCCTAAAGGGAGGAACTAATAGTTTTTCTATCGATATATGATGTATTTTTTACTAAGAAAAGGGTTGGTTGGTCAGAGTTTGATAAGGAAGACACTGAGAATTGTGCATTTTCATTTATAATTTTCGGTGAATGATGAAGGTTGAAGTATTCTTTTTCAGGGATTCATTTGTGAGTATATTATGGTGATGCTTATCTCTTTTTATTGTTTCATTATCTTATGTTATTTCCATGCTCAAATGTCATGTCTTCAATGTTTAGTTAAGCAAAATTTATTTCAAAATTCAATTTCAATTGCTATATTATGGCTCACTAAACATTTTACTATTTTTCCTCCATTGTAATATCTAAAATTCATGCTCAACTAGATGGTTTAGATGTTATCAATTCCACTCTCTTTTTCTCACCCCTCTACAATGAAATTTTACAAAGACACTATATGGATTTCCTACCTTACCCCCGTCTATGGATTCCTCATTTTCCCATCATACCACTGAAAATAATTAGCTCCATATGACTCCATGCCCAATGGATACTCCCTCTTCCATACCATCAAAATGTCAAAACATATTCGTCTTTGATCTCAATACCTAGCCTAAAACCTAAGATGATCAGCCATGTAAGTGACTGAAGATTCATATACAGACAATCCTCTCTAAAGTTGGAAGGGCGAGATTCCAGTTTTAAAGTGGTTTTTGGTTACCTTTGGGTTCCTCTCCTCATCTTGGAGGAATTACAAAGTGCTAGTACAATGTAGAAAAGGAAATCCGTGTGCTACAAATCTTCCTTGGTCACCCAAGATCAACATTTGAGCAGTGAAGTTTCACTAAAAGGAACCGGTCTATGATACCAATTGTTGGAATCAGGGTCACTACCTAGAGGGGGGGGGGGTGAATAAGTAGCGATAAAAATTATAGAACTTTAAAATTCTTTCTCAAATATATTAATCAATTCATAACCTAACAAATAAGTAATATATCTGAACATGAAGCTTCAACAAGAATCAACACATCAACTCCATAACATATGAAACCAACATGCTTAATGAGACACAAATCATCACATCACATAGGAACACAAGCTATCTGGTGGAAAACACCCTCTAGGTCAATAACCACCCTTGTTACTATTGCATTTATTGATATATTTTATTACTTTTCAAGCAAATACTCTACGGGCCACCATCCACTAGAAGCCTCCACGACCAATGAGCCTCACCAAAATCCTATTGGACTTATGAAGAAATTTGCTCTCAATACTTTTTTTGTTGAAGCCCCCACTCCAGTTTTCTGTGTGGTTCACCTTTCATGCATTTTCAAACTGTAACCCTTGAGCTTCTCAACATGAACATAACGACAACAATATACTTATATCACATAATAAAAATCTCTGAAGACAACACTTTATGCTAAAAAAAACATCAATCACTGGACCATCAACAACTCTGCAAATGCATTTTCTACAAACCAACTTACTACATGACTCTCTCTCACATTCACACACCATCCTCAACTCACATTTCCACAATACATTAATTACAAATAATATAGATGAAAAAACTCAATCAGGCAATCTAAAATAGCCATGAAAAATATGTTACTTTTTACCTATGTTTATCTTGATCAATGTATGAATATTTTTTTTAATTTACAAATGTTGCAAATGTCTATTTAACACATGATTTTGCAATGCATCTATCAATTTGTTTAAATATCTTATGATGTGTTGATATTGAATATAATCAAATTGCCTCTCCAAGATACAAACTCGTAAAAATACCCTTAACATGGTTGGACTACTTACTGAATAAAAATTGTTTAAACGTAATACTACGAGCTTCAAATCTAACCTAATGATCAAACATCAGATACTGATTGTAATGGAATCAGCTTATAGCTCAATGACTGTGCTATATTCCTTTATATTGTTGGTTGTTTGACTGACACATATTCTGTGAATAAATACTATCTCGTCACTGGGTGAATAGATAACCAAAGATGCGGAAGATAAATTCTGAGTATTACGACTAGTGCCATCAGCGAAGCCAATGTAAATTAAAAAAAATGTCGACATTTGCAAATCATGTGGAAAAATTAGATAAGCATGAGAAGTAGTAAAAAACACTAATTTATCACACATACCTACAAATGGTAAACAATGTACAAATCTTCACCAAAATTTTATGCAAAACATTTCTTTGGGTAAATAGCATTTCTGGGCTTTCCCAAAGGAACACCATTGTAACCAACTAGCTCATAGGCACCTTTAGCTAATATGTGTTTTATAATGTAAGGGCCATGCCACATGGGCCTAAATTTCCCTGCACGTAGCTTGTCATGAGCTTGATCATATACCAATACCAGGTCACCTTCTAAATATGTACAAGGATTAACATTTTGATCGTATTGGGCTTTGACACATTTCTAGTGAGCTTTGCTAGCCAATACAACATTACCATGATTTTCATCTAGATGGGCTAAATGTACAAAGTGCTCTTCATCTACAAATATAGCAAGTAATATTTCGATAGCTAATTTAATAGATGGAATTTCACATTCAATAGGTAATATGAATTCCAAACCATAAACAAGTTGGAAAGGGGTAAAATTGGTCAGTGTTTTTATAGTAGTACGGTAACCCCACAGTGTTGAAAAGAGCATAGAGTGTCAGTTTCTTTTATGCATACCAACTATCTGTTTAATCATATTGGTTAAAACTTTTTTGAAAACTTCGACCTAAACATTAGCTTTTGGATAATACGAAGTAGAGATATCATGGCATAGGTCAAGTTGTGCAGATATTTCGACCATCATAAAGTTATGAAAATGACTACTGTGGTCTGTAACAATATTTTGTGGAACTCTGAACCAAGGAATCACATGATTGAAAATGAAAATAGATGTAGTTTCGTCATCATCTCGATATGTAGGCATCACCTCGACCCATTTTGTAAAGCAATTGACTCGAAGGATAATATATCCATGCCCCCCTGTTGTGTGAGGGTTACAAGTTATGAAGTTGATTCCCCATTTGAAAAAAGGTCACACATCTATGATAGGGTGAAGAGGAGCGGGAGGTTCTTGCATTTTGCGATCATAAATTTTTCAATTATGGAATTTTCAGACTATAGTGATGTAGTATTTAAAGATTGACCACAAAAAATAGACATCATGTGATATCTTTTGGGTAGTAACATACCCAGACATGTGACTACCACATGCTCTAGAGTGACAGTCATTTAATTTTTTTCGGCTTCTTGAAATGTTAAATAATGTCAGAATACAAAATCAGCACCATGACAATAAAGAGTGTCGCCAATAATGTTGTATTGTTGGGATTGGTATCGGATTTGCCTGTTAGTGTCATTATATGCATACTTCCATCTGGGATCAAATCCGCTCTTTGCATTTTCATTGTAGGTGTCTCATACTAAAATTTTTTATGAGTCCAATAGTTCATGCCAAAAATGATTCACTGATGGTTGTCTTCTTCTTCTCAGAAAATATAATTTTCCCTCATCAGGTATATTTTCTGACCCATCTTCATGTTTCATTCAGTTATGGTTTTAGTTATATTATTTTAGAGTTAAGGGATTCATCTCTCCATTAGGTCTTAGGGTTCATTTCCAAGGTCATATTTTTGATGTAACTCAAGTCATTTTATGTAATAATTGCTCCCATAAGCTGCTCAAGGAACTTCTCCTTGCTACAAGAGACAAATCATTGACGAATCAGCTCAATCAAAGCATCATCCAGCTGAAAAGAGACAAAGAAAGAGAAGCATCAGACAGAGATTTGAAGACAAAGTAAAAACTTCCAAACAAACATTATAAAGTGGGTTTTTCTAAGAAAAAATCAAACTCATCCTCTATGTAAGATTCAAAAGCATATTTCAAACTTCATCAACTCTTTTGCACCCTAAGCTCTCCTTGGCAAAGAGGAAATTCAGTGAAAATTTGAAAAAATCAGGAAGGTGCTATGTGTTTCAGTTAGACATTGTGTGCTGGGCAAAGTCGCTGCATGCCTGGGTAGTGCCTGTGCAGTGAAGGGCACCTTTTCATAACTGAGCCAGAGAAAATTTCAACGATGGTACGCGCATGTGCATTGAAGGGCGTGTTTGTCAAGGATGCTGTGCGCTAGCACTTGGTGCTGCGCATTTGGCCAGTAAAGCATGGCAAACCCTAGGAGTGCCAAAACACCACTTTTCTTCATCTGCTCAAGCTAAAAAACCTTCTATTACCTACATACAACAAGTAAGTGGCCCAATATCTCTTTTTCTCCATCAATTAAGAAAGTTGGCACCCTAAATTTTAAAACCCTAGCAAAGCTTTCCTGTATGTTTCCAAAATAACCTATTTGATCAAAATTACAGCACTTCATAGACTTTTTCACCCTCAAATCATCCCTTCCTATACTTCATTCAATATTCCTCATTATTTCACTCACCTTGACCCAAATATTAGTCCCTCAAGTTTGCACCTTAAAAACATGGCAAAAGAGGGTCACACTAGTTCAGAAGAAGGTGAAAGATAGTCAAGGAGACTAGACAAGAAGGGAAGGAGAATTATCAAATTTGAACCCACTAATACCACAGAACTTATGGCATCACCACTTAGAGTATCTTGTTTCAAGTACATGGGTTGTTTTGAGTTTTTCCAAAGGGTTGAAAGGGCAAATTTTCATTAGTAGTTAACCAAGAAGTTTATGCTCAATTCACAAAACAACCAGGTCACTTTAGTTGGGGTCACATTCACTATATCTCTTTCCATCATATCACAGGCCACGAGAACTCAAAATGCAGGAAAAGAAATGGTTCAAGCAAAAAAATCTGGCTCACAGTTTTTATGAGCCATATCTTAAAACAAGGTTTAAAAATGATAAGAAAAGAATTTTCCCTTTCTCTTATCTCTTAGACAAGTATGCGCCATTAATGAAGATAATCATGAGGTATTTCACATGTGAGGGTAGGTTTTCCAGACTCTACTCATATCATATCAGCTTTCTCATGCACTTTACCAGGGTAAGAATGCTCAGTTTTCCATATTACCTTTTCAGAAGTATTAACAAGATGCCATATATTACTCAGAAAAGGGATGCAGATGCCTAGTATTTTCCATCATTCTCTTACTAAAATGATAGTCCTCCATCACTTAGATCAACTAGGCATTGCTTGGGTGACCTTCATAGCTAATGAAATATTCAATGAACCACCTACTCAGCCAACTCCCCACATTCCTCCATCATCCTCCACTCATCCATCTAATTCTTCTCATCCACTATAGCTTACTTATCACTCATCCTCAATAGATCATTCTTCACCAGCCACCTCCACACCATCTACATCACCATTTCATGTAGCCATTCATTCACCCAATAGAGATGATGATAGTGATGAGGAACATGATGAGCATGATGGCAGTGAGGGACATGATGTACACACTGAGAATGCTCAAAGTAGTATACCATAGAGGAACAGTTTGCAGCCGTTTTCTTTCACCTATCAGAGGGGAAATAGGTAGGTGTTTACCCCATGGAAAGTGGGATGGGACTTGCCTTTGTCATCAACATTACAGGTTAAACGAAAAGAGAAAATGGTGGAGGAAGCAGAGGTCAAACAGTAGCATGAAAAACATGACACTAAAAAGGCATTTCTCCTTGTGAACACAAATGATGAAGAGAAAGACAAAATCACTCAGGCTGCCTTGAAAGAAAACGATACCAAAATGAGGAAGCTTGAGACCAGTTTACAAAGGGCCAAATATATCATCTCCTTTTATGAGCAAGAGAACAAGTAGCTAGAATTCAAGCAGGAATTGATGCAAATCAAGTACACCAAGGCAACGAGGGAGGCTGAGAAGGCCAAGTTTCAGCTTGACAAGGCTTATGGAGATTATGGAGAGCTAGATGATGAACAAGGATAGAGAAAAATACCAAGGACAAGAGGATTAAAGAGATCCTTAGAGCTTAAAAGGAAAAAGGAGGTAGAATTGGGGTAGCATCTCACTTTAAATGAGCAATTGGTCAAGGAGATAGCTGAGAACAGAGAGTCTTGGTTTGAGAAGGTGAACACACACTTGGAGAACCTCTTGGATAAAGAAAACAGAGATGTTTAGATGTAAAGGAAGATGACCAAGTATTATGCATGGAGGAACCAAGTCACAAGGAGCAATATCAAAAGAGCTCATGAGAAAATTAATAAATTGACCAAGCAAGAGGAGAAGAGGAGGCTTGACATACTTGCTGAGGCATCCCTACATGGCTCTAACCTTTGATCAGTCATAAAATTATTACTTCTGCATGTTGAACCTTTTTTGGCCTTGAAGAAAATTGTTGTGTTTTTCAGTCCAGTTTTTGCACAGTCATGGAGGGAAAATGTGTAGTGCCTTGGGCACTGCACTCTTTTTTGAGACATACAATCAACAAGAAGTTGGAATTTTTGGGTTTCTAGTGTTGAGTACATACACTTTGTACATTTTCTATGAATTTCGAGGAAAACTGGTTGTAAAAAGGTCAAAAACCACCCAAAAAATGACCTTTCTGCCCCCTTTTTGGCCTGGGTGCTGCGAACTATGAAGTGTTGGGAGATTTGGTTTTTGAATGGGAAAATGAAATCTAAATTTATAAATTCAAGTTGTTCTAGAATGTAGACATTCATAGCTTTCCAACAATCTATTGTGGGTCCAATTTGGACATCGAGAAATCCTCCAAAAGTGCAGCTGAAGTTGAAGGGAGCACTATCACTTGGTGCTGCACGTTGGCACATGGCACTATGCATTTGACACTTTCCATAAAATTTTGCAGATTCAACCCAATTTTCACTTCTACAATGACAAATGATTTTTTTACCCTTGTAATTGATAAGTTTAATGTAGTCATGATGCTTATACACCTTTCTAGGGTAGATTCATTAGGTAAAACAAATTTATGAGGTGTAATGTATCAATTTGTTTGGATTAGGGATGAGTCACTTTGACCACCCTATTTTCTTGTTAGTAGTTCAGATTTCATTGGAAACAACTCCTCTTCTCATGGATTTGACTCCTTGAGCTTAGGATGAGTTGTTTTGGGTCTATATGATGCTTTTCCTTAGTCATTTTAGGGGTTGGACTCAGTGGGATGCTTACGTTTTGATTAGAGATCATTTTGTATCAGTTACAGTAGGAGATTAATGAAAAATTGCAGCTATTTCTTTGGGATCCATGTGGTATGATGCTTAGTTCAGTTTTTCTTTGGTATTCATGTGTTATAATATATTGTTGACTCCATTTCATCATTTCATTGCCTTTATGTGAATGTATACGAGTCTGAGAGGAAGAATCCATATCTTTTATGCTTTGTTTTGGGTAGACATTTCATAGTTTGTGTTTTCTTCAGTTTAGAAAGAATCCATGTGGTTTACAAGCTATTTCTAGCTCCTCACTTGTCTTTTCACGTCATCCATCAAACCCTAAGGTTTTGATCATTGTGCCTACCTTTCCCCATCAAACACGCTATGGTTTTGACCTAATTTCCTTGCCCTAACTATTTGGCTCTTTCTAATGTAGCAAAACCCTTAAAAAACAAATCAAATCAAAATCTTATGCTACTATACCTAGCCTACTATCAGTTTCTTGATCCAGTCATTCTGGCTGAGATCCTTATGGAGAGATCCCTCTCTTGGCCTAGTAGGGCTAGATACTTGGCTAAGGGTGGTTTTTGGTTACCATGTAATTGCCTTATTCAGCCTGAGGTTCAATCGAGGAGCTAACATAGTGGCAACTATACTGGGGAATGAAAGATCAGAGATTGATCACTCGAGTACTATTTCTTATTTAAATTCTTAAGCTTGTGGATGATTAGCTTTAGAATTTAATCATAGGCTGAATTGGAAATTTGTAAAGCAATATCTTGATTTTCAAAATTAGACATACTGGCTTCATGAAAATACACCATATCCAATCCAGATCCGAATCCTTTGACCATTGTCAGTGATCCTCAAAAAATTGGGCGAAAATCTAAGAAAGTTGCAGAGAGATCTATTTTAACTGGAGAACAATCAAGTAAGGATTTCATTCCTAGAGTTAATTCACTCCAGGGAAGGTTAGAAACTTTGTAGGACATTTAGTTTGATATTAATTTTGAGAAGAGTTTATTTCGCAATAAATACTTATGTTGGAATGATTAGACAGTTGTTGATTCCTCTATATCTCTTCATAACCCCCTTTGAAGATTTGTTTTCACACAATGAATCAAGGTCACAGATTATTCACACTCTTGATCTCTTGCAGAACCTCTCTTCAAAGTTAAACACTTGGGTGCAAAATATGATTCATAGGCCATATTTCAATTTTAGAAATACTTCCATTGCATTTACTACCACTCAAACTATCCCTCATCGTCTGCCTTCTTCTTCACAGACTGTTCACACCACTCAGACTATTGTTAATCCCTCTTTGATTATACCGAATATCCCAATCCCTGTTTTAAATCCACCACCTCCCCCACCTCCAATTATGGCTGCCCGATATGCACCCCTTGTTTTTCCTCAAAATCTGGGTGCCATGCCCCCTGATTATCAAACCAAAATACCTATGTTTGACAGCACTCAAACTATTACAGCTCAAAAACATGTAGACAAGATGAATGATTTCTTTGACCTCCATGAAGTCGAAATTGAAGATGTGATGATGAGGTTATTTTTACAATGTTTTGGAGGAGAAGGTTGGAAATGGTTCAGAGCCCTACCAACAGCTTCTATCCTTACTCTACCTGTCCTTCTAAGGTAGTTCCTATTTCGGTGGGAGGTGAAGAAGAATCCCCTTCAGATTTTGTCCGAATATGTTGGTGAGAGAATGCAAGACTATTGTGTGAGATTTAATGCAATATACAATGCTATTCCTAAAAATATCAAACCACTAGAGGGATTGGCTTTGCTTAAGTTTCTAGATGGGTTTGATGCCAATATGGCATATCAGTTACATGAACATGATCCTACAACTCTGGAAGACATGTAAAAGAATGTTGTGAGCATAGAAGTGATTTTACTGGCCAAAAGAGCAAGCATGAGATCAGAGAAAAGAGTGACTGTGAAAGAAGAAACATCTACTGTAGAAGCAAAAATTGATACATTGATTCGAACAATGGAAAGGATGGTTAACCGGTTGTCCATCTTAGACAGACCTAAACTGCAGATCTGGAACCCAAACTTTAGAGGGAAACAACAACCCCAATTCTGAATCAACCAAAGAGAGAAAAAAGCACCAAAACAACCACCGCAACAACAACAATAGCATATCAAAACCCCGTTGCAGTAACATTATGTTCAAGGAGTCGAAGAAGGAGAGGAGGAAGATCTGGTATTTGAAACAAATCATTTCTTCATTGTAGATGATATGCCTATATTTCTGACCAAAGATGAGGAGTATGCAGAAAGTTCCGACATTCTAAAGGATGACAACTACATCTTAGCAAATGATGTTGACTTGGAGACCGAATCTGATGATTATCATCATGGCTATATGAATGCCTTGAGCGCACAACAGAAACAATACTCTTCGAGGAGTAGAAATTTATTAATCAGTCCTATTCAAAAGAGGAAAGATGTTCAGTCAAATAATGATCTCTCAAACAATAAGAAAAGAGGAAAGGAGCATGCGAATTAGAATCCTAGCAAGGTAAATCAGCCATCAACAAGTACAGCTGCAAAAGAGAAAGACAATAAGAAAGATGATATTGTAATGAAGGAGAAAACAGATAAGAGGGACATCATTGTCAAAGTGGTATGAAAAGTCACATCTTTTAATTTAGAAAGTGAAATTTCTAAATTGAAAGTGTCCATTCCTTTGACTGAGCTTGTTAAGAATAGTCACTACAAACACCATGTGTCTAGAACACTGCAAATTGATCCTTTGTCTGACATGGTGAATGTTGAGGATGATCATCCTAAGCTTATTTTCGGTCTAGCTATAGATGGCCAACTAGAAGATAGCGAGGTCCCGCCCTTTTATATGAGTCTTAGACTGCATGAGTATATTCTTCATAATGTTATGCTTGATTCTGGAGCTTCTCACAATTTGATTCCCAAGGCTATCATTGAAAAGCTGGGCCTGGATATCACCTAATCGTATCATGATTTGTATTCATTTGATTCTGGTAGAGCTCGTTGCATTGGTCTCACTAAAGATTTAGTGGTTTCCTTAGATCAAATCCCAACGAAGAATTTCTTGATGGATGTTGTAGTAGCTGATATAGCACCTCGATTTGGCATGTTGTTGTTTAGATCATGGGGAGCCAAAATCAGAGGAACTTTACAACTTGACTTCTCTTATGCTACAATCCCTGTTTTCGATCAATTAAGGAAGTTGTACCAGGAAAAGAAGATGAAATATATGATCACTAGTAAAGAGAAGCCCATAAATCATCTAAAAAATGTTGTACATACAGATTTGGAGTCTTTTATTTTGTACAATGATAGTCGATTGAATGATGTAGATATTTAGCTCGTAGAAGTAGATGGTGTACCAGAAATTTTTGAGTGTTTTAGAGAAGTTCTTAATCAATAAAAGAAAAAGGTGGCAATTCCTTTTGAGAGGCCTCCATAGGAGTAGAAAGTCAGTGAAGAACAAAAAAATGAAGCAACCAACAAAGATAAGATTGAAACAATAATAGAATTCCAACAACTGGAAGAAGAAGATGACCTTTGGAGCATGTACTTCGATGGTGCTTTGGGTAAGGATTGTGTAGGTATTGGAAGTTGGATTCGAAGTACTGGTTTTCAGCCAGACAAAGTTCCAAATTAGCTTTCGATTTCTCTAATAATGAAGTGGTGTATGAAGCATTAATTACAAAAATAAATATTTTGAAGAAGCTTGGTGTGAAAATGATTTATGTTTATGGTGATTCAGAGTTAGTGACTAAACAAGTCAAAGGATAATGTCAAGCAAAGCATCCGCAGATGAGATCTTATAGGAATGTAGTCCTAGGTACCTTGAAGATGTTTCCAGAATACACATTGACAACGGTGCCAAGAAGTCAAAACATCATTGCTGATTCACTTTCTACAACAGCGAGTAATCTAAAAATTCCAATGGATTCTAGCAATAAATTTGAAATTCATGTCAAACATAGGCCTACTATTCCTGATAATTTGAGATATTCGTAGGTTTTCTAGGATGGCAATGAAATTAATTCCCTTTTTTCAAAATGAAGGGATGTTTAAGGATGCTTTCATTGCTGATGTTTATGATTCTGATGAACAAGACATTGACGTAAATCATATGGATGTTTTACAACTGAAGGATAATGTCATTACTAGAGGTCTTATACCTTTAGAGGAGTTGTTTGATCAAGATGATGTGGCGAGAAAATCAACCTTGGTTCTTACCGACAAAGGAGTTGAAGATGTAAACTTTGGGATGGCTCACAACCCCAAGCTTGTTAAGTTATCAAAAGCATTATCTCCCGAGTCAAAGGCTAAGTATGTTAAGTTTCTTTCTGAATTTTCTAATGTTTTTGCATGGAATTACTCATATTTGAATGTGTATGAAAAGAACATCATTCACCACACCATTCCTATCAAGCCAGATCAAAAACCTTTAGACAAAACTTGAGTAGGATTAACCCAAAGTTGCTACCATCCATCGAGAAAGAGGTAAATAGATTGTTTAAAGTTGATATCATTGTTCTAATTAGATTCTCAGATTGGGTTTCGAATTTGGTCCCGGTACAAAAAAGACCGGAGATATAAGGTCGTGCATTGATTTCTAGAACCTAAATAAAGTGTCTGTGAAAGATAATTATCCTCTTCCTAAGATGGACCATATTCTGTAAAGAGTAGTTGGAGCATCACGGATGTCACTACTAGATGGCTATTCAGGTTACAATCATATTTTGGTGCACAAAAAGACAAAGACAAAGTTGGCTTCACAACACCATGGGGGACTTTTCAGTATGCCAAGATGCCATTTGGGATGAAGAATGTCAGGGCCACTTTTTAGCGGGCCATGGATATAGCTTTCGCTAACAAGAAGGATGTTTTATTAGTGGTTTACTTAGATGACTTGACAATATTTTATGGTTCTGATGATGAGCATTTACACCACCTGAGGATTGTTTTTCAGAAATGTAGGGAGTTCAGAATTTCTTTAAATCCAAAGAAGAGTCTTTTCACCATGGAGGAAGTTAAGCTCCTCGGTCATATAATTTCTAGAGATAGTATTCATATTGATCCTTCTAGGGTGGAGGCAATTCAGCAAATAGACTTTCCACACAACAAAAAGGAGATCCAAGCCTTCAACGGTAAGATGAACTTCTTACACAGATTTATACCAAATTTGGTTGAGCATTTGCGTGAGTTAACTAATATGTTGAAGAAGGACAACATTGTGAAATGGACCAAGGATGCCATGAAATCTTTCAACTTGGTAAAGCTTTCTTTGACCACAACCCCTATTTTGATCAGTCCCGATTATACTCGTGATTTTATTATATTTTCATTTTCATCTAAGGATACTTTGGCTACGGTGTTGATGCAAAAGAAGGATCAGGTGGAGCAACCCATTACATTTTTCAGTCAGACTATCAGGTATGCTCCTCTTCGCTATAAAATCATTGAGAAACAATCCTTGTCTCTTATAAAGGCATTTAAGGATTTTCGAGTTTACATTCTGCATTTGCATACCATAGCATATGTTCCCAACACAGCTGTCAAAGATGTCCTCATGAAAACTGATCTGGAAGGAAGAAGAGGTAAGTGGATAGCAACGATATTAGAGTATGATATTGAGATTAAACTCACGAAACTGATCAAAGGTCAAGGCTTGGAAAAACTTATGGCTGAGTTGAATCTTCATGCTCTAGAAATAAATCTTATTGTAGCAATGTCAGATGAGGAAGTTGGTAGCAAACTCATTCAGGTTTAAGAAATGTTTCTCAACTCACCTTGGTATTCCGATATATTATACGTTCTTCAACATCTTTATCCTCCTCTTGGAATGTCGAAAAGTAAAGGTAGATCACTAAAACTGAAGTCTGTACAATTTTGAATTTTGGATAGTGCTCTCTATTGGAAAGATCTGGGAGGGCTTCTTCTTAATTGTTTGGTTGAAAATGAAGCTCAATAGGTAATGAATTATTTTCATAGAGGAGAATGTGGTGTTCACTTGTTTTGGAAAACAACAACTAATAAAATATTAAGAGTAAGGTATTATTGGCCATATTTATTTTCAGATTTATATAAAACATTCATGTACTACCACAAATTTCAAGATTTTCAGGGAAAAAGGAAGTTGCTACCTCTTCCTTTGAAGCCCATCGTAGTTAATGCAACCTTCTAGCAGTGAGGGCTTGATTTCACAGGGGAAATCCATCCTACATCATCAGCGCAACAAAAATGGATTTTGACAACCATCGATTACCTCACCTAATGGATCAAATCCATTATGACAAGAAAAGCTACGGACATGGTAATCATCCATTTTTTAGAGTCTAATATCTTGTCTCGTTTTTGTTGCCCTGACAAGATTATTACAAATAATGCAACATTGTTTAAGTCAAAGAAAATGGTTGAGTTTTGCAACAAGTACAACATCCAATTGGGTCATTCCATGACATACTATCTACAGGGCAATGGACTAGCCGAGTCTTCAAATAAATCCTTGGTAAACATTATTAAGAAAATCTTGGAGGCAAACAAGAAGAATTGGCATCAAAATCTTGTCAATGTTTTGTGGGACGACAGAGTGAGCAGTAAGAAGTAAATAGGCATGTCGCCTTTTGAATTGGTTTATGGTCCTGATACAATGTTTCCTACATCACTTGTAGTCCCGGTCATGACATTATTGCAAGAAACAAGTAGTGAAGAAGATGATATTCAACGCCGAATCAATCAAATGATTCACCTTCAACAAACAAGGGAAGAGGTTCCTCAAAATACTTTACGGCTGCAAGAGAAGATAAAGAAAAATTATGACCGCAAGACCAAGGAAAAAAAGTTTCAACTGGAAGATGTAGTGTTGCAATGGGATGCATGAAGTGAAGAAAAAGGGAAACATGGTGAGTTTTAAAATATGTGGAAAGGACCTTATAAAATCTCAGCCTATCTAGGATAAAATGCATATTTATTGAAGGAAATGGATGGTCAAGAATGTTCAGAAGCACTGGTGAATGGTAGCTCCTGAAACACTATTATTTCTAATGCATCTTACTGAACTTGTTTCACTGTCATTGTATATACTAGTTTACTTTCCTTGCAATATTGGAAGTACAATGTCATTTGAGTTTGGTGCCCGAACTGAAGGCTATCAAGCTTAAATGCTTTGTGCTACTTTTAGTTGGTTTTTGAGTTAGTCTCGAGTCAGTTTGGAGTCAGTTTTCAGTTTGTATTGAGTCATTTTTCAAAATTTTCAAAATGTTTTTAGTCTTTGATTTGTTTGACTATATTAGCCCAATTAGCTAGGTACTTGGTCTACAGTGTTCTTGACACCTCCAAGGAGATGCCATCCCCAATAAGGCCAATGTTAGTGTTAGTATATGCATACTTCCATCAGGGATCAAATCTGCTCTTTGCATTTTCATTGTAGGTGTCTCATACTGAAATTTTTTATCATTCCACTAGTTCATGCCAAAAATGATCCACTGATGGTTGGCTTATTCTTCTCAGAAAATATAATTTTCCCTCATCAGGTATATTCGTTGTCCCATCTTCATGTTTCATTCAGTTATTTTTTAGTTATATTATTTTATAGTTAAGGTAGTCATGTCTCCATTAGGTCTTACGGTTCATTTCCAAGGTCATATTTTTGATGTAATTCAAGTCATTTTATGTAATAATTGTTTCCATAAGCTGCCCAAGGCACTTCTCCTTGCTGCAAGAGAGGAATCATTGAAGAATGAGATCAATCAAATCATAATCAACCTGAAAAGATACAAAGAAAGAGAAGCATCAGATAGAGATTTGAAGACAAAGTAAAAAGTTCCAAACAAATACTATAAAGTGGGTTCTTCTAAGGAAAAATCAAACTCATCCTCTATATAATATTTGAAAAGCATCTTTCAAAATTCATGAGCTCTTTTGCACCCTAAGCTTTCCTTGGAAAAGATGAAATTGAGTGAAAATTTGAAAAAATCAGGAAGGCGTTGTGCATTTCAATTGAATGCTGCGCACTGGGTAGAGTCGATGCATGCTTGGGTGTGACGATGCGCGCTAGTGTAGTGAAGGGGGTGTTTGCTTGACCAAGCCAGAGAAAATTTCAATGGCACTACATGTCTGTGCATTGAAGGGTGCATTTTTCAAGGATGCTACACACTGGCACTTGGTGCTGTGCATTTGGCCAGTAAAGCCTGGCAAACCCTAGGAGTACCAAAACACCACTTTTCTTCATCTACTCAAGCTACAAATGCTTCTATTACCTACATACAACAAGTAAGTGGCCCAATATCTCTTTTTCTCCATCAATTAAGAAAGTTGGCACCCTAGATTTTAAACTCCTAACAAAGCTTTCTTGTATGTTTCCAAAATCACCTATTTGACCAAAATTACAACACTTCATAGACTTTGTCACCCTTAAATCATGCTTTCCTGTACTACATTCAATATCCCTCACTATTTCACTAACCTTGACCGACATATCACTCCCTCAAGTTTTCACCTTAAAAACATGGCAGAAGAGGGTCACACTAGTTCAAAAGAATGCGAAAGATAGTCAAGGAGGCCAACCAAGAAGGGAGGGAGAATTATCATATTTGAACCCACTAATACCACAGAACTTATGGAATCACCACTTACAGTATCATGTTTCAAGTACATGGGTTGTTTTGAGTTTTTCCAAAGGGTTGAAAGGGTGGATTTTCATCAGCAGTAACCAAGAAGTGCATCCTCACTTCGCAAAACAACCAGGTCATTTTAGTCGGGGTCACATTCACTATATCTCCTACCATCATATCATAGGCCACTGGAATTCCAAATGCAGGAGAGAAATGGTTCAAGAAAATAAATTTGCCTCACAGTTTTTCCCTTTCTCTTATCTCTTAGACAAATATGCACCATTAATGAAGATAATCATGAGGTATTTCACATGTGAGGGTAGGTTTTCCAGAATCTACTCATATCATATCCAGCTTCTCATGCACTTTACCATGGTAAGAATGCTCAGTTTTCCATATTACCTTTTCAGAAGTATTGAGAATATGACATATATTGCTTAGAAAAGGGATCTAGCTCATTAGATGGCTAGTATTTTCTGTCATTCTCTTATCAAAATGATAGTCCTCCATCACTTAGATCAACTAGGCATTGCTTGGGAGACCTTCATAGCTAATGAAATATTCAATGAACCACCTACTCAGCCAGCTCCCCAAATTCCTCCATCATCCTCCACTCATCCATCTACTTCTTCTCATCCACCACAGCTTACTTACCACTCATCCTCAACAGATCATTCTTCACCAGCCACCTCCACACCATCTACATCACCATTTCATGTAGCCATTCATTCACCCAATAGATATGATGAGAGTAATGAGGAACATGATGAGAATGATGGTAGTGGGGGACATGATGTGCACATTGAGCATGGTCAGAGTAATATACCATAGAGAAAAAATTTGCAGCCATTTGCTTTCACCTATCAGAGGGGAAAGAGGTAGGTGTTTAACCCATGGAAAGTTGGAGGGGCCTTGTCTTCATCATCGGCATTACAGGTTAAAGGAAAAGAGAAAACGGTGGAGGAAGCAGAGGTCAAACAGAAACATGAAAAACATGACACTGAAAAGGAGTTTCTCCTTGTGAAAAGAAATGACGAGGAGAAAGTCAAAATCATTGAGGCTGTCTTGAAAGCAAAGGATACCAAAATCAAGATGCTTGAGACCAGTTTACAAAGGGCCAAATATATCATCTCCTTTTATGAGCAAGAGAACAAGCAGCTAGAGGTCAAGCAGGAACTGATGCAAACTAAGTACATCAAGGCAAAGAGGGAGGTTGAGAAGGCCAAGAAGCTTCAGGTTGATGAGGCTTATGGAGATTATGGGGAGATGGATGATGAATAGAGACAGAGAAAAATACCAAGAACAAGAGGATTAAAGAAAGCCTTAGAGCTTGAAAGGCAAAAGGAGGCAGAATTGGAGGAGTAGCTCACTTTAAATGAGCAATTGGTCAAGGACATAGCTGAGAACAGAGATTCTTGGTTTGAGAAGGTGAACACAAACTTGGAGACCCTCTTGGACAAAGCAAATAGATATGTTGAGATACAAAGGAAGATGGCCATGTATTATGCATGGAGGAACCAAGTGGCAAGGAGCAAGCTCAAAAGAGCTCATGAGAAAATTGACAAATTGACCAAGCAAGAGGAGAAGGGGAGAATTGACATACTTGCTAAGGCATCCCTACATGCCTCTAACCTTTGATCAGCCATAAAAATACATTTTTGGGCATGTTGAATCACTTTTGAGCTTGAAGAAAATTGTTGTGTTTTTCAGTCGAGTTTTTGCACAATCATGGAGGGCAAACGCGCGCTGCGCTCTTTTTTGAGAAATCCAATCAACAATAATTCAGCATTTTTGGGTTTCTAGTGATGAGTACATACACCTTGTACATTTACTAGAAAATTACCTTTCTACCCTCTTTTTGGCATGGGCGTTGAGGAGTGTCCGAAGGTTTAGGTTTTGCCTAGGCAAATTACATCCAAATTCAGAATTTCAAGCTGTTCTGGAAAGTAGACAGGCGGATATTTCTAGCAAGCTATTGTGGGAACAATTTGGACATTGGGAAAGCCTCCAAACATGCAACTGAAGTTGAAGGGTGACCCTGCACTTGGTGCTGCGTGCTGGCACTTGGCACTGCACATTTGACACACTGCCCAAAAATTTTTGGATTCAACCCAGTTTTCACTTCTACCATTACAAATGATGTTCTTACCCTTGTAATTGATAAGTTGAATGTAATTATGATGCTTCTAGAGCTTACTAGGCTAGATTCATTAGGTAAAGTAGATTTATGAGGTGTAATGTATCAGTTTGTTTGGATTAGGGATGAGTCACTTTGACCACCCTATTTTCTTGTTAGTAGTTCAAATTTTGTTGGAAATAACTCCTCCTCTAACGGATTCGACTCCCTGAGCTTAGGATGAGTTGTTTGGGGTCCATATGGTGTGTTTCCTCGGTCATTTGAGGGGTTGGACTCAGTGGGATGATTATGTTTTGATTAGATATCATTTTGTATCAGTTATAACAGGAGATTAATGAAAAATTGCAGCTATTTCTTTGGGATCCATGTGGTATGATGCTTAGTTCAGTTTTTATTTTGTATTCATGTGTTAGAATGTATTGTTGACCCCATTTCATCATTTCGTTGTCTTTATGTGAATGTATACAAGTCTGAGAGGCAGAATCCATATCTTTTATGCTCTATTTCGGGTAGACATTTCACAGTCTGTGTTTTCTTCAGTTTAGGAAGAATCCATGTGGTTTACATGCTCTTTTTAGCTCCTCGCCTATCTTTTCACCTCAACCATCAAACCCTAAGGTTCTTATCATTTGCCTACCTTTCCCCATCGAACACATTACAGTTT
The DNA here is from genome assembly GCA_031772625.1 of Pinus tabuliformis. Lineage (NCBI taxonomy): Eukaryota > Viridiplantae > Streptophyta > Pinopsida > Pinales > Pinaceae > Pinus > Pinus tabuliformis. The sequence goes on along the minus strand of CM062804.1, from coordinate 1,153,651,691 downwards.
TGACCTAGTTTCCTTGCCCTAACTATTTGGCTCTTTCTAATCTAGAAGAACCCTTAAAAAAAAATCAAATCAAAATCCTATGCTACTATACCTAGCCTAATATTAATTTCTTGATCCATTCATTTTGGCTAAGATCCTTATGGAGAAAGCCCTCTCTTGGCCTAGTAGGGATAGCTACTTGGCTAAGCGTAGTTTGTGGTTACCCCAGAATTGCCTTATTCAGCCTGAGGTTCAATCTAGGTGCTAACATCGCTAACGATCATTTTTCGATAACTCAAGCCTAAATGTTTGTGTTTGGAGATATATAATGATGTCTCCATACCATGTATGTAACGTACTAATAAGAAAGGGAGATTCGTCAACAAAATAATCTTCTGCTACGGTTTTTATATTAGTATTCAGGAAGTTACACAGTAGTTCGGCAAAAACCAAGGATTTCTTTGATTTGGATTTTTCAAATTCCAAATCAAACTCTTGTAGAATGAGTATCCACTTCGAATATTTCCCCCTAGCAATTTTTTTGTGATAACATACACATGGGGTTGCAATATGAAATAACAGTGGATTTTCAGAGAAGTATATAGTGACGGAATCATTGAATAGCTTGTACTGCTGCCAAGGCTAGCTTCTCCACATGTCTGTATTTAATCTCAGTTTTAGTGAGACTCCTACTCAAATAGTAAATCACATATTTGCTGCTAGAATCATTCTGTTGGACTAACACCATGCCAATGGCGGAATCAGATGCAGCTAAGTACATAAAGTAGTCTCGATGATAATCAGGTGGATGCAGTAAAGGCACAGTAGTCAGTGCATGCTTTAATGAATCAAAAACTTTATCAGAAAGCTCATCCCAAAAAAATGGAAAAGCATTTTTCAATAGTCGAGTAAAACCCTGTGTAAGTCCAGCATAATTGTGGATGAATCTACAGAAAAATTTTTCCTTCCCTTACAAACTTTGGAGTTGAGTAAGGCTAGAAGGAGTAGGAAAATTCAAAATTCCCTCTACCTTGAGGGGATCGACACAGATGCCTTCCCTTGAAATGATGAAACCTAGAAGTTGAGTGGATTCAAGCAAATATTATAATGCCTACACCTAAAGAAAATCACTTTTAAGTGCAATGGGTTATTCTTATGTTTCATGGAATGAGCCCGGAGGTCATCTAAATAAGGCTAAACAATATGCTTGATATCGTGGAATGCGTAAGACATTGCTCTTTAAAAATTTGCAACAACATTTTTTAGGCCAAATGGGATTTTGCAATAAGAAGTTCCCCATGGGCATATTAATATGGTTTTATATTGATCGACATGGAGTATGTTTATCTGATTGTAGCCAGAAAATCCATCCATAAAGGAAAAAAATTCATTTCTCGCACAATTGTTGACAATTTGATCGATATACAGAGTTGGATAATTGTACTTGGGACAAGCTTTATTGATATCTCGGTAATCAACACGCACTCGAACAGTTCCTTGCCTTTTATTAACGGGCACAATATTTGATACCCAATTGGTTAAAGGAGCAAGGTAAATGAATCCTACGTTCAACAATTTGTCAACCTCAATTTTGATAGCAGTAGCTTTTCGTGGATGTATAGGACGTACTCGTTGCCTAACTCGCTTAGCATCCGGATAAGTTTTTATTTCATGTAAAATAATGCTAGGGTTGATTCTTGGCATATCTTCGTAGGACCAGGGAAAACTATCACAGAATTCCTGAAATAGGGCTTTGTAAGTTGAAATATCTTCTAACAAACAAGAAGCTCCTATATGAATATTTTTAATTATTCTGAGATTTACTGAGATATCAATAGATATTGTTTCCAATATATTCCCTAAATTCTATTCAAAACTAGAAGAAAGGGTAGATATTGGATTTTGAGGATCACTAAGGGTCTCAGATGAAAATAATGATGAAAAATTATTCTCAATTTTATCAAAGGATGGTAAGAAAGTTGAATGATGATGAGTATCGTTCCATGACATTTCATCCAAGGTCATAACTTCCATAATCCCTTCATCAGTTAAAAAATATTTGTTAAAAGGATCAAGCATAGAGATTGGTTCCAAGCGTGAAAAATGAGAATATTCATCAATGATCATATTCATTTGATCATCATCAGATGTTGATGGGTTGGAAAAAGACTGAATGGCCTCTTAGGCTAACTCGAAATTTCCATGAGGCATTTCAATGCCATATAATATCATTTATGATTATGACGGTACTTTCCATGGATCTCCCATTTCAAAAGTACTTGATGTAATCATGTTAATATGTGCTTCATTATGAAGAAGAATGGGTGGAGGGAATGCAAAAGTTCCCATCAAAGATGAGTCTTTGAGCAGACCAACACCAACTTCCTCATATGGAGTGGCGGATTTTCCAACAAATGGGATACTGCCACTAGAAGTATGGTCAAATGTATAGTAGGAAAATTGATCTACTTTCACAATTCTTCCTTTGTGAAGAAACATAATCATCCAAAAATATGAAGAGACTACTACCACCATGGCATAAGTCCAGCTCTGACCAAGCAAAAGGTTATAGTCAAGTTGAGCATCAACAACATCAACGTCTATTGTATACCGTTTTTCCTTATAAATTGATTGGCAAATCATTTAAAAGTCCATACAGATGAAAACCTCTTCCATCAAAGGCTTACAAAGTCGAGGGAGGTTGATTGATTATTGGATAACCCAAGGCTTTCCAATAGGCAATGGACATAATACATGTCGACGCTCCTTTGTCAATCACTATTCAAAAATCTTGTCGAGTTTTGACATGAAATGGTATCTAAAAATGCAATTGGTGTGGGAGACACGGGACGTGATTTTCGAGATTGAAAATAATCAAATGGCAGTCTTGAGCATCTACAAGTCCTATGGCTGATAATAATAACTTCCTTTCTGTTGGACAAGTTTGCAACACTTCAAGGGTAGACATGGCCGAAGGTTACATAGCCAAATCTTCGACGATGCAATAATTTTGGATAGCTCTCGCATTAGGGTTAAAGGCTAAATGACGAAGATACCCTTAGGAGGTGGACGAATTATCATATCAGGATTTTATTTTTCAATATGTAATGGTTCAAAAGAAGGAGGAGTAGATGTGGAAGTTTGACCAAGTGAACTGGAGTCATCTCCATTTTCAATGGGACTCTTTGATGCGTAATATTTGGATCTTGTTGCTACCATAACTTTGGAAGACATCATCATGATATCTGTTGATGGGGATGAGGAGGATTGATCGTGAGAGAGAATTTTACTGTCTTGTGGAGTCAAAAGATCCTTCAAAACAACAGGCATGGGTGAAATTTTGACGAATTTGAAAACTTCGGCTTGATGAGGGCACTCCTTAGTATAATAATCATCTTCAAAAATCAAGCAAGGATAGCAAGGTCTTCTCTTTTCGTCAAACGGTTCATTCTTGGTTTATTTCTCCTTAGATCAGTTGTATTGTTTAGTTTTTCCCTTTCCCTTTTTCTTATTTTTGGGTGGTTTACCCTTGCCAGTAGATGAATCTAAAACGTTGATTTCAGATGTAATTCCGGGAGAAGGATCTTCGTTAGGTGAATCAGATAGAGCTGAAACTTGAACATTATTAGAATTTGTATTTTGTTCTTAGATTTTTGGCTCACATAACCAATCATGCCATCTGCGGCATACGATCCTAGAAGAGGTGGATTATTTGGACTAGATCAAGGTAAATATGGGATATTTTCATATAAAGTAGCAGACTAAGTGTAAACAAGATTGAGATATTGAGTGCTGGGAATTACCTACTCTTTAGTTACAACACCCACTTTGGCAACATCTTCAGTTATTACTAGTAGAAGATATTTTATGAACCATTCAGCCAAAATCTGGTCTGGAATGTAAACATTAACTAGGTGACGTTTTCTCCTCCATTCGTGAATGTGAAATGAGATATGGGTTGAGATTGACTACTTCAAAGAAGTCAAAAGTTCGGTTTCATTGTCATGCTGAACAAGTAACTAAAAATGGGTCGAAAAGGTTAAAGCAAGGGTGTTAAATGTGTTGAATGAAGCGCATGACAATTCTACATAACATTTGGCTACAGAACCAATTAAGGTTCACTGAAAAAGTTGTAATCTAATAGAATAGACGCTTAATGAGTTGGCTGCCCACCAAAGATGGTAGGTCATGACATGGTTGGATGGATCTTCACCAGACTTACCTTCGAACTTAGGAATGTCATTAGGCAACTTAGTAGGAATAGCCAGTCAATAGGGTAAGTAAAGAAGTGGATCATTAGTTAATGGAGAAAGGTCAGGAAAATCCAAAGTTGTAATGAAGGACAACTAGCGATTAGGGTCCTACGATGGATATTGATAACCATGAGGGGCGAGTCCAATACTAGGAGGAGGATACCCAGGATATCCTAGGATAGTCTGAGTAGCTGGAATTTGCATACCTCCTGGATATCCAGGATGAGCCATACCATATTCCGATTGAATAGGTTGTTGAAACGTATGACCTAGGTAGGGTTGATTCTGGAAGGGGAGACTCTGACCCATTTGACCTTGAACAAACTGTCTTTGAAAGGGTTGACTTTGCAAGGGTTGACCTTGGAGAAATTGAGTTTGAAAAGGTATTCCTTGAAAAAAATGGCTTTGGGGTAAACCTTGGAAAGGTAGCCCGTGAAAAGGTACTTGCATATATGGGACACTAGGCTAGACAATAGGTATTTGAGGTGTTGACAGAATCATAGGAATGCATTGAACACCAAATACCCGAGGTAAAGATTGAACAAGGGGATGCATAGTGACCTATTATGTAAGTGAGACAATTAACTGTGATACTCCTAGAATGGGAGTTTGAGGAAATCTTGAACCTGGGTTTTGAACAACTGTTGCCGTGGAAGATTTCCCTATAGTTTCATGGGTACTTGGGGTGCACTGTTGAAGTGATTGCTGGAGAGGAATCGATGGGTTATCTTGGAGGGTTGGTTGGACTTGAAATGATATACCTTGAGAAAACATTTGTTGCATAGGTTTCCCAAGAGGTTGGACAGGTTGATATGAAGGTGCTTGAGAATATGGATTGACTGTTGAGAAGGGTTCCAAATTGTATCCATTCCATTGTAAGGAATTCGAATGATGAGTCATAACAGGCTGACCAAAATTAGTTTGAAGCATTTGAAAATAATTAAAGTAGTTTCTGGCGAGAGGTTTCCCCCCAGCTGTAGGGTATGGTAAACCAAAATGTTGTCCTCTGGGCAGAGGATATGATGGTTGCCCCCTGGTGGACAATAACCACCTGTTGGGTTAGCTTGTTGATTACCAACATTACCAAAAATCATATTAATGAATTGTTCAAATACCAAACATTCATTGGTAGGGTTAATTACAATAGTTGACATGTTTGAAGATGAGTTTGACGAAGAAGCTGCTGAATAAGATCCTATAAGAGAGTGATATTTAGGAGGTATAAAAACACCATACAATGTGGACTCCAGAGAAGTGGAAAACATATATGTATGTGAGACGACACTTCTAGGAATCATTTTGGACCAATGAAAATCGGGTACAGTAGAATAACGAGTTGTGTAATTGGGAATCCCTTTCCATAAAAATTTCAAGGGTGTAAAATACCAAGGGTTAGGGTGAAAAGCTCGAAAAAAAAGTTTTGAGATATCTGCAAGTTCACTGGTAGAAACCATAGGTCTCTCCTCTTCATCCGAAACAAGTTCTTCAATGGCAATGAGACCAGGAGGGAGACTATCAGTAATGATAAGTTTCACATGCGATGAATGTGGAGGATCCAAAATATGTGTTATAACAGGTGTAAGAATTTCAGGCTCAGAAATATTAGTCTTGGATTTGTCAATATCTAGTTCGGAAATGAGGTTTCTATCAGAAGATTCTCGAGTATCAGATTCAGTTTGAACGAATTTAGTAATTTGTAAATTAATTGCTTCTGAGTGTGATGTTAATTTATGAGTTTTATCAATTTCAGTTTATTTTTCTTCAAGGCCTAAAATAGTAGATGTTATAGGTTGATTAACTTTAGTTCTTCTTACATCAGAATCTATAATCATAGAAGTTTTAATTTCTATTGTAGTTCCAGTTTCAGATGATTTAGATTTTTTTGCTTTAATTTCTAACTGACTCAGAGTATAATAAGGGGGATCCCTGAGTATCCTATGTGATTTCTCGGTATTTCCGCCACAATGAAAATTTTCAACTTATTAATCACACAATATTTAAATTACACCTAAAGTCTCTAAAAATTAAAAAACACAACATAAAAAGTAACACGTGCTAAAAAATCTAGGAGTTCAAACCATACAAAATTACTCTTCACAGAGATCAATATTTACTAGTTGGTGATTAAATCCAACATCGAAGAGATCAAGGTGAAAAGTTTTATAGAAAATGAGTGTTTGGAACCAATTACCCTAACAACTTGCTTAATGAAACGGTCGGATTCAAGTAACTATGTTATAAACCATCTCAAGCAAAGATTACTCTCCATAGAGTCCAAGTGAGTCTAGCCAATGTATGTTCCAGGTACATCAGGACCTTCCCTCTGTCGTCACCTTAGATAGAGCCCTAGGATTATAGTCAATATGTTCACCAAATACAAAAATTTTAGTTGGGGGACAATCATAGATTGGACATACATGCAAGGGCAGAGTAACAAGCTCAATCCCCTTGAAGGCTCCTCCACATGATCAATTGGAGGTTTAATTTCAAGTGACCCCAAGTACCTTTTGGTACCATTGTAATACGTGTAAATCACTGTATCTAGGCCAATGAAGTGGGTCAGATCACTTCACCAGATTTGACACGACCTCGTGCTTAACTCATGTCTAAGAAGAGCTTCCTAGAGAAAAACGGAAATAATTGGATTTTCTCTCCCTAACTCAAGATTCTATTGTTCGTTTATAGCTTTGGAAAGTTTACTTCCTTCCCTATTCCAAAGCCCTACACTTAAGCTACTATATGTGAAAAGAGCCCTAAAAAATATAAAATTCTAGGTGAATTTTAATTAACGCTATATTATTAAGATGTTATTTTACTCAATGGGTAATGAAGGTGAAACTTATGATGTTGTGACACGAGTTGAAATCTTATTGCACTCTAGAATGCAAAAGAAACTTTCAAATCCAATGAAATTCTATTTAGAGAAAAGAAAGAGTTTTCTTTGAGTTTTGAGGAATAAAATGCAACAACTCACAACTTTTCCAATTTTACCAAAGAAACCAATTTCACTATTTTATAATGAAAAACACATTCAACAAACTAAATTTCAGATTTCCCTAATTATCAAAATAAATTAAAACACTTTTCTTCCAATCACTCAAAATTTTCAAGCATATATAAATCAATCAAGAAGGTTGGAGAAAAGACATTTTCTCCTATGAATTCTTTTATTCAATCACAATAACACTGCAATCGCAAAAAATTTCCAAATATGAAAGCAACAACTCCTTTTATCAAGCAAAAATAACCACGATTCTTTCACAAAAGCACAAAGTCTTCAAAAACCCTAATTTTCAATTCAAAGTGATTTTGACTACAAATAAGAAATAGTTTTTGCTTAACCAACGTATTTGATAGAACAAAATAAGAATATCACTTACAGAAAGACATTCAATCTTGTTTTGATCAATCAATAAATCAATCAGGAAAAACCCTAAGGTATTCTTTCAAGAAGACCTAATCTTAAAAATAATTTCAACAAAGCAATGAAATGAGTTTAGAAAAGACAACACATAGTCCAAATAAATAGAATGACACTTTCAGAAAGACAAATTCAGGTCTGGGTTGAAGCTAGCACGAAATTTCAAAAATTGTCAAGGCCTGCATGAGTTTCTAGTAGAAAATAGAGTGCATGCACTTAGTTGCTACAAAAAAAAGGGCACAGACTCGTGCTGTGTGTACGAAGAGAAACAGTGCAGGGAGGAAAACCTAAAGAAAAATTAAAAAAATCAAGAATCAACCAATCAAATCTAAAAGGCCATTAATTTATGAGGACTCAGATCTAGATAAATCAGAAAAAATAGAAGGCAAGGCTAAGGAAAAAGACAAGAACATAGATGTTCCCCAGTATGGCCGCTAGTTTGTTACACCAGAGAATCCCTCTTGCGGACAAGAGCGATCTCCCTAGATCCCAAATGGAAACTAGAAACAATCTTGACAAATGAACGAACTCTTTCCCTTAGTTTAACTTGTCTGAATTATAAGCAATGTAGCTAATGGATAGACCTCTTACTGGTTTCATGAAATGCTTGATGAAGATCCCTGGTTGTAACTTGATGCGACTCTTCAATTCTTGATAAGACTTACAAACATAAACCATAAAAGGATCAAAAGCACATGTGACATACTAATCCAAACAACTTAGCCTAATGACCAAGGAAATTAGGGATTGAATTTCTCTTAATAAATATAATAAATAATTGCGAACTATTCATCATTAACAAAAGACAAAATCAATGGGAGGAAGTTTTCATTTGTATTAATCAGAAGATAAGAGGAGCCTTACAACCTTTGCCTTGATTCCATGAGGTCCCTCCCAAATGCCTTCAATCTCCTCCTTAGATGACAAGCTCTCCAATCTAAAACTAACAACATAAGTTTGTATTCTCTGACTTCTAACCTCCTTCATCCCTCAATACTCTAGTCCTTTTTATAGATCAAAGAGGACGAAGTTTCAGATTCCTAAGAAGAGGATGAACCTTCTTTAACGATGGATTAGGTTACCATGAGAAAAGGGATGGAGATGCATCTTATGAGGGTTATAGTTTGAATAGTCATCACCTTGAAGCTTTTAGTTGGGAAATATTCGACTAACTGTGTTTCTAGAATGTACTTTTTATTTTTACTTTCTAGAGTTCACCTATTTGGGTTTATAATTATAGTAAGAGCGTAGCTCTGCGCTATTCTTAGAGTCAATTTTAGCACATGCGCAGGAAATGCTAAAGAAATCGGCCCAAGTGGAACTTAACAAGGTTTGAGAGCTATTTGACCCAAATTTCTCATGTACTTCAACATATATTGAGTTGTTTGACTTCTAAGGGAGCTGGTTTCAACATGTTCACGAATGGTAAAAATATGCATAAACTAATTAAGTGGCGTGGTGACAAATTGACATGTAAAAAATATATTTGAATATTGTTTATTTTATTTTAAATGACTACGAGATCATAAGGACATGAAAATTCTATTCTATAACTTCATCTTTCCAAGATCTCTAATTATTCATCATTACACCTAAGTGGTGGGAAAAATATACTCAACAGTGTATAATTCACCAATATGTGGTATTTTGTTGGTCACTACATATACATTGACTATACCACTTGGAATAGTTTTTCTGTATTCACCCACAAAATTTTCAACATGCATGATGAAAAACTAATGAAGTCAATTAGCTAGGTTCACTGAGATAGTTTCATTGAACGTGATACATATAAATGTAGTTGTCATGCATTCAACAAACAAATACTACCATCTTTCATTTGAGAGAGACTTAATATCCCTCACCTTTGTCGAAAATGTCCATGGAAGTTGTGGCCATTAGTCAAACATTCAACACTCAAGGCTAGCATGGCACATCTATATAAAACTTTTGTTTGTTCGGAATTTGTAACATGTCAAACACATATGGTGGCACACCTTTGACATCAAAAATAATAGTTGTTGGTTGTTTTGTGATGCAATATCCTACAGTATCCATTGGAAAGAAAAGAGGATGTGGTAAAAAAAAATTGGGGTGTCTGTCAAAGTGTTGATGCATTCATACCATTTCTGATGTAAACTTAGAAGTCATTTTGTGTTTGGTGATAGCATGTCCATCGACATTTTGATAAGAAAATGATAATTGGAAACTAAAATTAGTTTTTGTACAATGAAAAGAATGGTTATGATGCATTATAGATAGTGTAACACGCCAACCTTAATTCCCTAGGAGTCCTTAAGGAAAATGATGGGGTCCCAAAAAGTTTCTGCACTTGCAATTCATTTCAAGACCCAAAATTATCTCCATTATGGGAGACATATCTTCAAGATATTACCAATGATATAAATGATGTTCACATCTTATTTATGGGAAACAAATTGTGCCCTTCTAAAACTCTCTCAACCTTTTAGAATCGAAGTTGCAATATGCATACCCACCATATAGATTCACCCCAAAATTATTCCAGTGATGCATCCCTATAGGGATACAAAAATATAATGAAAGCACAAAATACATACCAATGCCATGCTAGAAATACATGCCGAAGCCACGAAATGCACACCCAACATCTAATAAAATTCCAACTAAGATTACCATGTTCACAACATGCATTCCAAAAAATGCATAGCCAAGGCACAAATTGCATGCCAAAGGCATGATCAAGCTGCATGCCCAACCCTTATATAAATTCCCACTTCACTTACCATGCTCACAATATGCACACCTCCTGATTATAAACAAAAATATATTGAAATTTTCAAAACCTATAAAAATGAATTCCCTGCGGTTATGATGATTTGAAAGCATGTAATAAAAATATTATTGAACATAAAATATTACTTAAAGAAGAGAAGAGATAAAACCCTTTAAGGAAAAGTAAGAAAAGTTTCCCTTAACGAATTTTCCTTAGTGATTCATTTATCAATATTTAAATCACAATTTCTAATGAGATCCCATGCACTTAATTTTCATTTCCAATTTTTTTATTCTAAGGGATATTTTTCCATGTGTATGTGTCTAACACATTGTAATTTTATCAATTAAAAGGAACTAGTCCAGGATACTTAACTCTCCATGCCGAAGTATTATACCCAATTAATTGGAGAGAGCTATTGTAATTAATTTCCTTTTTATTGAAGTGGAATTTCAAATTTATTTAACGTATAAGAGCCTAAGCTAGCGGATTAACCAAGCTCAAAACATTCAGAGTTTAGATGGTCTTGGTTACATTATTGTAAGGGTTGTGATCCAATGTGACCAAAGAAATATAAATAATCATTTGATAGATACTATTTATTTCGTTTGATTCACAATAGTTTACAGATGGTATGGAAAAATACAATGATGTATATACATACTAGTCAAAAACTAGGGTGGTTAGTAAACCATTGACATAACATACACTCATTGAGCTATTTTGTGTAAAAAAGGTAGACCACTTTAAGGATACATGTTAATACATGAATTTCATTGGAACATTTTACATTATTTATAAGCCACTCTTTAATACACCTAAAACCACTATGGTTTTAAATACTAATGCATTAGAACAATACATTTCTCTCATTAACTCTAATACACTTTTTTAATGGAAAAATAAATTCTTTACGACACCTATATTGTCTATACATAATTCACAATTATCCTTTCGTAAAGGCTTAGTAAATATTCTCAACTTTCATGCACTGTTAATTCATGCGGATTAAATATGCAAAGCCTAAAAAAAATAGCGTGCATCTACTAAATGAGATTTTGGATTTACCATGAGTTTTAACTTGAGGTTTAATTAATGTCAAAATCGATCGTTTATGCTTTCAATTTTCACCTCATGTTTCCATATAAACCTTTAATGTTGGTACTTTTCCTTGTGTGAAATCAAATCAAAATATTCACTTTTTTTATTTATTTTAAGAACATTGAGCCATCTTTTTCATTCCACTGAACATTATAGTAAGATGCTTAAGTAGGAACTTCGTCATTGTTATTGCAATGCTTTGGTATCTTTAATTTTTATACAACCCCAACACATATCTTAACCGCATTATTAAACATTTCAGAGGAACAAAAATTTGAATCATCAGGTCATTTGTGGAGCAATAAGTATGCCTTCAATGATCAATACTCACCTTCACAACAATTCTCTCTAATTACATAATATGGTTAATTTTTTTTTGTTCTAAACTCAACGATGTTAATCATCACTTTGACAGAGGCTCCTCCCCATCCATAAAGCTACATTAACTACAAAACAATAATGATGCAAAAATGTGAATGATGGAAAGAACTGGAGATAATAGCATTCATTGGTATATTGAATCTATTCAATGGATCATAATCATTTAGGGTGTTACCATTGGAGCAAGCATAGCCACTGTTGAGGCTAGAAGCTAAACGAAACTAATGAATGTAGCAGCTACATGTCCAAGTAGACCTATGTAAAATCTTACATAGATTTATGAAATAAATACTAAACCAATAGCATACTTGAAACACGTAGGACTTGGAGTGGAGAATCAAGAATTACTCTTCCAATTGCTTTCGATTTCTCTCAAATTGTGTGTTGTCTTCTCCTTTAATGTAACCTACATATTCTAGATCGAATCTCACTCTAAACCTTAAAAGGGCTAGCTCTGAAATATATGGTTCATCCTTAGACGATCATGCATTTAGATCCAAATCTTCCCACGTAAATCTCAACTCAACAAATCACCTCACAATAGAAACCACAATTCTTTTGTTGGAAGAAGAAAACATTCAAAAAGAATAAAATAAAGAAGAAAAGCTACTTTATTTTCCCACGGTAATCTATTTTGAAAATAGATTAAATTTCTCTCCTCATAATCTTGGGCCCTCCAATGGAGTTAAACCCGCACTAGCTCTGATACCAAAAAAACCAGATATTTTAGAATAAGAACACCACAATATGGCCAAAATATTTTTTAAAGAGATTTATTACATCAAATCTATTGTTAAGAACATAATAGAATTATTTATTTTTATTTATAAAAATGGGATAGTTATTACAACTAAAATGATAATGACATTTATATGATTTACAACTCATATTTATATTATAAAAAAATATTTTGTTTAGAAGAATGCATTGGACCAATACGATTTATGTCACTAACTATAATGGATAGAAAATTAAAATCATTTAACCAAATCGCAAATATAATATCATAATATCCTAATAAAATTTGATGCATGCAATGATTTCTCAACTAATCATTTACTATTTAAAACCTATCAACCTCATATTTCATCAATCATATGTTTAACCAAAAGCATAATATTTTATAACATTGACAAGTTTTTTTTGGGTCATTATCATATTTATTTCCCTCCAAATAGAGAGGAGACATAACTTACATCATTTGAGGGTTGAGATACGCCTCCCATATGCATAGATAAACACAATTTCATGCCCCATTTATTTAGTTCCTTAGCAAGATGGAGATGCATCGCTCTATTTCAATTGATAAGAGGGTGATGGAGATGTCATTATCACTTGTTTCCTTTAGCAAGGGAGTGATGCAAGATAAATAGAGACGCCTTTATGTTGGTTTGTTGATGTGGAATTCTTCCCTACATTGTTGTACATCGAGGTCTAGTTGTAAGTAATTTCTATATCCATTAATGTAAGCTACATTATACTTTCCCCTCAATTCTAGTATATTAGGTTTATGGTTGATATTTAGACTAAACGTATTTGTGTTCTAATTCTAGTATAATATATTTATGCTTAATATTTAGATATGGAGGTATTTGCCTTTTGGTGATGGTGTGTAGGTTGTAGTAATTAGTATCAGGTACAAGATGTGTAGAGTTCGAGTATGGTCTTCCATGATCCATTTAAAAACCTTATCAGCGAGTGAAAGGTGCATTTATGCCCATTGTTGACATCCTTATTTCCATGAGCGTGAAGTGAATTGTGTTGAAAATCTAAAAGACATGTAAATAATTTACCACGATTATCTAATCGATTTAGGAAAAATATATAAAAAGACATAATTCCTTTACCTATAGAAACTTTTATACAAATATTTATGAAAAAATTAATTAACAATATCAATAATGTGCTCCCACAAAAATATTCCACCTTCCAAACTTACATGTCTAAGCTAAGAGTGGTGTAACAACAACAAATTACTAATAAGTCTTTCCATCGTTGAAAAACGAAAAGACTAAAAACCAATTTCTTTACATCTATCTTTCCTATATGTTATTTAATCACAAAATATATGAATTGTAATATATTATAATTCTTATTTTATTTAAATAATATCTTTCCTAGTAATATAACGAATATATTGGCTAGTACAAATTTTAATATATCATAACTTTTAATTAGATATTTATCTAAATAATATTCTTTTTTAGTTTTGATTATAATAATTAATCACAATGATTAATATTATATTATTTTGATAGAAATGATAAACTATAATATCCAAATTTTTGTTATAATATTATTTAATTTTAAAATAATTTTATTTTTAATGAAATGAATAACAAAATAATTTTAATAGCTGAAATTAAGTTAAATAAAAAATAAATTAATACAAAATAATTAATAAGTAAATGTGAATATAATTAAATAATTTTTTTTAATTTTTTTAATTAACATTATTTATAAATTTTCATCCACAATATAATACATATTCTTTAACTGAACATGATTCAATTCATCTCGATATTTCGTTTCTCCTACGAGATAGTAATTCTTAACACTTATCCTAGATTCATTATTTTGTTGTTAGGTGATCTAGTGTTTTTTCCATTGTTATTATCTTATTTTTTCAGCTTCAAGTTTCTAGTTTGTATTGGAATGAGAATTTCACCCTATCATATGCTTTCTCAAGTGAAGTTATTAGTATGGTTGGAGAAGTAACCAATATGGGAAATGATGATGCCCAATCTCTATTGTATATTGTATTTCTTTGAATAGTTTTAGGGATTGATTTCTATCTCATGGTAGTACTTAGTCGGTACAAGTTTATTAGCGGTGTTGGACCTGGCAACATGTCAGGGGATCACCCCAGTAAGAAGACCCAACTAAACCTTAGATTGTTTGGTGTAGGAGTCTCAACAGCGGGTTGTACAATATTTTCTTGACTGCGGTTGTGTGCAGAGGAAAGCAGGATGTCCTTGTTGGTAGCAAGGGTGTGACCAGTGCAACAAGCCAAGGAAGGTGCATGAAGGGTTGTAACACACAAAAGTTGGAATGAGTGTGCCCCTTGGAAACCTGTGGAAATACGTAGCTTGGAAGGGAACACATAAGCAAAGATACATCACAAGCTGGAAAGTAGGTGAACCAACAATCCAAAGTGATGGTTAAACCAACAACACATCTCAATGAGATTCATACATACATATATAGAAAGAGTCCATACATACATGCGTAAGGAAGGAGATACATATATTCTTAGTTCAACCAAGGCAACTGAAATACAATAACAACATATGCATGAAACATGTTGGCTTTGTTATATTAAGAGTGAAATATCCAATCATAGCATACAACCATGACCAAAATCTAGTTCCAACAGTGGAACGTTACAGTCACTGCCGCCTACTCCTCTAAAGAGAGGTACTAGTTTTGCACTGTGGAGAAGCCAAGACTCATTACAATACAATCCAAGGTTTCTCTAAGATAATCCTATAGGAAGCTTGGCCACCAAAAGCCTCTACAATGAGCTATGGGGTTTTATAAATAGCAAAGGGTGGAGTGACCCTTGACATTTCCTTTTGTGACTCTTCACCTACCCTCATGACTCTTCAACTAGTACATGATTGTTACATTCGACCATCGAGACTTGGTCTTTAACTTTTACAAGATGTTACATTACAATCTGCGCATGTACCCATGAGAGGCAAAATAGGCTTGAGTAATCCATGCAAGACGCCACTATGACTCGGAAAATTGTGGGAAGACTGAATCTTTGACATCCTCGTGATGATCTATGGTAGCGAACTGATGCCAAGCTTGGTAGTCTGTGATGGTGTCCGCGTGCTCAATGGTCATATCTTGTTGAAAACGAACTCTTGCCTCCATTGCATCTAGGTACACTGATCAAGAACCTTTGTCTAATTCATTTGCTAACATGTACATCATATCTTGAGTGCAGCCAGACCAACAACATACTTATGCATAGTGTCTGTGCTAGTGGCTACACGCATCAACTCGTCAAAGTACATATCCAGCTTTATTCAGACTTGGTTCTTTGACTTTGCTTCGGTGAGTGTATCAATAGATGGGATCACATGTATGCGCACAATGACATCCAAGCTTCTGAACACCCATGCATGCAAAGCCTGCAAATTGGCGATGAGTTGTGGGAGTTCCTCATAGTTCCAAATTTCACTCCGGATGCGTGCCTTCAACTCTACCACCTTTTGCTTCATCATCTTTGGCAAATGTAATGGGGCTCCTTTGTATCTCATTGTCCATGCTTTCATGCAGTCAACAATAGTGTGTAGATTTGACAAGATGCATGCTCTCCCAGCACAACGCTGCTCCTAACTGTTGAGATAGACTACTGCCTTATGCACAGTACCGAATCTATATTACAACATCCGCATGACTATCTCAAGGTATGATACTTCATCCTGTATCGCTCTGTTGAGCTCTTCTCTAGAGGATAGTGTGGTCTATTCTCCTCCCTGCTTGGCTGCCTGTAATTCCTTAGTCATTCATTCTCTACTATCAAGAATTAGACACTTGAGCTGGTGGCTTCGAGATATGATCTGGTAGCATCAGCCAATACTATTGGATGCTTGCACACACCAGATACGATCACTCATTCTGCAAGCTACGTAAGAGATGTGTGGACATCTGAATTAGGCACTATGCGTGAATGCACAACTATGTTTTGCGACTCTCCGGAAGATATTTTGTGCATCTCTGCATCCAGATTATCTTCAAGGATATTTGTGTCTCCTTGATTGCTCGAGACTTTCTCTGCTTTTAGATTTGGTGAATCCAGTGGGGTGACCTTCTGGTTATGAGGCATGAGTTTTGTATCCTGATCTAACTCTGGCTGAACCACATCTGTACCCATCTGCTCTAGCATATGTTCAATCTCTTGAGCTAAGTCTTGCTCCTATGACTGCTCACTCTATCTACACTGTGCTAGCCGCTTAGATGATTCTATAACCTATATGTGTGTAGCTTCTGCAAAATGTGCATGTTGTGCCTCCTAATTTGTCTCTCCCTGTTGCGCTTCCTTCTCTCTTTTATGTAGCTTCTGATCTTCCTGGAGTTGCTGCTTCAACTCTTGCAGTTCCTTCACTACTTCCTCAATCCTCCATTTATGTCTTTGCCTTTGTGCATCCCTCTTATTGCTCTGTCACCTCTTAGCCTCAATCTCTAAATTTTCTTTTATTACTATTGGATCTTCTTTGAACTTGTGGCTTTGTTCTGCCTCTGCGTTGCCATCAACCTTTCTCTTTCCTTTGTCATTCCCAAGTCTATTACCCTCTGCTACTGCTAATGTTGCTTCTCTCTCATATGCTACTTCGCGCTGCTTTGCTAACCATTCCACAACTATATTGATCGGTTCATTGAGCATGGAGAAGTTATGAAAATAACTCCATGGGTCTTCCTCAACCCAATGGCATGCCTCGTGGATCCAAGGAAACTGCACTCTCCCATAGTGGTCCTTTACAAAGCAATGCAGGTCATACAGATTAAAACATCTGGTGCAGAAAGTAAATATCTTGAACTCTTCCGTATCGGCATCAACATGCTTGAAATTATGTACCTTGTACCACCTGATCGATAAAGGAAGAATGAGCGAGGGTGTCTTCTTCTTCCTATGCAATCTTGCTAACAACCTTGTTGAGATATGATACGACACTTCTTGCATGACGAGCTTTTCCATGGAAAACTTCAGTAAAACATGCAGAGGCTTCTCCATGATGTACATTCGTATGAAGGTGCCAAGGGGTGAGGCATACCAATCTGCTATGTCGATCAATTCCTCTGTTGTTTCCTACGACATGCAAAGTGGATCCTTCTAAAATATCTTCTTATACACCTGGGTGACAAAGTGGTTTGACAACTGTGTGATGACTCCATGCAAGCTACATCCAGATAACAATCTACAATAAGTGTGCACATCAGTTTCCGAAGGTGTCCATGTCCACTTCAAGCCTAGGAACTGCTGACAAAGAAAAATTACATCCAGTATGTATGTGGACATGTATATTTATGCTTTCTGACCTTTGGGTGGATGTCGGGCTTCTGTCACTTGTTCCTTCAACCTGAGAGTGAACATGTCATACTAGTTGGATGGCCTTCCTTCACTGGCCAGTTGGTCCAATGCAATCACCCAACTTTGCGGGAAGGTCCCTATGCTCTATTGGATTTACAAGTGGCTTGCAAATATGACCAAGAACTGATATGCCTTATGCATTATCTTCATCTTGTAAACCAGGTTGAGTGTTTTCCTAAACATGGCTGCCTCTTTCACCCAACTCTTCAAGATATATCTGAAGTTTGCATTGCTATGCATGCTGAAGGGTTTCTCAATTGTAATCACCAGCTACGGTAAATGATACATCTCTTGATAGTCCTTAACCATGAAGGTATCAAGCTCTGCCTCACTGACACTACTCAATATCATTGTCTTAGGATCAGTGTGCGAGACAATCAAATGTATCATGTACATGCATGGAAACACGTCATACCTGCATGAAATTCGGTAAAAGCGAGACTTGTGGATGTTGACATAGACCCTATAGTCTTCCATATCTTCCTCAAAAGTGCCTGAGAATGTATCATTGATGTCTTGTCATTTCAACTTGATGTCTCTATCTATGACTAACTTGGTGTCTTAGTAAACGGGTAGGCCCATAGACACTTGTTCAACTGCATCTCGAGTTTCACTTCCAACGGTGTTCTTTGACCCTACTCTCTTGGAGGCCATTGAACCTATACCACTGAGAGATGGACGAACACCTGCTATACCTGGAGACATAGCAACACTCATGGAAAGAAATATGTCATTTAAAAACTAAAAAAAATTTAATGACTGACATGCAACATACCTGGGTGACTCGCAGTAAAGATTGCGCAATTTTCACTAGGGGGTTTGGAGACTAACTGCCAAAACTACGCAAAGCATAGTCTGGGTTGTCAGGAGGTTGATTGATTGCTGGAATTGTGAAATTCACATTCCATCCTCGCTCGTGACGGTTGAAACCGCGCAATGCACAATTTCACTCAATAAGGACATGCATGCCCAAAAACTACATTGCGCAATTTTTTGGGTCAGCAGGGCACTACCTCCCAGAATTGCATAACGCAAGCCTGCAGTTTAGTACTGGCCAAGTTTGTTCAATTTCTCAAGAGAAGGTAGAGACTTCACTTCAAAAAATGCACATTTCTATCTGGGTGAGGCAAGGTCTGGGCCAGGGCAACGTAGACGCGCCAACGAGTGACTGAAAACATGAAGAGGTTTGAATGCATGGCGAGATTCAACGTAAGCAAGAGTGAATGATCATGCATGAAAACACTGAATGAAAGATTCAAAAAATGTGAAAACATGCATGTCTATGAAACAAGTCGTTGTAACAATGACCGTTAGTGCAAAAATAGTGTCATGCATGTGACACTAGTGAGATGCAAATGAAAACTGAAACTGTGCTTCTACAAGCTAATATACATTAAAAAAATAGCGGGCTCCCAACAAAACCAAGCAAACAATATTCTTATAAATTGAAATACGCAAAGCAACAAAAAAGCATCAAATAACATGAAATGCAGACTTACCCGGAAAAAGCTCAGCTGAATGTGCCAAAGACTCTATATGCGATGTGGGATGTCAAAACTCCAAATTTGATGTGAGGAATGAGCTCTGCAACGTCGAATAAATAAGTTTGAGGCATATGACACAAATGCCACAAATCTTGGAAAAAGAGACACTTGGAGGGATGTTTCGAAAACGGCCTTTTCATGTAACCTCCAACTGCTAGAAATAGAACCCTAAAATTTAAGGGTGCTTTTTGCATGTTTCTTTTGCTATTTCAGGAAAAAGGTAGCCCATGCATGCAAATGAAGATTGCTCAGTCTCGGAGGGAACTGGTAAGCCTCAAGGCCAATGGATCGGTCTGCAAGCCTAGGAAAGGGAATTGCGTAGTTTCCGGGCTGAGCAGGGATTGCTCTCCCTCATGCATTGTGCAATTTCTGGGGTCAGCAGGTCATTGCGTCCTAAAATTGCGCACTTTATGGGCTGAAGTCCAGTGACTAGCTAGATTTCACAGTTTTCTAAGGGAGGGGTGCCTACATGGATTACACAATTCTAGAGCCCGACAGGATTTCGTAATTTCTGGAGCGAAGGCTAGCTCCGATCCAAAATTGTGAAATTTTCTGAGTGAACATCTTAGCCAAAAATTTGCCTAAGTCTAGAATGGCAGCCTGTGATGGGAAACAAGCAAGTTGACATGCATAGGCTGGAAAGCCTTTGAAACTTAGTTGAAGCCTATGTACTTAACATTGCAAGATATGCTTCTAAGGATGGTTGGTAGGGACGCTCCAAAACAAAGCTAAGGAAACATTTTGGAGGGTGGTTGTACCTACTACAACACTTGGCAACACACTGGTAGAACTCCTAATCTCTGAAGTATTGTTCAGTTCTCTGATCATCTTGACTCCCACACTAGCTTGATTGAAAGATGTAGCATCTACCATGCTCTTGGTTAGGCAGCACACATTCCAATCCAAGTCAACACAATTGTTTTGATTGTGATGAGGGGTATATTGGTACACAGGCAATACGATAGTCAGAGCTTAAGTTTCATCTCTAGTGTTTCTCCCCAGCAGGTCTAGACAGTACCCCAATGGAGTCACGCAGGAAGACAAGAATTTCTCTACTACCACCAAGCCTGGTTAGTACCCTGACTGAGTTAATTTGCGTCACCTCTCTGTGCAGGAAGTCTTTCTCTTTTTTCACTTGATTCATTTTTCATTTTCAAAATTTTTCAAAATTTCATTTTTTTTCACTTTCAATTTTCATAATTGTGTATAACACTTCTTCATTTCAGAGGTGGAAGAGGGATCCCAACTTATTGAGAGCAGAAGAGGTTTTTCTTCAGAGAAGTATTTGTATATATCTCTGACATACTTGTTAAGGTTTTCCCCCTCACCTTACCCTATCTGATTGAGTTGACAAGGGCTAACCCAAAACAACCGACTAGAGTAAGTGATACTAGTTAGCATGCAAGCATTGTGTTTTCATCAAGGTTCACTTTGAACAACACGTATTTTCCATTGGCATATCATGGACTAAAGATAACAAGTTCTACATACAGAGAGAGGACAATGGTAATCAAGTATTGGTAACTGCACAAGTCGTCTTGTACTTTACCCTTGCTTGTTTCAAGAGTCATACATAGTTTCATGTGAAACTAACCTACAAAGGTAAACAAGCAAAAAAAACTAGAAAGAGCGAAAATCAAAAGAAAAAGGTGAAAACAACGCGAGTAAGAAAACAATCAATAAAGTGAAAAAACACACAAAGTATAAGAAAGCAAACATGCATGCAAGTAAACAAGGTAAAGAAAATACTACTCCTACTCCTAAGCTAATGGTGCATGGGCGTGATCATGTGCAGTGATATTTCCAATGCAGCCACCAACACATTGGTTGACCCATGTTGGTGAAGGCATGGTTCATGAATAGTGCAGTTGCGCGAACTAGAAAGCATGAAATATATAACAATGAATACAAACACACTCCAATTCTAAATGCGTCCACAGAATAGAAATGAGTGTAAGTGCATGACATGCAATATGTGGACTTACCATGGTGTTGTGTGACAATGCGTGCAAATGTTAAGAATATGTGTTTTCTTGACTATGACATGCAAGCAAATGAGAGAAACAAATACAACTTGCATCCCGCATGTGTTCTCGCTGTGTAAGATTCCTCCAATGCATGAGGGATGGGATCATGTAGTTCGAGTGCAGGAAGAGAAATTTGTGTGTGATATTGATTTTCAATGCATACAGATGAGTGATGAGTAGCCTTAGGTGTTTCAACAATTTCCTGACCTGAAGTGAAACCAACCTCAGAACACCGAGGGGCTGCCATAACCATAAGCTTGGGTTGAAGTGCCTCGACAGTCTACAGATTTTCAACTTCATTGACATATAGATCATCATAAATATGTGGCTTTAAGAAATCAACAGTGTTAGAATCAACATCGTGATCGAATACGGGAGTAAAGAGATCATGACAGCTACGATTAGAAAAATCAATGATTTCGTCGGCATCCTCATGATCTGATAAATCAAATAAATGGGGAGACGAGAAGAAATAATGTTCATCCTCTGCATTTTCAGAAAAAGTAGATGAAGGATCAAGTGGATTTAATGAAGAATTTGTCCTCTTCACTGTTGAATGATGGACCGATATCTAGTGTGTTCTATGAAAGATCAACAATAGGTGCATCTATTGGTAGATTTACACAATGAAATCATTCATGGTAGAATCACCAAAGATGTCAAGAAAACGTGAAGGAGGTGCAGACAGAAGGAGATCATCCTTCAATGCAAGTTGATGTTCAGGCTCCAGTCATTCTCATCATAAATGACAGCGTAGGTTGGTTATGCAATACCAACTCCATCGATGTCTTGGTATTCGTTCAAAACAGGTGTAGAGTCCGGAACGGGAACATAAGATAGTGCAATCTAGAGGATAAGAAGAATATGAAGACATAGGCTGAGGTAACAAATGCACGTGACAACCCATGGTCTTTGCAACAAAATCTACGCGAAAATTGAGAAAAGTGACGTTGGGAGGATACAACAGTTGAACACATGTGTGTTCATGTTCTCCCACATCACTTTGCGGTTGTGAAGTTGTTTGATGAGGGGACAATGGACAATCACTTATGATAGCAACTGTGTCCATTTGCGATTACATAGTTCCATCATCGAAGTATGCTAAGCGGGGTTTGAAATTCAACTTCATCTTGGGGTTGACTAAATTGTTAAGATAGTATTTGAATCTATCCCAAAGATATTGAAACTTCATCTAGCTTTTTAGAGCTTGAAACTGCAATACATGGAAGCACTGCCAAAATTCCGTGGGTGATTATTATAGTGACTTCTATTGTTTTAATAGATTTTTGTTAAGAGGTTCTGATCAAAATGATGGAAACTAGATTCAATGAGATCACAAAACTGGTCAAGTGAGTGCACATTGTTGGGAGGTAGGTTGTGGCACCATCGTTGTGGAGATTCGTAAAGTGTGCGTGAAAGCAATAAACTGGCCTCTGCATCGGAGAGGTCATCTGCATTATCAATAAATGCGTATAAGTCTTGTAAATACTCGATCCAGTCCACTTCTCCTTCACCATCATACGTGAATTCCAACAAGAGATCAAAAAAATCCCTCGTGATGTCAAGATGTTTAGCATAAAAGAAACATCATGAAGGAATGAGTCTAACAGTCTCCATGACAGATATGTGAAGATTTAAAATAGGATGTTAAGGCTCAACTTGTCATCTAGCCCAACATGTTACAGGATCTCCCCAATAAGAAGTCCCAACTAGACTTCAAACCGTTGGGTGTAGGAGTCCCAATAGTGGGTCGTACACTACTTCCTTGACCGCGGCTGTGCATAGAGGAAAGTAGGATGTCCTTGTTGGTAGCAAGGTTGTGATCAACACAGCAAGCCAAGGAAGGTGCATGAAGGGTTCTAACACACAGAAGGTGGAATGAGTGCGCCCCTTGGAAACCTGTGGAAACATGTAGATTGGAAGGGAACACGCAAGCAAATATACATCAGAAGTAGGAAGGTGGGTGATACAACAATCCAAAGTGATGGTTAAACAAACAACACATCTCAATCACATTCATACATACATATATAGAAAGAGTTCATACATATAGGAATAAGCAAGCAAATACATATATCGTTAGTGCAACCAAGACAAATAAAATCCAATAAAAACATATGCATGAAATGTGTCGGCTATGTTATATTAAGAGTGAAGGATATAATCGTACAATACAACCATGACCAACCACTAGTTCCAACAGCGGAACGTTATAGTCACTGTCACCTGCTCCTCCAAAGAGATGTACTAGCTCTGCACTGTGGAGAAGCCAAGGATCATTACAATACACTCCAAGCTTTCTCTAATATATTCCTATAGGAATCTTGGCCACTAAAGGCCTGTAAAATGAGTTATGAGGTTTTATAAATAGAAAGGGTGGGGTCACACTTGACATTCCCCTTTGTGACTCTTCACTTACCCTCATGACTCTTCACCTACTACATGACTGTTATGCTCGACTATCGACACTTAGTCTTTCACTTTTACAAGATGTTACATTACAATCTGCACATGTACCCATGCGAGACAAAATAGGCTCTACCAAGCCATGCAAGACACTACTATGACGCGGACAACTGTGGGAAGACCAAGTCTTCGACATCCTCGTCATGGTTGATGGTGGCGAATTGATGCCAATCTTGGTAGTCCGTGATCATGCCCACATGCTCATTAGTGACATATTGCTAAAAGTGAACTCTTGCCTTCATTGAATCTGTGTACGCTGATTTGGCACCTCTATCCAATTCATCTGCTAACATGTGAATCATAGTCCTGAGTGTAGCCGAACCAGTAACCTACTTATGCATAGTGTCTATGTTGATTTCAAAGTATGCACTAGTGGCTACACCCATCAACTCGTCGAAGTACATGTCCATATCTATCAGACTTGGTTCTTTGACTCTGCTTTAGTTAGCATACTAATATATTATATTGTGTGTGCGGGCACAATGACATCCAAGCTTTTGAACACCCATGCATGCGAAGCCTGCAACTGGTGATGAGCTGCAGGAGTTCCTCGTGGTTCTGGAACTAACTCCAGATGCGTGCCTTAAACTCTACTACCTTCGGCTTCATCATCTTTGGAAAATGAAATGGGGATCATTTGTATCTCATTGTCCATGCCTATATGCGGTCAACAAAAGTGTGAAAATTTGACAAGATGTGTGCTCTCCTAGCACAACGATGCTGCCAACTATTGAGATGGACTAATGCCTTATGCACAGTACTGAATCTGGAATAAAACATCGGCATGATCTTATCAAGGGACGATACTTCATCCAGTATCACTCTCTTCAAATTTTCTCTGGCGGATGATGTGACCATTTCTCCTCCCTGCTTGGCTGCTTGTAATTCCTTAACCATTCACTCATTCTCTTCTATCAAGAATTAGACACTCAAGCTGGTGGCTTCAACTTATTCTCTGGTAGCATCAGCTAATGTTGTTAGATGCTTGCACACATCAAATATGATCACTCATTCTACAAGTTGCACAGGAGATGTGTGGACATCCGAAGTAGGCACTCTGTGTGATTTCACAACTCTGTGTTGTGACTCGTCAAAAGATATGTTGTGCATCTCCACTTCCAGATTGTCTTGAAGGATGTATGTTTCTCATTGATCACTTGCAACTTGCTTTGCTTCCAGATCTGGTGAAGATAGTGGGGTGACCTCTTGGTTATGAGGCATGAGGTTTCTATCCTAATATAACTCTTGCTGCACCACATCTGTATACATCTACTCTAGCATATGTTCAATCTCTTGAGCTAAGTCCTCCTCCTATGACTGCTCACCCAATCTGCTCTGTGCCAGATGCTCGGATGAGTCAATAACCTGTATGGGCATAGTTTCTGCAATCTGTTCATGATGTCCATCTTATTGTGTCTGTCCCTATTATGGTTCCTTCTCCCTTCTGCATAGCACCTTCTCTGCTTCCTCCATCCTTCATTTATCTCTTTGCATTTGTGCATTCCTCTTGTTGCACTATCACCTCTTAGCCTCAATCTCCAAACGTTCTTTCGTTACTCATGAATCTTCTTTAAACTTGCGGCTTTGTTCTGCCTCTATGTTTTCATCAACCTTTCTCTTGCCTTTGTCATGCATAAGTCTATTACCGTCTGCTGTTGCTGATGATGGTGCTCTTTGAGATGTTTCTTCGCACTGCTTATCTAACCATTCCATAGTTGTTCCAACCGATTCATTTAGCCTAGAGAAGTTGTGACAATATCTACATAGGTCTTCCTCAGCCCTGTTATCACCTAAATTGACCTCAGGCTAAAGGGAGGCAATTCCAGGGTAACCACAAACTAAGCTTAACCTAGTAGCTAGCCCTACTAGGCCGGGAGAGGGCTCTCTCCTTTGGAATCTCAGTCGGGATGATTGGATTAGGTAATGATTTTAGGCTATGTATAGTAGCTCAAAATATTTCGATTGAATTTGTTGGTTTTTTGTTGGATCAGATGGAGCTGGGCAGTTTTAGGTCTAGGAAATTAGGTCAGAATGTAGGGTGTTCTATGGGGCAAGGTAGGTAGATGCTTTAAACACTAGAAATTTAGTGAGGTGAGATGTATAAGACTGGTGAGGAGCAAAGAAGGGCATGGGACAAGCATGAATCCTACTCAAATAGTAGAAAACATTAAATACTGAATGGTTTCCCAAGGTAGAGCACTGTAAACAATGAATTCTACCTATCTATCTTGATATCATTTAGTTAGAAGTAGTGAAATAGATTGTTGCATACATAAAACATGTGAAAAATTGATAATAGAGGAAGAAACTATGCAAAAGCACCATACCACAAGTATCCCATAAAAATAGTTGCAACTCCTTTTAATTTCCTTGCCAAACTACTTACAATGATGTACAATATTGTTTAGAGAATCCAAGTGAGTCCAACCTATACTAATGACAAAGAAAATACCAAATATAGACATAAAACTACTCATCCTGACCATCAGGGGTTGAATCCATGAGAAGAGGGGCAATTTCAACCATTTACCAACTAAGAACTGGAATATAGGCAGTTAAACAACCTGCCTCTATAAGTAGGGAAACTGATTCATTAGCGTCATAACCACGTCTAACTAATGAATCTACCCTCTAGTACTGTTTTACCATCACATTTACATGACATGTAATTAATTACATGAGTGAAATCATCCATGAGGAGAGAAAAGACAAATCCACGGTCAAAACAGGTGAAATTTTGATTTTCTGGGCAAACAGGTCAAAAGCGCAGTGCCACTGCTCAAAAGCGCAGCGCCACTTTCCACCTACATTTGGAGGCCTTCCCCTTAGCCAAATTGATCCCATGATAGCTCATTGGAAAGGTCTTCAATTCTAGTGTCTGGAACAACTTGAATTTTTCATTTGGAGGTCGGTTTCCCACTGAAAACTTGAATCTCCCAAGATTGCTTCTGTGTGTCCAAAAGGAGGCAGAGAGGTCATTTTTTGGTAGTTTTTTGACCTTTTGGTGACGTAGATTTACTCCAAAACTTCTGAAACTTTCCAGGGTGTATGTTCTCATCATGATGAATCCAAAAATACAAATTTTTTCTCCATTTAATTCTCCACGAAAAAGTGTAGCGTGGTGGCAGTACGCTTCTGGGCCAGTTTTCTGTGTTGAAAATTTCAAAATTTGAAAAATGCAAAAAATCTCCAAAACTTGCCCAAATTTGGCATGGGACACCACCATCAGCTGCTTTGATGGGCTAGTAAGGATTTAGCTAATATTTTCAACTTATCTTGCTCCTTTTTTCTCTTTGACGCCTTCCTCAACCTAGCTTTAAGTTTCCTGATCCTCATGTTACAGATTTTGTTGCGGGTCATGTAATGGTAAGCCATGTGGCGAAGCATATTCTTATCCTTATTGGCCTTCTCAATCAGCCCTTTGAGATGTATTTTGACCCTTTCAAGCCATTTTTCCCTATCATTCTCAATCTCTTGCTCAATAGGAGTAAACTTGACATGAGCCTCTTTAGCCATTTGCCTATTTTCTTTGATCATTGTCAGTTCCAACAGGACTTGCTTGTCACTCAATTGTTTGTTTTCCTACTCTAAATATCTAATGATTTACTTGGCTCTTTCTAAGTTATCAGCCAAGGATTGTATTTGAGCTTCCCTCTCTTGAATAATGATGCCTTGACAGTTTCTTCATCCTAAGCTTCCAAGTTAATGAAGTCAACTCCATGATGAGTAAAGTGCTAATGTGGCCCCTCATGCTCAATCAAGTCAAACTTTCTTTCCTCCTCATCACCAAGATCTTCCTCTTGCACTTTTTCCTTGGCTTCAACAATGTGGTAAAGTATGGATGGTGCTATGGACAATGGCTTGGAGGAATGGACTGGGCAAAATGTATGAATGAGGGGGTTTGGGGAGTGACAAGTAGTTGATAGGGTAGGATAGCAATAGTGGGGATGATGGTTTTAGTTTATGAAATAAGTTATAGGAGAGCTAGGGTTTACAATAGAAATTAGGGTTTTGATTTTAAAGATGAAAAACCACAAAAATCTTGACACAAAACCCTAAGCAACAGGAGACATTAGGATACTTACTTGTAAAGAGGGAAACTTGAAGAAATTTGATGGAATTTGGTGATGTGAAGTGTTTTGGGGCTTTTCTAGGCAAATCCCAGTGTCACCTAAAGGAGCGCAGTGTCGGCCTCAAAGCACAACGCCCATGTATTTTTACACTGGGAAAAATCTTCAGAAGCACAACGCCGAGCTAGAAGCGCATCACCAATTGCAGACAGATTTTGACTACCTTTTCGGTGTTCCAATTAGGCATGGAATAGCTCATTGAAAAGCTTTTCGAGTCTACCTTCTAGAACATCTTGAATGTTTCAATTTTGACTTCATTTTCCCTATCAAAAGTCCAATCTCCCAAGACTGGTCAAAATATGCAGAATGAGGCTGTCAAAATGCATAGTGTTGTTGCAGTCAACTTTTGAAGGTCTTCCTCAACTCCAAATTGAGCTCATGATATCGCATTGGAAAGCTCTTTGTGTCTAGCTATCATTTGGCTCATCAAGCAAGTCATTTGGTTAACCTGGATAGGCGAAATCTTGTTTTTTCGAAGGTAACTCTAGAAGTGCATTAACTCCCTTGTAGAAACTGTATTTTTGACATTTCTCTAAAACCATGACACCTATGTACAAACTGAAAGAGGTTTTTCTTCTTGGGTCTATGATGGAAATAAATTTCCCTCACTTTTTTTAAATTCATCTTTTCTTGCTCAGAAACACAGTTTGAAGAAAAATCATCCCATATGTGTGGTGAATGGCTTGTTCCTTGGAATGACTTCTCAACAAATGATGGAGACCTGACGTTTGATGATATGAAATGGCCTCATACCTTTTGATATCTCTCATTCCTCCTCTAATCAGATATCTCTACTACCATATCCAACCCTAGCTCAGTGGGAGAGGAATTTATGGTTTTAGTGCTTGTTTCTCTTTTGCTTTTACAAGTGAACTGATGCTCAAAATCACTTGATTTTTGTAGTGGCGGATGCTTGGCAACATCAAAAGTTTAGGAGGAGCTTGGGAACAAATATTACATATAGAAACAATAAAATTACATCATGAAGAAAGATAAAAAACAATAATACTCTTTTTTCACCTCAAAACAAGTTTTGATATGAGAACTACATTCAACTTCTCAACTGATAAATTATGATCTTAACAATGATTATTGACCTCCTCATGTGCTTGCTGACCCTTATTAACATATAATCATTGAATTTGACCATGGAGGAAACCCTAAGACCTAATGATACCAAACCATATGTAATTGACGAAATGGACTGCAAAATGAACATGAATCATGACTAAAACGTATGAAAGAAGATCAACAAGTACGTATCATGAGGGAAAAACTGAAGTAAACTCTAACATCAGTAGATCCATGACCTAATGGAATGACTCAACAGCATGGGACTCCTACCATGAGATGTAAAAGAGTGAATTTTGATCACTGATGGCAATGTGAGGACACTGACACTAACAAGCCCAATGACACGCCCCGTGGATCCAAGGAAATTATACTCTCGCACAATGGTCCTTTACAGAGCAATGTGGGTCATACAGATTGAAACTTTTGGTGCCAAAAGTAAATCTTTTGAACTCTTCCGCCTCGGCATAAACATGTCATAGATTTTGTATCTCATAACATGCAATCCTCAAAGGAAGAGTGGGCCCAGGTGCCTTCTTCTTGCTCTGTAGTTTAGCTGATACGACACTTCTTGCATGACGACCTTGTCCATGGAAAACTTCGGTAATACATGCGGAGACTTCTCTGCACTGTACATCTGTATGAAGGTGCCAAGGGGTGATTCATAGCAATCTGCTATGTTGATCAATTCCTCCATTGCTTCCTGTGACATGCAAGGTGGATCCTACTCAAATATCATTTTTTACACTAGGGTGACAAAGTGGTCTCACAACTATGTGATGACTCCGCAGAAGCTGCACTCGGAGAACAATCTGTAATAAGATTCTGTGCACAATGGTTTCTAAAGGTGTCCATGCCCACATCAAGCCTAGGAACTCCTAACAGGCACAAATTGCATCCAGAATGTATGTAGATGTGGATATCTGTGCTTGTTGACCTTTGGGCAGATGTTGGGCTCCTATCACTTGTTCCTTCAACCTGAGAGCCAACATGTCAAACCAGTTTCATGGCCTTCCTTTGCTGGCCATTTGGTCCAACGCAATCACCCAACTCTATGGGAAGGTCTTTGTGCTCTCTTGGCCATATAAACATCATCCAAATATGACCAAATACTGATATGCGTTCTAGAGTACCTTCATCTTGTAAACTGGGTTAGGTGTTATCCTGAACTTGGTTGGCTCTTTCACCCAACTCTTTAAGATAAATCTAGAGTTTGTATTGCTATGCGTGGTGAAGGGTTTCTCCATTGTGATCATTGGTTGTCGTAAATGATACATCTCCTAATAGTCCTTCGCCGTGAAGGTAGCAAGATCTGTTTCACTGACACTGATCAACATTATCGTCTCAGGATTAGTGTGCGATACAATCCAATCCATCATGTCCGTGCATGGAGACACAGGATACCTGCATGCAATCCAATATAATTTAGACTTGTGGTAGGTTTCAACCCCATATAGAAATTATCTGGATACAAATTCTAAAACAAAGAAAATAAACAATGTGATAGCATAACACATAAAACACATACATACAGAGATTTTCCCTTGGATCCCAAAATTGGGACTACCAGCTTGATTTTTCATTATTTTCCTTTCAATGTTACAATACATATTTATACATACCGAAGCATCCAATACCATGGACCGAAAACCATCATTTCCAAAACCATGGACCGAAAACCATCACATCCAAAACCATGCACCGAAAACCATCACATCCAAAACCATGTGCGAAAAACATGCACAAAACCATAGGTAGGTCCGCCCAACCTAATATAGGGCCCAAACCCCATAGAGTGGGGTTACCTACACCCCTCAAGCCCCCTGTGACTCCCCTCGTTATGCAATCGGCGCAACGAAGGGGGGGTTCCGCCCCCTCCTATCCCCCCAGTTACCTATGTGGGCTAGTCGTGGAAAGAATATAACACAACCCAAAATTCTCCCACTTCTTGTTTTCTTTCCACAGGGAGCCACAAGATAGCTTAGTCATTTATCCAGCCTTGTAATTCCCATTGTTTCTCTACACCAAGAGAACTTCTTAGAGCTCACAGATTTTGTCAATGCTCTACAGTATTCTTCAAGGTGCCCACCTTTACTAGCAACACCTTTTTGTCTTCTATCATATCCCTCACAAAGTGATACTGAACATCAATTTTCTTTGTCTTTGAATGGTAAGCAGGGTTCTTTACCAAGAAAATTGCACTTTGGCTGTCACAATCTATCCTTATAGCTCCCTATACTAACCCCATCCTTGAAGATAATCTTTGCAACCAAACTATTTCCTTGCTTGCATGAGTGGCTGCCATGTATTCTTCCTCTGTAGTTTATAGTGCCACTACAGATTTTTTCTTACTCATCCAACTCACTGCACCTCCAAATAGGTTAAACACATACCCACTTGTAGATCTTCTCTGGTCCAGATCTCCATCCTAGTCTGCATCAAAAAAGCCATGGATATCCAAAACTCTGTCCAATCCTGGTCTTCCTTGGTAGCACAAACCATAATCACTAGTGCCACGGAAATACCTAAAAACCCGCTTCACTATTGTCCAATGCTCCCTCCCTGGTTTTGACAAAAACCTGCTCAATACTCCCACTGCATGTGCAATGTCTGGTCTAGTACAAACCATCGCATACATCAGGCTACCGACTGCACTTGCATATGGAACACGGGACATTTCCTCTTCCTCTTCTTGTGTCTTGGGACACTGTTCAATAGATAACTTTACACCTACAAGAATAGGAACCTTCATCGGTTTACTATCGTGCATATTAAATCCCTCCAATATTGTCTCAACATACTTCCTCTAGTTTAACTAGAGCTTCCTCTTTGCCCAATATCTTTTAATTTCCATGCCCAAAATATAGTTTGTAGCACCAAGGTCTTTCATGTCGAATTTGGAGGACAACTGGGTCTTCAAATCCTGGATAATTTCTTTGTCATTTCCAACTAGCAACATATCATCCACATACAAGACTAGATAAATAACATGGTCACCAATTAATTTAAAATACACACAGTGATCTGCTTTACTTCTGGTGAAGCGATGTCCCCATATAAATGTATCAAATTTTTGATACCACATCCTTGGTGACTGTTTTAACCCATACAGAGACTTCTTTAACTTGCATACCAATTATTTCTTACCCTTCACCGCAATGCCTTCAGGTTTCTTCATGTAGATCTCCTCTTCTAGATCCCCATGAAGAAATGTTGTCTTCACGTCCATCTGTTCTA
This sequence comes from Pinus tabuliformis, assembly GCA_031772625.1. Taxonomy (NCBI): domain Eukaryota; kingdom Viridiplantae; phylum Streptophyta; class Pinopsida; order Pinales; family Pinaceae; genus Pinus; species Pinus tabuliformis. The sequence continues at coordinate 1,153,619,223 of CM062804.1, read as the reverse complement.
CCTCAAAATCAAAAGAAGCATCAACAGATAAAAGTAATCTAATAGAAGCTACCTTGGCAACAGGAGAAAAAATATCACCAAAATCAATTCCCGACACCTGGGAATAGCCTTTTGCTACTAACCGACCTTTGTATTTCTCCATATTTCGTTCTACATTTGTCTTCTTCTTGAACTCCCATTTGCTGCCAATGGGTTTCCTTCCAGCCAGCAACTCCACCAGATCCCTACCCTCATTTTTGTACAAAGATGCCATTTCATTAACCATGGCCTCTTTCTAGAGTTTTCCATCCTCTGAATCTATTGCTTCCTTCACAGTTCTGGGATCATCATCAGTAATAGATAAAGAAAAGTTTGAATAGAAAGTAGGTGGACTATATGTTTTTGGCTGCCTTCTTTCTTGAACTGATATTCTCACACCTGCAGTTTCCGACTCTTCATCTTTTGATTCCTCCTCTACTGTAGAGTCTGATTCTTCCTCCTTTAGCTCAAACTCTATCTTCTCAGGTTCCTTTGGTTGGACATCATGTTTAATAACATATTTCACCTCTCTGAACACAACATCTCGGTTGTACACAACCTTCCTTGTTACTGGGTTCCAAAGCTTATAACCCTTTAAACCATCCTTATACCCAATAAAGATGCACTTTTCAGATTTACAATCTAGCTTGGTTCATTTCTCCTTTGGAACTTGTACATATGCATGACATCCAAATACCCTCAGATGTGAAAGAGAGGGTTTCTTACCAGTCCATACCTCTTATGGAGTCTTACCCTCCAATGCTGATGAAGATTATCTATTGACCAGGTCACATGCTATCTCCACTGCCTCTGCCCAGAATTCCTGTCCTAACCCGACACCACTCATCATCCTTCTTTCCCTTTCCATCAACATCTTGTTCATTCTTTCTGAAACTCCATTTTCTGAGGTGTATATGGAGTAGTCTTCTACCGTACTATACCACACTTCTTACAGAATTCTTCAAATTCCTTACTGCAAAATTCTCCACCGTTATCTGTCCTCAACACCTTTATCTTCTTCACTATCTGGTTTTCCACCAGTGCCTTAAATTATTTAAACTTGTCAAAGACTTCAGATTTATTCTTAAGAAAATATATCCACGTATTCCTTGAGAAGTCATCTAAAATTGAGACATAGTACACAGAATTACCCATTGATGGAACCTTCACATGTCCAAACACATCACTGTGCACAAGCTCAACTATCTGTTTCGCCCTCTTACCACTAGAAGGGAAACTCACCCAATTCTGCTTCCCATATACACAATTTTCATGGAAATCAAAATCCAGAGAGCTATTACTCATACCTTCTACCATACCTTTACCATGAAGTATTCGAAGGCGCTTCTCTCTAATATGTCCAAGCCTTTGATGCCACAGCATGGTCTTCTCTCCAGAGACCACTAGATTTTCTGCTCCACTTTCAGGAACCACAGAACTTTTGCACCCATCAACAACAGTGCTACCTTGCAGCTTGCATAGAGTTCCAATCCGACCTCCCTGCATCAATATCAGTGCTCCGCGAACCTTCTTGGAGGTATCCTTCTCAAACACTATTTTTACACCTGCATCATCCAGCTTCTTACAGAAATCAGATTTCTGGCTAATGCGGGAATATGCAGAACACCTGGAAGTGTTCTAACCCTTCCACCTTGCAACTTCAACTTTACTTTTCTACGACCAACAATTCTAGCCTTCCTGTCATCCTCCAGCAAGACATCACCACCATCATATTTATCATACTCGCAAAACCACTCTCTATGGGGAGTGAAGTGAAAGGATGCACCTGAGTCAATCAACCATGCCTCGTGATCTACATGTGTACTTGAAGAAGCCAAGTACACATTCCCACCTTCATCTGAGGTGGTTTTCGCCTCTACAAAAGGAGCATCATCAGATCCCTCTCCTTTATCAAAAGCTTTAGATTTATAGCCCCTTTTGTATATCCCTTCCTTTTTGCATTTCTTTACAGGTTTTCCTAGAGATTTAGATCTCCCTCTAGATTTACACCTCCCATTAGATGACTTATTTTTGTTTCTCTTTTGGGATCGTCCTTGTACAAACAAGGCATCACCATTCTGGCTCTCCATATTTTTCTGTCTCATTTTGTCTGTCAACAAGGATGAGACTATTTCGTCAAACTGCAAGGTAGTTGCATTCCTACCTATTGCAATAACCAAACTATCCCCTGAATTTGGTAGAGAACACAAAAAATTGATGCACTTATCTTCATCTGAAATTTTAATATCAACAAATGATAACTGACTTACCACAGTATTAAATGTGTTCAGATGCTTTGTCACCAAGTCTCCATCTTTCATTCTCCAGTTATACAGCTTTTCCGTAGGAACTGCTTATTCACTAGCGACTTAGATTGGTACAAAGTCCCTAACTTGTCCCACAAATCCTTCATCGTAGCTTCCCCTGATACATTCAACAATACTGAATCTGAGACACACAATCGTAGTGTGCCCTTTGCCTTCTGATCCAACTTCTTCCATTCTTCATCAGACACTCCCATTGGTTTAGTATCCAGATCTACCACAATCCACTAATCTTTATCCACCAACAGATCCTCCATATTGAGTTTCCACAACTAAAAACTCTAACCATTAAATTTCTTGATCTCTATCTTTCCACTGCTCACCATCTTCTTTCACCACCAGAATCGATCTTGTAGATCTCACACTGAACAGGATCTACCATAGGCTTGAGCGAAACCCCTCAACAACAAAGGTGTACCCTTAAAGCCAAAACAACTCTGATACCAAATATAGGTTTTAACCCCGTAAATAAATTACCTGCATACGAATTCTAAAACAATGAAAATAAAAAATGCGAGAGCATAACACATAAAACACATACACACAGAGATTTTCCCCTAGATCCCAAAACTGGGACTACCAGCTTGATTTTTCATTATGTTCCTTTCAATGTTACAATACATATTTTTACATATCAAAGCAACCAATACCATGGACCGAAAACCATCACATCCAGAACCATGGATGGAAAACCATCGCATCCAAAACCATGTGAGAAAAACATGCACAAAACCATAGGTAGGTCCACCCAACCTAATATAGGGTCCAAAACCAAAATTTTCCACTGCGCTGCCCCAGACCCCATAGAGTGGGGTTACTTGCACCTGTCAAACCTCCTGTGACTTCCCCCACTACGTAATCGACATAATGAAGGGGGGTCTCCTCCCCCCTCCTATCCCCCCAGTTAACTATGTGAGCTAGTTGTGGAAAGAATATAACACAACCCAACAATTGACATAGAACCTACGGTCTTCCAGGTCTTCCTCAAATTTTTCTGAGAATGTAACGTTGATGTCCTGCCATTTCAACTTGACAACTTTATCTATGACTAGCTTGGTATCTTTGTAAACAGGCAGGCCCATAGACACTTGTTCAACTGCATCTCCAGTTTAACTTCCAACATCGTCCTTTGACCCTACTCTCTTTGAGGCCATTGTACTATACCATTGAGAGATACAAGAACACCTACTATACCTAGATACATAATGACACTCGTGGCAAGAAATCTGTCAGTCGAAAACCAAAACAAATTTGAGGACTGACATGTAACATACCTGGGTTACTAGCAGTAAAGATTGCACAATATTCACCGAGGGGCAAGGAGACTGACCGCCAAAACTGCACAAAGCACAGTCTGGGATGTCAAGAGGTTGTTTGATTGCTAGAATTGCACAATGCATAGTCCATCCTTCTTGCTGAGGGCTAAAATTGTGCAATGCGTAATTTTAGACTACAAGGACATGCATGCCCAGAAACTGGATTGTGTAATTTTCTGTGTCAGCAAGGCACTGCCTCCCAGAATTACAGAATGCAATCCTGGAGGTCATTGTTGGTTAGGTTTATGCAATTTCTAGGGGGAAGGTAGAGCCTTCACTTCCAGAAATGCGCATTTCGGTCTAGGTGAGGCAAGATCCAAGCCAAGGCAGCCTAGAGCCGCCCATGGGCGACTCCAAACATGAAGAGGTTTGAATTCATGGAAAGACTGAATGTAAGCAAGAGTGAATGATCATGCATGCAAACAGTATGAAAGATTTAGAAAATGGGAAAAAATTCATGTGTGTGAAACGAGTCACCGCAACGACAATCGTTAGTGCAAAAATAGTGCCAGGCATGCGACAGCACTAGGATGCAAATAAAAATTGAAATGATGCTTCTACAAGCTAATATACATTAAAATGATAGTAGGCATTTAACAAAACCAAGCAAACAAAATTCATAGAAAATGAAATATGCACAGCGACAGAAATGAAGCAAATAACATGAAAATTAGACTTACCCAAAAAACTTTGAGCTGACTATGCAAAAGGCTCCTAGATGTGATGTGGGATGTCAAAGCTCCAATATCGATAGGAGGAATGAGCGCTGCAGTGTCAAATAAATAAGTATGATGCTTATGACGTGCATGCCACAAATCTGAGAAAAAGCTACACTTGGAGGGAAGATTCTAAAACGACATTTGCATGTAACCTCCAGCTACTACAAATAGATCCCTGAAATTTAGGGATTCTTTTTGCATGTTTCTTTTGCTATTTCGGGAAAAATCATCCCATGCATGCAAATCAAGATTGCTTAGTACCGGATGGAACCGATCAAACTTAAGGCACATGCATCATTCTACAAGCTTGGGAAAGGGATTTGTGTAGTTTTTGGGCTGAGTAGGGTTGGTTTTCCCTGAGGCATTGTGAAATTTCTAGCCTCAGCATGTCATTGCCTCCCAGAATTGTGCAATTTTTGGGCTGAAGGCCAATGACTGGCTAGATTGTGTAGTTTTTTGAGGGAGAGCTGTTTGGTTGGATTCACAATTCTAGAGCCTAGTAGGATTGTGCAATTTTTGGAGGGAAGGCTAGTTCCCCTTTAGAGTTGTGCAATTTTTTGAGTAAACATCTCAGCCATAAATTTTCCTAAGTTTAAAATGGAAGCCTGTGATGGGAAATTATCAGGTTGACATGCATAGGCTGGAAATCCTTTGAAACTTAGCTAAATCCTATGTACTTGATAGTGCAACACATGCTGGTAAGGATGGTTGGTAGGGAGGCTCCAAAACAAAGCTAAGGAAAAATTTTGGAGGATGGTTGTAGCTGGTACAACAAGGTCGTACGGCTCATGATGTTGGCTTGCATGGATATGGGAGAAAGAGGAAGTGTACTATGGAGGGTCGCACAACCTCTTGCTTCGAATTCCTCACTCATTCTTCCAAGAGCCACATATGAAACACAAGAGGTTGGGAAAGACTATGATGGGAAACACTTTGAAATGGATAAATAGGAAATGGAAAAATGAGGTAAGGGAGTGTAGGATAAAAGGTTGAGCCTTTCTAAGGACTAGATTGTCTAGGATGTTGAGGGATGCGTACTAGAATGGGCTCACATGTGCATACATGAAACCAATTTTTGTGACTAAAGAAACTTATTGGCAGCCACAACCCTTATTTCTCAATCCATGGATAAGAATAAGGCATGAGAGGAAGATTTTTTACACATATTGGAAATTTTATGGGTAAATTTGAAGCAATGTGCAATGAAATATTTGAAATTGAAATTTTAGTCACTCAAGCTTCTGAGGGAGGAATCATTAAAATGTACAAAGGTAGGTCACATGGAACCTAGCCTAACCAAATTACACCTGAGCATGTGTACTAGTATTCAACATCTAATTAGGAATTGGAGACGACTGATGGGCACTCCAAGGACGTGCTCATTGACCATTAGCTCCGACATGACTCTATCAAATTCTTGCTTTCGATTCATCAGTCCTTCTTTTTATGTTTATATGTTGTTATCAGTAGTAATAAACAACTACTTCATGTATTAATTTTTTTTGATACACTATTTAATATATAATACAAATTTTTGAACATGTTGGTTGCTATTAAGATGGTTAGAGGACTAGTTTCCCTTCATGTAGTTGACTACCATTAAAAGGATGTACTTGCCCCAAATCTTTTGAAATATAACCATTAGAAGGAAATCAATTAATTATTCATTATTTTTTTTTAAGATTCAATAACTCTAATTTGACCTCACTAAATGGTGATTATCATCACTACTAATAATAGATATTATCTTTTATGTCGTTCACAGTACCTAGAGATCAATGACCAATACATCTACAAAATATTCATACTACGTAGATCTACCCAAAAGCATCACTTCCTGTTGGCTCAACCATGGAGGTTGACCCTAAGAGTGTCAAGGGAATTGAACTCGTGACCTCTCAACCAGAAGGTGCTTTAGCAACAGGGACCCAAACAACTAAGATAGCCATCAAGGATATTATTAATAATAATTATTATTGTAATAATTTAAGGAAATATATTTTCTTAAAAGAAAATAATTCTCATTGACTTTCTAAAGAAACATAATATTTGGGTATTTGAACATCATAATTATATTTCATATTCCCTAGTGTAAGAAACTAAGTAATAATAACAATTTAAAGAATAGTGTAAATCAAAGGTAATAATCATGATATTAATAAAACAAAGAAATATCAATTGAGGATTGAATCGACATTTTGTGAAATAAACTATCCCATATGGTGTTCATGCTTTTATCATACAAAACTAATGAAAACATCACATTGATGTATATATCATTCCTTTATTCAACATTATAACTAGCATTGGCCTAAGATCCACCACTAGAAAAAGAAGAAAAATAAAAATAAAACAATAATAAAACAATCACATATATGAAAAATTGTAGCTACAAAGAAATCATTTACCACTCCTTCCCCTATTTCCCATGACATCATGCCTCATGGAGTTTTCTCCAAATCCTCTATGGTTAACAAAGCTACTAGAAGAATGTTAGTTTTAAAGAGTTTTGTATTACTCACATTTTTCTTAAAATACATAGAGAAGTCATCCATTTATAACAATGAAGGAGGCCAAGTGTTGGCTAAAGATAGCTATGAAAAATTGATAGATAACAACCCTATGTGAGCTTACAAATCAAAAACATTAGCTCAATGGAAGAGTCTTCATTGGAAAATACCAACACTATCATCCTATCATAAGTGAAATGTAGGGACTAAGAATAAATTAAAATAGGGCCATAATAACAAGGCTTGATTAGGTACTCAATTATAAACTCTCATATGTAGAGAAAAGGAGAGAAAATCACATAAAAAAAAATATCTCCAAAAGGGAGAAAGGCGGTAATTCTTAAATAAACGTGGAGCTAAGACTATAGATCCCAAAACGATCCATGTAATTGCAAGAAAAAAAGCCTGCTCCAATCAAGAATTACAAAACTATGAAGATGAGAGCTAAGAATCCTCAATGACCTGGGTTGATATTTGATGTAGAAGATGTTGTAGAGGAACAAGAAAGGAAAACATTAATAAATTCCTCATAAATGCCTTAGAGAAAATAGGCATTCGTAAAGAATAAGGAAAAGGGCTTAAAAATAAGCAACACCGTCAACTATAAAACAAACAATGAGGCATATAAGTGTGAAAAACATAGCTCAGGCACCGTAAAATAAAACTCATGAAGATGTCTGAGCATTTTCACTTGTAGTTGATCAAACACAAGAAATGATAATAAAAAAACAAAAAAATAGTATTTGTCATCATCTAAATTCCCCCTTAAAAAAAAACTTAGGGACTAACAACAATCAATAGCCTCTTTCATCATCAAACTCCCCCCTAAAGACATTTTTGGTAGCAACGACATTCAAAAAAAGATAATAGGAACATTGTATGAGTGTGCAACTGATGAAACATAAAAATATAAAATTCTACAAACATCTATCCAAATTATTATATGACCAACCATTGATCCAACCATAGTTGATCCTATCCAACATAGATCCAAATTAACTCTAGATCTACCAAACACCGAGAAGGATCACATCTCTTAAGATGCAAACTATTTTTTGAGTGAAAAACTTCAGTAAATGTTGGAACCTCGAGATATTCATTCCTCTTGGCTCTTAGTAGATCAGGAATTAACGTGGTTTGATGTTGGGTTTTTCCAACACACTAATAAAATGTTTTAACTATAAGAGATTTTTAATTTTTAGTTATTTTATATAATATTTACTTAGTTGACTCTAAATTCCCCCTTATATTCAAACATAGAAAACATATATCCATACTCTCTCTCTCTCTCTCTCTCTCTCTCTCTCTCTCGATATATATATATATATATCTATATATATATATATATATATATATATATATATATATATATATATATATATATATATATATATATATCCGTGCATGGATGCATGCATTCAATTATTTTTATTATTATTATTTTTTTAAATGTTACATATCAAATCCATAATAAACATTGAATGAAATGAAATCTTTTTGATACCTTGAATTGGAAAAAACATATTAGTGGAATAATAATTATGTCACTCATTCTCTTCTCTCTATATATATTTGATGTTAAAATATTTTATTCAAAATGTATATTGAAATATATGATTTGTAACACATATTAAACATTATCTATAATAAACATTGAATGAAATAAAATATTTTGGACACCTTCAATTGGAAAACACATATTAGTGGAATAATAATTCTCTTACTCATTCTCTTCTCTCTATATATATTTGATGTTAAAATATTTTACTCAACATGTATATTGAAATATTTGATTTGTAACACATATTAAACATTTTTTATTAATATATCATAAATCTTATTTATCAACTTAATATTAAGAATAAAATAAATTACACATCTCCGTACCCATGAAAACTCAAGTATATATATATATATATATATATATATATATATATATATATATATATATATATATATACCCATGAAAACTCAAGATATATATATATATATATATATATATATATATATATATATATATATATATATATATATATATATATATATATATATATATATTACTTGATTTTTCTTAGTATAATGATATAGAAATATATTATTTAATATGGACATTGAAATATTTTACTTATCACTAAAACTAAAATATTTTTTGTTATGAATATATTTTTATATTATCTAATACATGTAAAGTGGGCATAGAATAGATGGTCATGGTGTGTACTTTTAAGTCACTATGTGATGTGAAGGCCACATTTCCAAAACTTCATGGGAAGAAATGTAGCCATAATAAGGATGGGTGTGGTCCAAACCGGGTACGATCCTCAGGTGAATTTGATGGCTTAGATGCCCTTGGGTTGAGGTTTCTCAAGCCATAATTCAAGCTTGTAGTAATCTCTTGAGACTTGACAAAAAAATGCCATATAATTAATTACACATCATGTAATATCCATAATATTATTTTCCAGTCAATTCAATATTTAGTGAAGAAATTTGTTAGGTCCCTATACTACTAGTGCAACACCTTATTGTTATTAGTACAACCCCCTTATTATATTGTTGTACCCATGTAGTCCCCATATTGTTATTATTGTACCCCATAGAAGCCCACTATTGTTATTATTATGCCCTTACATTATTATTGTTATGTCGGCTTTGATTATATTATGACCCCCTAGACTCCTATATATAGAAAGGAGGTTTTGTCATTTGTATCATCCAAGAATTTTTCATTTGTCTAATGTAAAGTAGGTTTCCCCCTTGAAGAGGCTTATTTTGAAGGTGTTTATCTCTCTTTTCTTCTATTTTGTGAGTTGGATTCATAACATTCAGTATCAGAGCTTTGGATTCTAGGGTTTCGTTGCTCCAAACAAGTCATCATGGTATTTTCACTATAACATTTTCGCTACAAAGTTTCAGAACCTAAAATGAAAACCCATTTGAGAATAAATTGGTCTGGACCTCGGGTTTGAATTTCAGATCTTGTCTCACTATATTTTAGGATATATGATCTTAGGAAATTAGGGTTTTTGCAAGCTCTGGAATTTCATATAAAATAGGTCATCGTGGAATTTTTGCTATAACCTTTTTGATACAAAGTTTCAAAATGTAAAATAAAAACTCATTTGAGAAGAAATTTGTCTAAACCTCGTATCCGAATTTCATATCTTGTCTCGCTATATTTTCGGATATATGATTTGAGGAATTTATGGTTTTTTCAGACTCCCGAATTACATCCTAAATAGGTGACCTTGGGAAAATCGTCATAACATTCTCTCTGAGCATTAGATTGAAATTTCGTAAGAACTTACAAAAAGAGGACATATTATATTTTGTTTGGGTATAATTTTTAGAACCTAAGGTTGAAAAAAATGACACGTGGCACATCGTACAAGTTCACTCTACTGAACTATTCTATAATTAGGTCATCGCAGGACATTGGGAATAGATCTTTGTTTAGGAATCCAATTATGATCATACTTGTGGAGTTAGAAAGAGGACTCAAAGGGCTATTATAGACTACAATTTCAGAACTTAAAGATCTGAAAGTATAGAGTTCCAGTCGTTTAAAGATCGAGCTTCTAAAATCAAGAAAAAGCGAGATGAGGAACTCTGATGGCAAGGATCTGGTAAATTGGATGCTACATATGGAGAAATATTTTTATCTACATGGCGTACCATTGTTACAAAAGATACGTATTACATCTAATTATTTAGAACTAAATCAATTTTTATGGTATAAAGGGCTTGTTCTCGCAAACCACTTGTCAGGTGGTCAATTTTCACAGAGGAAATGATAGCACATTATCTGGATACAAAGAGAAAAACCTTCTTTAGCCAATTGATAAATCTCAAACAAAAGGGTTCAATGGCAGAGCACATTAAGGACATCCCAAAATTGAATATAAGGGTAAATGATATTCTAGAGAAGAAAATGGTTGATGTCTTCATAGGGAATTTAAAGGATAAAATTCAACATGAGGTTCATCTCTGGGAACCTGATTCATTGGAGAAGGCATTTAGGTTGGCAAGAAAAATTCAAATCAAAATTATGGAAACAAGGAATCCCACCACTCACGACTATAATTATGGAAGTTTTTTTCTCCTAGCCTTCCACAACCTACAAGGTTTACACCACAACAATTGGAAGAAAAGAGAGAAAAAGGGCTTTGTTACAATTGTTATAACAAATACACTAAAGGTCATAAGTGTGCTGAGAAGAAATTATTTTACATAGATTATGAAGAGGAGGAAGAAAAGGATCAAGAAACATCAAAAGAAGAGGATATACACCAGGAACCCACCCTAGAGAAGGAAGAAATGAATCTGACCATATTTTGTAAAGCATTGGAAAGAAATACCACTCCTCAAACTCTCAAGATAGAAGGACATATCAAGAAGAAAAGGGTTCAAGAAGTGAAAGATCACATTGAGAAAGAAGAAATGAATCCGACCATATATTGTAATGCATTGGCTGGAATTACCACTCCTCAAGCTATCAATATAGAAGGACATACCAAGAAGAAAAATGTTCAATAATTGAAAGATCACATCGAGCATTAAGAAATGAATCCAACCATATCTTGTAATGCATTGGAAGAAATTACCACTCCTCAAAATATTAAGATAGAAGGACATATCAAGAAGAAAAAGGTAATAATGTTGATTGATTTCGGTAGTACCCAAAATTTTATTCATTGTAAGATAGCCAAGGAATTGAATTGCTTCCTATATCTAGCACTAGAGTGTCAAGTGATGGTTACAAGTGGATGAACCATAAATTGCTCTGGAAAGTGCCATATTATCAAGCTATATATGGGAGAATATGTATTGAATAGCCCAATTCTTTCCATTCCAATGGGTGGTGCTGATGTTTTACTAGGAGTACAATGGCTACAATCTTTGGGTACGATAGCTTTTACTTTTCAAGAATTTTTCTTGAAATTTTTTTGGGAAGGAAAGGAAGTTTAATTGAGGGGTATCAAAGGGAAACCTGGAAAGACAATCAACTCTAACATCATGCCAAATCTTCTAAATAAAGAAAAAAGGGGTGAAATTGCACAATTATGTTCAGTAGAAGTTCCCACATCGAAATCATGTATTTCTTGAGATCTCCAAAATGTTTTGGACAAGCATTCCAAAGTATTTGATACTCCCAAAGGCCTCCCACCTATTCGTGATCATGATCATGCTATTCATTTGATTCGAGGAAGTGTTCCTCCAAACATCAGGCCTTATAGATATCTATATGCCTAAAGGAGTGGGAACTCATTTAAAAGTTGCAAAAGATCCCAGTTCGAACAGTATTGCGAGAATTTGACAAGGAAGGAAAAATCATATTGGAACCTGAAGCAGTCATATAACTGAGAAATCAACAGATACGAAATAGATCAATTTCAGAGTATCTCATCAAGTGGAAGAACTTACCTGCTAAAGATTCCACATGGGAGGACAAGAATTTATACAAAAGCATCAAGAACTACTCAAGCATTGAGGACAACACTTTTTGAAGGAGAGGGGCATGTTAGGTCCCTATAGTACTAGTGTAACCACTTATTGTTATTAGTACAACCACCTTATTATATTGTTGTGTCCATGTAGTCCCCATATTGTTATTATTGTGCCCCATAGAAGCCCACTATTGTTATTATTGTGCCCTTACATTATTATTGTTATGTCATATCAGATTATATTATGACCCCTTAGAGTCCTATATAAAGAAAAGAGGTCTTGTCATCTGTATCATCCAATAATTGTTCATTTGTGTAATGTAAGGGATGTTGGCCCCTCAAAGTGGCTTATTTCTAAGGCGCTTATCTATCTTTTCTATCTTTTTGTGTGTTGGTTTCATAACATATAATTTGTTAATGAAAGTATTATATTATTAGTTTTAAATGTAACATTACATGACAACATCTCCCCCATACTAAGTTTCATAACACATCTTGGCGTAATGATTAGATCTATGCCATGGTTTATCTTTTTTCAACGTTTTTGTAGTGATCTAACTATATAATAAAAAACTTTTTTGATTCATGGCAAAATTCCTCTTTTTCATACGAAGGTGTTGATGTGGCCTAAATATATATTCTACAGAATAAAATCCTCATGCGCAAAAAGGATGATGAGCTTTTACAAAAAAAATATTTTCATCAAGAAGGAAATTATTAGCTAATTTTTTAGTCTATGTAAAAATCAATCGGGGAATACTCTTCCATCAACTTAATCTGAACTCCACCTAAAACAAAAAATACCTTCCCAGATTTAACAAGGTTGGATGTAAGAAGTGCAGTGGTTGTAGCAACATATCCAAGAGTTGCTTTATATGTCTACAGTTTAGGCACAACGAGAATAAAAATTCCTTATCCATTTTCCCAAGTCCTCCTCTAGTATACCATTTTCTCTCAGCATTCAAGATCCAATACCAAGTACTATGTTTCTCAAAGCTAGGTGACACAATGGCATATTATGAAGCACAATCACTAACATCAAGCATGCTACAATCAATATCATGAAAGGTGGAGCACAGTGAGCCTACCATCTCATACCAATGGCCTTCCTCTCAATAATTTGTAGTTGATTAATTTCCATCTCAAGGTTCTATTTACACTCCTATAAACGTTAAATAATATTATTCTTATTTGTAAACTACAACAATAATGCATCATGATATTTTGTCAAATTTTAATATTGGTTATTTGATATTGATCAAAGAGCATGTTGTTATCTTCTTCAAGAGGGATAGCTTCTTCAAAGAACATTTCCATGGAGGATTTTAAATAAGAAATCTTAGTTCCTCATTGAGAATTTCGATTATAAATCTTGCAAATTTACTTCTTCAAGAAACAATTTTCTAAGTCCAACATGGACTCAAGATCCTCCTCCAAATTATCAGGAATGTCAATCTTGGTCTAAAATTCATCTACAATATTCTGAAAATACTTTACTTTACCATGGTTGATTCGAGACTATCAACCTTCTTAATTTTTTGAATGATTGTAGTTTGGAATTGATTCTTGAGTGTTTCATTCTCTTCTTGAAAAAGAGTTATGACTAACTACAACTAAAGGACCTCACCATGAAGCTAATTAATTTTTGTCTTCTCATGAAGTTTCTACAATCTTTCACCTATATTGATAGCTTGTTCATAGTAGAATAATTTGGGAAATTAGCATAAAAAAATAACCATTTATTGGAACACAAAAACAAATATTTAACCTCAAGAAGTATTTTAAAGCACATCCACTTCATAAAAAATAATGACAGTCTTATTATTATATCAAAACACCACTAGATTAGTGTCTAATCATTGCCAAATTACTCTAAGAAGTTCAAACAATACATTATTGATGATGGTCACATTCAAAGGAAATGATTTTTCTGAAAATGTATTTCCCTTTAAATAATATATTTTTAAAATAAATATTCTTCAAAATATTTAAAATATATCCCTCAAATGACTTTGTCTAAAAGGAGAATGGCTAGCTTTATGAAAGATAATGTGTCACAATTAAAGAGATATCTTATGCAACAATTGCATATCGGTAGGGAAAAATGATCTTTAGAGAAGTGGGTTGTCTGTAAATAGGGGAAAAAGGGTTTGAGAGAGGGGTTTCTAGAGTCTAAATTGGGATGAAAAGGCCATAATCAAATACCTAATGCTAACATAGACATACCCTCAAGGTAAGAATTTATTCGAGTGGACTCATTCTTTGTATCTCAAGCTACCAACCTAATAAAATAGCATGACTAAAAAACCTTTCCAAAATCCATTGTTGTCAGATTCCATTGTTCAATGCCATGAAAATAGTAGAGCCAAGTTTAGATCCACAAGCCAACTATAATTGTATTAGATGTGGCTATGTGGCAAAGAAAAAGGGCCAAGAAGTTGCAAATCCACATAATAGTTAACAATAAACTTGTGAGGTTGAATAGATCTCCCTAAAATTGGTGTTTGGATGGAATATGGGGTAGATCTCTCCATGGTTGTAAATGCACAATTAATCCCATTGGTAAATAGCTCCTCCATTGCATCCACATTATGATATCACCAATAGAATATTTACTTCATGTAAAGCAAGTACCCCTAAACACCAATGAGATATGAAAATAATGAGGTTTCTTTAGAGTTGTCATTTGTTCCCATAAAAATTTCTAATGGAAGACTCATAAACATTGATTCGTAATGTGAGAGAACCTTTTTTATAGCATGCTCGTTCAATCTCAAAGAGAAATAAGATGAAGGATCGATAAATAAGAATGCAACAAATATGTAGACAACGTTTCTTTTTCGCAAGGATTCTTGTAGGAAGAACAAATCTTGCAGAACCTCATCATGCATTAGCCCTGATCCAATGACAAAGAACAAGATCATGACAATAGGCGTATGATAATAACATAATTATGAGAGCACAAAATTTGTAAAATAGATGGGGCCCATAAGAAAAAATTGTGCATGAGGCGAACATCTAACAACATACATCACACATATCCAAAATGAGAACTTTTAGATTTTAGAGTTAAAGGCTTTTATCTAGACATATATAATCTCTATGTCCTCATAGAGTTAGTGAAAATCAAATTTAGGAAGGTGCGAAATGCCAACTCATACCATGGAAGAGTTTTATAATACCCATGATGGTCCAAAAATACATTGGGAAGTCCTCTATTTATAATAATGGAGAAGGCTCATGGAGGAGGGCCAACATTGGATAACTATAGCTATGACAACTAAGAAGATAATTATAGCTTACAACATTTAGCTCATTGAAAAAGTGGGCATTGGAAAATACCAGCTTAGATCCATCTATCACTAGATCTATCATGTGCCGAGGGGGATCAAATCCCTCTAGGTGAAACCCTCTTTTGACTGTAGAACTTGAGGAAAGGTTTTCACTTAAAGGAATTTGATCCGTCTCGGTGCATGATAGATCTAGTGCTAGATGGCTCTAAGCTGGTTCCACTTCAGTTCAACAATGTCACATTTTTAGTCTATCATTATTATGAATATGTTTGAGATTAACTTCAAAATTCACATTATGTTTTCCTTGGTTGGCATGACCATGTCATTCTCTTCTTTAATTATTCTGTGTTTGTTGCCTTGAATGGTTTGTACATATTTGTTTTGATACTTTTAGTGGTTCGTGTATATAAGTGTTTGGATTTGGATGATAATATTTTTGAATGTTATAGTTTTGTGTTATATTTTTACATTTATGTATTTATCTAATAGTAATTAGTTGGTGATGAAGAAGGGAGACAACATTGAAAATAGTTTACAGGAGGATTGATACTCCACAACTATTTCATTTAATTTTAGGTATCACAACTTCTCACAACTAATTAATTCTAAATATTGTCACTCTAGTTATTACTAAATATATCTTGAAGAGCAGTTTTAGTCATTTATTGCATCAAGATTACTCTTGAAATAATTTTTTTCTTTTGTAATGTTTGAAATAGTTTATTTCCTTCAAGAATATTTTTGATTATTTTTTTTATCTATAAGCTATTTAACAAAGTCAAGAAGTAATGTATTTTTTTTTTCTTTTAATTAATGGCTAGAATTATAAAATCTTTACATTACCTATTTCTACAAACAATTATCACATCTCCTTTAAGAATATTTCTTTTTGTTTTGAATGTTTATAAACATATCTTTTCCTCTTATAAATGTTATGAATCCATTATTATATGCAATTATCTATAGTAATTTTGAATATCTTTTGAATATATGCAATTACCTATTAGTAATTGATGTAGAAGGGAGACAATGTTATCAAGGATTATTTTGCATTTTGCAGGAGGATTGATTATGCACTTGTATTTCATTTTAGTTCTAGGTATCACAACTTTTAACGGTTAATTAATTCTTCATAGTCTCCTTTTAGGTATTACTATATGTCTTGAAAATATATTTTCTTGATAATCTACAATGCTGAGATTAACAACATCTAATGTATCTAACACAAGAAATAAAATAAGATTACAAAACAATATCTACACTGAAATAAATTAATCAAATGCAAGAAATCAATTGAGATTAGAAATCAGCATCTACACTAGAATCAATGCATCCAGTGAAAGTAATCAAATACGATTAGAAATCCAAATCTACACTAAAATAAATGCATCTAGTGCAAGCAATCAAAAAGGGTTAGAAATCAACATCTACACTGAAATAAATGCCTCTGGAGCAAGCAATCAAATAGGATTAGAAATCAACATCTACATTGAAATCAATGCATCTAGTGTAAGAAATTGAATAGAATTCTAAGAAAGCAACATCTACACTGAAATCAATGCATATAGTGCAAGAAATATTCTTCCCTCTCTCTCCCATCCATCTAATCTTGAAAATTATTTTTAATAATTTACAGTCTCAATATTAACAACATCCAATCCATCTAATGAGAGAAATCACATAGGGTTAGAAAACAACATCTACACTGATATTAATGCATCTAATGCAAACAATCAAATAAGATTAGAAATAAACATCTACACTGAAATAAATTCATCTAGTGCAAGAAATCAAATATAATTAGAAATTAACATCTACACTGAAATCAATGCATATAGTGCAAGCAATCAAATAGGATTAGAAATCATCATCTACATTGAAATCAATTCATCTAGAGAAAGCAATCAAATAGGATTAGAAATCTACACTGAAATCAACGCATCTACTGAAAACAATCAAATATAATTAGAAATCAACGTCTAAACTAAAATCAATGCATTAGTGCAAGAAATTAAATATGATTATAAGTCATCATCTACACTAAAATCAATGCATCTTCTGCAAGAAATCTTCTTCCCTCTCTCCCGCCTCCATTTATATCTATATCTCCCTTCATATATCCTTCTTTCTCTCTCTATAACACCCCCTAAAACACACACACTCTTTCTCTCCGTATATATATCTCTCTCTCCCTCCCTCCCTCTCTCCCTCTTCTACCATCTCTTCACCTCCCATCTATATCTCTATCTCCCTCTTCCTCTCCATTATATATCTATATCACCCCCAAAGCACATACCCTCTTTCTCCATATCTATCTATCTCTCCCTTCCTCTGACCCTCCCTCTGCCTCTCACCCCCTTCTATTTCTCTTCCTTCCTGCTCTTCTCTCTCCCTCTCTCTCTTTTCCTTATCTCTCTCTCTCTCTCTCTCCCCCTCCAACTCCTTCTCTCTCCCTCCCTCTATCCACTCTGTCATGTCCTCCCTCTCTTTTCTTTGTCTCTCTATCTCACCCCCCAAAGAACACACAATCTCGCTCTCCATATATATCTATCTCTCCCTTCCTCGCTCCCTCCCTCCCTCTCTATCTCTCTCTTCTTCCCTCTCTTCACCTGCCTTCTATATCTACATCTCCCTCATCCTCTATATTGTATCTCTATATCACCCCCAAAGCATATACACTCTTTCTACATATCTATCTATCTCTCCCTTCTTCTTACTCTCCCTCTCTCCCCCTTCTATTTATCTTCCCTCATGCTCTCCACTCTCCCTCTCCCTCTCTCCCCCTTCTATTTATCTTCCCTCATGCTCTCCTCTCTCCCTCTCCCTCTTTACCTTATCACTCCCTCTCTCTCTCTCTCTCTCTCCACTTTTCTCTCTTTATGTCTTTCTTCATACCTAACTCTCTCTCCCCCTCCAACTCCATCACTCTCCCTCCCTCTATCCTCTCTGTCATGTCCTCTCTCTCTTACTTCCACTCTATCCCTTTCTCCCCCACCTAACTTTATATCCCGTCCCATCCCCTCTCTCTATTCTCCCTCCAACTTTGTCACTATCTCCCTCCCTCTCTCATCTCTTCTTCTCTCCCCCCTTCTTTCCATCTCTCCTTATTTGTCTCTCTATCTCACCCCAAAACATAAACAATATCTTCCCATCTCTCCCTTGTCACTCACTCTTTGTCTCTCTCTCTATCTCTTTCTTCTTCACTCCCTCTCTCCTCGTCCAACTCCATCTCCTTGTCCCTCCCTCTCTCATCCTCTCTCACTTGTCCTTCCCCTCTCTCCCTCTCTCTCTCTCTCTGCCCTCTAACCTTATCACTATCTCTCTCCCCCCTCTCTCTCCCCTTCTCTATTTTCCCTCAAACCTTGTCACCATCTCCCCCCTTCCATCTTTGTGTCTCCCCCTCTCTCTCTTACCCTTCTCTCCCTCTCTCACTTATTTCTTTCTCTCTCTCTTCATTCCTCCTCTTCCCTCTCCTTCATTGTATCTCCTCCTCTCCCTTGTCACTCCCCCTATCTCTCCACATCTATCACTCTATGTATTTGTTCTTCCCTCCATATATATCTAGAGTTAATATATATCATAATATATTAATATATAGTATAATATAACAAATTTAATATTACATTAATCCAAAGTTATTAAATTTAGTAATATTAGTACTATAATATATTGATATTAATATTATAATATCAATATTGCATTTGATGATGTTTTTCAATGGTATGATAACAAAATTTATAATAAAACTACATCAAATTAATATTTTCAAATATTACAACTTTGATGATGAAATATTTATGTCTTTAATATTTTAATATATCCTTGTGATATGGCTTTTCCTTTTAAAGATTCATTTTAGAAATCTTTAGTTAAAAGAAATATTAAAAGATTTTGGATCAAGATTTTGGACTCTTTGTATTGAATTAACTTTTTATTTATTTAAGAAATGACATTGGTTTTAGTAAAAAGTAAAAATATTTAATTTTTTACTTAATTTGGAATTTTAATGTGGTCAATTTATTTTTAGGAAGTGACATACTTACATATCGGGTCATATTGCCTTGTAAAATGCGCCTCTCCACAGAATCAATACTTGTATTGGTAAAGAAAAGAAACGAAACGCATACATGCAACAAGTGTGCAACTTTCTTGTCTTGACTTATGTGAAGGGGACTTATTCGAAAACAAATGAAAAGATGGATATTAAAAGTTCTCTAAATCAATTATTTTTTTTATGGGTTAACCATAGAAGTAGTTGCATGGAGGGAGAAGACCTATATAAAGCAATCTACAATATAATTTGTTAGCTTATGTAAGGTCATCCGATCACTGTAGGAAGGAGAAAATTCTATACAATTGCACGTTGAGAAGATGATGAGTAAATAAAACAGAAGGTAACTACGATTGCAAATTGGTAATGGAAAGTAAAGATTTACATTGTTTTTGAAATCTCGTCAAGAAATTGTGGGCTTTCATGAATTTTCGCTGCGCATGATTTATCTGCAACTTATCAAGATTCAAGGTAAGAACCTTAAATATAAAGAAATTTTGATTTAATCATTTTATTTAAAATATCAAATTGTTTCAAAACATAAAATTTACCAAATTCGACAAAGTATATATGTTTCAAATATCAAATTCTACAACTTTCATATATGATATTCGATGCTTAGTTATGTTCTCTGTGTCTTAGCCATTCGTGAAATCGAAATCCCATAATCAACCAAGAAATGAAATTTTACCTGATAATTCCAAGCTAATATAACAATAATACGAACAGTTATAAAATACGAACTCACTAACACCAAAAGTTCAACCGGCCCACGTTTTTGTCCACTACATGTTTTCTACACTATTTATCTGAAACAAAATCTAACCATAAGAACGTCCCTCCCCACATGGGCATTTATGTTGAAACAAAATCTCCTCATAACAGTGTCGCTGCCGTATAATGAAATCAATAAAAGCAGGGAAGGCCGGGAATCATTGAAATTCCTTCTGATCGTCATCACATCAAGACAAACGAAACCATTAAACTTTCATTATTTTGATGCTACTACTCATGGCATGGCAGTACTTTGAGAAGTTGAGATTTTTGCTTTTATGATCGGGTTTTGGTCAATTTTTACAGTGAAATTTTCTTTAATTCTAGACAAATTATAATTGTGTTTTGACCTAATTTTCTCATAAATTTGGGAATAATATAATTGTAAATTGTTGACTTTGCAGAATGTAGATACAAACACGTTTTTGAAAGCTCAGAATATATTTTTATGCTAGAAAAATAATTTAAACTATAAGAAATTAGAATTTCTCAAAAAATTCACCTGATTTACGTGAGAAAGCAAAAAAAAAAAGAAGGGCCCCGAGTTAAGCTACTGCCAAGTATCAACATTTTTGTCATGTCTGCTATGTTTGCCCACTTGGAAGGTTGTTCGGGACGATCTATACAAACTAGTCATAATATTTTTGTTTCGGGCTTATGGTTTGTTCACATAACAAAGTTTGGATTGTAAATTTGAAGAACATTTTTAAATTTAATGAACAAAAGCCAGGTTAAACAATGTCAGATTCTAATTCTAAAAGCCTTTTGAGACCTACCATAGATATAAATTATTAAGAAGATTACTTTCATTTTTAAAATTTTAGGTTACAACGGTGAGATATCCGGAATTTCGGTGCTTTGAGGTTTTCCATAGTGATTAATCTATTTCTAGAATAAAAATAAAACAATTTAAACACTTTCACAATATTTCTTACAAATAAAATAATTTAAACAATCTCATATAACGCTCTCTTTACTTCTTTCTTGAATGATTAATGATTCCCGGGGGCCGAGCAATGAGACCATGAAGTGGAGCCATGATTTTTTTTTAATGGCCAGATTCTCATTGCAAAATTTGCGGTCAGGGAGTTTTCTCTTTAGAGAATACTTAATCAAGTTATCTATCAAGGCAGAGGAATTGCTTGGACCATCAAAGTGGCTGGAATCAGGGCTAAAATTTTTTAGAAAATCTTGTAATGATAGTGTTCAAATCATATTTTTGATAGTGAAAATAAATTCAACACCATCAAAATTTTCTAAAACACTTAAAATTATGAATTTTGACAATTTTTAATTATATTTAAAAAATCCCTATCCAAAATATGATGGGAATTTCAATGGGAATTTCAATAACTTTTAAGGGGAAAAAACCAATCTCGTTAGACTATGGCATTCCTAATTGAGCAGCCAGTTTGCCACTTGGAAGGCGGTCCTATAGATTTGTTATTAGAAAATCGAGAAGCCAGGCTGACCACTAAAAATTCACCGTCACGGAGACGTCGGTCCTATTCATTCTATGCGGAGCAAATGGAGTAGTTGGAATGATTCTGATCGAGCCATGTGGCTTCCTTCTTTTACGACGGAAAAAGGGCGAAGAGTGGTCTGAACATTTGTGTAAGCGGGTGGCCCTCCCGCCCATGGGCCCTAACCCATAATTGCCCTGGCATGACGCATTAACAATACAAGTCGACGAGATTTGTAGGGCCCTAATCTATCATTACCCTAACATGACGTAGTGGTATTTGCAGGATCCTACCATAATTTTCTCTTACACGACCGTATAAACAATTAATGTGAACGACTCTGCAGCCAAGAATCCTCGATGAAAGAACTTTCGTCAGTTTTCTCGGGCCGTTCTTGTGGTGGGACTCCCGGACACACAACGATGCCAGGCATTAATACCAAGATTCGCCTGGACAGGGACAGTGTCTTGCTTATGGGCTGGAGTCATGTCACCCGTGCTCCCTACCCCTATGAGATCGGCGGTGGCGGTGGCGGTGGAGGATAAGATGCTCACAAACCTGGTCATGATTTGCTTCACAAATTTTAATTTACTGTAGTGTGGGGGACTACGTGTGGCCCTTGCAGGAAAGGGAATGTTTGGGTCATGTGATGCAAGCCAACTAATATGCAGAGGAATTAAAGATGGTTTAGTCTTCCATTGCCTAATCATGTCAGCTTTGAAACATTCTTGCCTTTCATGGAGTCGGCAAGCGCTTGAGACAAGACAAGATGGTTTAGTTCCCCATTAATCATGTTATCTTTGAAACATTCTTGCCTTCCATGGTGTCGGCAAGCGCTTGAGACTAGACAGTATGGTTTAATTCTTCATTCCCTAATCATTTCATCTTTGAAATATTCTTTCCTTCAATGGAATCGGCAAAGTGCTTGTGACAGGGCACATAACGAAGAGAATGTGGCATTTCTAACAAATAGAAATATACTTTAAGCAGGCGGTCAGCTTTGGTTTGTTGAGGTAGATTGCCCTCTGGTTCGTCAGTGTGACATATATTTAGAAAAGTCGCAAGGCATAATCAATTGTAATTGTAATTGTTTTTTTATAATATTTAATTTTTTTATCTGAAGGAGTCTAGTGTTATTGTTCTAGGTGCTCTACAGTGTAGTGTGAGGTAGATGTCATATATAAATTTAATATAAATGTAAATTTAAGTAAATGTAAATGTAAATTTAAATGTGATTTCACATTTTATATGTAAAGGTAAATGTAAATATAAATGTATATAATATAAATACTTAACATGTAATGTTTAACATTTTTAATTTAATGTAAGTTTTATTTATAAATCAATCTAATTATTATTATGTAAAAACACAATATAAATGTAAAATATAAAGAAGTTTATGAACACTAAAAAGATAAGTTTGGTAAATAAAACATGAGGTTTGATTTAAGTGAAGCCTATGGGTCAAATTATTATTAATACTATGCAAAAAAAACATTATAACCCTAATATTAATATTAACAAAAATAAAGATGACACATGGTATTGACCTATGGTATTCACGTGGAATGTAGTCTATTTAAAGGGGGGAATTAACCTAGCATAGATCTATCTTTACTAAGAGGGGAGAAAGATCAAATCTTTTTTCACTCAAATATTCTAATATGCAAATTAGCATAAAGTGAAAAAGATTTGATCCCTCTTGAAACTGAGTAGATCCAAAATAAAAATAAATATATACTAGTTATATTAAAAAAAAAATTAACCACGCTCTGGATAACTATTCTCATTACTATTCTCATTAGAATAAGAAAGTAAATTATTTATTAATATAAACACTAAAAAAAATTAATATCTCAAAGTCTTGGCTATCCAATGTACCGTACCATTTTAAATAATGTTGATTAAGAAAATTAGAACAATGTCCCCATAGATTGTGCACTTCAAATTTGTCTTATATTACAAGGCATTAGATAATGTATACATTTATCTTTCATTACAAAACATTAGATAATTCGCAAGGTGTTCCTATGTCGACCTAAGGTGGAAGAGGTGATGTTGATTTTTTTAATGTATGGTCTAGATTTATTCAGGAAGGAATATGCTCACAATGTGTTTGGTCTGAGTCACAGATCTACGCCTAATGCGTGACTGCTCAGGAAATTTGAATCGGATGAGGAAATTTTGGGTTTATAAGGAACTTGCTACAGCCGTCGCGCCTGGAACATGACTATATTTCTCATTTTATGGTACCAGTGATGTAACCGAAGTGTGTGCGCAAATCGCTCGAATTATATGTATGCTCAGGATTCATATATTTCGGTCTATGTGCACTGGCATGTGCGCAGCATGCATAGCCAGCCCCATATGGGATGCATATCATATATACAGCTGGCCCGGCGAGTATGCATCGTTCCATAAACATTGTGATTTTATAATATCGTTGTTTTCCATTATAATTTGTGGGGTTTAGATACGCGTTTGGACTTAATTATATTAGTTTGTATACTAAAATTGTTTACATGTATATCGTGGATTACCTATTTCCCTTATTCATATATGCGTTGATTTATACATACCACTCTTATATATCTTGGCTTATGCGCTAATTTTCAATTTATATATATAATTTGGATTGTGAATGTGTTGAGTTGGGATAAAGTGATTCAATATTAATATTTATTAATAATGTTTTACTCCTATATCATTTTTTAAATAAATATTCATTAATAATGTTTTATTAATATAATATTTTTAATTAAATATGATTAAATATTAAATATAAATATAAATATAGTTAACTAATAATTATTATTAAATAATAACATTATTAAATATTAATAAACAATCATATTAATAGATACTAATACTATTAAAAATATTTTATGAGATATGTTTCTGGAATCACATCAAAATTTATTTGTCGTTTCAAATTGTGGTCCATCGTCATGACAAGATAAAGAACTGGATCATGGCAACAAATTAAATAGAGAGACCGATCAATTATATGGCTAGAAAGAAACAACTACTTTTGACCAGAAACAACTACAATTCACTGGACTACACATAAATTTGACTGGACCAAGAGTTAGGAGAAAGTTTATTAATGAATTAATTATTTTATTTGTTAGATTTAATTATCTTTATTTAAATCTATATGTAACTAAATATATGCGCTAATAATTAACTAAAATTTTTCATGAACCTAAGTCAAGAACTTTAAACTTAATCCTATTTTCAATTTAAAACTAAATAAACTATATATAAAAACTAGTATTATTGTGGGATAAATTAAGGTAAAATTAAATATTTATTAATTAAATAATTAATTAGTTAAATTAAATTAGTTAACTTGTTTACCATGTTTATAAATATGCATCATCTTCTTTTAATTTAAATAAAATAAATTTATATAAATACTCGGGATAAGCTAGTATAAAAATATATAAATGTTTATTAAATAACTAATTAAATATTATCTATTATCTATGTCACGACTAAGTACATCACCATTTTATTTTATTTCTATATCCCTTGTGGTCTCGAGCATGACCTCTATCTTTAATTACCACTCACTTCTTGCCACTAGTTAACATGTTTTATTTCCTAGTGGATGGGTGACAACTAATGGATAAGACCATCATTTGATGGTCTCGCACTTCATGGTTTTTCGTCTAATTCTTATCGGTCATCGGTCGGTCACTTATCACCATTCACGATGCTTCTTCTCATGATCATTGGGTAGTAAGAAGTGGGTAATGGCCCCACCTTCATAAAAGTATATAAAGCTTTTAAAATCATTAATATTGAAAACTTTTTTGAAATTGTTCCTTGGTGTAGATCATCAAGATTTACCACATCAGCTTCCATTGTATTTCAACATGCCACTTTCCAATTGTTCATTTGACTATTGAAAAACACCAATTTTACCAGTTGTTGGACTATAGTGCTACCACAACATAATATCTACCACCCATCTTGCCACATGTCACTTACATGGAGATGCCACTTGTTTGTGCATGTGTGTCATCCACTCCTCTCTACTCAATACGATGTTGGCTGGAGTTTAGTTTACACCTGGCAAGCTAATAGGAAACTTGGAACTTAGGTTAAGTAACTTGTAGCCAGGGGATATGACTAGGGGTGCCACCTCATTGTTGTTTTCACTTTGACATGATCTATCAATTCAATAAGTTCCTAAGTGCTTCATCTTAACTCCCTATGATCAAGGGCTAGGACCAACTACTTACCACTCTACTGTTGTTGGAACCAGTGTCACTATTGAGGGGCAGGGTTAATCAATAGTCATAACAATTACACAACTTTAAAATTATTTCTCCAATATATTAATCAATTCAAACTTAACAAATAAGAAATAGATATGAACATGAACTTCATTAAGGATCAGCACATGAGACCATAACATATAAAATAAACATGCACAATGAGACAAAAATCATCACATCTCATTGGAACATAATATATCTAGTGGAAAACCCACTTCGAGTTGAAAACCACCCTTGTCGTCGATGCGCTCCTCAATATATTTTAGTACTTATCAAGAAAATCATTACATAGAGAATAGAAAATGGAAACCATCTAAAAGGAACTCTAATATCCATCTCATGACTCTGTGGACCACCATCCACTAAAATCCTCCACAACCAATGAGCCTAGCCAAGCTCTTATTAGACTTATGAAGAATTTTTTTCTCAATACTTGTTTTTTTTTTACCCCCATTCCACTTCTCTATGTGGTTCACCTTTCATGCATTTTCAAATTGGAGCCCTTGGTCTGCTCAACATGAATATTACAATAGCAATATCTTCATAGCATATAATAAAAAACTCTCAAGACAACACTTTCTCCTTAAATAAAACATCAACCAATGGACCATCAACGACTCTGCAAATGCATGAGTTGCAAATCAACTTAACACATAGTTCTCTCTCACATACATACACCATCCTCAATTCACATTTCCACAATACATTAGCTGCAAATAATCTAGATCAAAAAACAAAATCATGCCATTTAAAATAGCCATGAAATACTACTACAACCATGTATATCAATTCTCTTCCCATGCAAACATAAATAAATTAGTCATATAACCAAAGAGCTATTAGCTCCTCATCTTCTCTACCATCAAGCTCTAAAACTTTGCAATAGTAACATGTTGGAAACTTTTCTCAGCTATCAAGCACTGATTAACACATTCTGGTTTAGATTTATCTCTTCTATAGCTACAAGAAATTTTGTCATTACCCAAATATTGAACTATTCCACTCAATCACCGATGTTGGCCTCTCCATGCATCTTCCTATCCTTTGAATACTACTGTTTTTCTCTGAATATTTTCCTATTATAAAATTTCAACCTCTTGGCTCTACACAGACCTCAGCTCTACAATATGTGCACCATGTAACCAAAAAATGATAGAGTTTCTCATGAATTTAAAGAATTTCTCCATGTGAATACCATGGGAAAATACCATGGTTATCCCAATAGTACCACATACATTGTACCATGGTAATCCCCAAATAAATACCACAAGTAACTACCATGGTTATGCCAATATCATGGAAACTTGTACCATCGTAATATCCAAGTCAATACGATCGGTAAATACCATTGTTATTCCAATATCACAGATAAATATACCATGATAATCTCCAAGTCAATACAGTGGCTAAATACCATGGTTATGCCAATACCATAGACACTGGTACAATGGTAATCTCCAAGTCAATACCATGGGAAAATACCATGGTTATGTCAATACCAAGAACCTTCGTACCATGGTAATCTCCAAGCCAATACCATAGGAAAATACCATGCTAATACCAGTACTTGTAATGTCAATACCAAGTGTCAACTTCGACCACACACATACATATAGCAATCAACCTCGAACCAATACCAAGTGCCAATACAAGAATAATGCTAGTACTAATACTCATGACTAATCCCATAACTACAGCCTTAACACATGTTGCCATCATGCAACCAGGTTGACATCAATGCCAACCAGTAACACTGCATCCAACAATTGCATCATCATTGCCGAAAATGTCCCCCTTTGTAATTGATGGCAACCGTAGCTGAACCATCCAACTAACGTTTACCTCTGAAAATGATCTCCTCATGCACTTCGTCTTTGACATCAATGCAAAAGTGCTAGAAAAATCATCAATTGTGGCATTATTGTATTGATCATCTAATGAAAGGACAGTATATCCCCTTGGACATGAGCTAGATCTCACGACACTAAAACTAAATCACTTCTCATAACAACATACAATAGTAGAAAGCTCTCCTGAAGCAACAACACACTCTCCTAACTCAAGAGAAACAATAATAAAATAAATTTTATCACCATCATAAAGCAACACCAGGTTACATCCATCATCAATAACATAGTATGGGCAATAGCAATAACATCCTCCTAGGAAGCAACATACCATAACCAACAATAATAGAAACAAGCATGTGATTGGCATCATCACTGATGAGAACAACATCACTCAACTCAGCAGCAGTAAATAGATATATTATAGCAGCAATAAACTCAATCAACAACACCAACTACCTTAACAAAAAAAACTCCATATCATGGAAGTAGCAACAAAACAGAGATATACTAGAAACAAACTTAACCAATAGCACCATCTGTATGAACAACACTATCAATCCAGCTCAACCAACAATAATAAAGAATATCCATCAGTATAGTGTAGGCATCAACAATACATCATAAGAAGCAACAACAAAAATAACCAGTAACTCCATCCACATCAACATCACTCTCAACCAAGAAAACAATAACATACATACAACCATTAGAAACAATAATCTCTAAGCAACAATAAATCATATGCATCAGTAGCATAGTGTGGGTATCAACACTCTCCCTCTTTGTCTCTGATAAGTGAACAATTATACCATCATAGTATATTTTTTGACTAAATATACTCCTCTTGAAGATGTACAAGAGGCTATGACTGTCTCCCCAAGTTCCTGAAAAAAATACTTATGCAGCAATCATTTCCTCCATGCCACATGCATGAGGCTACTCAAGAGAATTAATGACT
Source organism: Pinus tabuliformis (assembly GCA_031772625.1). Taxonomy (NCBI): domain Eukaryota; kingdom Viridiplantae; phylum Streptophyta; class Pinopsida; order Pinales; family Pinaceae; genus Pinus; species Pinus tabuliformis. The sequence goes on along the minus strand of CM062804.1, from coordinate 1,153,590,214 downwards.
ATGACCCAAAAATATGTACAATGAAAGTACAAGGATTAATAGGCCTATTACATGGCTACAAGAATGATAGAATGTGATTGTACAATGCTTCCTCAAAGCTGAAATATAACTCCAATAATGACCAAAAAGTGATACATGACATTAAATGGCTACATAATTAATGTGAAATTCCACACAAAGCTACAAGATATACCATATACCAGCTAAAACAAGGTAGACATGACTCTTAAACCTCTCTCTCTTAGAACAATTTTAACTCATGACCACACATACAATATGATGCATTACTCATAATATGAGAGTATAAAGCTTTACATCATAAGTATAATGTTATGACAATGTAAACAAAAACCCATGATCAATATTTAAAAATGAATAACTACATGCCAAAAGGAGTATACATAACTCTCTCCAAAAATTTGTCAATGCGTCATGAACTAGAAATCTGCAACATCAATAGTTAGCAGTACCAACATGATAAGCCTCCAAGAATAAATTATAGTAACAATTATCCATCAACATGCAACAATAAGCAGCATGGATCAATCAACACTATAACCTCCAGCTCAAGAGAAAGCAATAACAAGCCTCTAATCACCAGGAAATTACCATATCACAAAACATATATATACGCCATCAACACAACCTTGCTTTATCCAGCACCGAAAACACACAGGCATCACGAGTAGTGATATCATCAATGACTCAAATTTAATAATCTTATCTAAAAACAATAATGCAACAACAACATATGCAAGTAATCCTCAAATAAAATCAGCAACAGTAACCATGCAACCATGTTTCTATAACACAACCTCTACGCATAAGATGACCATCAGGAAAGTAAGAAATTTGCAATACAAACTTCATCCAAACTCTGTTGATATCATATGTGTATGATCAATCATAATCACCATCATAAAAAAAATACATGTGGTAGTATTCAAGAACACTAAGCACTTGAGTGCTTGGATCCTGACTCATCTTTGCATGACATGGAAGAAATAAAATATCTCGACCTCATGAAAAGATCAAATGAAAATATGATACACTGATTCATGATAATACAATGTGAGATACATGACTCATGTGGATATACATGCAATGGAATCTTAACCACACTACAACCAAAAACATAAGGACTTAGTAATGTACTAAATGATGTAGCAATTTTCTTCGAACTACTCACAAAACTGACCAATAACTCTCTAAGACACATGAATGCATCAACTACCCTTCCTCATGTGAAATGTGACTACCTAATGAAGCGTAATTAATAGGGGTTTCAATGGAGTAATAATATTTACTAAAACCATCACGAATCTTTCCATGGAATGTAGAAACATGCATGATATAAGTGTTATGCATTCATATCATAAAGCCATATCAAACCCCCCCTAAGCATATTCCATTTCAATATCAACAACTATTGCCTACTTCATAAACTTTTATTAATGTGCATAGATACAAAAATTATCTTCTCACAACATGGTTGCAACCATCAACAACGATGAGAAAAAAATTATAAAAATGGCATGTAATACATCAAACCTTCTAGAACTCCCCTTGGAATCATGCACTCTCCTTCTATGCCTCATACTAATCTTGTGAATATGAAATGAATAGATGCATAAAGTTGATTTTGTCTCTTTTAATTGCATGCCCCTATTGGGTTTCTCTTCTCTTGAAGCCCTTAAGTAGATTATCCTTCTTCAAAACAAAAAATCCTTCCTTTAAGTCCTTTGAAGAGCTAGATCTTTTCAGCTCATATTTTCTCCTCCATACCTTCTTTGTCTTCAGTGGTGGGATTTCTCTTTTTGTTGGCTTAATCTTGACATATCTACAAACTAGAGAGTTGTAGCCATATTTTCCACACTTGAAACAATGATTATCCAACAAACTTTGTTTCCTTCAAAAAAATTTACATTATTTAGCACGATGACCATAATTACTACAAGAAAAACAATACCCATAAAATAAACCTGGAGACCTTTTGTTTTGAATTTTTAGACCATGAACACTCGATTGCTTCCTTATCTTATTGAATTGATGCATGTTGTGATTGTGATCTTATTTACTTTTCTTCTCTTGATAGTCTGTTTTCTTCTTTGGCTTCCTTTGATGATGTTGCTTCCTATGTCATTGATTGACTTCAAAGGTGGTGGACTTGTGATTGTCTTCTACATGGTTGTCCTCCACTTTCTTCTTTTCCTTCACAAGGCATGATTTTTCTTGAAAGGCCAATCGAGTTTTGATAAACAGAGATATTTGACTTACATAGATTTCATCCAAAATTTTAGTTTTTTTTCTCCATATTTTAATACTGGGACAGCTGATTATTTCCCTTTCCAGGCTCACATCCCAAAGAGGATAATTTCTCTTCTAGTCTTGCACAATAGGTTTGCCCGCATTTCCACTGATTTCAGAAATTATCATTTGCCTTGATGACTTCCTCATGTTGTATCTTTAGATCAATTCTCTTCATGCCATTACTCTCATGGCTAATCTTACTATCTTCTTGAGCTAAAATTGGATCCTCTACTGCTACGAATGTGGAGTCGTTTTTATCATTCTCTTTCCCTTCAATAATGCAATGGGGTTTTCCAACAATTTCTAAATCATCAACACTTTCTCTTCCATACGAACTATGTAGCTTGTCCAGGATTTCTTTTGCAGTCACACAATGTCTCACTTTAGCAACATCATGATATGATATAGTCCTTTTAATATTATCTTCTTGTCTTCCTCATTAAATTCATCCTACATGCCATATTCAAATGAGAGAGAAAATATTCACATCAAGAGTTAAAAGATATGCTTCAAATTTCACCTTCCAAAGCATATAATTTGATCGATGTGTTAGTGTCCTATTTTATAGTAATCAAAGTAAAGCTTAGTATTTTATATTATTTTGGTCAATTTGTAAAGTGATACTATGATATGATAGAGATCAATACCTAGTGTCAATAGGATATACTAAAGTTTGATTGCTAAATAAATTCAAGTTGTCAAAGTTTTAAAAGGGTTTAGGTTTATTAAGTCATGGGTAATGTATAATCCAAGTCATGAGTGAAATTTAGTTGTGGGTCATTATTCTCTCATCATTCAAGAAAATCAGTGGTGTCTTTTTGAGTTAGTTTCTAGGTGAAATCAAAGATTTCAATCATAATATTACCACTACAAGTTAATGTTGTGCTTTCCCTTTTTGCTGCACATCTCTTTTTTCTATGCTTCAACATTCCAAATTTGAAAAAGGAATCATTGCAACTAAAGGATAGCTTGGATCGCATGGAGGGTGACAAATGTATTAGATCTACAAATTCATTGAACAGTATTCTCGTCCTTCTCATATGCTCAGAACAACAGAGGAGAGTCATTATGCTTTGGCAGTAGGGGATCCATTGTGCTTCTACAAATTAGATGTTTTTTTGTACCATGATCACTCTTAGGTTCCAAGTTTCTCTTCTCTAACATAATTCTTGTTATATGTTATTAATTTCATCTTTAGCAATTGAGAAGAGTGCCCATAAAATCCTGCAACCCTCATAACTTGAATTTCTTGTTCTTTCTTGTTTCCCCCATGTATTAGAAATTTCGTTGCATATAGAGACAACAAACTGTTGCATTTTGGTTTGTGTATTGGGATCTTATCGTTTGAAATTGTTAATATAGTGGTTTTCCATCTAAAATTTTCTAGAAGCCCTCATATAAACCACAAATCCAGAGTTGTTACACCCTTGTTGTGCTAAGTTTTTGAGTATTGTAGCTGCATTTCGAAACCCTAGAATTTCATTTTCATTATGAGCCATGACAACACTCAATAGGAAGAAGAGGAGAGGGGGATACATAGTTAGGTTTGAGTCTCAAGAACTTGCCTTGATAAATTTAGATCCATCTATTAGGGTTTCATTTGAGCTGACTACTTGCATCGGATTTTGTGAAAAGATGCATCGCTATAATGTTCAGCTAACCAAATAATTTTCTTTCAACTTCACTGGGGTAGAAGCAAAGATTTGAGATTTGAGTTTCCCACTATCATAGGATACCATTTAAGATGCTGCAAAAATCTCTCTGCATGAAATCAATTGTTCAAGGGAATTCCTTTAGATGTAGCCAACTACAAATATTTCCTTAAAAAAAAGTATAAAAACAAAAAATATTGAGCTACCATGCCAGGAAAATATCTTCTAGAACCCTATAACAAATTACTCAAGGTAATCGAAAGATATTTTACTTCTGAAGGAAGATTTGGGAGGGTTTTTCAATCTCACTTCAGGCTGTTGATGAATTTTATATGTAAAATCACTTTAAATCTACCATTTTAATTTTTTAGGAGCATTGGTAAGATGACATGTAAACTTCAGGGTAAGACAAGTCAAGTGGATCCCAATCTATTTCATTTCTCCTTGATCAAATTGTTAGTAGTGGAAGAGGCGAGGAAGAAGAATTAGCCATGGAAAACATTATTGGATTCATCAAAGATGACAAATGAAATTTTAGATATTCCCATGGAGTATGAAAGATACACCTTCATCAATGTAAAATGATGTTAAACTAGTAGTAGAGAGTTCATTCAAAAGGCCACACACTTTAGTTCATCAGTCTCACAGGAAATGAGGAATACTTCATTTCTCTCTTGAGGTGGTGGAGGTTTTGAAGAAACTTCTTACAAGAGTTGTTCCAAAGAGGTTACCCACTGAGCAAACACCTATATAAAATACTGAAGCTCAAGGCACCATCTCAGAGAATGTTAATTTAGATGATAGGGATAAGGAGATCATGGAACTACAAGAACAAGTGAAAAGGGCTCATTTGGTCATTTCTTAGCTTCAACATGGCAATAGGGAGTTGAAGAAGAACATTTTGGAGAAGGTAGTTGAAGTTGATGAAGCAAATCCTGTGATGAAAACAACTCCACTTGTCACTAGGTCTAATGGTAAAGGAATAGAAGAAACAAAGGACATTTAGGAGCTAGAGACTTCACAGTCAATGGTCCCCATGACCAGATATTCAACTAAGAAATTGGAGCTACAAAAGGAAATTTTGATCAAAGGTAATTTTCACTTTGAAAAGGATCTAAGGGCTACAAAACTATAGTTGCAGGACACATTATAGGAAAACCAGAAGGAAGAAAGAGGAAATCTAGACTTAATGTTTGAGGTAAAAAAGGTTTGAGTTTGGACAGGAAACCAAGATAATTTTTTCTTTTCATCTTTTTGTTTGAAGTGCATTAGCCTATATCAACATAACCTCTTCATTTTTGGAATTTTTTTGTAAAGGAGGCAAGTGACATAGTAACACAACGAATTTGCTACACTACTATCAGAAGTATAAATAATTGATAAAGGACTGAGATTTTGGAACTTATTTTTTCTATGGAGGCACAAGGTTCTTAACATTTCCAACATCATCATCTAACTATTTTCCTCGATCAGAGACCCCAAAAATTAGTACAACCTATGCAGGTGAAAATTCATTATGCTTCTGTTGTAAGTAATGATTTTCAAGGATGGAAGGTTACAGTATGAACAAATGTTATCCAATAGGTATTTCATTTTTTACAAGTGGTCTTTTACATGTGTGACTCATTCATATGCCTAGGAGGTGATCACAAGCTTGCAAAACATGTGCTGACTACGTTTTTGCTCAAGAAGGAAGTGGTGGAGTGAGTTTGCTATGCTTCCACACAATCAATAGTTTGACTTTGGAATTCGATTCCAAACCTCATGAAATGGATTCTCATGGTTATGAAAAATGTCATGAGGTGTTATGGGGGTTTGAGCCTTATCTTTATGCATTTATTTAGTATAATTTGTTAAATATTTCCTTAGTCAAAACAATTCCCTAGTTTTGAGAAAGTAGTTCTATATTCGCTTCTATAAGTAGAAACTGAATATTTTTGGGGAATTTAATTTGTAAAGGGAGGAAATAATATTTTCTTTATATATATGTATATATATATATATATATATATATATATATATATATATATATATATATATATATATACATATATCTATCTATCTATATCTATCTATCTATATATATATATATATATATATATATATATATATATATATATATATATATATATATATATATATATATATATATATATATATATATAGATATATATATATATATCTATATATATATCTATATATATATATATATATATATATATATATATATATATATATATATATATATATATATATATATATATATAGATATAGATATATATATCTGATCTGTTTTTTACTAATAAAATGGTTGGTTGGTTAGGGTTTGATAGAGAAGAAATTGAGCATTATATATTTTCATTTATAAGTTTCAGGGAATGATGAAGGTTGAAGTCTACTTTTTTAAGGATTCATGTGTCAGTCTCTTACAATGATGTTGATATCATGTTTTTGTTTCATTACCTTATGTTATTTCCATTATTAAATGTCATGTCTTCAATGTTTAGTTAAGCAAAATTTATCTCAGAATTCACATTCAAGTGCTTTGTTATGGCTCATTGAACATTTTAGTGTTTTTCCTCAAGTTGATCCAGGTGGATATTGGTGACCACTAGGTAATTTCACTTGGACCCCCACCATTGTTTCTCTCAAATTTTCAATTTCCTTAATTGTAGCACAATTTACTATTTTTAGCAGTTTTTTGGGTCCTAAACTTCTCGAGCCGTTTTCAGGCCCTGAATGACATTTTTTTCGAAATCTACCACCAACAATTTTCTATCAAAAATCATATTTACCGTCATATTCCTCGGATAGATATTTCCAATGGGTTATCATGCACGTCAAACGGAGATAATATGACCAATTCGCGACCCCAGGAAGTTAGGTGTCCAACTCACCCCAATGGGGCCCATAAACTCTTGGTGTTACATCTCCTTGGGTTAGGGTTTTGGTTGTTCAGGGTTTTCTCTTATTGTTCAATAATAAAAAGGCCCTTGAGCCTCATTATAAAGTAGTTTAAAGGCATGTAGATGCCACATCTCTTTTCAGAGATAAGCTACCATCGCCCGAGCTAGTCTTATTTCCATTTTGTTTGTAAGCATATTTCAGTGTTTGATATTAATGAAATGAAGTGTTATTTCTACTACATCTTTGTATTTATGGTTATATTTGTAATTTGTTGTGTTCCTGTTTAAATACGGATTAGTGGTATCAGAGTGGTCTTCTCTTTCTTTGTTTTTCTTTGCATGTCCCCAACGAGGTTAGGATATAAGGAGTTAGGGCTTGAACTGGTCGAACCTTTGCAAAACCAACCTCGCAAATCTCGATGGCCTCCCATGGCAAATGAAAAGAATGATGAGGGGGTAGGAGATCCTATCAAAATCTTGCTCGAGGAAGCCCTCGAGCGACAAAGAAGTGCAATGATGGAAAACTTTGCCCAAATCCTTTAGCGACTACCCACGGGTGACACATCTACTTCCGAGAGCTACTCTGGAAATGCCACACCCTTTAAGGTATAAGTTAGCTTTTACATTCCCATATTTAAGGGTCAGATAGATGCAGACAATGTAGATAAATGGTTTAATCTACCATAAGGATATTTTTTCATTCATGATTTTTCTAGTCAGGAAAATATCACCTTTGCACTTCTCAAAGCAAGGACTAGTGGGAAACCTGCTATGAGCAGAAGGATGAAAATATGAACTCATTGTTTTCAGTCATACCCACTTGGAACTCATTCTGGGATACCATCAAGAAGTAGAACTACCCTGTCAGGAGCTATAGGACAAATACATAAAGTGGACAACGCTGCGACAGGGAAGGGAGCAAGATGTGCTGGAGTTTGCCAATGTTTCTCATAACCTTCACACGAAGTTGGGTATCAAAGATTCTGAGAATCATTTGGTTCTCAGGTACCTTGACTGCCTACACAAGTACATCTAGGAAGAGATGGAATTCCTTGACATGTCCTCACTCAGGAAGGCATACCAATATGCGGTCAGGATTGAGCAAAAGTTTAAAAAAAGGAAGTGAGACTTTGAATCTATGAATCCAAAGCAAGGAAAAGGTACCCCCAAACCACAAAACAAAGGAAAAAGCCAATGCAGGGTGGCCTAGGACAACCTGCCAAAGCCACAAGCAAAGAACAATGCCATGAAGTCGATGAAGGACACAAGAAAGTGGTGTCACTTCCATAAGAGTTCCACTCACAACAGAAGTGAGTGTCAGGCCAAGCAGTCACTAGTGACTGAGTAAAAGGCTTCGGAATTAGATGTATTTTACGACTCTGAGTCACAAACCGACAAGGGTAATGAAAAAGGGAAGAAAATTATCGATGTAGTGCCCGATGCTACCACTGCCACCACAAAGATCCAGAAGGAGGAACCCGAAGATCTAGAGGAGGAGGAGCACCTCTTCCAATTCCAGATGTGGGTAAAGGTTTCCCCACTACAGTCCATTGTCGATAGCGAGAGCCAAAATAACCTCATTTCGGTAGAGGTGATGAAGCGGCTGGGCTTACAGACCACAACACATCCACAACCGTACACCATCGGGTGGCTTCACCAAGGATGGGATAATCGCGTGAGCCAATAGTGTCGCCATCCACACAACATCAAGTGCTTCATAGATCAGGTAATATGTGACATTGCTTCCCTTGACGTTTGTGATGTACTATTAGGTCAACTATACTTATGGAAGTGACATGATGTGTATGAGTCAAGGCATCGTGCTTTTATTGTTACCTTGGGAAATAAGTTGTACAGGATACTAGAGGTAGCACAACCTACCACCATCTCTTTGGTTACTAGAAAACAATGCAGTAAGCTCATTTCCCAAGCTGAGGAATTTGTTTTCCTGATGATACACCCTCAGGGAAAGAAGAAGACAGTGGCCACGACCTCCAGACAGGGCCCCTCCTCATGGAAAGAATAGATGGACAAGGTCGTAGAAGAGTATGAGGACATCTTCACCTCCCCCACAGGGGTGCCTCTACACTGTTAGGTCAAGCACTCCATCGATCTAACCCCAGGTGCGCTACTGCCCAATGGACCAATCTATCGGTGCTCCATTCTGGAGAACGACGAAATCAAGAGGCAGATTTAGGAACTGTTGCAAAAAGGTCATTTCTGTCTGAGTTCATCACCCTTTGGGAGCGCAATCATGTTGGTACAGAAGAAGTATGGGACTTGGAGACTCTGTATTGACTACCAGGAACTTAACAAGATCACTGTCCAGAATAGGTACCTGATCGCATGGATTGATGACCTTCTTGACCAACTGGAGGGGGCAAAATTTTTCAGCAAGATCAACTTGAAGTCTGGCTATCACCAGGTACCAATCGAACCCTCCAATGTGTGGAAGACTGCCTTCACAGCCAAAGAGGACCTTTTCAAATGGTTGGTTATGCCTTTTGGGTTGATGAATGCTCCTACAACCTTCATGAGGCTAATGGATGACATCTTGTGGCCATTCACCAACTCATTTGTAGTGGTATACTTGGATGACATCTTGATCTTTAGCCAGAGTTGGGAAGAGCACCTCCACCACATCCGACAGGTTCTCCAAACACTACGGCAACACAAGTTGTGTGCCAATTTAGAGAAATTCACTTTTGGCATGATCCAAGTTTAGTATCTCGGATACATTATTTATGAACAAGGGGTGCATGTTGATCCAACCAATATCCATGTCATCCGGGATTGGCTAGCCCCAACCACTCTGATAGAGCTCCGTAGCTTTCTGGGTCTTGCCAATTTCGACCGCAAGTTTGTGTTGGGATTTTCTCATATCATTTGGCCCTTGATTCAAGTCACCAAGGGAGGAGTGAAAGAAAAATTCTTTTGGTCTGAATCTCAACAGAAGGAATTCGCAAAGTTGAAACATCGCCTCTGTGCTGCACCAGTGCTCACTTTACTAGACTTGCAACAACCATTTGAGATCGATATAGATGCCTATGACTATGCTATTAGTGCAGTCCTTACTCAATAGGGGCATCTAGTGGCATACCACAATGAGACACTTTCAGACATAGTCTGGAAGTATCCCACTTATGACAAAGAGATGCATTCCATTGTGCAGGCTTGCCGATAATGGAAGAATTACATTTTGGGGAAGGAAATGGTCATCCACACAGACCACCAATCCCTATAGTTCATACACATGCAAGGGAAGTTACAGAATTATCACCATCAAAAGTGGTCCACATACTTGCAGCAGCTCCATTTGAATATCATGTATAAAAGGGTAGCACCAATAATGTTGCAAACTGCCTCAGTCGACCACTGATCATGGCGTTAACCACCGTGCTCAACTCTTGTGGGCAGAAGACTTCTGATTCGCCACTTCTCTACAAAAGTGACCTAGATTATGGCCACACATACTAGATGCTCTTGGACGGTCAGCAAGTTCTAGATTTTCACCTCTAGGATGCCTTTCTATGCCACCTGGGACACCTTTGTGTTACTTCAAGTGAGCGAGCGAAGATGATTTGGGAAGTGCACTACAGTCGGGTCGCTGGGCATTCCGGGGTTGAGAAAATAGTGGAAGTATTTCAAAAGTATTTCTACTGGCCGAATCTTCGACAGGATGTCAGGAAGTACATCAGATCCTACAATGTCTACGTCATTGCCAAACTGACCATCAAGAAGCAAGGCCTCTATTCTCTGCTACCTACCCCTAGTCGACCTTGGGAATCCATCTCCATGGATTAAATGTTGGGCCTTCCTTCTACTAAGCATGGAAATGACTATGTTTTTGTGGTTGTCGACAGATTCTTGAAGATAGCCAATCTGGCGATCTGCAAGAAGAATATCACAGAAGAAACCACTAATAAAATCTTCTTTGAATTAGTGTGGGTAAACTTTGGGATCCTACTGTCTATCATCTTAGATCGAGACAACAGGTTCCTTAGCACATTTTTGTCCAGTCTCTGGTTGATGCTGGACACTAAGCTCATTAAGTCCACAACTTTCCATCCCCAAACTAATGGCCAGATAGAGGTCGTCAACACGATGATCGTACACATTCTGCACATGTAAAACTCAAAGCATCCATGCACATGGGATGATAGCCATCCCTATGTCCAACATAGCTATAACCGAGCTCTCCATAGTTCGACTGGCCACAACCCTTTTCAGGTGGCCTTGGCATTCCAGCCACTATGTGCCATTGGGCCATACCATTTGCAACTACTCAAGAAAATTCGTCCCATCTCTAGTTAGAAGCCAATAAGGAAAACAAATTCATTGAGCACATCCAACATATCTGCCAGTAGGTCCATGACATTATGGAGAAATCAAATGCCAAGTACAAGCAGCGACATGATCAACATCAGGTGCCACACAAGTTTCGAGTGGGCGACAAAGTATGGTTGCATTTGCAGAAGGAATGCCTTACCAGAGGCTATCATAAACTTAGAAAACTCCGATAAGGTACTTACACCATTACCAAGGCTGTGGGTGACAACGCATTTGAGCTCAGCATTCCCCCATTCCTTGGCCTGCACCCAGTGTTCAATGTGGACCGCCTTCAACCATACTTCCCACCATTGTTGGACACATCACACATTGTAGAACAACTCACACCTACAGAGTTAAACCCAGATTGCATGGAGAAATCCACGACTTATTGGATCATGGACATGCAAATCAAGAACACTCACCAACAGAAGATACAACTGTATCAAGTTGTCAAAGCGGGCCAACTACTTCACCAGGGCAAGTGGCTCACCAGGGACAAAGTTTAGCAGAAGTTTCCTCATCTCATGGAGGAACTCAAAGAAATGGGGACCATTGCTTCCTAAGGGGTGAGGAATGATCCAGGTCGATATTGGTGGCCTCCAGCCAATTCCACTTGGACCCCCACCATTGCTTCTTTTACTTTTTTAGTTTCCTTATTTGTAGCACAACTTACTATTTTTAGTAGTTTTTCGGGTCCTAAACTTCTGGAGCCGTTTCGAGGCCCTAAATGACGTTATTTTGGCAATCTACAGCTAAAAATTTTGTATCTAAAATTATCTTTTCTGTTGTAGTCCTCAGGGAGATCTTTCCAACGAGTTATCATGTGCATCAAATGGAGATAATATGACCAAGTCGCAACCACGGGAAGTTGGCTATCCAACTCACCCCAGCAAGGCCCATAAACTCTTGGTGTTACATCTCCTCGAGTTATGGTTTTGGTTGTTTAAGGTTTGCTCTTATTGTTCAATAATAAAAAGGCCATTGATCCTCATTGTAAAGCAGTTCAGAGGCATGTAGCCATCACATCTCTTCTCAGAGATAAGCTACCATTGCCCGAGCTAGTCTTATTTCCATTGTGTTTGTAAGCATATTTTAGTGTTTGATATTAATGAAATGAAGTGTTATTTCTACTGCATCTTTGTATTTATGGTTATATTTATAATTTGTTGCATTCCTGTTTAAATTTGGATCATAAGTGTAATATCTAAAATTCATCTTCAGCAAGATGATTTAGATGTTATCAATTCAGCTACTCCTTTCCTCGACTCTCTACAACAAAATTTGACAAATACACCATAAGGGTTTCCTACCTTACCCTTGTCTAAGTATTCCTCATTTTCCCATCATATCATTGAAAATTATTAACTCCATATGACTCCATGCCAAATGAATTTTCCCTCTTCCCTTCCATGAAACTGTTAAAACCTATTCCTCTCTGATCTCAATACCTAGCCTAAAACCTAAGACAACCAGTCATCTAAGTGACTGAAGAATCATATAGAGACAACCATCTCTAAAGATGGAAGGAATAGATTCCAATTTTAAAGTGGTTTTTGGTTACCTTTTGGTTCCTCACCTCAACCTAAAGGAATTACAAAGTGGTAACATATTGGCGTCATTGCCGAGGAACATAAGGCTTTGCAACTTCTGTGGGAAAATATGCTCTTAAGGACAAAACTGGTTCGTGAGGGTGACCGTGAAGTAGAGACAAAACAAGCTAAACATTTACCAAAGTATTAGTGTTTCCAGAACTAGATGTAATCATTTTCTTAGGAAATCATGACTTCAAGAAGAATACATACTATGCATCATTTGGATCCCAATCCACCCAAGATCTTGACCAGTCTAGAGAAACTATTTAGGAAAAAAGAGGCCTGCAAAAGAAATGAATACCAATTTTTTAGAAAGATCTATGTCCCTCCCTCAAAGATTAAAAGCAGTCAATGAGGTTCAATTTGATTTAAAATTTGAACAAAGTTTATTTAAATCTAAATCCGAAGTGAACCTATCATAGGTAGTCTTTGATCAAGTTAAGCTAAAGTCTTATATTCATTTTCAAAAATGGAGTGTATCAGAAGAATATGGGGATATTTAGGTACAATTTCATAAAATAGAACATCTTGTGCACCATATGAAAGAAGCTACTTCTAACTCCTCCACATTTCAATTTCTAGTTCCAACAGTTTATCCTCCAACATTTTTTTCTCCATTGAATATTCCATCTTATTCTGCTCCTACTATTTTTTTTGTTTTGATTCCTTCCTCCTCATCAGTTATTTAAACAAAGTCTTCTTACGTCACTTATCATCATTACATATACCAAAGGTTAGCACAAGTCCACCTCACACAGTCAAGGCTACTCGATATGATCCTTTAAATTTACCAAGTCCATTGCATGATTTTCCACAAAATTATGGTCAACACTTGCCCGAGTTTGATGGTACGGGAGTTATTACAACACAACAACATCTTGACAAGTTGAATGACTTTATAGACCTATAATAGGTAAACCATGAAGATGCTAAGTTGAGACTCTTTGCTCAAATTTTTTCAGGGGAATTTAAGAAATGGTTTAGAACTATTGCAACTAGAAGCATTTGCAATTTCCAACATCTTGAGAAAAGTTTCCTTTCTAGATGGGAAGTAAAGACGAACCCCCTGCAGATATTAGTTGAGTATGACAACCTAAAGATAAGTTTGGAAGAATTAGTTCAGAAACTTATAGCCATATTTAATAAGGTGTATAACTCAATACCTGTTGAGATAAAATCTCCCCCAAGGTTGGCTTTGCTTCATTACACTAATTGTTTTGATGTTGAGCTTGTTTACCAACTCAGGGAAAGGAATATGGCCACATTGGAAGATATGCAGAGAAATGTTATTTGAGTGGAGGAGAATCTACAGAACAAGAAGGCCAGAATGAAAGTTGAAAAAAGGGAAGTGGTTAAAGAGGATTTCTCATCTCCATCATATAACAAGCTGGATGTTATGGTGAAAACAATGGAAAAGTTGGTGGAAATATTGACTTTGAAAAACAAATCTACTATTAGAGAACAATAGGAACCCCCTCAAGTAATAAATCCAAATTTTCAAAGACCTCAAGTTCAAATAAAACAAAGAGAAAAAAGAAATCGTGGAGATCAGCAATAAATCGGGCATCCTTTCCAAGAGAATTTTGTAGGAGATCATCATCAGATACATTATTCCGGTTAAGAGTAGGAAGCAATCTTTTTGACAGAAGAAGAAGAAGACTTTTTCTTTCAAACACAGGAAGATATCATGCTCATGGAGTTAGAAGATTACAAGAAACGACATGAAAATGAGATCATGGAAGTACAAAGACAATATAAATTGAGAAACAGGAAGGTTCCAATAAATCCTCCAAAGAAAGGACAAGTTGATGTACCTCTTCCCATCGAGAAGAAATTTGATCGTGCAAAGGAGATTTTAGAAAAGAAGGACACTGAACCATCAAAGAGGTAAAGAGAACTCAATATTCTTTCATTTTATAAAATGAAATATCTAAAATCAAAATATCCATTCCATTTAATGAACTAATCAAGAATGAGAAATGAAAAAGTCATATTGTCAAAGAACTAAAGATAGGGAATGTTTCAGTTGTTAATTTGAATGATGACCATCCTCAACTTCTATTTGGTCCAAAAGTTGAAGAAAATTCTCAAGATGGAGATGTTCCACCTTTCTATCTTAGCTTCAATGTACATGATTTGATCCTACATAATGCTATGTTAGACTCAGGTGCATAACATAACCTAATGCCAAAGTTTATTATGGAGAATCTTGGTTAGGACATAACAAGGCCATGTAAAGACATCTTTTGCTTTGATTCAAGTAAAGTGAAATATTTTGGTTTAATCAAGGATTTGGTTGTTTCTCTCACTCAAATTCTAGTAAAAAGTATAGTGATTGATATAGTTGTTGCTGATATTCCTCCAAAGTTTGGTATGCTTTTATCAAGGTCATGGGAAACAAAATTCAAATGTAATTTACAAATGGATATATCATATAGCACAATCCATGTTTTTGGAAAACCAAGGAGGTTGTATAAAGAGACCTTGATGAAATAGATGGTAAGTGGCAAGGAAAGGCCTAATAATCATCGTATTTAATCAGTTCATTCTGATATGGATTCTTTTATATTGTATAATGACTTGTCTTTGGAGGAAGAGAGTCAAAACAAGGTCACCCTATTAGAGGACAAAGAAGGTGAATTGTAGCAAAAGAAATCAAAACACAAAGATAAAGATGATGGCCTTTGTAACATGGATTTTTATGGAGAAGTTAGAAAAGAAGGGCCTAGAGTTGGTGTGATGATAGTTAGACCAAATATGAACAAGTCAAAACTATGTTATTTCAAGCTACTTGTTGAATGTACAAACAATGTAGCCCAGTATGAAACATTAATTCTGGGATTGCAAGTTTTGAAATATTTGGGGGAAAAAGGATTTCATATCATGGGGATTCAAATCTGATTATCAACCAAATCAAAGTTGCATATCACACTAAACAACCTACAATGAGAGCCTATTAGAATGATGTCTTAGAAATGCTACAACATTTTTCATAATATAATTTGTCTTTAATTCCTAGAGCACAAAATATGATAGCTAAAGCATTGGGCACCTCAGCTAGTGTATTTAATATTCCTAGTTATACCATTAGGAAGAAGGAAATAAATTAAATCATAGACCAGAAGTCATATACAACATAAAATATTGGAAAGTGTTTAAAGATGACAAGAAGCTTAATAATTTCTTGCAAATGTCTAAGGAATTTTCCAGTTTTCGCATAGATGACAAAAATTATTCTTATGAGGATGAACAATAGGTTTTCGGTTTAGATTCAATTGGTTCTGAAAATCATGTTGCAGATATTGAGGTCATACAATTGAAGAATAATGTAATGTCGGAAGGTTTGGTCCCTCTTGGGAAGTTATTTGATTAGAATGATGTAGCTAAGAACCCCAAAGTAGTTCCCACTGAGACTGAAGTAGAGGGTTGCAATATAGGGACATAATTGAAGCCCAAAATTGTTAAGATTTACAAATCTTTGACACATGAAGATAGACATAAATATATTGATCTTATGAAGGAATATTTAGATATTTTTGCTTGGGGATACGAAGATCTCAAAGTGTATGATAAGAGCATTATTCAACATACAATTCCAATTAAGCAGGATCAGAAGCCTTTTAAACAAATTTGAGAATAATCAATCCCTTGGTGCTTCCTCTTTTTGAAACAGAAGTTAGAAAATTGTTTGATGCCAAAATTATTGTTCCTTTAAGGTTCTCCAAATGTCTTGCTAATTTGATCCCTCTAAGAAAGAATACTGGTGAAATAAGGTTTTGTATTGATTTCAAAAACCTCAACAAAGTATCTCTTTAAGATAATTATCCCTTTCCTAATATGGACCATATACTGCAAAAGGTGGTTGGTTCTGAGAGGATGTCTATACTTGATGGTTTCTCAGATTACAATCAGAAATTTGTGGACCCTGATGTCCAAGGAAAAATAACTTTTATCACACAATGGGGAAACTTTTATGTGTGCCAAAATTCCATTTGGGTTGATGAATGTAGGGGATACCTTTCAAAGGGCCATGGATATTGCATTTGTTGAGGAAAAGGATAAATTCATTGTAGTTTCCCTTGATTATATCACTATGCTTTCAAAATCTGATTATGATAATATCCAATATTTAAAACAGGTTTTTGACAAGTGTTGATGGTTTGCCATATCTTTAAATCTAAAAGAATCAAATTTTTCAATGGACGAAGGAAACTTACTGGGGCATATAATCTCAAAGGATGGCATTAAAATTGATATAAATAGGGTTGTTTTCATTCACAAAATTGACATTCCAAGGAATAAGAAAGAGGTTCAGTCATTTTTGCAAAGAGCTAATTTTTTTAGAAGGTTCATTCCTAACTTAATATAAATTATAACATTCTTGACTAATATGCTAAAAAGGGGAAGTGAAATCAGGTGGAGAGTTGAAACAAAGAATTCTTTTGATGAGGTAAAACTGCCCTTGGCTAGTGCTCCTATCTTAGCTAGTCCATATTATACTAAAGACTTTATGATTTTCTCTTTTGCATCAGAACACACAATTGTAATAGTCTTAGTGCAAAAAAATCACCAAGGTAATGAACAACAAACAACTTTCTTTAGCATGGATTTTAGAGATTATTCTCTTAAGTACAATATTATGCAGAAGTAGGCTTATGCATTGGTTAAGCCTTGAAATATTTTATAGTTTATGTACTTCATTCACATGTGATTTCTCAAGTCCCAAATGTTTTGTTGTGTGTGGAGCATGATTGTTCAGAGGTCTTTGTTTCAGTCGGATGTATACCCCAGGAAGTTTTGTACACCCCTCCACGCGGGGGGGTGCGGGGGGGACTTGTCAACAATAAATGTAAAATTGCCTTGTAAAAGTATAGTAATTTCTATTCAATCTGGGCCGTTCATTAGGCAGATGATCTGACGGTAGAACTTATGTTTAGTTTAGGGTTTTTTTCCCTAGAAGGCAATCCCTCTCTTTGTATGAGGGCATTGTATTTGAGGTTGTGTGATAGATGTGTATTCTGTGAGCGAGAAACAGAGAGTTGAGACTGTGAGAGAAAACAGAGGATATTACAGCGGATTTACTGTAGGTTGTATCTCTTCATTTTGCTCAATAATAGAAAGGAAGGACTCGCTGTTCGAGGTGGACGTAGCCCAAACTGGGTGAACCACATATATCTGTGTCTCTCTTGTTTTGTGCATTTTCTGTGTTTATATTTCTGCAATATTTTATGTGTTCCATTGCTCCGTAATATATAATTTTCTAACAGTTATAAAAGATATTATGACCCAACCTGATCCTAAAAGTAGAAGAGGTAGATGGATGGAAGCTATTATTGTCTATGATGTGGATATCAAGCCTATGAAGCTAGTAAAAGGTCAAGGGCTAGAAAAAATGATCGTTGATTCAAATCTGAATGTATTGGACATAAATTTCATGGTTGGTTTGTTGGATGACAATAATTCATAAATTTCTCAATAGGTGTCTTAAAAAATTTCTTTCCTCTCCACGATATGTTGATATACTTTATTATTTACAAAAGTTAGAGTTTCCTCCAAAAATGAAAAAAACAAAGGCAATATTTCTAAAACTAAAGGTTGTGAAATTCTACATTTTAAACCAACTTTTGTATTTCAAAGACTTGGGAGGTGTCTTGTTGAATTGGTTACTGGAAGATGAAGCACAAAAGGTTATGGAAGTACTTTGCAAAGGATATTGCAAAGGACACCATTTTTGGGAAGGCGCAGGTAAAAAAAAAATTGGGGGCTCATTTTTACGAGGCAACCTTGTTTGTTGATGTTTATAAAAAAGTTTCAAGCTACGATGAATTTCAAATTTTTGAAGGAAAAAATAAGATTTTCCCTCTACCCCTAAAACCAATTATAGTTGAAGCACCATTCAAGTAGTGGGGTCTGGATTTCATTGGGGAAATCCGTCCATCATATTCAGCACAACATAAATGAATTATGAAAACCACAAACTGCTTTCAAAAGTGAATAGAAGCAATATTAAATAGGCAGACAAAAGAATCAATCATCATTCAGTTTCTGGAAGGTATCCTCTCAAAATTTGGTTGTCCTCATGGAATAATCATTGATAATTCAATGACTTTCAAGTCCAATAAGATGATTGATTTTTTTGATAAATATCATATCGTACTCAGTCACTCTAATCCATATTACCGATAGGGTAATGATTTAGATGAGTCTTCAAATAAGAGTTTGGTGAGTATTATAAATAATTTGCTACAAGAAAATAAGAAAACATGGCATAAAAATTTGATCTATGCACTATGGGCTGATAGAGTGAACACTAAAAAGTCAATTAGTATGTCACCTTTTCAATTGGTATATGGAACATATGTTATTCTTCCTACTTCCTTGGGAATTAAGGTAATTAAGTTGTTGGAGGAGGTAGATGTAGAGCCAATTACTTGCTAATAAGAATAAATCAGATGATTCAATTGCAACAAATAAGAGAGGAATTATATAACAACACCCAAGCAATCCAGGAAAAAATTAAGAAGATTTTTTATCGAAGAAAAAAGGCTGAAGATTTTCAGGATGGTGATTTGGTTTTGAAGTGGGATACTGAGAATGAAGACAAATGTAAACATGGAAAATTTGAAAATATTTGGAAAGGACCATTCAAGTTTGAAACTTTCCATGGTATTTATCCATATTTGCTACAGGATTTGATAGGAAAATTTCTTGCTAGAGGGCCTACAAATGGCAGGCTTCTCAAGCATTATTTTACCTAAAATTGATTATTTTGATCACTTAATTGTGTATAGCCATTTCAATTTCCAATATTGTAGGTGAGGGAAACTGTCACCAGAATATGAAGCTTGAGGAGAAGGCCATAAGATTTTGATAAGTTGCCGCCAATTTTCATAATGTAAAAATTCATAGTCAGTCATATTCAGTCATAGTCAGTCATGAGTCAGTCATGAGTCAAGTCAAGAGTCAATAAAATCCAATGGATTAGGCTACTTGTCTATGATGTTCTTTGGCACCTCACAGAGAAGATGCCATTCCCATTGGAGCCAATGTTAGTGTCCTATGTTATAGTAATCAAATTGAAGCTTAGTCTTTCATTTTTTTTGGTCAATTTGTAAGGTTTTGCTATGATCTGATAGAGATCAAGACAAAATTTCGATAGGATATACTAAAGTTTGATTGGTAAATAAAGTCAAGTTGTCAAAGTTCTAATAGGGTTTATGTTTAATAAGTTTAGGGTAATGTATAATCCCAGCCATGAGTGAAAGTTAGTAGTGGGTCATTATTCTCTCATCATTAAAATAAATCAGTGGTGACTTTTCAAGTTAGTTGCCCATTCAAATCAAAGTTTTCAATCATAATATTACCACTGCATGTTGATGTTGCACTTTCCTTTTTTGTTGTGCATCTCTTTTTTGTTGGGCTCCAACATTCCAAACTTGAAAAAGAAATAATTTCAAATAAAGGACAACTTGGATCATGTGGAGGGTGACAAATACATGCATTGGCTCCCAAAAATTGATCAAGTAGTCTTCTCATCCTCCTCAGATGCTCATAACAACAGAGTAGAGTCATTGTGCTTCGATTGCATGGGATCTATTGTGCTTTTGCAAATTCAGAGTTTCCTTGCACCATGATCACTCTCAGGTTTGAAATTTATCTTCTCTAACATAATTCTCATTGTGTGCTATTAGATTCATCTTTATAAATTGAGAAGAGAACCTAGAAAATCTTGCAACACTCATAAAGTTGAATTCGTTGTGCTTTTTCATGGCTCGTGTGTATTAGAACTTTTTCTACATATAAAGACAACCAAATTTTTCATTTTGGTCTTTGGGTTTGGTTCTTGTCATTTGAGCTTATGAATATAGGGGTCTTCCATCTAAAATTTTCGAGAATCCCTCATCTAAACCCTAAATCCATAGATGTTTCACACTTACTTTGCTAAGTTCATAACTACTGTAACTGCATTTTGAAACCCTAGAATCTCATTTTCATTGTTAGCCATGATAAGACCAAACATAAAGAAGCACAAAGGGGAGACATAGTTAGGTTTCAACCTCGAGACCTTACCTTGATAAATTCAAATCCATCTATTAGGGTTGCATTTGAGCGAACTGTTTGCATCAGATTTTGTGAAAATATACAGCATTACAATGTTAATCCAACCAAAGAATTTTCTCTAAACTTCACTGAGGTAGCAACCAAGATTGAATGTTTGAGTTTCCTAGTGTCATAGGTTACCATTTTAGCCACTACAAAGATCCCTCTGCATGGAGAACAATGGTTCAAGGGAATGCCTTTAGATGTATCCACCTACAAATATTTCCTAAATCTAGTGTATAGAAAAATGAAAATGGAGCTATTGTGACAAGAGAATATCTTCTAGAACCCTACAACAATTAACTAAGGCCATCCAAAGATATTTTGCTTGTGAAGGTAGATTTGGGAGGGTTTCTCAGTATCACTTCAGGTTGTTGATGAATTTTATATGTAAAATCCCTTTAAGTCTACCTTTTTACTTGTTTATGAGCATTGCTAAAATGCAAGATAAGGTTCAATGTAAAAGTAAAGTGGAGCCCAGTCTATTTCATTTCCCCTTGATCAAACTATTAGTTGTGGAAGAGCTGAGGAAAAGGAATCAGTCATGGCAAACATTTTTGGATTCATCTAAGCTAATAGCTGAAATTTTTGTCAGTCCCTAGAGCAGGAAAGAAACACCTTCATCAATGGAAAATGATGTTCAATTAGTTTATAGTTCATTCAAAAGGCCACACACTTCAGTTGATCAGTCTATTAGGAAAAGGGAAAAAAAACTTTATTTCTCTCTTAAGGTGGTGGAGGTTTCCAAGAAACCTCTCACAATATTTGTTGGAAAGAGGTTACCCACTAAGAAAACACCTGAACAACATACTGAAGCTCAAGGCACCATATCAAATAATTTTGATTTAGTTGACATGGATAAGGAGATCATCGAACTACAGGAACAATTGAAAATGGCTCATTTGGTCATTGCTAAACTCCAACATGGTAATAGGGAGTTGAAGAAGAAAATTTTGGATTATTTAGATATATTTGATGAAGTAGTACATGTGATGAGAAAAACTCCACTTGTCACTAGGTCTAAAGCTAAAGGAAAGGCAGAAAAAAAGTAGATTTAGGAGCTAGAGACTTCATAGTCAAGGGTCCCTATGAGGATATATTCAAATAAGAAATTTTAGCTACATAAGTAAAGATTGTTCAAAGGATAGTCAGTGTAAGAAAAGAAGGTTAAGTTGAATGAAGGGAAATACACTTTATATAGGCCGAGGAAACAATTGAAGAAAACTCAAGATGAAATTATTAGGCTTAGAGAACAAGATAAACGTGCCAAACAAAAGATACATGACAACTTGAATATCTATGAGCCAACATTGTTTGAAGCTAGGTATATGTTGAAAAGAAATTTTCCCCTACACAATCATCCTAAGAAAATTTTCACACAAAATCTCACATTGAAAAAGGTGTTGAGGGCTACAAAGCAACAGTTGCAAGAGGCATTGTAGGAAAACCAGAAGGAAGAAAGAGGAAATTTAAACTTGTTGGCGAGGTAGCGAAGGTTTGAGTTTGGACAGGAAACCAAGATAAACTTTTCTTTTTGCCTTTTTGTTTGAAGTGCATTAGCCTATATCAACCATACCTTCTTTACTTTTTGAATGATTTTGCAAATGAGGCAAGTGAACAGTAACATAGCAAATTTGTTGCACTACTGTCAAAAGTATAAAATTTTTTTAGAGGAATGACAATCTAGCACTTATTCTTGTCTATGCAGGCTCAAGAAGTTTTTTAAGGTTTTCAACATCATCAATTAATTGTTTTCCTCAGTTAGAGACCTGAGCACTTAGTCAAACCTATCCAGTTGAAAATTCATTGTGCTTTTGTTGTAAGTGATGATTTTCAAAGATGGGAGGTTACAATCTGAGCATATGTTATCAAATAGGTATTCCATTCTTTAGAGGTGATATTTCACGTTTTTTACTCATTTAGAAGCCTAGTAGGTGATCACAAGCTTGCAAACATGAGCTCACTGTGTTTTTGCTGAAGAAGGAAGTAGCGCAACATGAATTTGTTGTGCTTCCACACAGTCAACAATTTGAATTTCAAGTTCGAATCCAAACCTCATGAAATGGATTCTCATGGTTAATAAAAATTTCTTGAGTTGTTATGGGGGTTCGAGTGTCATCGTTATACATGTATTTAGTGTAATTTGTTAAATATTTCCTTAGTCAAAATAGTTTCGTAGTTTCTAGAAAGTAGTTCTATATTCGTTTCTACAAACAAAAACTACATCTTTATGGGGAATTATGTTCCTAAAGGGAGGAACTAATAGTTTTTCTATCTATATATGATGTATTTTTACTAAGAAAAGGGTTAGTTGGTCAGAGTTTGATAAGGAAGACATTGAGCATTGAGCATTTTCATTTATAATTTTTGGTGAATGATGAAGGTTGAAGTATTATTTTTCAGGGATTCATTTGTGAGTATATTATGGTGATGTTTATCTCTTATTATGTTTCATTATCTTATGTCATTTCCATGCTTAAATGTCATGTCTTCAATGTTTAGTTAAGCAAAATTTATTTCAGAATTCACTTTCAAGTGCTATGTTATGGCTCACTGAACATTCTAGTGTTTTTCCTCCATTGTAATATCTAAAATTCATGCTCAAATAGATGCTTTGGATGTTATCAATTCCACTACTCTTTTTCTCACCTCTCTATAATGAAATTTTACAAAGACGCTATATGGATTTCCTACCTTACCCTTGTCTATGGATTCCTCATTTTCCCATCATACCACTGAAAATAATTAGCTCCATATGAATCCATGCCCAATGGAAATTCCCTCTTCCATGCCATCAAAATGTTAAAACATATTCCTCTTTCATCTCAATACCTAGCCTAAAACCTAAGATGACTAGCCATGTAAGTGATTGAAGATTCATATACAGTCAATTCTCTCTAAAGCTGGAAGGGCTAGATTCCAGTTTTAAAGTGGTTTTTGGTTACCTTTGGGTTCCTCTCCTCATCTTGGAGGAATTACAAAGTGCTAAACAATGTAGAAAAGTAAGTCCGTGTGCTGCAAATCTTCCTTGGTTACCCAAGATCTACATTCGAGCAGTGACGTTTCACTAAAAGAAGTCGGGCTATGATACCAATTGTTGGAATCAAGGTCACTACCTAGAGGTGGGGGGTGAATAAGTAGCGATAAAAATTACAGAACTTTAAAATTCTTTCTCAAATATATTAATCAATTCATAACCTAACAAATAAGTAATATATCTAAAAATGAAACTTCAACAAGAATCAACACATCAACTCCATAAGATATGAAATCAACATGCATAATGAGACACAAATAATCATATCACATAGGAACACAAGCTATTTGGTGGAAAACACCCTCTAGGTCAAAAACCACCCTTGTTACTGTTGCATTGCTTGATATATTTTATTATTTATCAAGCAAATACTCCATGAACCACCATCCACTAGAAGCCTCCACGACTAATGAGCCTCGCCGAAATCCTATTGGACTTATGAACAAATTTGTTCTCAATACTTTTTTTGCTGAAGCCCCCACTCCACTTCTCTGTGTGGTTCACCTTTTATGCATTTTCAAACTGTAACCCTTGAGCTTCTCAACATGAACATAACAAGAACAATATACTTATATCACATAATAAAAATCTCTCAGATAACACTTTATGCTAAAAAAAGCATCAATCACTGGACCATCAACAACTCTGCAAATGCATTATCTACAAACCAACTTAATACATGACTCTCTCTCACATTCACACACCATCCTCAACTCACATTGCCACAATACAATAATTACAAATAATCTAGATGAGAAAACTTAATCATGCAATCTAAAATATCCATGGAATACTACCTCAACAATGTATATCAATTCTCTTCCCATGAAAACAAAAATAAATGATTCATATAACCAAAGAGCTATGCTCTCTGCATCTTGTCCGTTATCAATCTCTAAAACATCGTAATAGAAACATGCTCTAAACATTTGTCAACTATCAAGCATTGATCAACACATTCTAGTTTATATTTATCTCTGCTACATCTACTAGAAATTCTGTCATTATCAACAAATTGAACTATGCCACTCAATCACCAACATTGGCCTCTCCATGCATCTTCCTATCCTCTTAATACTACCATTTATCTTTGAATATTTTCCTACTGTAGAATTTCGACCTATTATGTCTACACGGACCTCAACTCTCCAATATTTGCATTGTTTAACCAAAAAATGATAGAGGTTCTCATCTATTTAAACAATTTCTCCATGTGAATACCAAAAGAAAATATCATGGTTGTCCCAATACCACAGACACTTGTACCATGGTAATCTCTAAGTCAATACCTTGGGTAAATACCATGGTTATTTCAATACCATCGACACATGTACCATGGTAAACTCCAACTCAATACCACGGGTAAATATCATGGTTATGCCAATACCACGGAAACATGTACCATGGTAATCACCAAGTCAATACCATGGGTAAATTCCATGGTTATTCCAATACCACAAACACCTATACCATGGTAATCTCTAAGTCAATACCATTGTTAAATACCATGGACCCTTGTACCATGGTAAGCTCCAAGCCAATACCATAGGTATATTTCATGGTAATACCAATTCTTGTAATTCCAATACCAAGTGTCGACTTGGAGCACACACAGACATATAACAGCCAACTTTGAACTAATAACAAGTGCCAAATACTAGAATAATTCCGGTACCAATACTCATGACTAATCCCATAATTGTACCCTTTAAACATGTTGCCATCGAGCAACTAGGTTGACATCAACACCAACCAACAACACTACATCCAACTACTGCATCATAATTTCCAACAATTTCTCGTCGCCCATCACTCTTTCTCTTAAGATTTATTTTATAATTTGGTGCCAATTTCATGAGAAAGGGAGCCATGTTGGAACTATGAACCTTTAGATCTTGTTGAAACTTCAAAGCATGAAAACTCCTTATCCCTTAGGAGTTATACCATGTGCCCTTTACCATTAGAATTGATTCTAAGAGGAATATTAAACTAAGGACATGACATGTAATTCTAATGCAAGAGCCCATAGACAAATTTCATTCAAACGTACTCTACACAACCTATTGATACAATGAGTATCATGCATGTCATCTCAACAAGATCTCCGTGAACTATCAATATGATCAAAATTATCCACATGTTAAATGTGTTCTCCCCATCATTTTCTATATATAACTATATCATCATATACAACTAACACATATTTTCTAAGACATGATCAAAAAGATTTGTTGATAAGGATTTCAAAACTAGAAGGAGAACTAGTCAACCAAAAAGGAATGAGAAAGAAATCATAGTTTCCCTCATGTGTTCTAAAAAATATTTTGGGAATATATTATTTTATTAAGTTGATCTAGTGGTATCATGATTCAATATCAACTTTTATAAAATAATCCAATCCCTGAAGCTCATCTAATAGCTCACCAATATTTAGGATGTGTAATTTATCTTCAATGTTTTTAGAGATCTATGGTTATGAAATCCTATTATTGTGAGTCATACCTAAATATACCATTTCTTGTACCATTTTTTCCATCTCCACATTTTTCAAATAAAGAAATCTATAACACCTTATCGTAGTATGATTACTTCTAGCTATTACATTGATTTATTGTTCATGATATCTATACATAGGTAGATTTTTAGGAATTTCTTGGAAGACCCTATAGTTCTTTCCCAAGGTGCATTTTAATTCCTTGCGAATATTTTCATCTTCTTGCTTCAGTTCCATAGAATGTAATTTAATTAAAACTACCTTATTACTAGTATTTAGAATCTTTTCCATTTTATGAAAGATGGTGACTTTAAAAGTTCCAAATTTTAACCCCTTCAGCTCATATTGAATTCCTTCCAATTAAAATATCATCAATAATTCAATATATTTTGTAGAAATTTCGCCCAATGTTCTCAACCATTAAATTTCTAGAACATCATCCAAACCTTGAATTCGAATGACACATATTGGGATTTCCAAATTATATTCCCCCACAATCAACACTCATTTCCAAGTAAAACTTTAAAAATTGTCTTTGGATATACACAAATTTATAGGCACCTTACTAATATATTGCCAATGATATTATGGGTACTACTATGGTCAATAATCACTACAAACCTTTGATTCTTAATGTTACTCACAATATTCAAGGTTTGAGGTGCTAAAAAGCATGCCAATACATGGATAGCTATATCACACTTGTTTGTATAAATGTTGTCAAAAATGTCTACCTATATTTCTTGCTTCTTTAAGTTTACAACTTCTTCCTTATTTATTTATGTGGATGCCTTCATTTCTGTTTCAATTTTATTCCCAAGGTGAGAATTTTGTTTCCTAACATTTTTTCTCTATTGAACACTTTTGTTAAAGCCAATGTATAGTCTTGTTGCTCTTCTTTCTCCCATTTCTCTTTATGATTTTTGAGTATGTTAAGGTATGGTTTCATCAAAACTCCAAAAAGGTCTATTCTTCGTGGGTATGATATTGTGGAATAAATGCCCATATCCTTATTTATGGGTTGAATATGATGCAAAAATTATAGAGATTCCATAATATTTTCAAGATTTTCTAGGAAAAGATGATGCTTAATATATTTATTTAGTTCACCCATGTAAGCTTCCAATTTTTTTTATCACTTACATTATCCACTCTTATGGACAAAAGTTGAAATTTTTTACTATACAAATGCCAATATCACCAAAATGTTTGATTGTTATCGACTACCTACAGTAGTCTTATTCATATGCTTCGTTATATTTCCCTTCTAAGTACCATGTAAATAATCCTAAGGATAATGATGAGGATAGGGATTCCTTTTAACTACCTGTTGATATCATTGATAAGTTTTATCTCAAAGTTTCCTATGTGAATCCTTTGCTTGTCATACACAATGTTATGTAACTCAAGATATTTATTTATTTGGTGCACCTATGGAGATACATCTTTTCTAGCAAGATTCTCTAATTAAACCTTGGGAAGGTTCCCTCCAAATGAAACCATCCATAAGTAGCTGCACCACTAGATTTAATTAAAATTGAAAAATTCATATTATTGGCAACTTATTCAACTTGAATACTACCTTTATATTCATGAATCCTTTAAGAAACATTATTAATTTTAAGGACCCTCCCATTTACAACTTATAT
Source organism: Pinus tabuliformis (assembly GCA_031772625.1). Lineage (NCBI taxonomy): Eukaryota > Viridiplantae > Streptophyta > Pinopsida > Pinales > Pinaceae > Pinus > Pinus tabuliformis. The sequence continues at coordinate 1,153,562,142 of CM062804.1, read as the reverse complement.
AATCCTTTGTTCCATTCCATATATATTTTTCTAGCTTTTTCGTTATCTTATCAATTTCTTCCTTATTTTCATTCATGTTTTGTTTGATATCCCTTTAAATTGATTCTTAGGTCTGTGAAATTTAACGTTCCAAGATAGATATGTAATACTACACATCCTCTACTTATTTACAATTCATCCATAAACCTTTAGGAGAATTAATTGGTATAGTAGATTTCAGATCTTTCTTTGGATCCATGTAAGAAAATAGTAATAATACTCCTCTTTATCACAATTTTTAACTCCAAATAATCTCACTTCCAATAAAAAAATAATGTAGTTTCTATGTTACATACCTGTAAAATATTGATTTAGAGATGATCTAAACGACTAACCTTTGTCTTGATATATCTTTAATATTTGAGCCCTCTTGAATTTAACATTTTGACTTATATTACTCTAAAATAACTTTTATGTAGTTCCACAGGTCTAATCGGAATTCGACGTGCTATGTGAATGTTATGGTAACTTTCCCTAAACTTGTTGAAATTTTACTCCTTCTTAATATAAAATTTGTAAAACATGCTATGTGTCCAATTATTTCAATGTCATTATTAAATTTTTACCTAAGGTACTTTAATATGTCCCTTTAGAGCTCTAAAAAATTCAAAGTTGGAAGTGTCTTACAAAAAGTATTATAGTTAACATTCCAAGCTAACTTGTTTGAAATTGATTTTAGGACCATTCTTAAACGTAACTTTGAGAGGTTTATCCATTAAAGTGTAGGGAATCAAAATCTAAACTTTTGTCTAGATCTATCCTAGTATTTCTCCTCAATATGATCAAAATTTCATAGTTTAAATCTTCTCATCAAAAACGTTTAAAAAAAATTCCAATAGTACAAATTTGAAACTGATTTCATGACAATTCGTAAAACTTAACTTCCACGAGGGGTATTTAAAAAATTATTGTGAACTCAAATCATAAATTTTCATTAGATGTTTTGTGAGAAATCTTCTCAATATACTCAAAATATTTTCATCTAAAACTTCACAGGGGAAAAAAAGGTTAGAAAGAAAATTTGAAGATGATTTGTTTGGAGTAGAAAAACCCTAAGTTCATAGCCACCGATAACAAATGGTATGAACCATCCACCTTAAATTGATAAATGTCAATGAGTATAGTCTAGTTCAAGGGGAAAACCCCATTTTCAATATATTTAACACATGAGACAACTTATAATAATCCTAATACTAATTCTTATTATTGTGTGTATATATAGAGAGATATGAGAGACAGTTTATAGAATTACAGTAAAAAATTCTAGCTAACCTCCTAGTACGCCAAATAAGCTAGTATTGAATTTTTATTAAGCCTTAGATATAAGGCCAAAGAAAATTAACATATACATTATAATGTAAAAAAATTCTAATAGATGTTTCTATGGAATCTCAACAAAAATGTTATCCTTATAAATAAAAATACTATCCTTATTTTATTTATAACAGAGCTTATTATTGCAAGTGAGTAGTCAAAGGTTTTAATGGGGTCTTTCTTATCAATTCACTAAAATTAAATAAAATGGCCTTAGTGCACTCACAGATAATATGCACAATAACATTAAAAAAAATCACGATGATAGCTGTTATGGCTAAATCCATCACAAAATATTGATTTAATTCAATTCCATATACACTATAATTGGAACATATTAAACTAGTCAATGCATCAATGTGTTAGTAATTGAAATTCACTAAATGAGGTATGCAATTTTTGTTAAATTATAGGGCCATTTTGTTATATGATATTGGCTCTTATTTAAAAAAAAAAATTAAGTTTGCTCCCATAAAGATGATAGAGGTGCATTCCTTCTGTTCAAAGATTATTTCACTACTGCGTGAAAAAAATATTGTCTAACTGTCTTTAAGCAATATGTTTGCCACTAAGATGTTTTATTAATCTTTTGATAGAATATTTGCTTTCTCTACAAGTTCACAACCTAAAATTGATGCATTCACAATGGACCAAATAAACATTTTTTGATCAAAACTTTTCTAAATCCTAATTACAAAAATGGGCCCTTATCTAAGATGAATTAAATAAGTTTTAGCCATTTTATTATAATATCCATTTTATGCTAATTGCACCGTGCATCTATATCTAAAAGCACATAATACTAGCTATTGCCATTTTGTTAAAAACGATAGCTTTCTATTTAGCCAAATTTGTAAAAGTAATTGAATTTCTAAATAAGTTAGATGCACTCATGATCACAAACAAGTAGCTCCATCGTAGTGATGTGACATGAACTTTGGATTTTATTTAATGCTTCTAACTATATATTGGAAAGGAAATTACTATTTTTATATATGGGAACTCCATTGTAAATGTTATTGCGGTATTAGATTCATCGATTCGCTCATTTTATTAACGAATTTGATCAATGTTCAAAGTTCACAAAATGATAACATATTTTTATATTTCTCCTACATGAAAAGCATGCCTTCTTTACAATGTAAGTGATGATAAATTACCTTTTTTAATATCGTTTTATTATCTTTCTTTAAATGTCAGTGAATTGATTTTTTTTAATTAAAATAAGATAACAAAGGATTTTTTTGTGTTAATGAACACAAGGATAGGATGTGGTCATCATTCTTTCAAATTCTAATAGGTTTGACTTACAAATTAAGAGGTAGGATAAATATTACTAGTGGAGAATAGAAGGGAGGTGAATTTTCAAAATAATATATCATTACAAACACTATCGTGTAACAATAGGATAAGAACAAGCGAAAATATGATAAAGAAATTACTAACCCTAGTTTACAATATTAGAAAAATAAATTAATAACTAAAAAGAAGAAAAATAACATTTCTGAAAGAAGGGTGTATTATATTGTAGTTTTACCACACAATTTTAGAAAAAGATATGGAAAAGTATATTACTTAATCATTAGTCTAAATTAAGTGATTAAAAAAATATTTAATTCAATTGTATGTATGGATTTATAAGAATTGAATGTTGATGACCTTATCTTAATGATTTTGTGTAGTTGATTTCCAAAAAACTAAATGAACTTGAACCATGAGTGATATAAGAATTGCTCATAAAATTATTATAATAGCCTAATGAAGCATGCACTCCAAATCCTTACACCTAGATCCATGTATGACAAGTATTATGAAAAACGATTAATGTGTTGTGTCATTTAAAGGTTTAGTTGGTGTTAGGTCCCTATAATACTACTGTATTCCCTCATTATTGTTAGGATAGCCCCCCTTATTGTTATTTTTGTGCCCATATAGTCCCCATATTCTTATTTTTGTACCCGTGTATTCCTCATATTCTTATTGTTGTGCCCCATAGAAGCCCGCTATTGTCATTATTGTGCCCCATATAAGCGTGCTATTGTTATTATTGTGCCCTTACAATATTATTGTTATGTCTGCTTTGATTATATTGTGAACCTTTAGACTCCTATTTATAGAAAGGAGGTGTTGTCATTTGAATCATACAAGAATTGTTCATTTGCATAATATAAATGAGGTTTTCCCCTCGAAGAGGCTAATTTTGAAGTCGTTGATCTATCTCTTCTTTTATTTTGTGAGCTGGTTGCATAACATTTGGTATGAGAGATTTGGTTTCTGGGGTTTCGCTGCTGCAAACAAATCATCGTTGAACTTTCGCTATAACGTATTTTTTATGAAGCTTCAGAAGCTAAAATTACAACCCATTTGAGATGAAAGTATGATAAACATCATGTCTGAATTTTCGACCCTTTCGTGCTATATTTTCCCAGTTATGAGCTGCAAAAGCTAGGTTTTTTGCAGGCTCTAGAATTCCATCTCAAATAGGGGACATTGGGAAAATCGTCATAACTTTCTCTCTGCGCATCAGATGCCAATTTCTTAGAAAGTAACAAAAATAGGATGACCTGCAGTTTGTTGGGTATCATGTTTAGGGCTGAAAGTCAAAACAATGACACATGACACTTCGTAGAAGTTTGCTTTACTGAACCAGTATATAATCATGTCATTGTGGGAGATTGGGCATAATTCTTTCTTGGAGAATGCAATCTCAATCAGAATTGTGGGGTTGGAAAGAAGTCTCATAGGGCTGTCACAGGAAAAAAATTTAGATCTTCGAGATCTGAAATGATAGAGTGTTATCGGGAAATCTAGTGTCCACTCGGAGCTGCTAGTCCCACTAAGACTAGTAGCTATCTTAGAAACAAACAAACTAAAACTACTTTTGTTTCCCTTTACGAGAAGTAGATAAGAGGGGAATGAAGGACACCAACCTCAGTCTTGCGCTTGGTTCCTTGCTCGGTTCCTCTCCCTTCTGACAGATCCTTGCCGCCTCTCCTTCGTCTACCCAGCTTCAAAGAACACCTCTAAGATCAAAGCAGCATAATACTATTAAAAAATAGAGATCTACAATCATAAACAATATAGGACGAGATATATATTGACCACACAAATGCATATATCATCAAACATACAAGAATGTGGTGGAAAACTTGAATAGCTTTTTAATATCAAGAATAGCAAAGAGGATTACAACTAATTGTTCTGACCCAGCATCATCCTCCAGCATGAAAGCCCTTCTTTCACCTCATGAAAAGCTTAGATCACCCAACACTATGATGTTCCACCAAGAAACCAACAGCACTTCCTTACAAGGTACAAAATTCTAGCCCCTCGATCTCTGGGATGAGGGATCCATATATAGATGATTGCAGGAAGGTGAGTCAGCTTCTGGGATTTTGATTAGTGTCTTCTCTCTAATATTTCTTGATTCCACTTGGAGATTGATGAACTCCTACTCATCCCTGGGTGAATTTAGAGAGGCAAGTGTCATAGGAGAAGTTTCTGAAAGATTCTATGATCATCCACCTCGCAAACTGTCTTTGCCATTTGTCCACTCTCACCCATCACACCCTACAAAAGGGCTTTTCAGTATGCATTGTACCCTTTACACTAGCCAGGTGGGATGCATCGCACCCTTAGCACTGAGCAACTTGTATGGTCTAGTTTTGACCAGTTCTGAGCAATTTCCTGTGGAGAACTTCTGGGAGATGATGTAATTAGTTGACCTTGCTCTTTTTAGGGTATGGAATAACACTTCTAAGGAATTAGGAGCCCTTGGTTTATGGACATGTATGATTGGGGTTGCAGTGCCCAAAAATGTCTATAACAGTTGCCCCCTAAAGCATGAGGTTGTTAATCATTCGATGTCGGGTGAAATGCTTTATCATGAGGATCCGAAGTTTCTTCGAGTTGGAAGGCGACTTGTAATAAGATACAATAAAATACATTATCTTCATAATATTTTTCATGATCTAGCTGAGGCGGGCATTCCCATGCTCAGCTTTATAAATTCATTTTCATGTACATAAGACAGACAACCGTCTATGCGGGAGACTGATGATTCTGATAGAGTCATCATCCTTTGATTCAGATGATCATCTGTGTAGCAACAATGTACATTTGATGTATTTATTTTACTGAATATATCACAGCCTGGATGGATGAAACTAGATCCGGGGTCCTCAAACTCGTCCAATCTTCACTCAGAGTACAATTCGATCCATGTGAAAGATGTTCTAGAGTCGAATATGGAAAGACATCACTTGATTACCATCCAATGATGTAAGCTGATAACAAGCACGAGAGGAATCATCGATAATGATGATGACCCTCAAGGTACTATAGTACAATTCACGTGGTGTGGAAAAGGACATAGTGTCGAACACCACGCAAAATCTTTCGGTCGAAGGCCATTGATGTAAACCTGTCGCCAGAATTGAGAAACTTGCCATTGAGGCATGCAAGCTTCAAAGTACTGAAAGTGTTGTTCCTAGGTCGACTTTTTGGATAATGAGCTGATGTCGACAAGAAGCGACCCGTCGTAGGAGTGCTTTAATGAATCCCACATCTATGACACAGAATGGAGTAAATGAATTTGGAGGTGAAAACGATCTGATGATACAGGGTTCAGGATGGCGGTCATGAAATAATGGAGCGTGAATGTATTGCAGCGGATGAGACATAGGTGAATTCTCTTAGCGACTTCTCTTGAACATATCGGTGACACTAAAATGGATTGGTAGCATTAACCCCAAATATGGATGGTGTGGTGGACCAATGGTGATATGACCAGTGAACGGAACAACCCAACCTGACTCGGATGCGGAGTGAAAGTGTCATGTTCAAGAGCGATTTGCTACCAATAAAGTTTCTTCAAGTTTTCTTCCCAATTTTTCCCCAGTCATTGCTGACCAGTACCTCCTTATTTTTGTCAAGCTTAAGGAGGATAAAATATTCTTGTTCTATATTTTTCCCTTCGAGCAAACCCGTCGCTATGTTTTAACAAGCCTAGTGATAGTGAAATTCATTCTTGTCCGTATGGACAAGTTTGTCGCTATTATGTTTTAACGAGTTTAGTGACAAAGATAACTCGGTCCTTTTCAATTTTAGAGAGTCTGAAAGGGACGTAAAGGAAACTCCAATAATCCTTTTTCGTCATATAATCCCTTAAATCTGAAAAAGTATAAAATAATACAAAAGGGATGAATTTTCGGTAATTTTAACGAGCCGAACAAAACAAGCGCTCGATATTTTTGTGTAATAATCCCTCAAGTCCAAAAAGATTAAAATCTAGAGGAGGGATAGCACTTCTGGTAGCTTTAACAAGCTGGAGAGGCCAATTTTTCGGCAATATTTTCATATTTTACGAGTCAGATGAAAAGAGCTTAAAGGAAACTTGTTTTTTGAGGAACGAGTGATAATTTCAGGTAGCAGCTAATTCTAGGTAAGGTTTTGAATTTTCTAATCACGACAGTGTCACAAGGATGGCTAACAGGATCACTCTTCACAGCTGTTCCTCAAATGGGGTAAACAATCAAATTGAGGTGAATGATCGGCTAAAACAGAGTGGAGGTGATGGTAAGAACACGACCAGGACTCAAAAGCCGATGATAATGCATTCACAATGGTTATTTACCGGAAATTGGTTCATTTTTTAACGAGCTTAAACTTTGGGGGAACGTTTGCTCATTGCTAAGGTTTAATTTTTAACGAGCTTGAACTTCGCATAAAAACTACTTGTGCCAGTCGTATAATAAGGATGTCTCATCGATAGGTTCAATTTTTAGGGAGCTTGCACCATTCAAAACTTTGCTCCGGAACCTTTCATTATGAAAGCTAGGAACGACCAATCCTACGGGTTTAAAAGGTTGAGAAACTACAAACTAAGAAAATAAATGGTCGCTCTTTACTTTCAGTAAAAAAGGTTTGCATGCCCCCAGGCATAGCAAAGTAGAGTTTCCAGGTTACCATAGGATTTCTCCATCCACGTTGCAGACAAAACACTTCCTTGGCGATGTCTACCAAAATAGAAAAAGCTGAGTGGCGTGGTTGCCTCCACTCACACAACTTTGATGAAGGAATCTTCTTCCAGTGTAATCCCATTTTCCTAAACAGACGGGTGTGTCAGACTATTCATATATCTTCCACAAAAACCTACCCTATACCCAAGGTTCTCCTGCCGAAACAGACCAGGGTGCATGCCCCACGGGTTTCAGTCATGTCCTCCCAAATCACTCGTGCTCTTCAGGTAGACAGACTGGAGATTGATGAGACATTCCTTGCATGAAAAGACCATTTATGGATGGTATTTGACTATTAGCTATGTGTGAGCCAGGGAATGAAAGTTGGTATACAAGCATGACCACTCTGCCTTCATTCGGAAAACACATTACTCTAAAGAGTGAGGAGACAATGGCTCCCATACTATAAATATAGTCGCGCCCAAGGAGTAGATTATAATCTAGAGGTCCTCGGACTACCATTATGTTCATGTAAATGGTCTTCCTTCTCAACGTTATGGATACATTGGGAAGGATCCCTAACGGTCAACTGGTTCCTTTGTTGAAGCCTGTCAGATTTCTCATCTCGGGCAGAAGCGATGGCAAGCCAAGCGCTTCCCAAGCAGTTGAGGAAAGGATACTCATAGAAGCCCCTTTAGATATGATGGTACCGACCATGATCATTTTTTAAGCTTGTACAATGATTTGGAATGGCACATTAGCCGGTACCCGGGGTCTGCCTAGTAGATTCCAATCACAAGAAACGACTAGGTTTCTTGGAGGTGGGACTGAATAGATGGTCGGATATGACTCTGATGAACTTCCTTCCTACAGTAAAGGAATGGGTAGACTACCCGGATGTTCATCGGAGTCTGTGTTTACGAAAAGAATTTGAACAGTGTCATTATCATTCTCTTCAGTGATTGTGTCATCTGAAGATGGACCTTCCAAAGACAAGACCGGGTCGACTGCCGCCTCAACCTTTTGACTTTCGTCTGGTATGGATTCAGCGGGTTTATCTTTAATGACAGATGCTTCAACCGACCATAATGGCGTGTCAGTCGGATTTTCAACTAGTGATGGACTCGGCAAGAGTTTCTTGTATCGAGGAGGAAGCCGTAGTGGTGAAGCAGGACGGTCATCCAAGACTCTTTTAGCTTCGTCTGGGAAGGGACAACGGTGGACGACATGATCACCTTCACACAGTTTACAAGGAAATTTACATTTCCTTTTTTGTCCAAATGCTTCGCTTTCACTAGTTGATGGTGTACTTCCAACATGATCTTCAGAGGTTGATGACACTGAATTGTGCAAATGAGAAGACCAGTCCCTTAAGATCCAAGGGATGCAAGGAAAATCTCGATGATAGTGGTCTCCTTTGCAAATGACACATGGAGATTTAGGCTTGGACGGTGCAGTGTGTGGATTTTCACTAGACAATGCTCGGTTACCCCTTTTTTCCTTCAGCTCCTTCTTCTTCTTCTCTTTCTTCTCCTTCCCCTTCTTCTCCTTCTTAGTTACTTGATTTTTGGCCTTTCCAGCTTTATCAAGCGAAGAGGAAGGAGGAGAGGGAGAATCAGATGAAGTAGAAGGTTGGGGGGTAACTTTAGTATCATCCAGTTTTTGACTCGATTTTTCAGGAATCACAGTGTTCTAAACGATGGAGGTCGAGAAGAGCCATATTGGCAAGCCAACAGTCAATCCTGGAAGTGACAATGTGGCCATATGAGGTGCACCAACATCTCCCCAGGAGGAGAAAGGACTAGGATTTCCTCTAAGGCGAAATCCTTGGTTGGTGGACTCCATTTTCCTCAACCTAATACCAACGTGAGAATGGTGATATTATTACAATTAAAATAAATTTTAGATGATTTGATGCAACTTTTTTTTTCAATTTTTAAGAGTTGAGAAAAAACAAAAGATGACTCTAGTCACCTTTGATTTTTAATGAGCCTGAAGTGACAAGTGCTCAGATGGACCTTTTCCTTTAAGGAGTCTGAAAAGGAATGAAAGAGACTACTCTGGAAATCTAGACAGAGGGATTACCAAACCAATCGCAAAACTGCAGAATACTTTTTACAGTACAGCAATCAATCTTCCCGAATGTTGTGTTCAGTGCATTTCGATTTAGAGGGCAACAAACACGGCTTCTTATGGATAAATGATATAGCCTATTATGGTCTCCCAATATATAATCAACGATATGTGGGAGCACAAGTCCGTACTGGCACTTGTCGTCTCAAAGAGGAGGAATCACCCAAACATCAGTGAAAGTGATAGTTACCAGGCTTTACGACGCTGGAATACGTCTCTAGCCTAGACTTCTAGATGTCGTGCGTTAGATTCCAAAGCGTTTTTATGTTCATTGAATTTCTTTTACAGTTGATCTTTTTTAAGAAGTTTGCCTTTCAGGTTCACCGCATGATGTAGATATAATTCCTAAAATGCAATCTAAGATGACAAACAATCGTTCAATCTTCTTTTTTGCAACGAAAATCCTAGCTACTAAAGAAAGAGAGATGCTATTCTTTCAACACAGAGCAGAGAGAACACACTAGATGCACTGTCCTAAATCAAACCAACAAGCAGTCTAAATGCAAATGCACGTGCATGTATTTGTTTTCAACTTTCTTAATGTGTGAATGACAAGAAGAATGCTAAGTACATATCTGAATTATCTTTTCAAAGCGAGAGTACTAACAAATTTCTTTTCAAAAAGAGAAGGAAGATAACGATGACACTTTGATATTTTGAATTGAAAACTACTTTCAACACTTGAAAAACTACTAATTCAAATCAAATAAAAGAGTAATTGTATAATCGACCATCAATAACAATATAATTTTTTTCTTTGACTGAAAATGACACTTGCGACACTTTCAAATTAGAAGACGGCAATTCGATTATGCTACTTATTTGTAAAAGAGAACTAAAAATGGCACACAATACATAAAAACATTCATAGTTCTTTGTACTATGGAGGCAGAATCATGCAAAATAAGGGAGTTTCTACAGTGGTATATTGATCACAGACAGCAAAACTCCTGAATAAAGCTGAAGAGAGTGAACATAGAAACCAAAATCTGAGAGCAGAAGAGGTCTTGTCTAATCAGCTCACCTGTAACACAGGGAAAGTGTGATGCAGCACACCTACTACACATGAGAAGTGTGATGCATCCAGATTCCCAAGAGGGGAAGGTGTGATGGTCCAGGGATGAGACTTCAACTGGTTTTTGGGTCACAGTTTTCAGCTTAGTTCAGTGATCTAGGCCGAGCAAGTGATGTACAGTAAATAAAAATCGCAGGGGCTGATCTAATGAGGTTACTAGAGCCACCACTAGGGTAATTAGAATGTTTGCAAATCAATTGTTCAGCTTGTAAACAAAACCCAGAGATAGACTGAAGCAGCATTGATCTACTTTGCACTTACATAGCAAATGCAGTTCGAAGGCTAGCTGCCTTGACTACAAGCTCCATTTGTAAGTTTATAGAAAAAACAAATATAGACAAGAAAACAATCTATTTGCTCCCTAGTGGAGTCACCATTTTGTTATCAGGAAATCTAGTGTCCACTCGGAGCTGCTAGTCCCACTAAGACTGGTAGCTATCTTAGAAACAAACAAACTAAAACTACTTTCATTTTCCTTTATGAGAATTAGATAAGAGGGGAATGAAGGACACCAACCTCAGTCTTGCGCTTGGTTCCTTGCTCGATTCCTCTCCCTTCTGACAAATCCTTGCTGCCTCTCCTTCATTTACCCAGCTTCAATGAGCGCCTATGGGATCAAAGCAGCATAATACTATCGAAGAACAAAGATCTACAATCATAAACAATATAGGACCAGATATATATTGACCACACAAAAGCATATATCATCAAACATACAATAATGTGGAGGAAAACTTGAATAGCTTTATTAATATCAAGAATAGCAAAGAGGATTACAACCAATTTTTCTGACCCAGCATCATCCTCTAGCATGAAAGCCCTTCTTTCACCTCATGAAAAGCTTAGATCACCCAACACTATGATGTTCCACCAAGAAACCATCAACACTTCCTTACAAGGTACAAAATTACAGCCCCTCGATCTCTGGGATGAGGGATCCATATATAGATGATTGCAGGGTGGTGAGTCAGCTTTTGGGATTTTGATTAGTGTCTTCTCTCTGATAGTTCTTGATTCCACTTGGAGATTGATGACCTCCTACTCATCCCTGGGCGAATTCAGAGAGGCAAGTGTCATAGGAGAAGTTTCTAGAAGATTTTATGATCATCCACCTCGCAAACTGTCTCTGCCATTTGTCCACTCTCGCCCATCGCACCCTACAGAAGGGATTTTCAGTATGCATCGCACCCTTTACACTGGGCAGGTGGGATGCATCGCACCCTTAGCACTGAGCAACCTATATGGTCTAGTTTTGACTAGTTCTGAGCAGTTTCTTGTGGAGAACTTCTGGGAGATGATGTAATCAGCTGACCTTGTTATTTTTAGGGTATGAACAACACTTCTAAGGACTTAGGAGCCCTTGGTTTATGGACATGTATGATTGGGGTTGCAGTTCCCAAAAATGTCTATAACATAGAGTTACCACAGATTTAATATAGAGCTCCTACAAAGTGAAAAAAAAAAGGTGTGTAGTATTTTTAAAATTTTGCACAAGTTTTGTTTGAAATGATTCAAATGACATAGTGAAGCATAATTATTATTAATTGATGCCCCAAAGAAATAAAATGGAAATACCTAGTAAGCAACATGAAAGCTCTAGTATGACTCATGAAGGAAAGGAAGAAATGCAACATGATATTTCAAAATTATGAGACCAAGTGCAACAAATTTTACTATCACAAAATGTAACAAAAGCTAATATGGATGGTTTGAATAATGGCATGGAAGTTAAGATGGATGGTTTGAAGAAGGGAATGGAAGCAGAGATGGATGGTATACAAGAAAAGATAAAAGGAAACATTGAAGATTTGAAGAAATACATGGAAGGTTTGAAGGGAGGTTTGGCAAAGTTGCTACAAGAAATGATTCCTCATGACAAGAAGGTAGTAGAGGAAACTCATGATGAGAACAAAAGAAATTTTAATCATGATTTTACATACTGTAATGTTGGATTGAAGACCCACGATATTCCAAACATCGATATGAGAAAATTTGATGGCATGGATCTGATAACATGGATACTATAGATGCAGCAATATTTTGATCTCCATAATGTTCAAAACACACAAAAGGTACTCATTACAACTTTATATTTAGAACCCAATTAGTTTGTATCGTATCGATGGCTTTTTCTCGTAAACAAATTGTCACTTGGTCAATTTTTACGGAGGAAATGTGAGCACATTATGACGATACAAAGGTAAACACCTTCTTTAGCCAATTAATAAATCTCAAACAAAAGGATTCAATAGTGGAGAACATTGAGGATTTCCAAAATGTGAATATAAGGGTAAAATATATTCTAGAGGAGAATAGGATTGATGTCTTCATAGCGAGTCTAAAGGATAAAATCCAACATGAGGTTCACCTTTGGGAACCTGATTCATTATATTAGGCATTCAGGTTGGTAAGAAAAATTATGGCAACAAGGAAGCCAATCACTCATTACTATAAAGATGGAAGTATGGTTGCTCTTAACCTTCCAAAAGCTACAAGTTTAACACCACAAAAATTGGAAGAAAAAATTGTAAAAGGGCTCTATTATAGTTTTCATAGAAAATACAATAAAGGTTATAAGTGTGCTCAGAAAAGATTATTTTACGTCGATTATGAAGAGGAGGAAGAAAAGGAACAAGAAACGTCAAGAGAAGAGGATATGCACCAGGAACCAACCCTAAAGAGAGAATAAAGGAATCTAACCATATCTTGTAATGCATTAATTAGCATGAATTACCACTCCTCAAACTCTCAAGATAGAAGGACATATCGAGAAGAAAAAGGTAATAGTGTTGATTGATTCAAGTAGTACCCATAATTTTATTCAATATAAGATAGCCAAGGAATTAAATTTCTTCCTTTATCCAGCACGAGAGTGTCAAGTGATGGTTGGAAATGGAGGAACAATTAATTTATCTCAAAAGTGCCTTAATATTAAGCTATGCATGGGAGAATATGTATTGAATAGTCCAATGATTTCCATTCCAATGGGTGGTGTTGATGTTGTACTAGGAGTACAATGGTTACAATATTTGGGTACGATAGCTTTTAATTTTCAAGAAATTTTTTTGGGAAGGAAAGGAAGTTGAATTAAGGCATATCGCAAGGAAACTAAGAAAGATATGTAGCTCTAATAGCATGACAAACCTTATAAATAAAGAACAACCGGGCGTAATTGCACAATTATGTTCACTAGAGGTTCAAAAATCGAAATCATCTATTTCACTAGACCAACAAAAAGTCTTGGAAAACCATTCAAAGGTATTTGAGACTCCCAAAGGCCTCCCATCTATTCATGATCATGATCATGCTATTCATTTGATTCCAGGAAGTATTCCTCCAAACATCAGACCTTGCAGATATCCCTATGCCCAAAGGAGTGAAATTGAATGTATAGTTGCTAATGGCTGGTATAATTCAACCTGGTCAAAGTTCTTTCTCTACCCCAGTAGTGTTAGTGCACAAGAAGGTTGGATCATTAAGCATGTGTCCAGATTATAGGGAGCTCAACAAGCTCACTATTAAAGATACATTTCCCATTCCTACCACTGATGAATTATTGGTTGAATTACATGGAGCAATTTACTTCACCAAGTTGGATATTCGTTCAGGATATCAAAAAATAAGAATGGAAAGTGAAGACATTCTGAAAACAACATTCATGATGGTCATTATGGCTTTCTGGTCATGCCTTTTGGCCTTATCAATGCACGTTCTACATTTCAAGGTTTGATGAATTCCATTTTCAAACCCTTCCTTAGAAAATTTGTCTTATTATTTTTTGATGATATACTAATCTACAACAAGTCTTGGGAGGATCATGTTCAACATTTTGAGAAGGTGCTCAAGCTATTGGAGGAGAAACAATTATATACAAAAACCTCCAAATGTTTCTTTCGAGTACAAGAGGTGAGATATCTGGGTCATATTGTATCTCACGAGGGTGTTAAGGTAGACCCTAACAAACTTAAAGCTATTAAGGAATGGAAAATCCCTACATCCATAAAGAATCTATGAGGATTCCTTGGGTTAACATGATATTATCCAAATTTTGTTAAGAATTATGGGAGAATAGCAACACCTCTAACAACATTACTGAAGAAAGATGCATTTTCTTGGACTCTAGAAACAACTAAGGCCTTTGAGCTTCTTAAAGAGGCAATGTTCCAAGCACTAGTCTTAGCTACGCCGGACTTCAAAAAAATATTTATTGTGGAATGTGATGCCTCACGAAATGGAACTGGTGTTGTTTTAATGCAAGAAGAAAGGCCCATTACTTTTTAGATTCATCCAATCAAAGGAATGTATTTACAAAAAGCTATTTATGAGAAGGAAATGTTTGCAATACTACATGCACTTAAGAAATGGCAACCTTGTCTAATCGGGAAGGAACTTGAAGGTAAAAAAAGATCATGATAGTCTTAAATATTGTTTAGAGAAAAGATTATCATCAGAAGAGTAGAAAAAATGGCTCACAAAGATGTTGGGTTATGACTTTGAAATCATCTACAAAAAACGGAAGCAAAATTTTGTTGTAGATGCACTCTAAAGAAAGGGTGAGGCTATGGAAGCATTGCTTTGTTCCATTTCTATTATCCGACCAGATTGGATAAACGAAGCAAGGGATGAATAGAAGAATGAGAAGATGTGTGGGAATTCATTCAAAAGTTGCAACAATATCCTAGTACATATGATACATTTAGATGGAATAGTGATTCATTATGGTACAAATATCACTTATACATTTGTAATAATTCCCAACTCAAACAAAATATTCTTCTGGAATTGCACACCTTTCCCTTAGAAGGGCACTCAGGATTTTTAGAAAAAAACCACTGGGTTAAGAAGGATTTTTTTTGGAATGGCCTTAAATCTGATATTCAAAAGTTTGTGGTGGAATGTTTTGTTTTCCAACAAAATAAAGTTGAGAAAATTAAGACTTTGGGTTCGTTACAACCTTTATCCATTCCAAGTCAACGTTGGGAGGAGGTTTCAATGGATTTTATCACAAGTTTACCCAAGTCTGAAGGAAAGAGTGTCATAATGGTGGCAGTTGATAGACATACCAAGTATGAACACTTTCCTACATTATCTCATCCATTTAAAGATCGTACAGTTAATTCATTTATGGAAACAATTCAAAATCTACATGGAAACCTAAAGATTATAGTAAGCGAAAGAGATCCTATTTTCACTGGAAATTTTTGTACATAAATATTTTCTTGTTTGTGTACAAAATTGGCTCATAACTCATCTTATCATCCTCAATCAATTGGAAAATTGAGATAGTGAACAAATGTTTCGAATGATATCTTCATTTCTTTGTATCGGAGAAATAGACACAATGGGTCAAGTGGTTACCTCTAGCTTAATGGTGGTATAACACTTCCTTCGATACTGTAGCAAAAATGGCCCCATTTATGGCACTTTACGGATATCATCCTTCGTCCATCACATCATATTTAAGAGAAAATTTTAAGGTTCAAGCAGTGGAAGATCACATCAAGCATCAACAACAAGTTCTCCAACTCTTAGAATATAACCTCACTTTGGCACATAATAGAATGAAACAACACGCAGATCAACATCACAGTGAAAGAATTTTTGATGTAGGTGACTTGGATTTTTTATTCTTATAACCATACAAACAAATGTTCCTCACACAATCTAAGAAGGATAATAAATTATCACCAAAGTATTATGGTTCTACAAGGTGTTGTAAAATATTGGTACTATGGCATACAAATTGGAGCTTCCTACATCTTCCCAAGTGCACCCAGTTTTCCATGTTTCATGCTTAAAGAAGGTTATAGCTTAAAAGATTTCAGTTTAAAAAATATTTCCAAAACATGATCAGGAAGGAAAAATCATATTGGAACATGAAGCATTCACAAAAACAAGAACTCGATGGCTATGAAATCGATCAATTTTAGAGTATTTCATCAACTGGAAGAACTTACCCATAGAAGATTCAACATGGGTGGATGAGAATTTTATACAAAAGCACCAAGAACTACTCAAGTGTTGAGGACAACACTTTTTTGAAGGAAAGGGGCATGTTAGGTGCCTATAATACTAGTGTATTCCCACTTTATTATTAGGATAGCCCCCTTATTGTTATTGTTGTGCCCATGTGGTCCCCATATTGTTATTGTTGTGATGCGTAGAAGCTTTCTATTGTTATTATTGTGCACTTACATTATTATTTTTATGTCGACTTTGATTATATCGTGACCCCTTAGACTCCTATATATAGAAAGAAGGTGTTGTCATTTGAATCATCCAAAAATTGTTCATTTGTGTAATGTAAAGGAGGTTTCCCCCTCAAAGAGGCTAATTTTGAAGTCATTGATCTATCTGATCTTTTATTTTGTTTGTTAGTTGCATAACAGTTGTTGCAGATTTTTTTCTTACATTCCACTTATATTTCACTCATATGTAGTTTATATTACAATACATGTAGAATTTTGACTTAACTCCATCAAATGATAAAAGAATTTGTATTACTTTTATTAATTAAACAAAAGGTTCATTAAAATTAGGAACATGTTTCACAAATAATTATTTTGCTTTTTAATAAATTATTACCTACATTTTGTAGATTCTTGAAAGTATATGGGAGTAATAAAATTAATATGATGGTAAAGGTGGGTGATTTTAGGTAATAGCTACACACAACTTAGCTAACCATCTATGAAAGAGTTCAACAACAAGCTATAAAGTATTGTCCATAAAACCATTGTTGAGTCTATATGCTACTATAAGAAATAAAAAACTCATTTTATAAACCAATCGTATTTTAAAAAATTAAAATTATCCAAGAAGTTGGTTAAAACATTTTATTAGTATATTACTTAAAACAAATAGGATGTGTAATTCTTTCCATATTTAAATATTTCAAATTATAAATCATTTTTCAAAGTTTGCAAAATTTATACTATTGAAAGAAAATTAAGCTCTAAGAAATATAATCCTTCAAAACTGGATCTAAAAGTGTTAACCTTGTTCATAAAATTTCTTATTCTAATATTTTATTTTCATAAACTAAATGGTATAAAAAAATTCTTCTCGCTAAAATAAATATTTCTTTATATGTTAACTATCTCTTCATAAACAAATTGTTTGAACTTTTTATTTTATTTAACCTCATTCAAAATATGCTTAAATTATTTAGTTTTTTGACATATTTTTCACTTTCTAAAGCTTTCTCATAAAATATCTCCTTCTAATTTTTTTTTTCCATAAACTAAATGGTATACAAGTTTTCCTTTCCATAAAATATCTCGTTATATACCAATCACTTCAATTTTTATTTCACTAAACCTCATTCACAATATGCTTAAATTATTCAAAAATTAATTGAAATTGTTGATTCCATTTGATTTGGTTTTATAACACTACTACTAAATAATATCATCATGTTCTGTGAAAGAATCCTCAACCTGAAACTCTCGTGAAGCAAATCGTTGGTTGTTTAAAAAACCATTGACGAAAAAAATATAAATATAGTTGAGTGATTTATCCCTTTAGTTTCTTATTTTTTTTAAATATAATAGTAAAGTTTTCATCGACTTAATTATGGTTTTTCTTATAATTAAAATATGTCTTTCTTGAACCACTCAAATTAGAAACTTTTGATTGCGGTTAATGGTGCTAAAATTATGTGAAAGATATAATGAATCCGTATATTATATACGTAGATGTTTTTTTATATTACTTTATCAAATTAATGAGAATTTACTAAACTTGTAAGCATGAATTTTGTAATCTGCACAATATATATTCAAAAACACAATTTGAACAATGCAAATTCATAATAAATAATTTCTCATAACATTCCAACAAAATATAATGCATATACCAATAATAAAATATACAAAACTTAAAACTATACACTACACCATAAAAATATAATGACAATGCATCTATATTTAAGAACACTATTGTATTATCTGATCTACATCAATACACACCGCTGCCATATCAACTACTCCATTATTATCACTGTTTAGAACATTCTACTCCATTATTACATTTTATTTTAAAACAAAAATAACACTTCCAATGGGTTGTACATGATGCACAAAATTATCTTCATAATATTCTCTGTATAGTATTATATGTATACAAAATTTTAAATTATTTTCCACTTCATATGAAAGAAATAAATTATTTTAAATTATCCATATTAAAAATTTAAAATGAAGTTAATTTTTGAAATTGAAATATAATCTTTTATTTTTCCTGTTATCCCTATTTGTTTATAAAGTGAAAAATATTTTGAATATAAAGTTTGGAAAAAAACAAAACTCACTCAAGCCATTAATAGTTTAATTATCAAATTTCTATTTTTAACATCCATGAGAACTTCCATATGAAATTGTATTTCTACACATTTACGTCTGTTTTAAAATACGTAAGATGTCAATCCAAGTACTACAAAAACCAGTTAACTAAACTACAAAATTGTGTACATGTATTCTTCATTATCGAGAAACAGGTTGCCATTATTAAGATGAACAAAAATTCAATTCAATACAACAGAGATATCATCTTCATTGGAATAAATGTTGCCATAATCAGATACCACCCAATTTATTTTTTCGAAGAGGACGGAGGCGTCTATGAGGTTGGACTATGGGGATTTGTATTTGCTCCAAGATCTTTATAATCCACGTTGAATGTATGGGGATTTGTATTTACTCCGGGATATTTATAATCCACATTGAATGTGATGCCTTCCTCTGCCAACATTGTTGGACTACCTGTATTCCAAAATGCCTACTCATTTTTAGCGACTTTCTTAGATTCTACAAAGACCTGTAAAGTAGCAAAATAATTAATAACAAGAAAAATCATACAACTTTTTTATCATATTGTTAAGCTAATTTATAGACTCCACATTGTTAGTTTACTATGTGAGACTTCCCAAATAATATACTTCCCTCATTTGCTTGCATTACCTCTCTAATAGGAAAAGAAGAATGAGTAAGTTCTATATAAAATAATGAATCAATTTATTTAAGCTCATCTTCGATGGCCATGCCATTATGTTAATTTGTTATTTTCTAGAGTTGGTTGATGATTGAGAAAAAGTGGGTGGAAAGAATCATTAGAGTAACCATAGTGATAGATGTTGCAATATTTTTTAATTAAGATATATTATTTATTTGACTCTTTAATATGTATATTTCTAAACAATAAAGATATGTTAACTCAAAACAACCATATTAATATTATGTTATGTTCATATTTACAATTAGTCAATACAAAGAGTTAAAGAATTAACTTCATGTGTTTATTTACTTTAAATATGTATCATTATTTGAGCTTATACAATCATTATGTTAGTATTTAGTTATTAGTTTTTAAAATAATGTGAGCATTTTTTCCTAATTTTGTTAAAATAGTTTTATTTGTATATAGTTACTAATTTTTAAGATCTCTTACGTTTTTATTTATGAACTTTGTTAAAAAAATATTTACATATAAATTTTATAATTAGTAACTATTATGATAATTAGTTATTACTTTTTAGAATCTTGTAAGCATTTCTTTCCTAATCTTATTTAAAATATTTGATTTATATATAGTTATTAATTTGTAGGATATAACAAAGATATATTAATTAAACACAACCAAGTTAACGTTATGTTATGTTCATATTTACAATTAGTCGATCCAAGGAGTTAATTAACAAAAAAAAGTTTGAATTATTGATTTGTTTTACTTTGATAACAAGATCTTAGTTTATAATTATAAAAAAATCGGCATATCTTTTCATAATTTAACTTTAATCAAAATTAATATCAACTAATTTAATTTAAATAAATAATATATATTTTTTAAATAAGATATTTCTTTATTTGATTCTTTAACATGTAGATTCATAAATAATAAAGATATCTTAACTCAACACAACCGTATTAACATTATGTTATGTTCATATTTACAATTAGTCAATACAAATGGATAATTAATAAAAATTAGTTTGACTTATTGATTTTTTTATGTTGACTATAAGACGCCAACCGCGATCCCCATGAAAATTGGCGAATTGTGATGGTTTTTACTTTATTAACATTATGTTATGTTAGTATTTACAATTAGTTTTTAAAATTAAATATAATTTTTCATGACTCTTAAAATTCAATACTATACAATTTCATATATTCATCTACAACTTCATGCATTTATTTACTTTTAAAATCTATCATTATTTGAGCTTATATAGACATTATGTTTTTTTTGTAATTACAATTTTTTTTTTCGGTATCTCTTTCCCCAATTTAACTTTAACCAAAAGTAATATCCACTAATTTTATTCAAATAAATAGTATGGATTTTTTAATCAGGATATTTACTTTATTTGATTCTTTAATATGATTTCTAAAGATATATTAACTCAACACAACCATATTAACATTATGTTATATTTGTATTTACAATTAGTCAATAAAAAGAGTTAATTAATAAAAATTAGTTTGAACTATTGATTTGTTTTATTTTGATTACAAGATTTTAACCATGATCCCCTCTAAAATTGGTGAATTATCAGGGTGACTAAATTTCATCGTCAACATGGGACACATGTAAAAAGAATCAAGTAAGACACTCACAATTTTAAACCAATCGCATGGTAACAAATTATTTGTTTTAATTAAAAAAAAGTACTTTAACAATTTCAAAACTTAAACATTAAAAATTGCCATGATCAACGCTAAAATATTAGTGGTCAACAAGCGAATGAATTGCTATAATCATGCCTTGACAAAGACTAATAAAAATGTAATAATAATTATTAAAAGAATGAAAATCTTTTTCTCCAAAACATTTGATTTATTAAGTTGTTAATTTATGAAAACAAATTTTCCATCCTAGCTTTTCAAACATAAAAGTATTATAATAAACAAATTAATTAACGTTTCTAATGGATAGAAGTAAAATTATTATAATAAACAAATTAATTGACTTTTCTATCAAATGGATAAAGGAGTATTCAATTAACAAGAGAATGCCACTTTTATGTATCAAGTCATTCGAGTGATATTATTATCCAATGAGAAACACATTTCTATTAGCAAAGATTTTTTTGGTCATTTAATTTGGAAAGGGTTTTCCATAAAATATTAAAAAAAATTTTTTAAATTAAGATACATTATTTTAATAAATAAAGATAGAATTAGTAGATGATATGTAATATATTTGGCTTCTATGTAGTATATCTCGTCAAAAAAATTATTTATTGCTCTAGGTGGTGGGTTTGAGGATCTTATTTTTAATTTAATTTTACATGCATTATCATTCCTAATCAACGTTCTATGTAAATCAACCTTGCACATTACCCATATATCCATGAGGGATTTAGGTGCTCTAAGCCCTTGCTTTTTTGTTATATTTGGTGTTTTGTTATAATTTGTGTTACCCAGCCCCAAGGTATTTCCCCCTTCAATTTGTCACACTCTTTTATGAGAAACGTATTGTTTATGTGCTGCAGGTTTCCATGAGAATGTGACTGTAACTATGGTGATACCTATCTTTCTACCATTAATGTGTAGTTAGTATACACTGTCCTCCCCCTGCTAGTGCTTGATTGCATGCCCAGGAGACCCAATACTTACTTTCCAACTCCTAGATTTCACATGGAAGCAAATGGCCTCTTCTTGTTGGGATGCATGGATGGCTAAGATGCTCTCAATTCTATTGACGATACACATTTGGTTTAACTCGATTCAATTTCTCTATCCCTATTATTTCTCTAACTGTGCTTACCTCCTTCACAGGGTCTGTTTCCTTCCATATTCTAAGTTGTTGGTCTATCTCTCATGATTGTTGCACACCCCAGATGACCTTAACCTCCACTTGAGGACCCTTGAGGCCAGCATTAATGTTTCTCTTGTACACCTTGCAATTTCCTTGTCTTTACTCTTTTAGTTTGCATTTATAGATTGATTAAGCGTATATCTCATTCTGAAAGTTGAATTTGTGCTAGGTTACCACTGTGCATATGATCTCACAGAGGCTCATAGTGGCTCAATACCTATTCTTCCCCCATAAAACCTACAATTACAGGTAAGTTTCTTGGCCTCACTGGTTACAAAATTGTCTTAATTAGCTTCTTGTTACAATATAGAACCATATTACTGGGTTTTCTCGTAGATTAGTAGCTAGAATAATAATCGTTATGTTTTTGTTGATGCACTAGGCTCTCTTGAAGGTTATCTTTAGCTATCCTTAGCACCCATCAACTGTCTTGATATTTAGTACTAGTTTTGCATTCTTTTATTTGGTTTCTTTAGTTGAACTGTCTATTTTACTATGAAAGAGTAGCATAGTGCTTACTCGTATACCAGCATGATCTTATAGGTTTAAACCTGATGGCTCATGGGTCATTTTGTCTGGTATTCGCTCCTCCTAGACCAGGCCCCAGTTCCTATGTGGCTTGGTGATTTATGATGTAGTGAGTCATGTTCTCCATAAGAACTTACTTGTTTTTAATTTTTCTCCATGAGAAAAGCGGTCTTTCTCGCTGAATTTTTGGGTGTATTAATGAGGCCAATGGCTATATGCATTTATCATGCGCTACTCACTAGCATTCCAGTTTACATGGTTCTCCTTTTGTTCGGTTGTTACTTTTGTACATATGGCCATAGTGTCATGTTAATATAAATTTATATCATGGATTCCTCTGTAATTATTATTCTGAATTAAATATTTGAAGGATTGTTTGAGTACATATCATTTAGTGCATATTGTTCCTCATCTCTCATTAATTTTCTAAATAGTTGGACTATGTCTGTTTGTTTAAAGCAAAAGGATTGTCTTTATTCTTATCAATGTGCAGTTCTACAAAATTCTTTGAAATTTATATTTATATATGAGTTTAATTTCTTTATTTATATCATTATAGCATGCCATCATCAACTTGCCCTTACCATGGCCTGTCTAAGGACTAGTAATGTTACTACAAAATGGTTGCAATTAATTTATTTAAGGAAGTAGTATATATATTGCTCTTAGCCTTCTCTTTGACACTACATATTAGGCTTGAAATGAATCGTGGTGTAATCTCATAGTTTGGGTACCTTAAATAAAATTGTACATGCATAGTAATAGCTCCACCTATGTTACTAAAGCCTCTACTATCATTGTTAGCTATTGGCAGTGGTTAATATTGGGTTACTTTTGAACCATTACTATTAGATAAATATGTATTCTCTATGTATTGCCTTTTAGTACCCAACAGAGAGAACTACATTTGGTTATCAAAGGTTTCATCTTTAGTGACATGCAATTCGACTCATTTTAGTTCCAATTCATTTATTCTAGCTCCTTAGTTTTACCCCTACTTATTTCCAACAGTATGATTTCAAAATTTTAGGGTGACTATTTGCATTGGTTTATCTTACATGACTAATAGGAGTATTTCTTAATTCTCATTATACTTTCTCTGCATTTATATCATTCTTGTCAATAGTAGCAAGGTAATCTACATTTTCTACCTATGATACCCTTCTATGTGAATCCTCTAACGAAAGATATAGTCATATTTAGCATTGTTCTAGTGTGCTAAATGTATTTTTCCTCCAACCTGTAGATTGTATTTTCACTTTTCCTAATGAAGATTTCAACTGTTATCTAATGCCTTTATATATATATATATATATATATATATATATAGATATAGATATAGATATATATGAATGTAGATTGTATTTTCACTTTTCCTGATGAAGATTTCAACTGTTATCTAATGCCTTTATATATATATATATATATATATATATATATATATATATATATGAATGTTGGAATCTGTAGCATCCTACTATTCATATAACTATGGTATTATGTTTCCAAAATTCAGATTGTCTTAGTAATGTATTTTTTCACATCATCTTCTAGAATTGTTGTTATTGCTAATTGGTGGTTAATTAACCTGCAAATAATCTATTGCATGTTCTAGGATTCAGTACTAGACATAGGTTGATTACTATACGGTAGAGAAGAATACGCCAATATTATTTCTCTAAATTTATAATAGATTCACAACTAAATTCCATAATGCTACTCTACAATATTATTAAATGTTACATACTAACTTAATTCCCCAACAATATAAACATCTACAACAATGCTCTATGAAAATAACCCATATGTTAATTTACCTTCATGAACATATACCTCTAAATGGTGCACCACTATACAACTACTACTATATCACCATACATTACATCGAGCTCTACATAATTGAACTGAAATTTAAAATAAAAACATAAACCAAACTAGAGTATTGCAAAATTTGGTGCACGGAAAACTGCACCAGGAGACACTATCCTCCCAACTGTGAACTACCTCTAGTTCTCCCCCGAGCTCAATTGTAAATTTCCAGAGAATCAAAAACCTCTTGTTGATCTCCTTCAGGGTTATTTAATTCCATTTCTTCATGATAACATTTCTAATTCAGCGACATCCTACTTTTGGTAAGATTTACTGCATTCTTGCTTGGGCTTTTGCTTTTAAAGCCCTCCTTTCTCACCCATAGTGCTTTAAATGCAACCAAGCTCAATATTTTTCTACCACTGAGCTATTTTTAAGGGACTTTATCTCCCTCCCTTATCGTATCTAGAATCTTTCACATTCTAATCATGAAGAATTTTTACAATCTTATCTCGAGTGTCTCACCTGAGTGCATAATTTCCTCAAATAACTATTTCTTTCATAAATCAATTATTTACAATAATTAATCCAATTTTTTGGCTCTATTGCCATTTATTACACACTTATATGAAATAATCAACAGCTACTAGGAGATGTCACATAATTCCCTCGTTATTTTAACACCGTCCTCCATCTCTACTTTAACAAACTATGCTAATGGAAAATTGTTCGAAAGAGTTTTTGCATCTCATCTTCTCGCTCCCACGTGGCCTCCTCGAGAGTATAGCGCTTCCACTTCATTTTAATCTGAGCGACAATTCGATTCTAGAGCTTGATCTCTTGTTGATCGAGAATACAAAGAGGTTATGCCGCGAATTTTCCTTCCTACTCCACCTGTAACATTTTCCAATCAATAACATGAGCAAAATCATGTACATATTTCTTTAGTAAAGATACGTGAAAACATTATGAACTTTAATGTGACTGGGGAGAGCTAGTTGATAGGATATAGGTCCTATTTTGTCCAAGATTTCAAATGGGCCACAGTAGCGGGGTGCCAATTTTGGGTAAGAACCAGTTCTCAAGGTGCTTTTCTTAGGTTTTACCCGAATATACACATGCTCCCTAATTTTAAATTCCTTATGTAGTCTCCTTTTGTCAGCGTAACTTTTTTGCTGGTCATGAGAAACCTTAATATTATGATGAGTTATGCATAATATATGTTCCATTTCTAATAAGGCATTTGGTCCAAGGATCAATCTGTCCTCTAATTGACTCCAACTAAGAGGGGTATGGCATTTTCTACCATACAGGGCTTCAAATGGACTCATTTTAATCATTGCATGGTAGTTGTTGTTATAGGAAAATTCTACCAGATGTAGAAAATCTTCCCATCTAGTTGGTCAATCCATCACATACATTCTGAGTGTATCCTCTAAAATCTGGTTGGTCCTTTCTGTCTGACCATCGATTTGGGGATGATATGTGGTACTAAAGTTTAATTTGGTACCAAGACTGCCAAACAATTCTTTCCAAAAGTTGGAGGTGAATTTATCGTCTTTGTCAGAAACTATCATTTTAAGAACCCCATGGAGTCGAAAAAATTCCTTCATAAAGATATACGAGATTTGTGCAGTGCTAAGGGTAGATTGTACTGGCAGGAAATGGTTTTGTTTACTCAATAAATCTACCACTACCATTATGGAATCATGCTTCCTTTTTGTTCTAGGTAGTCCTATTATGAAATCCAACGAGATGATTTCCCGTTCCAGATTGGGCAAGGGGTTTAATAACTCCATCACGGTGTTGATGTTCCACCTTCACCTATTGGCACTCTAAGCATTTGCTTAGAAATTTTGCTACATCTTTCTTTATTCCTAGCCAAAAGGGTTTTTTCCTTATGTCTGTGAAAATCCTCTAATATCCAGGGTGTCCTGCATAGTATTTTCTGTGGTATTAATAAAATATCAGTTGTTTTAGCTCTTCTACTTTAGGAATATACAATCTGTTTCTATATATTAGCAATTTTTTTTGCTTTTTCACTATATCCCGGAACATTACTTTGCTGTAATTTTTCCTGTAATTCCTGATACATTGGGTCAACAACTATACCTTGTCTAAATTTCTCCCGAAACTCAGTTTTAATGTTACTACCACTAAGATTCATTAGATTATGGGGTTTTCGACTCAGTGCATCAGCTATCTTGTTCTCTTTACCTTTTATGTGCATTATGTTGAAGTCAAATTTTGTAAGAAAGGCCATCCATTTGGCTTGTCACGCATTTAAATCTGGTTAACTAAAGAGATATTTAAAGCTGGTGTGATATGTGGTTAAGATGAATTTCTTGCCTAACGGGTAATGCCTCCATGTCTTTAATGCGCGTATAACAGTGGCTTGCTCTAAATCATACAAAACATAATTTCTTTCATGTCGCTTTAGTTTTCTAGATTTGTAAGAAATTACAGAGTTTTATTGCAGAAGCACTCCTCCTAATCCCTCTAAATTGACATCCGTACACACTATGAACTCTTTGTTTTGGTCTACCAGTTTTAAGATGGGGGTTGTAGTAAGTAATTGTTTAAGCTTATCAAATCTTTGCTAGCATTCTACAGTCCATTAATAATTATCTCCCTTATGTTGTAATGAGGTGATGGGATAATCTATCTTTGAAAAACCTTCAATGAACCTACGATAATAACGTGTCAACCTCATAAAAGATCGAACAGTTGACACATCTTTTGGTATGGGCAAGTTCACCATCGCCTTTACCTTCCCTGGATCTACGACTAACCCTTATTTAGAAATAATATGCCCCAGGTACTGTATTTTGGTTTTGTAAAATTCACATTTGTTGTACCTAGCATACAAATGATTTTCCCTTAGTGTCTGTAGAACCAGTTTTAGATGCTCCTTATGTTCCTCCTCATTCTAGGAGTATATTAAGATCTCATCAATAAATAATAATACAAATCTACCTAGCAATTTGTTGAGTATGTTGTTCATTAGGAGCATAAAAGTTGTTAGAGCATTGGTAAGGCCAAAAGGTAATACCACAAACTCATAGTGCCTGTATCTAGTTCTTAATGTCGTTTTATGGACATCTTTTGGCTTAATACTATGTTGATGATAACTAGTTCTCAAGTCAATCTTTGAAAACACCGCTTCCCACTTACTTGATCAAATAAATCATTGATGCGGGCAATCGGTACTTCTTGTTTACTGTTAATTTGTTCAGCTAGTGGTAGTCTATGCAAATCCTAAAGGTACCATCCTTCCTTTTAAAAAACAACACCAGTGGCCTCCAAGGTGACACAATCGGTCTAATATATCCCCTTTCCAACTATTCCTACAACTGCATCCTTAATTCCAGTAGTTTAGGTGGGCTCATTCAGTAAGGATCTCTAGACACTAGGCCTGCAACAAATCTATAGTGAAATCCATATCCCTATGTGGTAGTAAGCTAGGAATTTCTTCAGGAAACACATCTCTGAATGCGTTAATGACAGGTAAAGTATCCAACGTTTGTTAGTGTCCTTGTTTTCTTCGTTCCTCCACCTGGACCAAATATAGCTAGCAGGCGTTCCGTACACACTTCTTCATCTGCATTGCAGAAATCTACCACACTAATATTGGCTTTAGCACTCCCTAAATAATTTGGTTCTATCCCACCTACCCTACACAACTTATTATCTTTGTCAAAAAATTTATTACGGCCCCCTACTTTTCCAGCCAATCCATTTCTATCAGAATGTTGTATGATCCTAAGGGAAGAATATTCAAATTTACCATGGTTACATATCCATGTAAGTCTAGGGGGAATTGTCTAACTTGAGTGGTTACTCTTCTCTTAGTACCTGTCGCTAGTTGTACTAACCACGCAGTCTTATATCTTTTGGTTTTAAGAGAGCATGTTTCTACTATATGGGGTCCAATATAACTCAAACTAGCCTCGGGGTCAATTAAAATCAAAATTGGTTGGCTTAGGAGAATACCTTCAATTTCAATCATGGTTGATTCATGTTTTGTCTGTCCATCTTCTAAGGAAACGATTATCTTGGGAATACTCTGGGAAATATCATTTATCGTGGTGGATTCTTGCACAATCCAAAAATTTTGTATTGATCGAGGATTGTGGGGATAATCCCTTAGCAAATGAGGCTCCCCACATCCCCATCATTTTAGAGGTTCTCGTTCTTTCCCTCCTCCATTTTTCGTCTTGTTCAAATTCACCATCCTTGATCCCACTTGAGACTATACCGAGGGGTTGGTATTTCCTTTATTAAGCTTTTTCCGCATATGATCCTTTCCAAAAAATGCAGATATGTGGGTTTATGTCGTTTTGTGCTAATATAACTTTTAGTCTTATCCCTGTTTGACCAATCTTTTAGGTTTTTCCCTTTATTATCAAACCATAGATAGCACAGTTATGCCTTTCTGACTACCTCTTCCATGGTATTTGGGTTATTAAACTTGATTTTCTCCTTATATATGGTGGGCATACAGTTCAGGAAGAAATGTATGTTTGATTTTTCTTCTTTAATTTAGGGTACATATCGCAACGTATTGGTGATTTTTGCAACAAATTCATCCATTAAAAGATTTCCTAGCCTGAGTTCATGGAATTCCTTAGCTCGATCATCATAATATTGTTCACTTAAATATCAGTTTTTAAACCATTTCTAGAATTCTTCCCATGACACAATCATTTATTCAAGCAAATGCATTCCTTTAGCTTCCTCCCACCAAAGAATTGACTTTCCTTGCAACTGATAAATAGCCAATTGTGCCTTCAAATTACTCTCATATTCATATACATAAAATTATTTGGTGACATTTAACAACCATGATTCTACATCTTCTTTTGTTTCCTCAACAAACATAGGGGGTTTGATCTTTCAAAATTATCTGTGTAACTCGAATGGTTTCTTTTTCCTACAATTTCTATGATAACTTATGGGAGACTCCCCTCCATTTTGGGGAGGTTCTATGTCATTGCCTTCTTTCCCTGTTTTTTGCACCTTCAATTCCAGTATTTTGTGACTAGACTTTTCTATCAATCCTTTGATCATTTTCTCTTGCTCCTCATTGGTTTTCAGCAACCGCTCATTGATGTTCCTCAGTTGTACCAATTCTTGATGTAAATTCTTTATAACTTCCATAATTTGAGTATTTCTTGGGGTAGGCCACTCGCTAACCCCAATGTATAATCCCACCCCTCTAGAGTTGGTTGAGGTTTCTTCTTCCATTTCACTTTACTGCTTAACACATTTACACAAAGCTAATTCATAACTTTATTTTTATTTTGTAACATTCTTGTTTAACATGAAAGACATAGAAATCCAAAAAAAATTATTATATCCTTAATAAGGAATTTTTATTTTTTTTCAACCAACCCAAACCAATCTTGCCCACTTACGAGGCTTAGTGGCATTGTTGGGCTCTAATACCATATGTAATATATCGAGCCTAAAAAAGTATTTTCTTTATTGCTACCTTTATAATGGTCAGGGTGGGTTTGAGGACTTGCTTTTCATTTCCTTTTACATGCATTAGCACTCCTAATCAATGTTCCATGTAATTAAACCTTGCACATTACCCCTATATCCATGAGGGATTTAGGTGCTCTAACCCGTTGGATGAGAAATCAAATGTTAACACCATACCTTAAGTTAGCTATATTTGGTGTTTTGTTATAATGTTTATTACCTAGCCCTAAGGTATTTTCCCCTTCTATTTATCGCACCCTTTTATGAGAAATGTAAATTTTATGTGCCACGGATTTCTATGACAATTTGAATATAACTATGCTAATACCTATCTTTCTACCATTAATGTACAATTAATATACACTATCGTCTCCTACTAGCACTTCATTTCATGCCTAGGTGGCCCAATACTTCACTGCCAACTCTTGGAGTTCACATGGGAAAACCTAGTCTCTTCTTGTTGGGATATGTGGATGGATAAGATGTTCTCAATTCTGTTGACGGTCTAGATATTGTTTAACTCGGTTCAATCGCTCTAACCATATTATCGCTTCACTTTTCAGATTTTTACCTGCACTGCTCCCATAACGGTCCAGTTCATCTATTGCTCGAGGCCTCCCACGTTGTTGGAGAACTCACCATGGAATCATTGACGCCTTTATCCTAGTATCGCACTTACTTACGGTCCGCTTCACGATTTCCAGTTTCGTTGTTGATTTTGGGACTAACTATTCTTACATCCTTCGCGAGGTTTGTTTTCTTCCAGATTCTAGGTTGTTATCTATCGCTCATGATTGTTGCGCACCCCAGATGAACTTACCCTCTACCTTAGGACCCTTCAGGCCAGCATTAACATTTCTCTTGTACACCTTGCAAATTTCCCTATCTCTACTCTTCAAGTTTGCATTTATAGATTGATTAAGCGTGTATCTTATTTTGCAATTTGGATTTATGGCAGGTTACCACTGGTAACTTTTCGGGCCTCACTGGTTACAAAATTATCTTAATTAGCTGCTTGTTACAATATAGAACCATATTACTGGGTTTTCCTGTAGTTCAACTGCTAGTAGAATAATCTCCGTGGTTTTGTTGATGCACTAGGGTCTGTCGAAGGTTATCCTTGGATATCCTAGCACCCAACAACTGTCTTGATATTTAGTACTCATTTTGCATTGTTTTATTCTTCTTTCTTTAGTTTAACTGCCTATTTTACTGTGAAAGAGTAGTATAGCACTTAATCGTATACATGCCTGATCTTATAGGTTTAAACCTGATGGTTCACCGGTCATTTTGTCTGGTCTTCGCTCCGCCCGGACCAGTCCCTAGTTCCCACGTGGCTTGGCAATTTCTGATGTAGCTTCTCACGCTCTTCATGAGAACTTGTTTTTAATTTTTCTCCATCTAAGCAAAGGGGTATTTCTCTCAGAATTTTCAGGTGCACTGGTTTCCTGTATTAATGAGGTCGATGGCTATATGCATTTTCCATGTACTAGTATTAGTATTTTAGCTTACATGGTTTTGTTGTGGTTGGGTTGTTACATCTGTGCAGATGGCCATAGTGTCGTGGAAATATGAATTTATATCATTGATTCCTATGTGATTATTGTTCTGAATTATGTGTTCTGAATTATGTGAAGGATTGTTTGAGTACATATCCTTTAATGCATTTTGTTCCTCATCTCTCATTAATTTTTTTAATAGCTAGACTATGTCTATCTGTTTAAAGTAAAAGGGTTATCTTTACTCTTATCAATGTCTTGTTCTACAAAATTAGTTGAAATTTATATTTATATATGAGTTACATTTCTATATTTGTATCGTTGCAGGTTTCCATCCTCGACATTCCCTTACAATGGCCCATTGAAGGACTGGCAATGTTACTACTGTATGGTTTCAAATAATTTATTTAAGGCAGTTGTATATATATTTCTCTTAGCCTTCTTGTTGATGTTGCATATTAGGCTTAAAATGAATGGTGGTGTAATTTCATAGTTTGGGTACCATAGATAAAATTGTAGAGGCACACT
This sequence comes from Pinus tabuliformis, assembly GCA_031772625.1. Classification (NCBI taxonomy): domain Eukaryota; kingdom Viridiplantae; phylum Streptophyta; class Pinopsida; order Pinales; family Pinaceae; genus Pinus; species Pinus tabuliformis. The sequence continues at coordinate 1,153,529,950 of CM062804.1, read as the reverse complement.
AACAACTCTAGCTATGTTAATAAAGCCTCTCCTTGTACTGTTAGCTATTGGCAGTTATTAACCTTGGGTTACTTTCTAACCAATAATGTTAGAGAAATATGTATGCTCTACGTATTGCCTTTCAGTACCCAGCAGAGCAAACCGTGTTTGGTTATCAAAATTTTCATCTTTGGTGACTTATTTTACCACTACTTATTTCCAACAGTATGATTTCAAAATTTTAGGAAGACTATTCTCATTAGTTTATCTTGCATGACTAATATGAGTATTTGTTAATTCTCATTATACTATCTCTTCATTTTTATATTCTACCTGTGATACCACTGTACACGAATCCTCTAACAAAACCTTCAGTCATATTTAGCGTTGTTCTAGTGTGCTAAATGTTTTTCCTCCAATCTGTGGATTGTATTTTCACTTTTCTTGATGAATATTGCGACTGCTATCTAATGCGCGTATATATATATATATATATATATATATATATATATATATATATATATATATATATATATATAATAGAATCCATAGAGTACTTCTATTCATCTAAATATGGTATTATGCTTCCAAACTTTAGATTGTCTTAATTAACCTGTAAGTAATCTATTGCATGTTCTAGAATTCGGTACTAAATATAGGTTGCTTACTATACGTTGGAGCAGAATAAGTACATATTGTTTTGCTGAATTTATAATAGATTCACAACTAAATTCCATAAGGCTACTCTGCAATTATACTAAATGTTATATACTAATTTAATTCCCAAACGAATATAAACATCTACAGATACCTTGAAAATCCCAGCAATGCTCTACCACAATAAACCATCTGTTAATTTATCTTCATGAACATATACCTCTAAAGAGTGCACCACTATACAACTACTACTATATCAACATACATTACATTGAGCTCTACATAATTGAACTGAAATTCAAAATAAGCAACATAAGTTAAACAAGAGTATTGCAGAATTTGGTTGCACGAAAATCTGCACCAGGAGACACTATCCTCCCAACCATGAACTGCCTCTAGTTCTCCGTTGATGATCCGGATTTAAACAGGAATGCAACAAATTACAAAGATAACCATAAACACAAAGATGCAGTGGAAATACTACTTCATTTCATTAATGGTAAAATACTAAAATATGATTACAAACAAGAATGGAAATAAACCAGCTAGGGCGATGGTAGCTTATCTCTGAGAAGAGACGTGGCGGCTACATGCCTCTGAACTGCCTTACAATGAGACTCAACGGCCTTTCTATTATTGAACAATAAGAGAAAACCAACAACCAAAACCCTAACCCGACGAGATGTAACACCAAGAGTCTATGGGCCCCGTTGGGGTGAGTTGAACAACCAACTTCCTGGGGTTGTGACTTGGTCATATTATCTCCGTTTGACTTGCATGATAACTCGTTGGAAATATCTCTCCGAGGACTATGACCCAAAAGGCAATTTTAGATTGAAAATCATTGGCGGTAGGTTTCCAAAAAAATGTCATTTAGGGCCTCAAAACGGCTCCGGAAGTTTAGGACCTGAAACTGCTAAAAATAGTAAATTGTGCTACAGTTAAGGAAACTGAAAAACTAAAAGAAGCAATGGTGGGGGTCCAAGTGGAATTGGCGTGTGGCCACCAATATTCACCTCGATCACCCGAGCTCAATTGTAAATTTCTAGAGAATCAACAATGTCTTGTTAATCTCCTTCAAGGTTATTTAATTCCCTTTCTTCATGATAACATTTCTAATTCAGCGGCATCCTGCTTTTTGTCAGATTTACTATTTCTTGCCTAGGCTTTTGCTTTTAAAGCCTGCCTTTCTCACCCATAGTTCTTTAAAGGCAACCAAGCGTAGTCTTTTTCTCCCACTAAGCTATATCTAAGGGAGCTTATCTCCCTCCCTTATCTTATCTAGAATCTTCCAAGATTCTAATCATGAAGAATTTTTACAATCTTATCTCGAGTGTCTCATGTGAGTGCATAATTTCCTCAAATAACTATTTCTTTCATAAATCAATTATTTACAGTAATTAATTCAATTTTTTGGCTCTATCGCCATTTATTACACACTTATATGAAATAATCAACATATACTAGAGGATGTCACATGATATTATCTATTCAAAGATGTGGGCAGGAGGTTGTCTTTCAACCATTTACATTTTATATTTTAAATGTGAGTGATTTATGTTTTTTTTTCCTTTTTCCAAATGTTATAATACATCATCATTATTGGAAAAAGGCATAGAGTCACTTAAATTTGTGTTACATGATTAGCTTTGTTAGCCCTCATTTTAGCTCTCGTTAAATTTCATGACATCTCTCGATAATTGTGGCCACAAATGTGTAGTCCTTGGCATTGTTAACATGTGTATGTAAAATGAGGCATACTTTTGGGGAACGTATTCTACTTATTCAAGGCATGTGGAAAATATTTACTACCCCTTTTTTTACAAATCATGTTGATTCTACCTAGCACAGGAAATGGTTGTAATGGTTGTAACACTCTTCATTGGTTCAAAATTATGGCGTTTTTAACAAGTTATCATAATAGGTAGAAAAAAAATGAAAGAACTACATGAAAATAAGGTAGATGATCAACATCATAATAAAGTGTTTCACTTACATTCATTTGTTTCCATTTTTCTAGAATAAAATGAAACACTTAAGAGTAGCTTCTAGAGAACTCTTATTGAAAAAATATAGAGTCAACCATGGGAAATTATTTCTATAATCTTGCTTAAGAGTTTTAGGAGAATATACAAGATTATTTGAATGAGGAAGTTGAGTCCTTTTCTAACTCCATAAATGAAATTTTAAAGAAGAAAATTTGCAAGCGTTGAGTGATGGAAAATGTACGCATTTACTATTCAACTCATCATCCTTTTCCTTTATTCTTATCCTTTCTATATCTCAATTCGCTAATCTATTAAGGAATTATGGTAAGAAATGAAGGAATTATCTGCAGTTATGATTTAGATAATTATTACCTTTCTTTATGCAAGAAAACAACAGAAGGGAAAAATGTTGTTCCCTATGAAGGAAGAACAAAAATCTGTAAGCTAAGGAAGGAACGCGGCGGTTGCAGATAAGGCCAAAAGCAAATCAGCAGAATCAACGCAAGAAAGGAAATGATGTCTGAAGGTGGAAAATTGTTGCGAATCCCTTAGGATCGAGAGATCCTAAGGGATCACGTTTATCATTTATGTTTTTACGCTTTCCTATTATAAAAGGAGATGTTTTGTAAGAAGGAAGGGGAGGAGGAATTTATGTATTATTGAAATTGTAATTGTAATTATAGACTCTCGTTGTCGAGAAGAACATGAATATATTGTAATGGTCATTTAGTTTGATGATTAATATATAAGTAAAGTTGTTGTTCCCTCGTGTTTCCTGAAGTAACTTAGCAGTGTTTGTTGATGGCAAAGGGCCTGGCCTCTGGTGGATTCAACTGCTTCTCTTGTGTCATACATTTCCAATTCTCGCAAGTGTGATGGTTTGATAGTATTCTTGCTTTCTGTGATTTTATCACTGCATTTTTTATTATTTTCCATTGTTGACATGATCTCTTTACTTTATATAATTTGCAGTATTTTCATTGATTCACTTTACTTTCATTTCAGATCAAGTTTCTTAGATAAATATTCCTTTTGATATAATCAATTGTAAAGAGTATTAACTATCGTTGTTGAAACTCTCAGATTGATATCATTCATTGTTTAGATTAATTACTGAGGATTGGGTTTGATTTAGACTAAATCAGCTAAAAAGGGATGAGTTATCATGATTGTACTCTCAACTGATGTTGTTGTTACTTTGATGAATGTAAGATTTGATTTCGTTAAAGGATTGAGTTTTCTTTAATTGCAATTGGAATTTACTAGATGCATTTATTTACTCTTGTATTTAAAAGATCTATATTGCATTTTAGGAAACATTACTCTCCGAGTTAAATAGCATCCACATACTGTGTACACTCTTGAAATAAGAAGACTTGCCAGGATTGATAATTAATGTGAGGATAATTAGGAGTTTTAAAAGGCACCTTTTATCGACCAACATTTTGGCACCGTTGCCAGGGAGAGTGTAGCCATTTCTAAAGAGTAATGTACATCAAATGATTATTGTTGAAGAAGAATTAGGTATTGAAAATAGAAGGTAAGAACCTACTTAACAAGCAAGTAAAGTGCTTGCTCCTCCCCCCTCTTTTTAGCATAATTACAAAACATTGAAGTAGGTATTTGCTGCTTATCTGTTGAGAGAGAACTGGGTATTAAAAATGAAAGGTAAGAACTTGCGTACGAAGCACATAAAATGCTTACTCCCCCGCCTACTTTTTAGCAGAATTGTTAGGAACTTAGGGTAGAGATAAACATTTGAATTTTCTGCATGAATGACTAAGAAGAAAAAACCCAAAAACAATCCAATTCAACTACCCAAACCAGACAGATCTAAGGGATTGGTGACCCTTGGATGATCAACATTCATAGACGACATCTTAAAGAAAGTCGAATCTCAGCCATCAATAGGTCCCAGAAATGTTGCTTCTAGACAACCTATTGTCTCCCTTTGGGCCGCAGGCTCACCATCTGTAGCCTATGCTGAGGTCCATAGCAAAACAGTAGGGACTAAGAAGAGTTTTCAAGAAATTGAAAATTGATGCCCAATTTCCTCACAAGAAGGGAAGTCTTGTAATAATCGTGAAGGAGGAGGAGAAACAGGGGAAACAGAGGAGCCAAGATCTCCTCAGGTAGTAATTCAACAATGAACACCTAGTATCCCAGACCGAGAGAGTGTTGTTAAGATCGTTCCCACCCCTTCTAATCATCCTAGGAATAACTCTCTAGAGATCCCAGAAGGGTATTGACATATATTTGATCAAATGGGAAACAACCCACAAGCAACCCAGACCTCTACATTGACACAGTTGTCAACGCACCCATGAAAGCTATCCCTCTCCAAAATATTCCCACCTTTCATGGACTAACATCAGAGGATCCAGATGCATTTCTGTTTGAATTTGATGTATTATGTCGGGGTCATGATTATACCACTGACCCCCGAAAACTAAAACTGTTTCCCTCTACATTAAAAGGAGCAGCCTTGTGATGGTTTATGGAATTAGGTAGGGGCACAATAAATGATTGGGATCAAATGAAAACCGCTTTCCTTAAAAAATATCAGGACTATTGAAGATCTAGGGAATCGAAAGATGAAATATTCCAAATGGTAGAAAGACCCAATAAAACGTTAGAAGAATATGTGGAATGTTTTCAATATAACCTCCAGCGGTCTCCCTATACAACTCTGCCTTTGCCTGATAATGTGCTAAAAACTACATTTATTAAAGGGATGAAAGAACAATGGATAGAGACATTAAATATTATGGGTAAAGGTGATATATATCAAGAAGAGTATGCTAACGTTATTAAATTGTGTATCAGGTGCTTAAGAGGCAGTACGAGATTGAAACTAGCAGAACATGACATGACCACCAAGGACAATAAAATCTCTAGTGGAGGTTTAACTTGTGCAGAAATTGGCAACCTGCTAGAGGATTTCAAAACAGATATTTTGGGAACTCTTACAATGCAATTAGACATTATGCAAGCCAAGCAAAAGCAAGTTGAAGCAGAACAAAACTTGGTGATATTTTGTCCTAGATGCAGGAAGAAGCATTGTCACAAAAAGTGCCCACTAGATATGGTGTAAACATGATCCATATGTACTAAATATCATGCCACAGAAAGCTACCATCACTCCCAGGGTTAAAATCAGTCTATAAGGAGGCAGAGGAAGAAACAAAACCAATCTACCTGCTAAATCAGTGTCCCCAATGGCAACCACGACAAACAGGTATGCCTACTGATCCATCTTCTTTCTTTCAACCCTCGCAATATAATTCGCAACAATACCGAGGAGCTATGTGGTAGAACCAACCACCTTTTTCCAATTGGTCACAACAACCATTCTCTATGCCACCTTGGCCCAACCAATCAAATCAAAATAACAACTGGCCAAATTCCTCTTACTTCCCATTGTTTTAGCAGAATAATGCATATCAATCTCAATGGTCACCCTCCACTTCACAGAACCAAAACTGGTAGTTAAGCTAGAAAAGACCTACAAACCAACCAATAGGAACAATCCCCCTACCTCAACCTACACTGCCAGCACCCTACACATTGCAACAAAACCCTCAGACCAACCTATGACCACAGCTCCCAGCCCAACCCAAACTGAACCCCAATAACAAACGAGTTCAATTTGTGCCAATTATTAAAGGGCCAGAGCTAGAAACTAAGTTGAGGGAGTGTAATGAGCTTCAATTAAGGTCTGGATGGATAATATAATTAGAGGGGGATAAAAATATACAAATTGAAGACCCATTACCTATAGAACAAGTACCACAAGTGGAGAATACGGTTAAACAAAAAATTGACGATCAAAGGATCACCTTTTCTCCACCATTCCCAAAGATATTAATTATACCCCACTCAATCGAATACCTTGATTTTGGTGTTCTGCGAGAATTGAAAAATTTGTGTGTAAAAATACCTCTCCTCCAGACTATTCAAGACATTCCAATTTATGCAAAAGCTATTTAGGAATTGTGTTCGAAAAAACCAAAGAGGAAAATAAAAACAACCCCAATTGTCCATGTAGTCAATACTTTATCTGATTTACTATCAGGCAAAGAAACACCCATAAAATATGAGGACCCAAGAAACCCTATAGTCACGGTGCAAATAAATGGGTGCTCCTTCCCCAATGCATTAATCGACCTAGGAGCAACAATCAATATTCTTACAACAACAACTTGTCAAAAGCTTGGCATTACATCCTTGGACCCAACCACGACCTTGTTGGAACTGGCTGACTGATTTGTAGTCAAACCAGAAGGCACATTATAGGATGTAATGGTGTCTATAGATTTTTGGGAATACCTAGCATATTTTCTGATCATCAATCCTAGAAACCGGCTCAATGGACATCCCCTAATTCTAGGTAGACCTTGTCTAGCAATCGCGAATGCTTACATAAGCTGTCAAACAGGCAGCATAACTATAGCAAGAGGAAGCAATGTGAAAATTTAGCCTTATATCCTCTAGCTTAGCCAAGTTTAACAATAATAAAAACCAGAAAACAACTTGTATCATATCTAACTGAAAACATTAGATCACTGCTAACTATAGAAGATGCTCTCGAATTCAAGGATCAAATAGAAGATGATATCATTAACACTTACATTAACCAACCAGATTCCATATCCCATCCAAAATGTTACATGATCGAAGCAACCCTCGATAACGAAATAGAAGAAGATCCCTTAAAAGATATTAATAACCAGTCAATACCAACAACTTTTGTTTATAACAGCAAAACCATAGAAATTGGGCCAAGAAAAGCTTTAAATATTAACAAAAACCTGACTGTTAACCAGGAGCAGAAGCTTGTTCAACTTCTGAGAAAATATAAAGAGGCATTCGCATGGGATTACCCAGACATGAAGGGGATTGATCCCCAATTATGCATGGACCACATCTATACAGAGAAAGTGTTAGGCCCCTATACTACTAGTGTAACCCCTTATTGTTATTAGTACAACCCACTTATTATATTGATGTACCCATGTAGTGCCCATATTGTTACTCTTGTGCCCCATAGAAGCCCGCTATTATTATTATTGTTCCCTTACATTATTATTGTTATGTCGACTTTGATTATGTTATGACCCCTTAGACTCCTATATATAGACAGGAGGTCTTTTCATTTGTATCATCCAAGAATTGTTCATTTATGTAATGTAAAGGAGGTTTCCCCCTCGAAGAGGCTGGATTCTAAGGTGTTGATCTATCTTTTCTATATTTTCTTGAGCTGGTTTCATAACATTTGGTATCAGAGCTTTGGATTCTAGGGTTTTGCTGCTCCAAACAAGTCCTCGTGGCATTTTCGCTATAACATTTTTTTTGCGACGTTTCAAAAGCTAAAAACAAAACCCATTTGATAAGACATTGCGTTGAATCTGGGGTCTGAATTTCAGATCTTTTAGCGCTAAATTTGTGGAGATATGATCTGAGGAAGTTGGTCTTTTTGCAGACTCTTGAATTACATTCCAAACAGGTGACCTGGGGAAAATTGTCATAACTCTCTCTCTGAGCATCGGATTGAAATTTCGTAAGAGGGTACAAAAAGGGGACGGACTGTAGTTTCTTTTAGATAGCCTTTAGAGCCAAAGGTCGAAACAGTGACACGTGGCACTTCATACAAGTTTGCTCTTCTAGAAAGGTCTATAATCAAGTCATCTTGGGAGATTGTGCATAACACTTTCTTGGAGAATCCAATTTGGATCAGACTGGTGGCATTGGAAAGAGGACACAGAGGGCTACTACAAGTTGCAATTTCATAACTTAAAGATCTGAGAGTACAGATTTACAGTCGTTTCAAGATCGAGCTCATAAAATCAAGAAAAAGCAAGATGAGGAAGTTTGATGGCAAGGATCCGGTAAATGGGATACTTCAGATGGAGCAATATTTTGATCTACATGGTGTACCACTGTTACAAAAGGTATGTATTGCATCTTCATATTTAGAACCGGATCAATTTTTATGGTATGAAGGGCTTTGTTCTCATAAATAACTTGTTACGTGGTCAATTTTCACGAAGGAAATGATAGCACATTATGAGGATACAAAGAGCAACACCTTCTTTAGTGCAACACCACAAAAATTGGAAAGAGTAAAAGGGCTTTGTGACATAGTGGAAAGCAAAATTATGGAAACCAGGAAGCATACTTGATGAGCCCCAAATTTGGTAACATTTTGGGCTCATTTGGCCTACTTACCCTTGCTCAACCCTTCATTTTTTATCACTTATGCATCATTTCTTAGTATATTCATGCTATTTGTAGGAAGGAGGGCAGTCACTATTCCTAGGTGGCTAATACATGTTTATTTCAGGTTTTTTGAGATTAAATGGAGCAAAACTACGCAGATGGAGGCAAGGAGACAGCCAAGGTGGCATTGCGGTTTTGTAGGAAGGTTGTCCACAGCCTTGAATGGCCTTCCTTGTGATCTCCACCCCAACTCCGAGCTCCAACAGCTATCACCACCGAGCTAGAAGGCAGCCAACGGATTCTAAGGGAACAACAGTTTACTTTTAGTTGGTCAGCCAAGCCCCACTAATTTAGGAGGCCAGCTTGGCCCTCATAATGTATAAATATTGAGGCTGTAGCCTTCGATGGGGACTTTTGAAACTTTGTTGTTTATCCTAGACTATGAGCTGATAGCTCTGTTTTGCTTTTTGTAAGCCATTTTTGGCATGTTATCATACTTTTGACTATTATCTCTTAATGAATAAGCAGGCAGATTTGAGGCAGCTCTGAGTTCTTAAAGGAGCTTAAGCTCTCAGGGTTGGGCCCAACCTGAGAGCCTAAGGCTTCCTTCATTGTATTGTTACTTTCCTTTCAGCATTTCATTTCTTTTCCTTTATATGCACTTGGAGCACAGTTTGCCGAGTTGGATTTCTTGATGTGATTAAGTAGGTTAGTTTTATGGATAAAGTGCTTTCAGTAGTTTAAATTAGAGTAAGGGGATTAGAATTCATCAGAGCTCCAAAAAGGTTGATTGCACACTCACTTCCACCTCTGTTTAGAGATTGGGAGTGCAGACCGTGCCAACCACCAAAAACACAGTTTTACATGTTCATGCAAGCTTTAACGTAATATTTCCGTTTGTAGGAGTGTCCATGCATTTAGATCTTGAGCAATAACTCTTTGTTTCAGCACCATGCACGATTTTCCCTTAAAAACGACATTGTTGTTCTATGGTTTTATAAAAACAGTTAGAATAGGTTGATGAATTCTCGGTTTTGTGCAAGACACGGGTGATTTGTTTCATTTACACTGCGCAGCACCACTCTATCATTTCCTTATCCTTCTAAGCCGTGCCTAAGCCATCTACTTATCTCCCAGTTAGATCATTTACCTCCCAACTCTTCTGTCATCCACGTTGTTTTATCTTTTCGGCCTTCCATTGCCTCTACCCTCCTCTAGATCAACCAGCTTTACACACCCCCTCTCCATCTCATCTCTCTGTCCATAAGCCATCACAAGCTCCCCTCCTACCTCTCTATCCACCCATACAGCTCATTCACTCATCCATCACCCAAAAATCCTATTGCAGAACATCCTGTAGAAGTTAGCAGACTTCCTGTAGAAATCCTGAACTTCCTGTAGAATCCCCTGCAGACATCCTGTAGAAGCTTGCAAACACGGTTGCCAGGCATCTGAACTTTGTGAACTTCTGTGGAATGATGTTAGGGATCCCTTAGACCCTCTCTGAGCCTTCCTGACCTCTTCCAAGCATTTCCCTCCTTGATCTATCCCTGCACAGTCAAGACCCAGTAAGAAGCACAGTCATAATAACTCCAACAACTTGAGCAAAAATACAAAAACATGTTCTCTTCAGATGAAAGTGGTTTAGACACATGCATCTCATCTCAATAGAAGTAATGGCATCACTTTTAGAAGTTGCATTCCCACCCTTGCATCGTAAGGATTAAGCTGGTAGAGTTAGGGTTTATTAGGGTTTCCATGTTTTGTTGGCTTTCAGTTCATTCTTGCAAAGTAGGTTAATTTCCTTTGGGATAGCTTTCGTTCATCACTTAAAAAGCTTCTTCTGAGAACATATAGAATTTGGCTTGAGCCCTAGCGGACTTGTGCCAGCTGACCAAGTGACAGCTGCGACAAGAGCTAGTACTTGTCCATATAGCACCGTCGCTTCCAAGTTTGTTATGAACTACCGGGTTGATAAAATTAAAGAAGGAAGCTCCAGGAGTTGTAGCATTATTGCTACAATACTGGAGCCCACCATATTTTTGGTGTCGTTGCCGGGGAAGCATCAGAGTATTTGTAATTGTTGCTTTTCTTCTATTTTTCTACTCTTGCCTTCTGCCAAGTAGTTTATTTCATTTCCATTCTGCAAAAGTAGCATAGACATTTCCCGCTTTCATAGATTAACATTTCAATTCCGCAATTTCATTTTTGCAAGCATAGATTAGCATTTCAATTCTGCAAGCGTAGACTAGCATTTCCATTCCTGCAATTTCATTTGAGCAAAGTAGATTAGTTCTTTCCTGCTTTCATTTCAATTCTGCATTTTCATTTCAGCAAGATAGTTAGTTGTAGATCAATCTGTTTCAGTTTTTGCAGGTACTAGAGAAAAAAACAAAATCAATCAAAAGTCTTTCCATTTCATGCCTCGTAGGAATCGAGATAAAATAGGCAAATTCTTACCCAACACCCCCACCACATCACTGAGTCACCCTTCTCTCTTCTTTGGTGACAGTGATCCAGAAGAACCTATAGGTGAACCTCCTGAGATATACTAAGATCCTATAGCAGAAGAAGAATTAGAGACCATCCCATCTGAAGCTATGGCTGACAATAGAGGAGAAGATGAGAGAATAGAAGGTGCCTTCCCCATCCGAGAGACCAATGGAGACATGAAAATGAAGAACATTAGCCCCTCTGCTTTACCTCACTTCCATGGACTGACTACTGAAGATCCTGATACCTTCCTGTTTGAGTTTGCTGTCCTTTGTCGAACCTATGATTATACTGAAGATGAGCAGAAGCTGAAACTCTTCCCTTCAACTCTTAAGGATGCAGCATTGCGCTGGTTCATGGGCTTACCTGGGAACAGTACCACCACTTGGGCTCAGATGCAGCAAGCTTTCAATACCAAGTACCGGGACTACTGTTGGTCCAAGGAAACCAAGGGAGAAATCTTTCGGATGACCATGGGAAATGATGAGCCCTTAGGGGATTATGAGGAAAGGTTCCAACTTAGCTATAAACGGGCCAGGTGCACAATTGACCCTGAATCCCTCAAGTTGGTCCTGCTCCGAGGAGTCCCTGAAGACCTCTTAGATACCCTCCACACGTTAGCTGGACGAGATATTTACCAACTGCCTTATGAGGACATAAAGACTGTGTTTAGAAACCACTCTAGGGCAGCCCGGAAACGAGGTAGAGGAAACCTCCTCTTAGCTGGTATTCCTTTCTCCAAACATGAGTTTGCAAATCAATTAGAGGATCTCAAAAGTGAGGTGAGACAGACCATTTCCATGCAGCTTGATACATTCATGATCCAGCAGAAGAAGGAAGAAGCTGAGAGGGCCTTGGCTATCTTCTGCCCTACGTGTACAAGGAGACACCCTAAGAATGAATGCCCATTGCATTCGGTTGAAGTATGTTTCGTTTGTGGGGAGGACCATCCCACAAATCAATGTCCAACCTTACCTGGGCTTAAAGCCATGTATCAAGGGACAGAAGCCCCCACCGAACCTCTCTATTTCCTCAACCAAAGGAGGCCACAAGGACCTAGACCTTACCAGCAGGGGATGCAAGGGGCACCCCAAGCTTATTACAGCCCCAACCAATCTACTCCTATGCCTTCCTGGGGTCCCCCTGCTCATCCTTCCTGGTCTGTGCCTCCTCCATGGTCTTATCCACCTCAGTACCATACTCAAACCACTACTCATTCATATCACTCACATGCCCAGCCACAGCCTCAGTGGAATGCACCTCAATCGGGGTGGAGGCCCCAGTACAACACTCCTCCCGCCATTTTGCCTCCACCACCAGTTCAACCTCAACCATTACCTCCTGCTCCTCCAAGGCAACCTCAAATGCCTGCTCAACTGAACCCAAACCCCAACAACAGACAGGCCCAGCAGGTATACACTGGGGAAACATCATGCCCTACCTATGCTGTGGAGATCCAGGAGATCAATCTGCGATCTGGGAAGACTCTTCCGGATCGCCAACCTCCTTCCCCAGAAGACGAGGAAGACAAACAGGAAAGTGAACCAAAGGCTATTCCACCCTTTCCTGAGAGACTAATAGCCACCACACCACCCAACCCAGAGGATGATGAGCTTCTGGGAGAGCTCAAGCAGTTGTGTGTGAAAATACCACTTCTCCAAGCCATCAAAGATGTACCGATATACAACAAGCTGGTTAAGGAAAAGTGTTTCAGACACCCAGGCAGGCAAAAGAGGGATGCTTCAACCATCAATGTCATAGGACAATTGTCTGACCTTATGTTGGGACAAGTCATCTACCCAAAGTACCTAGATCCTGGGAGTCCTGTAGTAGATGTCCACATCAATGGCACCATCATACCTCATACCTTGATTGATCTGGGGGCTGCCATTAATGTGATGACCAGGGATACCATGCTCAAACTCAACCTTCAGGGTTCCTTGAGGAAGACCTCGACAGTCCTACAACTAGCAGATCGCTCCACCGTGACTCCCGAAGGGATTGTGGAGGATGTCTTGGTCTCTGTTGACTCTTGGGAATATCCTGCAGATTTCATGGTGCTGCAACCAAAGGCAAAGCTCACTGGATATCCTCTTATTTTGGGAAGGCCTTGGTTAGCCACTGCAGATGCTTACATAAGTTGTCGTGCAGGAAACATGACCATCAAAAATGGTCCTATGTCCAAGTAGCTAGTCCTATAACCTCCTGCCCAACCCTCATTAGAGCATGACTTACCACTTTGGTTGGAGGAAGGAGAAGAGGATGAGGTGTACTCAGCACCTTTGTGCACCCTAGACACCACTAGGGGAGACCCCCCAATCGAGGATGATTTGATTGAGACGTTGATCCAGAATCCACCTCCCAGCGCACTGACCTTAGAGGAATTGGTGGAGGATGCCCAAGCCAGCACCTTAGTGGACCTTTGTGCAACCAACCCTGTCACTCCCAGAGTCAAGAATGTGGAGTTCGGCCCTGAGAGAATGTTAAAGATCAGCTCCTCCCTATCTCCTTCCCAGGAAAAGGAGCTGTCTAGTCTGTTGGCCAGTCATCTAGATGCTTTTGCTTGGAGCTATAAGGAGATGAAAGGAGTCCATCCTTCGGTCTGTACCCATCACATTTACATCAAGGAGGATTGTAAACCGGTTAGGCAACCTCAGAGGAGGATGAATCCAGCCCTTAAGGACATTATCAAGGAAGAATTGCAAAAACTGTTGGATACCGGATTCATTTACCCCATCTCAGATAGTGAATGGGTGTCCCCTCTGGTGTTGGTTCCCAAGAAAAATGGGAAGTGGAGAATCTGTGTGGACTACCGAGAACTGAACAAAGCTACCAAGAAAGACCATTTCCCTCTACCTTTCGTAGATCAAGTGTTGGATGGACTGGCAGGAAAGAAGTTTTTCTCTTTCCTAGATGGGTTTAGCGGATACAACCAAATCCAAATCAGCCCGGAAGACCAAGATAATACCACCTTCACTTGTCCTTGGGGTACCTTTGCCTACCGAGTTCTTCCCTTTGGTCTGTGTAATGCTCCTGCTACCTTCCAGAGAGCCGTTTTGAGCATCTTTTCTGAGCTGGTCCATGATGCGGTAGAAATCTATATGGATGACTTCACTCCTTATGGGTCCAACTTCAAGGAAGCATTGTCCAATCTGGGAAAAGTCATAACCAAAAGCATTGAGATGAACCTGTCCCTTAGTCCTGAAAAATGTGAGTTCTTGATGACTGAAGGGACCGTGCTAGGCCATACCATTTCTTGCCAAGGGTTACAAGTGGATCCTAACAAAATTGCTCTCATCAAGAAGGTTCCACCTCCCCAAAAGGTAAGGGATGTTCGGAGTTTCTTAGGATTAGCAGGGTATTACAGAAGATTCATTAAAGACTTCAGTAAGCTAGCCTCACCGTTGTTTGGGTTGTTGGCAAAAGATGTGGAGTTTAAATGGACTGACGATTGTCAGAGGGCCTTGAATGAATTAAAGGACAAGTTGGTGTCTGCCCCAATCTTTAGAGGTCCAAACTGGGCCCTACCTTTCCACATCCACACTGATGCCTCGAACAAAGCCATAGGGGCAGCCTTAGGACAAGTTGAGCAAAAACTTCCCTATGCCATTTACTTTGTCAGCAAAAACTTGTCCAAAGCAGAACTGAATTACACTGTAACTGAGAAAGAATTCTTGGCTGTGGTCCATGCACTGAACAAGTTCCGACATTATATCACTGGCTATCAAACATTTGTACATACTGATCATCCTGCAATTAGATATTTACTGAACAAACCAGATGTGAATGCTCGTATTATTAGATGGTTACTTTTGTTACAGCAGTTTGATTTGACTATCGTTGACAAACCAGGTAAAGAAAATGTTGTTGCTGACTCTTTATCTAGATTGGATCTATCTGCAGATGAGGATGGAACAGTGGATGACCAGATGCCCGATGAACATCTGTTTGCTATCTCAGTACTCTCTCCATGGTTTGCTGATATAGCAAACTACCTTGTTTCAGCACAGTTCCCTCCGCATCTATCTTCAAGAGAGAAGAGCATAATCATCAGAAAAAGTGCATCATTCACTTGGATCGGGGGCAACCTGTTCAAGCTGGGCCCTGATCAGATCTTAAGGCGTTGTGTAAGGGAGGAGGAAGTCTTTGATATCCTCCTCACCTGTCATGATGGGCCTTGTGGAGGACATTTTGTAGCAAAGGGGACTGCCTTCAAAATCCTGCAGGCAGGCTACTATTGGCCCACACTTCATCAAGATGTCAGAAGGTATATCAGCCAATGTGACCGATGCCAAAGAATGGGGAAACCAACTCAAAGGGATGAGATGCCTCTCCAACCTCAAGTGACTCTTGAGCCATTTGAGAAGTGGGGTATGGACTTTGTGGGTCCAATCAACCCTCCTTCGAGGAAAAGGTCTTACATCATTGTGTGCACTGACTACCTGACAAAGTGGGCAGAAACTAAGGCAATCAAAGCAGCAACAGAAGAAAAGGTGGCTGAGTTCTTAAGAGAAAACATCTTCTACAAATTTGACTACCCAAGAGAGCTAGTCACCAATCAAGGAAGCCAGTTCACATCCAACTTAATTGAAGACCTACTAGCTCATCACAAAATCAAGCATAGGGCTTCCACCCCCTATTATCCACAGGAAAATGGGCAAGTGGAAGTCACCAACAGAGCACTGGAAGGGATTTTGACTAAGGTGGTGAGCAGCAGTAGGAAAGATTGGGTAGATTGCCTGGTTGAGGCCACATGGGCTTACAACACCACATGGAAGACCACAACTGGCTTCACACCTTATGAGCTGGTCTATGGGAAGAAAGCTTTGTTGTCCATTGAATTTGAATACAACACTTTGAGGATGGCAGCTCAGCTGGACCTAGATCTCAGCCATGCACAACAAGAAAGGTTATTGCAGCTGAATGGACTGGATGAGCACTGAATGTAGGCCCTCCTTCACTCAGAAGTGGTTCAACTTCAGAGAAAGGTGTGGCATGACCAACACCTCAATGACAAGCAATTCCAGCCAGGAGATTGGGCACTGTTGTATGACTCCAGGCACAAAGATTTCAAGGGGAAGCTGAGAACCAGATGGCTGGGACCATATGCAGTGGAAAAATGTCATGACAATGGATCTGTTCTTATTCGGACCATTCATGAGGAGTCCATACCCATGCTTGTCAATGGGCATCGACTGAAGATCTACAGGAAACCTCTCTCAAGACAGGAGTTCATCAAAACTGAGGAGAAATCAGTATTGGTCATAGAGAAGGGTTCTGCCTCTACTTTGGGCATACCCTGAAAGATCTAAAAAAAAGAAAAAAAAAAAAAAGAAAAAAAAAAGAAATAAAGATCCTTGGGTGAAAACCTTTCTGAGGTTCCCAAGGCAGGTGGTAGGGATGAAAACCTCATTGAGGCGCCCCTATTGTCTTTCAAAAAAAAAAAAAAAAAAGGGGATTTGAAAAAGATCCTTAAGTGAAAACCTCTCTGAGGCGCTTAAGGCAGATGGCAAGGGTGAAAACCTCATTGAGGCGCCCCTGCTATCTTTCAAAAAAAAAAAAAGAAAAAAAAAGAAAAGAGAAAATAAAAAACAATAAGCAAAAAAGATAGGGACAGCAAGTTTATAATGTGGAAATGCATGCAGGTTGCAGGTGTTCTATGAAGGAGAGGAGGCCTCTCAACTCAAAGTCAAGGATCCTTATCATGCTACCAGGAGACCTCACCAGCACCTCCTCCAAGAATACTCATCTTCTCCAAGGTATGGGCACGATTTCATCACAGCTTAGTCTTCTACAGGAAGTTACAGACTTTCTACAGGAAGTTACAGACTTTCTACAGGAAGTTCTGTATTTCTACAGGAAACTTCCTGTAGAAGTTCGGGACGGCCCAGAATTCATTATGTGAGGAGATCTAACGACCAAGGTCCGGTATGGACGCATGCAAGCTACCATCTTCTCCCTCACACACTGTTGTCACCTCCTTCTACCACCCCTGTCAACATGCAATAAAGATACCTGCACAATCAAAGCAGATCATTGAGTTATAAAGAGAAAGCAATTTTTAAATGAAAAAATGCTGAGATGCCATGCCATACCCATCCCAACTATCCAAGAGCCCTATGAGCGTGATCGTGAGGCTACTGTCTTCGTCGTGCAGCATGCACCCGAGGAGGAAAAAACTGCTACAGGACATCCTGCAGGAGTCCTGTAGCAGTTAAGCCAACTAGAGTGTACACCATTCCATCGCCTACAACATGCAAGAATAACGCAGGCACATGCAGCCGAATCATAAAATTCATCGTCAGTGGCCTGTGAAAAGGAACCTCCGGGCCTGTGCAATCAAGCAGCAGCAAACAAATCTACTCATCATCGTCCAAAAGCCCAAAGCATCATGTCGCGGCCGCACAGGTAAGTGCCTCGCCCTTTCTTCCGTCAAATTGCATGAATTCTACTTTGAAATGTTTGGAAGTGTGAAGTGAATGGGTTGAGCGGTCATATGGCCATTCGACTGGCCACATCGACCAGTCAGTGGTCTAGTCGGATGTGTGAATGGTGGTCGTGGCAAAAGGAACGGGCAGTGCACACGTGAGAGCCATCCAGTCGGGGAGAAACGAGTTTTAACAGAAATGACGGCGGCGGATCTGCGGGGAATGATGCGGCAGTAAGGGAACTTGCAGAAGAATGATGGAGTGACGTCATCCAACGGTCCGGCAGGGACAGCACACCCCTGCGCCACGAATTCCGCCGGATTCAAATCTAACCGGCTAGATTGCCACCCCACGCATTTATCATTCACCGTTTGAAAGTCGAGTGAGCATCCGGATTCCTCTGAAGCTCGACACTCCAAGTCTTCGGCCGTTCGAACGCCTGTTAAGCAGCACAGAGAGCGCAGACCCACTGCAGTATCCTCCAGAATTTGTGCACTGCTTCTACAGGAAAGCTGCTTCTACCGGAAATTGGGTTCCTCACGTCAAAAGGTGGCGGATTAAAAAGGTAAGCATGAACCTTCCATGCAATTGGTTTCGAGGGTGGCAGAGTTGACGTTCTACAGTCTGGTCGTAAAAAAAAATTGCAAGTATTGTCTGTCGTTGCATGAATTGTCGTCCTACAGGATGTGAGTTATAATTAAGTCATGTTAAGGTCATCGGGAGATAAGTTTTCATGAATTGTATGCGTGGCAGAGGCGTAATTCTATGCTCTGTCCCAGTAGGCCAATTTTCTTCTGCACCCGCCACCTCCAGCTAACGCAACAATTTTTCACCATGCCGGGTGGTTTCATCAGAAGGGAACCAACCGACTCAACAAAGCTAAGAGAAAATCCTGAGGTGGTGGAGCTGTTCACGCAAGCACAATGGATGTCGTTTTGCGACAAATTGCAGGGCTATGACAATGAGGTGGCAGAGGAGTTCTTGCAAGCTCTGAAGCCGAAATCCAAAACATTGGCCACTGTCAACTTCAGGGGTTTGAGTCTCAGACTCACTCCACAATTTATCAGCCGAGTTACTGAGCTCCCAATGGGATTACCATGGGATAAAGAAGAGAGGAAATTGGGCCAGAAGGCTAAGAAAGAATTCTTTCCACCAGAGGAGGAATTCTCAGAAGATAAAAACGGGGTTTGTAGAACCAGCTTACTGCCACTTTGGAGTGAAGTTAGCCTTCAGATTATGAAGTACATCACCTGCGAAGGTCAGTTTAGCATTGTCTATGGGTACCATTTTCGGTTACTCACGGAATTAAGGCATCAGATGGACCTACCTGTAGAAAACAAACTAAGTATCCCTACTTTCTACTACAGTCTATGATTGAATGTGCCACCAAGTTGAAAGAAGGCACACCACACCAGGTAGCCCACCATGGACTCATTAAACTCCTCATGGAGGATGCGCTCCACACATACAAGTTTCCTCTCTCAAGGGAAGCCTTCAGAAATTTGACCAAGGATGGTGATATAAAGATGCTGACCAAAGAGCTCGGTTCATCTAGCAGTGAGGAGAAGGATTCAGTGCCCGCAGGGAAGAAAGAAAAAGGCCAGAAGACCACGACCACGGAGAAGAAGAAAGAGCAAAAGAAGAAACAAGAGAAAAGGGGTGCCAAAGTGAAGGATGACACACCCATGTTGACGGCCAGAGAGAAAATATTACAAAGCAGAGTGGACAAGGCTGAGCAGGTCCACATTAGCAAAGGCACCTCGACAGCAGCCGCAACCAAGTCAAAAAGTAAAACACATGCAGCAAAACAAACTAAAGCGGTGCCACCTGTTTCTACAGGAAAACCGAAACCGGCTTCTACAGGAAGCCCGAAATCAGCTGGAAAAGGGTCTTCTACAGGAAGCCCTGAGAAAGCGAAACCCAAGGAGAAGAAAGATGACATTCTTGCAAGGGAGGCAGCAGCTGTGCTGGCCGCCCTCAGTACACCTCCTAAGCCAAAGGAGAAGAGAAAGAGGGAGACCCCTCTATATTTTAAAGCTAGAAGAAGTGTGAGAATAAAGACGGGCAAGCCACAGCCTCCGTCCAGCAGCCCAATCATTATCGAAGATGCCCCTACTTTGCCCAAGGAGAGGTCCCCCTCAAAGATATCAGTCACCTATGAGAGGGGGAGCCCGAAGAAAACTACTTGGAAGGATAGGTTGGACCAATTGGCCTCGAAAGCCCGACTACAGGATGCTGAGGATGCTCTACAGAAAACCTTAGCCCGGCTTAAGGAAACAGAGAGAATGGGAGGAGAAGCACCCTCATCACCACCGAGGGAGGGCGAAGTAGAGCCACCAAAAGAAGTAGAGAAAGAGCATATTCCAGAGCCTAGCCCTCAGCCAAGTCTGAGTTCATATTACAAATTCTTAGAGGCTGGCAAAATTATACCTCAAAAATTCACTGTGCCACTGTTTTTTGCATTGGAGGAAGAGAGAGTACGTACACACACGTGGATGAAAATAGCCAAGTCAAAGGGTGTGGTGGACATAGGTCCCTTGCAGGAGCAGCTCAAGGAGGCCAGAAGTGAATTGGCCATGGCTAAACACGTGGCAAATTGCCAACGAGTGTTCCTATAGGAAGAAAACAAAAAGCTTAGATTGCAGCTACAGGAGCTGAGGATAGGAACAGGTACATCCTCTGGGGACACCACAACAGAACAACAAGGAAAAAAGGAACTGCACACCGGTCTTGGGGAGCGAACCTTGCATCTACAGGAAGCAGAACAGCAAGCACAAATTGAGGTGCAAGCTCTCAGACAACAGCTGCAGCAGAAAGAGGCACAATTGGCCTGCATGGCCAGTTGGGCCATGGATGCTATACAATGCAGACAGCCGGCCAAATCCTATGGCCTGTACCTGAAAGACCAATGGCTGCAATTTCAAATCAATACCTTGGCGCAAACGGGTATCTCTCAGCTCCAAGACCCGCAGCAATTCACTGAATTATGCAGTACCAGCTCATCAGAGGATAAGGCCAAATTAGCGGAGTTCTACCTCCATAATTTGGCCCTGCCTAATGTAATTTCATGGGATCCCAATACGGCCTTGGGAGATATGCAATTAATGGCATTGGCCTCATGGTTGAACCATGAGGACAAAAGAGCAGCAGAAACCAAAACGGTCATGAACCGAGAGCTGAATGAGCCATTGCTAATTAGACCAGAACCAGGGGATCCAGTTGCACTAATCTCGGCACACCAACACTTGTCCACTGACCCTCAAGCTTAATTGAGATATATGGATCAGTAGGCCCAAGCCATAGCGCATTTTGAGGACATGGAGAGACTGTTAGGAGACAATGTTGTCCAAGCTTGCACCCGCAGATGGAATACATTGGCCCACAGTCTGAAAATCAGAGAGTATCATACCCCAACTCGGATGAGGGAAGCTCTAGTACGGGTGGCCCTCTATAAGAAATCCATGCAAAACCTCTGGGCCAGCTGGATTGGCCTCAAGCTAAGCCCACCACTGCTGCTAGGATTGATGGAAGGCAACACAAAGAAAGATGATAATGAACAGTGGGAAGAGGTGAACAGAAAGGCTGGGTTCCATATCAGCAAGGAGGACACTACTATAGAGGCTTGGGATGTAAGGGTGGCAGTAAAGGAAATGAAGGATGAGGAGCTGGACTAGTTGCTCAAGGATGAGCAAATATTTTAGCTGGGGGGTGATGATGAGCCCCAAATTTGGTAACATTCTGGGCTCATTTGGCCTACTTACCCTTACTCAACCCTTCATTTTTTAGCACTTATGCATCATTTCTTAGTATATTCATGTTATTTGTAGGAAGGAGGGCAGTCACTATTCCTAGGTGGCTAATACATGTTTATTTCAGGTTTTCTGACATTAAATGGAGCAAAACCACGCAGATGGAGGCAAGGAGATAGCCAAGGTGGCATTGCGGTTTTGTAGGAAGGCTGTCCACAGCCTCGAATGGCCTTCCTCGTGATCTCCACCCCAACTCCGAGCTCCAACAACTATCACCACCGAGCTAGAAGACAGCCAACGGATTCTAAGGGAACAGCAGTTTACTTTTAGTTCGTCAGCCAAGCCCCACTAATTTAGGAGGCCAGCTTGGCCCTCATAATGTATAAATATTGAGGCTGTAGCCTTCGATGGGGACTTTTGAAACTTTGTTGTTTATCCTAGACTACAAGCTGATAGCTCTGTTTTGCTTTTTGTAAGCCATTTTTGGCATGTTATCAGACTTTTGACTATTATCTCTTAATGAATAAGTAGGCAGATTTGAGGCAGCTCTGAGTTCTTAAAGGAGCTTAAGCTCTCAGGGTTGGGCCCAACCTGAGAGCCTAAGGCTTCCTTCGTTGTATTGTTACTTTCCTTTCAGCATTTCATTTCTTTTCCTTTACATGCACTTGGAACACAGTTTGCTGAGTTGGATTTCTTGATGTGATTAAGTAGGTTAGTTTTATGGATAAAGTGCTTTCAGTAGTTTAAATTAGAGTAAGGGGATTAGAATTCATCAGAGCTCCAAAAAGGTTGATTGCACACTCACTTCCACCTCTGTTTAGAGATTGGGAGTGCAGACCGTGCCAACCACCAAAAACATAGTTTTACATGTTCATGCAAGCTTTAACGTAATATTTCCATTTGTAGGAGTGACCATGCATTTAGATCTTGAGCAATAACTCTTTGTTTCAGCACCATGCATGATTTTCCCTTAAAAACGACATTGTTGTTCTATGGTTTTATAAAAACAGTTAGAATAGGTTGATGAATTCTCGGTTTTGTGCAAGACACGGGTGAATTGTTTCATTTACACTGCGCAGCACCACTCTATCATTTCCTTATCCTTCTAATCTGTGCCTAAGCCATCTACTTATCTCCCAGTTAGATCATTTACCTCCTAACTCTTCTGTCATCCACGTTGTTTTATCTTTTTAGCCTTCCATTGCCTCTACCCTCCTCTAGATCAACCAGCTTTACACACCCCCTCTCCATCTCATCTCTTTGTCCATAAGCCATCACAAGCTCCCCTCCTACCTCTCTATCCACCCATACAACTCATTCACTCATCCATCACCCAAAAATCCTATTGCAGAACATCCTGTAGAAGTTAGCAGACTTCCTTTAGAAATCCTGAACTTCCTGTAGAATCCCCTGCAAACATCCTTTAGAAGCTTGCAAACATGGTTGCCAGGCATCTGAACTTTGTGAACTTCTGTGGAATGATGTTAGGGATCCCTTAGACCCTCTCTGAGCCTTCCTGACCTCTTCCAAGCATTTCCCTCCTTGATCTATCCCTGCACAGTCAAGACCCAGTAAGAAGCACAGTCATAATAACTCCAACAACTTGAGCAAAAATACAAAAACATGTTCTCTTCAGATGAAAGTGGTTTAGACACATGCATCTCATCTCAATAGAAGTAATGGCATCACTTTTAGAAGTTGCATTCCCACCATTGCATCATAAGGATTAAGCTGGTAGAGTTAGGGTTTACTAGGGTTTCCATGTTTTGTTGGCTTTCAGTTCATTCTTGCAAAGTAGGTTAATTTCCTTTGGGATAGCTTTCGTTCATCACTTAAAAAGCTTCTTCTGAGAACATATAGAAGTTGGCTTGAGCCCTAGCGGACTTGTGCCAGCTGACCAAGTGACAACTGCGACAAGAGCTAGTACTTGTGCATACAGCACTGTCGCTTCCAAGTTTGTTACGAACTACCGGGTTGATAAAATTAAAGAAGGAAGCTCTAGGAGTTGTAGCATTATTGCTACAATACTGGAGCCCACCCCTCACAACTATAAATATGGAAGTGTTGTTTCTCCTAGCCTTCTACAACCTACAAGGGTTACACCACAACAGTTGGAAGAAAAAAGAAAAAAGGTCTATGTTACAATTGTGATAGCAAATGCATTAAAGGTCATAAGTGTGCTGAGAAGAAATTATTTTACATAGAATATGAAGAGGAGAAAGAAAAGGTTCTAGAAACATCAAAAGAAGAAGATATATGCCAGGACCCCACCCCAGAGAAAGAAGAAATGAATCAGACCATGTTTTGTAAAGCATTGGGAAGAATTACCACTCATCAAACTCTCAAGATAGAAGGACATATCAAGAAGAAAAAGGTGCAAGGAGTGAAATATCACATTGACAAAGAAGAAATGAATCCAACCATATCTTGTAATTCATTGGTCGAAATTACCACTCCTCAAATTATCAAGATAGAAGGACATATGAAGAAGAAAAATGTTCAAGAAGTGAAAGATCACATCGAGCATCAAGAAATGAATCTGACCATATCTTGTAAAGGATTGGAAGAAATTACCACTCCTCAAACTCTAGAGATATAAGGAAATATCAAGAAGAAAAAGGTTCAAGAAGTGAAAGATCACATCAAGAATCAACAACAAGTTCTCCAAATTTTAAAGGATAATGCCACTTCGGTGAAAAATCAAACGAAACAACAGGTACATCAACATTGTAGTGAAAAATGTTTTGATGTAGGTGATTGGGTGTTTTTACTACTACATCTCAAGCAAGCTATTTATGAGAAGGAAACGTTGGTAATACTACATGCACTTAAAAAATGGCGACCTTACCGAATGGGAAGACTCTTCAAGGATTAGGATGTGGAAGCATTGTTTTGTGCTATTTCTATTATCCAACTAGATTGGATAAATGAAGCAAGGGATGAATGGAAGAAGGACGAAGAAGTATGGCCACTTATTCAAAAGTTGCAAAAGATCCCAATTCAAACAATATTGCCAGAAATTGAAGAGGAAGGAAAAATCATATTGGAACCTGGGGCAGTCACAGAAACAAGAACCTGATAGCTACGAAATCGATCAATTTTATAGTATCTCATCAAGTGGAAGAACTTACCTGCTGAAGATTCCACATGGGAGGACAAGAATTTTATACAGAAGCATCAAGAACTACTCAAGCATTGAGAACAATGCTTTTTGAAGGAGAGGGGCATGTTAGGCCCCTATACTACTAGTGTAACCCCTTATTGTTATTAGTACAACCCACTTATTATATTGATGTACCCATGTAGTGCCCATATTGTTACTATTGTGCCCCATAGAAGCCCACTATTATTATTATTGTGCCCTTATATTATTATTGTTATGTCGGCTCTAATTATGTTATGACCCCTTAGACTCCTATATAGAGAAAGGAGGTCTTTTCATTTGTATCATCCAAGAATTGTTCATTTATGTAATGTAAAGGAGGTTTCCCTCTCGAAGAGGCTGAATTCTAAGGTGTTGATCTATCTTTTCTATCTTTTCTTGAGCTGGTTTCATAACAGAAAGATGCCAGGCCCATTCTACAACCTCACGGAGGTTAAACCCTCACCTTAAAGATATTGTTAAAGCTGAGCTACAAAAATTGTTAGATGTAAATTTCATCTATCATATATCTGAGAGATATTGGGTCTCTCCATTAGTAGTGGTGCCTAAAAAGAATGGAAGGTGGTGTATATGTGTTGACTATAAAAAGCTTAATAAAGCAACCCAAAAATACCATTTTCTCCTTCCGTTCATTGACGAGGTCTTGGACACAATGTGCTACAATCAAATTCAAGTTGCCCCTGAAGACTAGGATAAGACTACCTTTACCTACCCTTGGGGGACATTTGCTTACTGGGTATTACCTTTTGGGCTCTGCAATTCACCTGCCACATTCCAGAGGACTATGCTCAACATTTTTTCAGATCTGATAAATGGAGGGGATGAGGTGTACATGGATGACTTTACACCTTATGGAGATGACTTCGAGCCAGCATTATAAACATTAGAGAAAGTTCTGCAAAGATGCATTGCTACCAGGATCTGTTTAAGCCGTGAAAAATGCCACATGATGATGACCAAGGGCCTCATCTTGGGTCACTATATCTCAGCAGCTGGAATCCAGGTAGATCCAGCAAAAATTGAGATAATTATTTTAATACCTATCCCTTCCACACAAACTGAGGTACGTAGTTTCCTGGGATTTTCTGGCTATAATAAAAGATTTATAAAGATTTTTTCTCACATTTCTGCACCATTATATGCATTAACAGGAAATATGTTATGAAACCAGCTCAAGAAAAGATAGAAAAGATAGATCAACGCCTTAGAATTCAGCCTCTTTGAGGGGGAAACCTCCTTTACATTACATAAATGAACAATTCTTTGATGATACAAATGAAAAAACCTCCTTTCTATATATAGGAGTCTAAGGAGTCACAATATAATCCAGCCGACCTAACAATAATAATATAAAGCCACAAAAATAACAATAGAGGGATTCTATGGGGCACAGAAATAACAATATGGGGGTAATAGGGGCACAACAATATAAATAAGGGGTATAACTACAATAGTAATGGGGTAATCACTAGTATTATAGGGACCCAACATGCCCCTCTCCTTCAAAAAAGTGTTGTCCTCAACGCTTGAGTAGTTCTGGATACTTCTGCATAAAATTCTCATCCTCCCATGTGGAATCTTCAGCGGATAAGTTCTTCCACTTGATAAGATACTCTGAAATTGATCGATTTCGTAGCTGTCGAGTTCTTGTTTCTGTGACTGCTTCCGGTTCCAATATAATTTTTCCTTCCTCGTCAAGTTCTGGCAATATTGTTTGAATTGGGAGCTTGTCACCTATAACCTTCTTTAAACATGAAACATGGAAAACTGGGTGCAATCGAGAAGCTGCAGGAAGCTCCAATTTGTATGCCATAGTACCAATCTTTTGCAACACCTTGTACGGACCATAATACTTTGGTGATAATTTATTATCCTTCTTAGCTTGCTTTAGGGACATTTGCTTATATGGTTGTAGCCGTAGGAATACCCAATCACCTACATCAAAACTTCTTTCACTGCGATGTTGATCTGCCTGTTGTTTCATTCTATTTTGTGCCAACACGAGGTTATCCTTTAAGAGTTGGAGGACTTGTTGTTGATGTTCGATGTGATGTTCCACTGCCTGAACCTTAGAATTTTCTCTTAAATATGATGTGATGGATGGTGGTTGATACCCATAAAGTGCCATAAATGGGGTCATTTTTGTTGCTGTATGGAAGGAAGTGTTATACCACCATTCAGCCAGAGGCAACCATTTGACCCATTGTGTCTGTTTATCAGATACAAAGCAACGAAGATATCCTTCCAAACATTTGTTTACTATCTCAGTTTTCCCATCAGATTGAGGATGATAAGATGAGCTATGAGCTAACTGAGTACCAAGACAAGAAAATAATTCTGTCCAAAAATTTCCAGTGAAAATGGGATCTCTGTCACTTACAATAATCTTTGGGTTTCCATGTAGCTTTTGAACTGTTTCCATAAATGCAGTAGAAACTGTACTGGCTTTAAATGGATGTGATAATGCACAAAAGTGTGCATACTTGGTAAGTCTGTCAACTACCACCATGATGACACTCTTTCCCTCAGACTTGGGTAAACCTGTGATAAAATCCATTGAAACCTCCTCCCAACGTTGGCTTGGAATGGATAAAGGTTGTAATAGACCCGGTGTCTTAATTGTTTCAACTTTATTTTGCTGGCAAACCAAACATTCCGCCACAAACTTTTGAATATCTGATTTAAGGCCATCCCAAAAAAATTCCTTCTTAACCCTGTGGTAAGTTTTTAAAAATCCTGAGTGCCCTCCTAAGGGAGAAGTGTGCAATTCCATAAGAATCTTTTGTTTTAGCTGGGAATTCTTACAGAGGTATAAGCGATCTTTGTACCATAACGAATCATTTTGCCAGCTAAATGTATCAGAAGTACTGGAATCTTGTTGTAGCTTTCGAATAAGTGCCCACACTTCTTCGTCATTCTTCCATTCCTCCCTTGCTTCGTTTATCCAATCTGGTTGGATAATAGAAATGGCACACAACAATGCTTCCACATCCTCATCCTTTCTTGAGAGTGCATCTGCCACCACATTTTGCTTCCCTTTTTTGTAGATGATTTCAAAGTCATAACCCAACATCTTTGTGACCCACTTTTGTTGCTCTTCAGAGGATAATCTTTGTTCTAAAAAGTATTTAAGGCTATCATGATCCGTTTTTACCTTGAAGTGTCTTCCCATTAGGTAGGGTCGCCATTTCTTAAGTGCATGGAGTATTGCCAACATTTCCTTCTCATAAATAGCTTTGCTTAAAAACTTTCCCTTGATTGGACGACTTTCAAAAGCAATGGGTCTTTCATCTTGCATTAGAACAGCACCAATTCCATTTCCTGAAGCATCACATTCCACAATAAAGGTTTTTGTGAAGTCCGGTGTAGCTAAGACCGGTGCTTGGCACATTGCCTCTTTAAGATGTTCAAAGGCCTTTGTTGCTTCCGGAGTCCATGAAAATGAATCTTTCTTCAATAATGTTGTTAGAGGTGCTGCTATTCTCCCATAATTCTTAACAAACTTGCGATAATACCCTGTCAACCCAAGAAATCCTCGCAGATGCTTTATGGATGTGGGGATTTTCCATTCCTTAATGGCTTTAATTTTGCTAGGGTCTACCTTAACTCCTTCATGAGATACAATATGACCCAAATATTCCACCTCCTGGACTCCAAAGAAACATTTGGATCTTTTTGCATATAATTGTTTCTCCTCCAATAGTTGTAGCACCCTGTCAACATGTTCAACATGATCCTTCCAAGACTTGCTGTAGATTAGTATATCATCAAAAAATACTAACACAAATTTTCTAAGGAATGGTTTGAAAATTGAATTCATCAAACCTTGAAATGTTGAAGGTGCATTGGTAAGGCCAAAAGGCATGACCAAAAATTCATAATGACCCTCATGAGTTCTAAATGTCGTTTTCGGAATGTCTTCAATCTTCATTCTGATTTGATGATATCCCGAACGAAGATCCAACTTGGTGAAGTAAATTGATCCATGCAATTCATCCAGTAATTCATCAATAACAGGAATGGGGAACTTATCTTTAATAGTGAGCTTGTTGAGCTCCCTATAATCTGGACACATGCGCCATGATCCATCCTTCTTGTGCACCAATACTACTGGAGCTGAGAAAGAACTTTGACTTGGTTGAATTATACCAGCCTCTAGCATTTCTGCAACCATACGTTCAATTTCACTTTTTTGGACATAGGGATATCTGTACGGCCTGATGTTTGGAGGAACACTTCCTGGAATCAGATGAATAGCATGATCATGATCACGCATAGGTGGGAGACCTTTGGGAGTCTCAAATACCTTGGAATGATTGTCCAGGACTTTTGGAGATCTGGAGAAATAGATGATTCCAATGTGGAAACATCTAGCGAACATAATTGTGCAATTACACCTCTTTGCTCCTTTTTTAGAAGCTTTGTCATGCCATTAGAGCTGATTATCTTTCCTGGTTTCCCTGCAATACCCCTTAATTCAACTTCCTTTCCTTCCGTAGAAAATTTGATGAAAAGTTCTTGAAAATTAAAAGCTATTGTACCCAAGGATTGTAGCCATTGGACTCCTAGTACAACATCAGCACCTCCCATTGGAATGGAAAGCATTGGGCTAGTCAATACATATTCTCCCATGGATAGCTTGATATTATGGCACTTTCCAGAGAATTTATTGTTCCTCCATTTGCAATCATCACTTGACACTCTGGTGCTGGATATAGGAAGCAATTCAATTCTTTTGCTACCCTACAATGAATAAAATTGTGGGTGCTTCCTGAATCAATCAACACTATTACCTTTTTCTTCTTGATTTGTCCTTCTATCTTGATGGTTTGAGGAGTGGTAATTCCCGCCAATGCATTACAAGATATGGTCGGATTTATTTGTTCTTCATCTAGGCTTTGTTCCTGGAGTATATCTTCTTCTTTTGACCTTTCTTGCTCCTTTTCTTCTTCCTCTTCACAATCTATGTAGAATAATTTCTTCTCAGCACACTTATGACCTTTAGTGTATTTGCTATCACAACTGTAACAAAGCCCTTTTGCTCTTTTTTCTTCCAATTGTTGTGGTGTCAACCTTATAGGTTGTGGAAGACTAGGGGCAACAACACTTCCGTCTTTATAGTTGTGAGTGGTATGCTTCCTGGTTGCCATAATTTTGCTTTCCATTTTTCTTGCTAACCTGAATGCCTTCTCTAATGAATCAGGTTCCCAAAGGCGAACATCATGTTGGATATTATCCTTTAAAGACCCTATGAACACATCAATCCTATGCTCCTCTGGAATATCTTTTACCCTTATGTTCAATTTTTGGAACTCCTCAATGTGCTCCATTACTGAACCCTTTTGTTTGAGACTTATCAATTGGCTAAAAAAAGTGTTGCTTTTTGTATCTTCATAATGTGCTATCAATTCTTCCGTAAAAATTGCCCAAGTGATAAATTGTTTACGAGAGAAAAGCCATTGATACCATACAAACTGATTTGGTTCCAAATATACAGTTGCCATACGTACCTTTTGTGCGTTTTGCACATTATTGAGATCGAAGAATTGCTCCATCTGTAATATCCATGTGGCGGGATCCTTGCCATCAAACTTCCTCATATCGATTTTTGGAATATGGTGATTCTTCGATCCAACATTAGCATCTATGGAATCATGATTAACATTTCTTTTGTTCTCATCATGAGTTTCCTTTACTACCTTTCACCATTAGTGACCCTTTCTTGTAGCAACTTCTTCAATTCTTCCATGTCTGTCTTCAAATCTATCTTCAAATCTGCCATGTCTCTCTTCAAATTTGTCTTCGAATCATCCATCTTAGCTTCCATGCCCTTTATCTTAGATTCCACGCCATTTATCTTAGATTCCACACCACTTATCTTAGCTTCTGTTAGCTTTTGTGAGCGTGACATTTGTTGCACTTGTTCTTGTAATTTTGATATATCATGTAGCATTTCTTCCTCTTCTTCATGAGTCATGCTAGAGCTTTCAGGTTCCTTACTAGGTGTTTGCATTTTCTTTCCTTGGGGCATCCATTACTGATAATAATGCTTTACTATGCCCTTTGAATTCCGTTAAACCAAGCTTACACAAAAATTAAAAAAAAACTACACACCTTTTTTTACTTTATAGAAGCCTGATATTGAATCTGATGTATCTCTGTAATTTCGGATCATCAAGTTCTGAAATTGCTACCCATAGTAGCCTTATGTGTCCTATTTCCAATGCCACAAGTCTGAGCCAAATTGGATTCTCCAAGGAAGAGTTATGTGAAATCTCCCACATTGACTTGCTTTTAGACTGGTTATGTAGAGAGAACTTGTACGACGTCCCATGAGTCACTATTTCAACCTTTGAATCTAAAACACATATAC
The DNA here is from genome assembly GCA_031772625.1 of Pinus tabuliformis. Lineage (NCBI taxonomy): Eukaryota > Viridiplantae > Streptophyta > Pinopsida > Pinales > Pinaceae > Pinus > Pinus tabuliformis. The sequence goes on along the minus strand of CM062804.1, from coordinate 1,153,498,901 downwards.
AAGAAACTACAGTCCGTCCCCTTTCTGTACCTTCTTACGAAATTTCAATCCGATCCCCAGAGAGAAATCTATGACGATTTTCCCCAGGTCACCTGTTTTGAATGTAATTCAGGAGTCTGCAAAAAGACCAACTTCCTCAGATCATATCTCTGCAAATATCACGCGAAAAGCTCTGAAATTCAGACCCAAGGTTCAACGCGATTTCTTCTCAAATGGGTTTTTTTTGCGACTTCTGAAACATCATAGAAAAAAATTTTATAGCAAAAATGCCACGATGACCTGTTTGGAGCAGCGAAACCCTAGAATCCAAAGCTCTAATACCAAATGTTATGAAACCAGCTCAAGAAAAGATAGAAAAGATAGATCAACGTCTTAGAATTCAGCCTCTTTGAGGGGAAACCTCCTTTACATTACATAAATGAACAATTATTTGATGATACAAATGACAAAACCTCCTTTCTATATATAGGAGTCTAAGGAGTCAGAATATAATCCAGCCGACCTAACAATAATAATATAAAGCCACAAAAATAACAATAGAGGGATTCTATGGTGCACAGAAATAACAATATGCGGGTAATAGGGGCACAAAAATATAAATAAGGGGTATAACTACAATAGTAATGGGGTAATCACTAGTATTATAGGGACCCAACAAAATATCAATTTCATTTGGACTAACAAAATGGCTTGTATCAATAGCACCAGTATTACGGGGCGCAAACTGGGATCTGCCATTCTAGATTTCATCCAACGCTTTAGACACGGCCATTGGAGCAGTTCTCAGCCAGGAGGAAGATAAGAAGCCATATGCAATATACTACATCAGCAAAAATCTATCTCTTACTGAATTAAATTATACCGTGACTGAAAAAAGAATTTTTGGCTGTAATCCATGCTATCAACAAATTCAGACATTATATAATAGGATACCCTGTGGTTTTGTATACTCCTCACTCTGCTATTAAATATCTAGCTAATAAACCTGTTACAAATGGAAGAGTGACAATATGGTTGATCCTTTCGTAGGAATTCAACATAACTATCAAAGATTGACCAAGAAAAGAAAATGCAGTCGCAGACTTCCTTTCACCAATGCCAAAAACAGACAACTCGGCAGTAGTAGAAGACCAGTTCCTGATGAACACTTATTCGCTATCACCCTGAAAACACCATGGTACGTGGATGTCGCAAACTACCTAATAGTGGGAAAATTACCCATGCACCTAACGCCTAATGAAAGAAAACAAATAGTACAGCATAACAATCGGTTCTCCTGGATCAGACGATATTTATTTCATACAAGGGCCGATATGCACATTCGAAGATGTGTAAGGGAAAATGAAGTCTTTGACATCTTGAAAGCTTGCCACGATGGGCCTTCCAGTGGTCATTTTGTAGACTACAGGACTGGTCACAAAGTCTTACAGACGGGCTATTATTGGCCCACCATTTTTAAAGATGCCAAGAAGTTTGTCTAGGCATGCGACAGTTGCCAAAGAATGGGATTCCCTGGGCAGTCTAATGAGATGCCCCTACATCTGCAATTAGTCATTGAACCTTTTGAATGATGGGCGTTAGATTTCATTGGTCCAATAAACCCATCATCTAATGAAAAGACATACATACTAGTCGCAACAGAATATGTGACTAAATGGGTGGAGGTAGAAGCAATACCAAGGGCAACAGAGGACTCGGTAATCCACTTTCTTTTCCAACTATTTGTGCCATATGGTTTTCCTAGAGAAATAATCACAGATGTAGGGCCACAATTTATAGGGCATACGATTGCTGCAACATTAAAGAACCATCATATCATGCATAGAATCACAACTCCATACACCCGCAGGCAAATGGCCAGGTAGAAAGCACCAATAAAGTAATCGAGGAAATATTCACAAAGAGAGTTTCATCACATAGACGTGACTGGGCCACCCAATTGCTAGAATCCCTATGGGCATACCACATGACATGGAGAAATACCATGGGATATTCCCCATATCAGCTAGTGTTTGGGAAAGAACCTATCTTCCCCATCGAATTTGAAATCCAGACATTGAGGACAGCTCAGGAGGTAGGCTTGGACTTAAATGAAGAACAGATTAATAGGTTCCACCAAATCAATGAATTGGATGAAATCCGGATATCATCTCTTCAGCACACTGCACTGATCCAACAATAAAGAGCGAAATGGCATGATGCCCTTATCAAGAAGAAGATCTTCCACGAAGGAGATTAGGCACTCCTGTATGATTCTAGGTTCCAGGATTTCCCAGGAAAACTCCAAAATAGATGGTTAGGGCCTTATGAGATACAAGAGGCGCATGATAATTACACCCTCACATTAGTCACCATTGATGGGTCTGGCTACTCTTTTAAAGGGAATGGACATCGAGTACGACTCTATCACAAACCGCTTATGAGGGAGTCCTTTTGCCAACAATTACAGGAAGATTACACCATACAGATTCTTTCTGAGGAGGGCAACCCATCCACAGCATCGACCTAGTAAAGAATTTTTTTTTTTTTGAAACTCGTACATAAATTTTCCTTTCTATTTGATTAAATTTGCTTGTATAAATTACATATAAGTTCTTTTTCTACTTTTCCTTTGTTGTTCCCTCTAAGGAACAATTGTTGTTCTCTTTAAGGAATAGTTGTTGTCCCCTCGAAAAAACAACAATGTTCATATGGATTTTCTTCGTGCTATTCCTTTTAAGGAACAGTTGTTGTTCCCTTTAAGGAACAACAATTTTGTTTGCATATTTTCTTGTTATTCCCTTTAAGGAATAGCTATTGTTCCCTCCAAGGAACAACCATTGTTCCCTCTAAGGAACAACAATTTTGCGAACAATTTTTCACTTTTTTCTTTTCGTGTTGTTCCCTTTAAGGAACAGTTGTTGTTCCCTCTAAGGAACAACTGATGTTCCCTCTAAGGAACAATAGTTTCGTATGTATTTGTTTTCTCGCTGTTCCCTTTAAGGAACAGTTGATGTTCCCTCTAAGGAACAGCTGCTATCCCGTCTAAGGAAAAATAGTTTCGTATGTATTTGTTTTACCGTTGTTACCTTTAAAGAATAGTTGTTGTTCCCTCTAGGGAATAGTTGTTGTTCCCTCTAAGGAACAAAAATTCCGTGTGTATTTGTTTTCCCGTTGTCCCATCTAAGGAGAATTTGTTGTTGCCTCTAAGGAACAACAATTTCATGTGTATTCATTTTCTTATTGTTTCCTCTAAGGAACAACCAATGTTCCCTCTAAGGAACAGCAATTTCGTGTCCAAATTTTTCTTTCTTTCTGTTGTTCCTTACAAGGAATAGGAATTGTTTTTTGCATGTATTTCCTTTGTTGTTCCCTACAGGGAACAACTACCGTTCCCTCTAAGGAATAGTAGTTTCGGTGTGCAGTTTTTCTTCTTGTTGTTCCCTATAAGGAACAATGCTTTTGTGTTTATATCGTTTTGTTGTTCCCTATAGGGAACAACACCATCTGCGTGTATTTTTCATTTGTTGTTCCTTACAGGGAACAGCTGTTGTTCCCTCTAAGGAACAACACCTTTTTATGTGTTCTTTTCTTGTTGTTCCCTATAAGGAACAAAACTCTTTGTGTGAGGTTTTCTTTTGCTCTTTCCTTTAGGAAATAGGCACTTTGTGAATATCATTTGTTTCCTTCGCTCACTCTTTATGATCCTCTATAGGGTAAGTATACAAATATATGTGTAAGGATACAAATTTGAAGTTTAGTGGAACAAGCAGATCGAATATTATCATCTTTAATGAGATTGATTTCTGTTGATTGAAAAAATAAGGGCACAACCATATATATCACTTCACTGTCCTTATTTTCACTATAAATCGAATTGATTGATTATTTGTACCATGTTGGTTCTCTCCTAACCCCTATAATTCTCTCTGTTCATTATCATCAAACAAGGTTAAGGGCATAATTTTTTTCTATTAATATGTTCAAACTTCTTCCACCATCCCTAATCCTAAGGAGTGTTGAGCCACCCTCTATATATAAATAAGAAGTATTGTCTAAAAAGAAAAAGAATAAAATTACATATGTTTACTAACAATTCTATGATTTTTTAGATCGAAGATAGGGGGTCTCATCACGAGCCAGCCTGCCATGATCATAAGGAAGCAGTGAAGTGGGATTCCGACTATGGCCACCACACCAAGGATATGATCCAATGGATGCATCAGAAAAATAAAGTCCTTGGAACAAGAGGTCTCATCATGAGCCGACTTGCCCACCTTTCACTCCTTTCTAGTGAATGGAAATGTGTTCATTTGGTTACCAACCTAGCACATTGGTCCCTACTTTGACATCATAATGCACTTCCCTAATTATACATAGAGGATCATGGTTCCAAAGGGTGAAAAAGCAACTCTGTTGAGGCTATAAATGCCTGCGAGCAACAGAAGCTCTGCTGATGGTATTGGAGTCGTATTTTCAACATCAATAGTTATTATAACTCCCCTTTCTTATTTTTTACCTTTACTATGGAGAGATTATGTTCCTAATCTATTTTTTAACCTTTATGCATGCGATATCTTTTAAAAAACAATCATAGTAGTTCAAGTGGAATAATGCTGGCAAAGTATCTTTCCTGTGTCAGATGTCATTTTTCCTTTTCGAATCACCTCATGGCATCTCAACACTTATTGATAATTTTCGTTATATGCATTGATTTCAGCACTTCGATAGCTTTTGCGATCCCATCATTAATATGCATACCTTGCCACTTTTATCACCCATGTACTTCATCGCCAGAACGTCATTCCTTCACTCATTTGGTCAGAGGCGACCTATCATTTCAAAGGGCGGAAAGGAGCAACCTCCACTGTATTTATGTGTGCATGTCAGTTCTTTATTCAATTGTGTAGGCAAATACAACATTCCATGATTACGGAGTATGTGGTACAATAGAAAGTCCTAGATAATGGTATTTATGCCTGTAAAGTATCATCCAAAATAACCATTATAACAACTTGATGTTCTGTCACTCGGCTCTGTCTATTGGTATGATATCTCTGCTACACTAACTGTTTGTAGAATCCAAGAAGTATGATAGGAAGAACAGTGTGCAGGGAGCCACTAATACTGGTTATTTCTGATGCAGCCAGAGAAATTCTAGCCCAAGCTGGGTGGATAACATATTTCACATGATTTCAGCAACCCAACGAAGCAATTGCTATTGAATTCCTACAAAATTTATAGAATGGACAATCTATGATAAGAGGGAGGCAAATCACAGTGTTAGATGCGGTGATAGCTAAAGTGTCTGGATTACCAGTAGAAGGACCTGTATGGGCTAATAAAAGATTGAAGTTGTAGGATGCTATTGCAGTCTTTAAGGACGAGGGACAAGACCTGATCATCAAAGGCAAAGGAGTTCGACCATCATCCCTTGGAGAACCGTGGGGAGAACTAGCCAGAGTCATCCAGAACTACATCACATGTGATGGGCGAAAAGACATGGTAAGGCCGCATCAACTTAAACTCTTAGCAGTTCTGAAACAAAAATGTTCTGTGAATTTGCCTACATATTTGAATTTCCTATTGCATGATACCGCTCAAAGCATGAAAAAGTCCCAACATATAGAAACCGTCGTGAGCCACCACTACTTGATTAGGCTGATAGTGAGTTACAACCTCACCCAGTAGCAATAAAGTTGGGAGGAATTAGTATTTGCCATTGAAGGGAGCCTAGCTCTGCCTGCACCTAACCCTGTTCTGAAAAGGAAGAGGACTACCCTTAGAGCAAATATTCCCCAAAAGCACAGAAATTCTGCTTAGCTGAGGACAAACTTAGGAGCGCCCGAAAATCCCCACGGCAGTATCAGCCAGCCCATAGAATTGTCTAGCCTAGGAAGTGAACAAAAATTGTAGATAGAAGGCCAGGATAACCTTGAGTCAGACCATGAGGAAGAATTAAGGCATTCTAGAGAAGAAGAAAAAAATGAATCAAAACTCCCCTCAACATCAAGTCCCCCAGGTGATTTACTGCATGATATTGAATTGGCCCAAATTTTGGCAAATATGGATGATTTCATACAGCCCAAAAGCCCGACCAATTTGAACATTGGAGAAACCCAATCTGTAGAGAACTCTGGCCACAATAGAATTATATCAGAAAACATAAGCTGCAAAGCAAAAACAAGGGCAGAGGCCACTCAAGAAGAGGTGAATCAAATTGGTGATATGCCTCCAGGAGAACCCAGTCAAGTAGGCCTAAATATAGAGAATGTAGGCCAAACAGGAGAAATAGAAACAAACCAGGGAGATGACTACCAATTTGGGGACACAGTTCTTGTAGAACAAAGCCAAGATGAGCAACCGAGCTCATTAGGAGCAGAGACAATTAGCAGAATAGTTGTTCCTCCTAAAAAGCAGAGAGACAAAACTAAAAATCTTAGGAAGGAACAACAGAGGTTGCGGAAAATAGTAAAAAGGATCAAGTGAACGATAAGAAAATTATCAGCAAGGAAGGTTCCACACAAAATCCCGAAAACAATAAATGCAACTGTTCAAACTGAATTATATGAAACAAAAGCTACAGGGACTCAAACTGAGCCCACACTCACTCAACTTGTTAAGGAACAACATGCAATTTTTGTAGAAGCAGCTACCCAAACAGAGGCTATACCTTCTTATGACTTAGCTATTCAGATGGAGGTGGTACCCTCCTACAGCACGGCTACCTAGATGAAGGCTTGGGCCTCCCATAACAAAGAAACATAGAAAATAGGCATCCATTCTCATAGCAGGAGTACGCAGACAAATACCCAAGCCAAAGATATCATGATGAGCAATGACCATAGTATAGTGAATCTTCAAGAAGATCTAGCATAGGCTCGGCTTACCATAGAACAACATGAGCTAGAAACTGTTTCCCAACAAAAATACCAAGAATTACAAAGGAAACATTGGGACATGAATACATCAGAAAGTGAGACCTTCGATAAATATCGAAAGGCAAAAGAAAGAATTGAGAAAGTGAAGCTCAGATTAGAGAAGGTCATGAGTCAAACAGACACTATTTGCTCATTGTACACTAATGTCTTGGCATGCAGATCTCCTGCCAATAATTATGGATTATTTTTGCTAGAAATATTCTTGCAGCTGAAAATCAAAGCCGTCGGGGCTGGAAAACTAATAGAATTAAAAACAATTGAGGATTTCATAAACTGTTGCAAGCAATATGGGGTAAAAGTTTAGAGATTTTTGTGTGAATTTTACCTACATAATTTTGTATTAGAAGAAGAAATCGAAAAGAACCCTAATCCTTTTGTGGGGGATGTGCAATTCCAAGCTTTTATTTCATTCGTTGTTAATCAACTGAAATGGTTTAAGGCTCATAACAAGTTCCAGAGGCAGGAGAATGGAATGGACCTTTAGGTCAGAGGTGAACCAAGACACCCATTACAAATGCTAGCCAATCACAAAAGTCTGATGAAAAGGGAGGGAGTAATCAAAATTTCGGGGCTTGTTTAGAAAGAGATTGTCGAGAAGGGAGTAGAATACTTCCTCTCCATTCAAGAAATCTCCTTAGCTACAGCCAAGTTCAGGTGGACAGTCTCCAATAGTAATGTACAGAACAAAGTGCCATTTAATTATAAAAAAATTAAATTGGCTGCAAAATGCTTTGTCACTTATAGCAATCTCATCTTAAGAGAAGGTCCTTATTGGCTAGGTTTTCGGTTCCACAGCCCTATTGTTTGGTATCCTGCTGAAGGGTATCAGGCTATATATGAACTACCTGAAGGACAGACAAGGCACATCTTTGAGCTCTTGGCGAAGAATCATGGTTTCAGAATGCTTTACAACTTTCCTTTTCCAGCCTGTTCTTTGACTGCTCTGCATACGAACTACATGCTTTTCATGAGGACATGAAAAAGGGTAAGAAGGGGAGTATGTTGAGTCATGGAAAAGTTATGCATTTACTATTAAACTCATCATCCTTTTCCTTTATTCTTATCCTTTCTATATATCAATGTGCTAATTTATTAAGGAATTAGGGTAAGAAATGAAGGAATTATTTGCAGTTACGACTTAGCTAATTATTACCTTTCTTTATGTAGGAAAACAATAAAAGGGACAAATGTTGTTCCCTATGAAGGAACAACAAAAATTAGCATGCTAAGGAAGGAACATGGCAGTGGCAGATAAGGCCAAAAGAAAATCAACAGAATCAACGCATGAAAGGAAATGATGTCTGAAGATGGAAAATTGTTGTGAATCCCTCAGGATCGAGAGATCCTGAGGGATCGCGTTTATCATTTATCTTTTTACCCTTTCCTATTATAAAATGAGATGTTTTGTAAGAAGGAAGGGGAGGAGGAATTTCTGTATTATTGAAATTGTAATTGTAATTATAGACTCGCGCTGTCGAGAAGAACACGAATATATTGTAATGCTCATTCAGTTTGATGATTAATATATAATTAAAGTTGTTATTCCCTTGTGTTTTCTGAAGTAACTTAGCAGTGTTCGCTGGCAGCTAAGGGCCTAGCCTCTGGTGGATTCAACTACTTTTCTTGTGTCATACATTTCCAATTCTCACAAGTGTGATGGTTTGATAGTATTATTGCTTTCTATGATTTTATCGCTGCACTGTTTATTATTTTCTAGTGTTGACAAAATCTCTTTACTTTATATAATTTGTAGTATTGTTGTTGATTTAGTTTACTTTCATTTCAGATCAAGTTTCTTAGATAAATATTCCTTTTGATATAATCAACTGTAAAGAGTATTAACTATCACTGTTGAAACTCTCAAATTGACATCATTCACTGTTTAGATTAATTATTGAGGATTTAGTTTGATTTAGATTAAATTAGTTAAAGAGGGATGAGTTATCATTACTGTACTCTCAACTGATGTTGTTGTTACTTTGATGAATGTAATATTTTATTTCGTCAAAGGATTGAGTTTTCTTTAATTGCAATTGGAATTTACTAGATGCATCCATTTACACTTGTATTTAAAAGATCTATACTGAAATTTAGGAAACATTAATCTCTGAGTTAAATAGCAGCCACATACTATGTACAATCTTGAAATAAGAAGACTTTCCTAGATTGATAATTAATGTCAGGATAATTAAGAGTTTTAAAAGGCACCTTTTATCGACCAATAGCAAGATGGAGAAAAATAATTAGTGTGTCATGGATTTTTTTAAGTAAAATTTTAGGGACTAGTATTCAGAGGCAGCCTAATTTTCCATGAATTTTCCAAAAAATGATTCGCTAATTTCCATTCTTCCTAAAAAAAAATTGCCCAAATTTTATACTGTAAAATTATTTTACCTTAAAAATAGCCAAATTTTTTTATAGAGACTATACACAATTATTAGAAATTTCAATATTTTTACAAAAAATTTGCAAACATTTTATAGATTGCATATCATGGACTAGTGAGATTCGTCGAGGGGTATAAACTTTATGATAAATTTTCATCCTCAAAAATTTTCTTGGATGTTTTCTATTCCAAAGAATGAATTCAATTGATTCCTGAAGAAGCATTCCCTCTATTAGGAGAAAACTAACGATCATTGGATCAATATGAAACACTAATACGAGACTATGATGCCTTGTCATAATAATTGATTGAGAAGGATGAGATCATTTAGGACTTGCAAAAGTGCAAGCAACACCTTGAATTGTAAGCCAGTCACCTTCAAAATGCTCGGAAAGAGAATTCTATTGTTGAGATATCAAGCTCACCCATTGGTGTTGATATTGGTCCTTTTGTTTCACCTAGATTTTGAAAGTACACCATTGAAATTGGGTCATGATTTCTAAGAAAAATGGGGTATATCGTACGCTGACTTAGGAAGAGTGGACAAGGCATAATTGTTCCTTTAGCCCTATAATGATGACATGAAGAGAAACTCTTGGATATGGTCTTCACGTTGACTCACTACCTACATCTAGATCTATTGGGACTAAAGAAGTTTCATTTGTTGTCAAAGGAATGTGGATTGAGGTGTTGGAAGAACATGTTATTGTTGATTGTGATAAACAAATTAATGACATGGATGCTAATGTCATTCTATTTGTGAGTGTTTCTACACCTAACTTTGATTCTAAAAAATAAATAATTGAGCCATATCAGCATTCTCACAAGGGCCAAAGGAAAATTCCTAGGCATCAACATTCTTGGTCACATAGTGGCCCTACATTTAGACCATTGTAGAAGAGACATGAAAGATGCACCATGGACCAGTTCCAACCACCAGGATCGATTGTGGTTTGATTGATAGATGCTTCTGAAATGATTTGAATAGATGTCTATACACTTCATACTATTTTTCCTCAATGGTTGTCTAGTCATACATATTTCTTCTCATTAGTTCTTATGCTCCCTCAACTATGTTTTGGGGTATGTAATTTGTTGAAGACGAAGACTCTTGATTCCTACTCTAGTAGTTATATTTTGAGGGGAGTGTAACGAACCTCTAACTATACCCAAAAAAAAAAAAAATCCTTTCATTCACCATTGTTATATAGTACTATATGCAAGCATGATTTATATGGTTTAAAGTTCCTTTCATTAACCATCGTTATATAATATCATATGCAAGCATGTTATGTATGGTTTAAAATGGTTGGTGCTCAATATAATTTATGTTTAGTAGTTTAATGGAGCCCTTGGTTTATATATATATATATATATATATATATATATATATATATATATATATATATATATATATATATATATATAAAAACTATCTGTCTACCTACCTATACCTATACATAGTTGAACCCCACTAATTTCCTAACTAACCCCACCCCCTCTCTCCCATACTCAGTGTGTCAGCCCCCTCCTTATCTACTAGTGCTTTGCTTAGGTGGCACATGGATCCATTCCTTCCCTTTGGTCAGATGGAAATCCACACCCTTCCCTCCCACCAATTCGCTTGGGTCGAATGATGTATGGTACCTACCTTCTTGTCAAATTGAAAACCCACTAGCATTGTACCACTTGATTCATGCAATCCTATTAGGTGGGCACACATCTTGGCATTTAGGGTTTCCAAGTTGGATCGAGGGTATAGATCCATGCATTTTAGATCTATGTCTTTGATTCCATAAGCGTAACCCTAACCGTATTTGGTTTCCCACCTCTGCCATTTTCACCATTCTTGGTCTTTCTAGAGGCTTGGACGGAGCGAGGTATGATCTATTTGTTCAAAGGTCTAATTCACTGATGAGGGTTACAGTACTGCCACCATAGGAGTTCCCTCCATCTCTTCTACCAAGGCCTAATGGAACCTCCTCTTCGGTGCTCACAGATAGTCATACTCCACTACCTCTTGATGGAAGATTTGCAGACCATGGTGAAGCTAGGAATCGGATTGGTTCTAACAATCTTATGAATTCGGTAACTTCCCTTTTTTCTCTATTGTTCTTTGTCAATTTTTCCTAGCATACTCCTGACAGTTTCTAGTTTTTGAGAGGGCTTACTATTGATTCTCAATTCACGGTTTATTGTTGGTTTTTGCAAGGGAATGTACAAGGGGTTGCAGGGACTGTCATTTTCTTCAGTGTGAGGGTGCTTCTCATTACCCAGGTAACTTGCCTCCTGGTTTCTTGTGTGATTCTCTAGGTTTTAAGTTGGGGTTTATCCTGATATCCGACTTGGGTCATTATCTTGGGCCTCTCTTCAGGTGGTTGGTTGATATCCTAGTTCTTGGTGCTACTTCAGGTAAACTCTTTCATTTCCCTCACCCTTTTTGGTGTGCTCAACCAAGTTTTAAGGGTTTTACTCTTCAGTAACTGGGTTTTGTAATGGTGGCCCAGGTAAGCTCAATGGCGAAGGTTTGTTTGCACATTTCCAGCAGAACTAGATGCACCTCATTTGTCTTTTGTCTTCTTATTCCAGGTTGGTGGTCTCTTGGTTTCCACTTCCTCCACTCCATGGGGTTTTCTACTTGCAATACTACTCCTCTCGCTCTCATTTCATTGAATCTGGATAGCTATACATCTCGGTTTAATATTGGTTCTTGGAGACATGTTTGTGGTTCCCTTGGCATTCTCAATCGCAGATTTGAGTCTCCTAGTTGTCTGTCGACCCCTGCTTGGTCGTAGACCTGTGGCATGCTAGAGGATTGTTTACTTGTGTTTACTGTTCTTTATTCTAGAGTTAAGTTTAGCCTACAGTCTTAGTCTGTGACTGATTTAGTGCTCTGTAACTCTGGTAAAATGTATTATGTTTTTGGATGCCCTCGTATTGCCTGTGTTGGCCATTTTCTCTTTTGTTGAATTTTGACTGGAACAAAAACTTTTGTTCATAACTGTGAATTATTGATTTATTTTTGCTATATCTTTATAGACTTAATGAGAGAGAGATATGGGACTGTTCAAATGTAGCTTAGTGTTCTATACTATTTACAATGGATTGTTCGTGCTTTTCTCTGTATAATTCCTGTATTTCGATTTCTGAGAAAGAAGGAATGAGATTTGTATCCTTGGTCTCGGCCTCAGGCAGGGTACTAGTTTATAGTATCTCTAGAATTCTCTTATCTCAGCTAAGACTATTGTTCTCCATAGTGCGTTCTTTCTGTTGTTTATGGTCATGAACTTAATCATAATTCCCCAGCTATATATCAGAATTGTATCTCCTTCTGCTGTGAAATTTGTTCATTACACACTAAGTTGCACCGTAAAGGCTGTTTTTTCCATAGTCTAGTTTGTATCGGTACTAGTCTAAAGTTATTTCATCTCTGGCGTGCACAATTTCTTATTCGAAGTGCACCCACTAGATTCCACTCAGTTTTCTTCCAAGTATGCATCCATGGTAGTTAGTATGGTTTCCTAGAGAGACTTAATTGTGCATGCCGCCTGTGTTGATTTTTTATTCAGATGATTATATTCATCTACTAGTTTGTCTAAGCTTACCGTTACCTATACGGTTGCATGCATCCATGTACTTATTTTGAAAGAAATCACATGTTTTTATTTCAACAGATAGCCCTACTTATTTAATTTATTAGTATTTCCATGCATGTACTATGTTTGTGCTATTCGTCAGATAGTTCTACTTATTTTATCTATCAGTATTGCCATGCATGTACTCTATTTGCAATATTCGACAAATAGTTCTATTTTATCTATCAATATTGCCATGCATGTACTCTGTTTGCACTATAATACAATTACTTGAACTCATGCATGCATAACGGTAAGAAGATTCACTGGCTTAATTTCCTCGGTATCACTACCTATATCTGACATGCATGAATTTCTATAAAGTCATTTATGTTATTTTCCTTGTACGCAATTTTTCTTACATCATGCATACAGTAAAGCTATGATTGACCTACATCATTCATATACTTGTAAATAATGGTTAGCTCGAGACATAAATCATTATTAATTATCTAACTTTCCTACTGCATAATAATATCCATATATCAAGAATAAAGTAGCAACTTCACCAGAGATTCTGCAATATTTTTCACATAGTTTTTCAACCTACACCTTTAAAAACCAGAACGTAATCAAAATCTACCATAACTCTAGTCCATGCAATTTCTCTGCCATACTACATCATTACAAATATTATTGAGATTTTCGGTGGGTACAGGATCTTTTGACCAGTACTCTTACATAGGAAATCTATGGCTTGCCACACCAAACCTCCTAACCATGAATCAAGTCTTATTGCCCCCAAAATTTGATAACTTACAAGACCTCATTAACCTCTACTGAGCCTTGATAATGTTTATTTAACATTATCTTGCTCACAAATTTTTCCTTGGCAATGTCCTACCTTTTGGGGTTCTGTTTCCCCTTAGCCTAGGCTTTTCAATTCCTTTTTCCTAAAAGAAAAAGCCTGCTTTTCTCCTTGCAGCGCTTTTATCCTCAGTCTTTATCTCCCACCGAGATATATATATATATATATATATATATATATACTAGGAAAATCAAAGTGAATCTGATTCTTCTTAGATTCTAGCGAAAATAATTCTCGATACGCTGCCTTCATGACATCTTCTTTTTCCCAGGTTGCCTCCTTAGTCTTAAAATGTCGCCACTGCACTTTAACCTGAGAAATGACTCGATTCCGCAATACGGTTTCCCTCCACTCCAAAATTTGGAGTGGTTTGGGCAAGAAGTATCCTTCGGGCTCCACCTGTAAGAGATGTCAATCAATTATATAAGAGTTGTAATGAACACATTTTTTTAATAATGACACATGAAATACATTATGCATTTTAACATGAACAGGGACAGCTAATTGATATGCTACTGGACCTATTCGGTCCAATACTTCAAACGGCCCACAAAACTGTGGTGCTAGTTTCACATAGCTGTGAGTACTCAAGGTTCTTTTGCGAGGTTCAACCCTTAAATACACATGCTCCCCAATCTGAAATTCTTTAGGAGTTCTTTGATTACCTGCATAGCTCTTTTGATGGTCTTAAGTGATTTTAATGTTCCATTGAGCTTTTCGCATCGTTTCTTCCATTTCACCCAAGACCTCGGGTCCAAGGACCAATTTGTCTTCTGGTTGACTCCAGCTGAGAGGGGTATGAAATTTCTACCATGAAGAGCTTCAAAGGGGCTCATTTTAATGGAACCCTCATAACTATTGTTATAAGCGAATTCATCTATATGCAGAAAGTCTTCCCATTTCGCAGATCTCCCAAAATCTGATTCGTTCTTTCAATTTGCCCATCTGTCTATGGATGGTAGGCAACACTAAAGTTTAATTTAGTACCAAAATTTCCGAATAATGATTTCCATATATTTGAGGTTTCACAGTAAGATGTAAGATTCTTAAATATAAAAGAATATATGCTTTGAACTTATGATTTTATAAAAAATATCAAATTTATCTAATACTTAAAATTTACCAAATTCTTTAGCAAATTACATGTTTTTGGGAATCCATTATAATACTTCATTATAAATCTATGTTCGCGAAATCTTAATACCATCTTGAATGAAGCTTCCCCCGGCAATCCCAAGGGACTAAAAGCATAATGCAAGTAGTTATAAAATACAAAGTCAGGGACGGAAAAAAGTTCAACCTCTCTATGTTTCTGTGCACTTTATGTTTTCTGGAATATTTATGTAAAGCAAAATCCCATTATGACAACATCGCTACCGAGAATAGACTTCATGATTTTCTACACAATTTATGTAACAACATCGCTACCGAGAATAGACTTCATGATTTTCTACACAATTTATGTAAAACAAAATCTGCTGAAGCTTGGAATCATGAAAATTCCTTAAGATCGTGGCAGCATCAATAGAAACGAAACCATTGAATTTTCATTATTCTAATGCTACTTGTCAGGTTACGACCAATGGTAACTAATCGCAACAGTTTTGCCCACTTGGAAAGTTGTTTAGGACTGTTTATACAAACTAGTCAAAACTCTTCTGTCTAGTGCTCATGGTTTCCTAGCTAGGAAGTTCTTCGATATGTTTGTCATTAAAAAAAATTGAGTACACAGGTTTGCCCATCTGGAGATGGTTAATAGGTTTGTTATGAAAAAGTCGAGAAGCCATGTTAAGAGCTAAAAATCACCAATCATTATGATTCCTCTGTATCCATGACGTCATGGACACGTCACTCCTCTTAATTCTATGGCAGAAAGTGGAGTTGTTGGCGAAAAAACTCTGTACTTGCTCATATGGCTTCCTTATATTGCGGCAGAAGAAAGAGCGCGCCAGTGCCCGAATGTCTGTGTAACCGAGTGGTCCTCCCTTCGATGGGCCCTAACCTATAATTGCCCTAACATGACGCATAAACAATAAGTCGACGAGATTTGCAGGGCCCTGACCTATCATTTCCCTAACATGACGTTGTAGGATTTCCAGGATAGTATCCTATATTTGCCCTAACACATCGTATAAATAACTAATGTCAGTGCGATTTGTAGGTAAGAATCCCTAGATGAACGTTGTGTAATTTTGATTGGAAAACCCTTAAAACTATTTTTTATTAATAAATTAAATTAAATTAACTTCACATTATTAAAAAAAAAACTAAACTGTTCAAAAATCATAAATTAAATGGAATAATAAAATGATTGGAATGTAAAACAATCACATATGAAAATAGAAAACAATGACAAAACAGATACATGATTTGCTTATAGTTTATTTAATGTTTAGTTTTATTGTTAACTTAATTTATTACTTTGCAACAGTTAATTTGCACACATTTCAAATTTATGAAACAATTACGTAAGAAAATAGAAAACAATGACAGAAAAGATACACGATCTGCTTATAATTTAAATAATGTTTTGTTTTATTAATAATTTAATGTATTACTTTGCAACAGTTAATTTGCACACGTTTCAAATTTCTGAATCCGGGGAGAGCTCATAATTTCAATTTTAGAATCATGTGATTTTTTGGATGTTTATGTGGTGCATAATTTTTTTATTTAAAAAGTAAATTAATGAAATAAATCAAAATAAAAATTATTTAGTTATATAAATTTAATTAGATTTTAAATATATTAAATTGAAAAATATTTTTAGAATAAATTAGTTCAATAATAGATTATCATGCCTTGGTATGAATGATAATTCTAAATAGAAGGATACGTGATAAGGAAAAAGTAATAATGTTAGTTGATTCAGATATTACTTATAACCTCATCTATTATAAATTAGATAAATGTATAAATTGCTTTGTATATCCAAAAGAATTTCAAGTAATAATTGTAGGTGAAGTTACTCTAAGTTGCTTAGGGAATTGCCATAGTGTGGTGATGAATACGAGGGAGTATTTATTGGATAGTCAAATATCTGCAACTAAAAAGGGTGTCGTTGATGTTGTATTAGTGGTCTAATGGTTACAATAATTTGAAAAATGGTTCTCAATTTTCAAGATCTTTTCATGATATTTTCTCATAAGAAAATGAAATTGAACTTAGAGGTACCCAAGAGAAACTCTTTAAAGTGATAAGCATGAAATGACATATTAATGCAATATGGGAAACCTTGGATCTTCAAATTTATCAACAATCACTCCAAGGTATTTCGAGATATGCCTAAATGTATTCCACCTACTCCAGATGATAACCATGCTAGTAATTTTCAACCTAAAAGTGTGACACCTAACATTACGTCTTATAAGTCTCCATATGCATAAGAGAGTGGGATTGAGCATATGGTTAACGAAATGTTAGAGGTTGAAACCATTCAACCTAGCCAAAGTTCATTCACTTATCAAATTTTGATGATTGTAAGAAAGAATTGCTCGTGGTATGTGTGTATGGATTACATAAAACTAAACAAAATGGCAATCAAAGACAATTTTCTCATTTGTGTCATTGATGAGTTATTAGACTAATCACATGGAGCAATTTTCTTCATTAAGTTGGATCTTCAGTTAGAATATCAACCAACCATAATGAGATAAGAATGCATTCCCAAAATACCTTGGCTTCAATGTTTAGCACGAGATAGTATTGCATAGGTAATTTCGGATTAGCAAGTGAGTATGCCTTATGGTGGTTCAATTCTAGAACGTATCAAGGTTGCTCTACCAAAGGGGGAGAGAAAGGTGATCCTTTTAAATACAAGTAGTAGTGCTAATCTAGAAAATTCACACGAGAATAACATATAAATAAACTATTGGGAAACTAGCGAAATAGTTCACTTAGAAGCAATGATTGTTAAAACACATAAAACACACCTTCAACAAGATGAGTACCAAAGCTACCAAAATAGTTCAAGTTCCTTAGTACGAATGAAAAAAACATACATTTTAATAATTCAAAGAATAGTCTTACAATATTTACGACATACACATGAACGTGTGTTGGCTCAGCGCACTTCTGAATTAAGTAAAACTTCCAAGATACATTAAGACAGTGAACACCACTAGCCCCAATAGTGGAGCATTAGAGCAACCACTAGCTCCTTTAAAAGAACTATATTACTCTATAATCCCTCGTAGGACGATCCAAGGTGAAATTTTCATTACATGAGTAACGAGGGCATATATATAACAAATGGGTTACCCATCACCTCCCTTGTGACTCTTAGACTACCCTCATAAATGTTTGACTTATCAATGACCTTTTGCCTTCCTACCTGACTTTTCACATTACATAGATGATTGTTGGACTTCTACTTTACATTACATTTTTCCAATATAGAATATACATAATCCACAAAATGATGTGGCACATGATGACTCATGACATCGTTTTCATGATGGCATGGAAATGCTAAGCCACTCTTCACTGCCACTTTCTTTGTCTCTTCATGAGAAATGGAACATGGTCTTCTTCTTCCCCCTCCACATGGATTGAAGATAAGGAGTCTTCAATGTGATTTTTGATCTCAAATTGTTGTCACAACGAATATTACTACATCTTCTCTTGATTAATCAACTTGTTCTTGTAGCATCAAAAGTGTCTTCTAGTAAGGTCTCCTTCCTCATCCCCTTCATCTTCATCCTGCCATGACATGAAAGAATACCTGCTACTAAAATCCACTCATGACAAGACATCATCAGTCTAATAAACTCCTAGTACACGATGCATGGCAATCCATTAACTGAGCTGGAAACGGGTCACACGCAGAGAATCAAGTTCACGAATTACACAGTTGCGCAGATAGGGATGTGAGGGCCAGAGACTAATCCTTGAGATTGTGTAGTGCATAGTTCATGCAAGCCAGGGATCATCTTATACATAGTTCAGGAGTTCAAGATGTCGGACTGAGGGCTTGATGCTTGAGGTTTCCCACTTCGCAGTTCCATATGTATAGAGGTTGACGAATTGTACAGTTGCATAGTTCAAGGGATCAAACCTGAGGCTTGATGCTTGAGACTTGGTAGTGCACAAAATAGACTAGATCAGGGCAAGGACAACGCATTTCTGAAGCTCAAGGGTCAGGACCGAGCATTATGCCTATGTAGTGCACAATTTTGGGAGGGAGGGAATGCACATTGTGTAGTTTTAGGAAGCAAGCTTGAGGCTTGAGGAATAATATTTTGCAGTGCATAGTTCAGGAGGGTTGGGTGACGCCGAATTTCTTGGTCAGGAAGATTTTGGGGTCTGAGTAAGTATGGGATCAATGGACCGATGTGAACACTGATAAGACATAAGTATGATCACACACTTAAAATAGTTTAGAACACAAAATAGATCCTCAATGTAATGACATTATGATGACTTACCCCTTGTGTGACATGAAAGATACACTTTACGATGATAGCGACGACATTTGTGTGGAAGTGCTTGAAACTTTGGAAATGAGTGCGATACATGTTTACATGGTAAGAATAATTCATTAACACAAATTTCATCTCTTGAAACAAACAAAAACTACATTTATGTGATGTGCGACACTTGCCTATATGAAAAAATGACACTTCGATTTTCTTCAAAGGAGCAAGAATACTAAAAAAAAAACAAGTGATGGTTCTTAATACTTGTGACGAAAGTATGAAAATTCAAAGTAGCCTACACAATTTGGATGTAATCCAAAATTTTGGAGGGTGTTGTAGTAGCGACAACACTTGGCAACACTAGCAGAATTCTAGCTTGTCTACGTTGGTTAATTATTTCATGCAAGGTATAGTTCTTTAGAGAGTATTGATTCATTGTTTACATTACCCTAGACTCCCCACTTACCCTATTCATAAACATAGTCTCCCTTAATCCCTTTTATCAATTGAACATAGACATGAGACCATTAATATCACAATGTTTCGAATCATAAGAGTGTAATGCAATTCGTGAACTTTAGATTTTTAGAGTATGGTTTTTTCATCTCTGGTTTTACTCCACTACTAGCAGGCCTAGGCATCACCGTGACAAATTCACGTAAGGAAAACAAACATTTCTCCATTGCCAACGAGCCTAGAAGGTACCCCGACAGAGTTTCTTGCTTCACCTCCCTTTGCACGAAGCCTCTCCTCTTCTTTTATCATTTATTTATTGTTTTATAATAGGATTTTTCAGCGACACTTATTCATTTCATGGGCGAAAGAGTAATCATAACTTAATGAGAGAAAAAGAGGTTGTTCCTTTCTAGAAGCATACATAAGACCTCTGATATTGGTTTACCCATTTAGACTTTCCTCCTTTCCTTCTCTATGTGACTGGATAAGCATGGAAAACACTGAAACATAAAGAACCAAGTATAGTGATGAGGTTTCCAGAATATATACATATATCATGGTTAAACTCAAGAATTTCCTTACACAAGGATCATATTTTCCATCAGAAAATCATCGACAAAAAGGTATAACCAAGACGAAGAAGAAGGAAAGAAGGTTAGTTAAATGTTGTAGTGTCATAAGACTCTTTTCAATCTGAATGCATACATTGGAACCACAACACACTCAAAAGACACTTATTTACACAAACACAAAGACATAGAACAAAGTACTGAACATAACAAGTAACGGAAAAATAGGTGATCTACATAGGGTAGGGCACAACCCTATACTATTATTGAAAATGTTGTTTCAAATCTTGGACATTAACACGAAGAAAGTTAGTCTTGCCATCCAAACATTGAAGATGATGTGTGTGATGGCCAAGGTTGTCAAGAAAAACATACGGTTAGATCCATAGGGATTGGAACTTAGTGAATTTCCCCTTATCTCCATGGGATTTGTCCCACTTCCAGACAAGGTCACCCATATGGAATTCACTTTTCCCCATAGACTTATTGTCAAACCATCTCTTGATACGACTCTATTGAAGAGAAATTTTTTCTTTTGCTTGCTTTCTTTCTTCTTGTAGCATAAGGAGGGTGTTTATCCTACTCTGAACCTAAAGGCAAGGTTGCCCTAAGATTCTTGTAGAAGTTGAAGAGTAGGAATGTAGATGTTCATATGTAGGATGGATTATTTTCCATATAACAAGAAGTAAGGAGAGGTATTCAAAGAAGGCTTATGCGTGACATGGTAAGCCCATATGGCTTTCACCAAAGTAGAATGCCAGTTCCTTTGTTCAGAGAAGACAATTTTTTGTTTCTTATGTCGATAATTTTTTTATTGGTTGAATAAGAAAGATCATTTCCCAACATGTCATAATTAGATGAGTGCTTCAATACAATACCATTTTCCAATGCAAAATCATAAAATTTCAAAGATGAAAAATATGTTTCATTTTAAAAAAAAAGTGAAGTCGGAACATCGAACCTAGTAATAATATTCTCTTTAAGGAAGTTGATGAGTTCCTAATCATTCACTTGTTTGATCACAACCACTTTTGTCCACAACATGAATTAGTCATTAGTACTAAGGATATGATGATGTTTCTTCGATGACGGTATAAATATCCCACCGATAATATTTAGCCCCATTGTCGAAATGGTTTCTCTACAGTGATGGGTTACAACGGGGTGGTTGATGTCTTTTCTAAGTCGGCACATCTCTAACAGACCAGACACATGCAGGTATATGCGTGAGCATATTTTAAAGGTATTGGCCAATAAAATCTGGCTCGTATAGCTTTTTCCATCATTGTGTCACCCGCAAACTTTCCTATGGCTAGTCCATCGTGGAGGTCATGCAAAAGCTTTTCTCAATCTAGTACTTTCACGCATCTGAGCAGGACTCTGCTATGGTGCTTTTTGAAAAGAACTCCATGTATCAATAGATAATATAGAGATTTCAATATGATTTCCCTCTTTTTTCTTACAGATAAGTGAGATGGAATAATACAATGCTCGAGATACCATCGCACGTCTACATACCAAGAGGTTGGTGTGTCAATGGGGTTAGCAAATTTGATATTAAACATTTCAATATCCTACTCCCATCTAGAAGAATGATCTTTTGGTGAATTTATTGCTTCAACCACTCGCAAAAAATACCCTGGACTTTGATGGTGTGAATTGGTTTGAACTCAAGACCTTACTCTTGTAAGCTAGTCATCCAGTTCGACCTTGTTTTACCTGGCTCTTGTTGAATGAACAACAATCCAATCAATGGATGTGCCACAAAGATAACACAATGATTCTTTATAAGGTAAGGTCAAAAAATGTTCACCACCTTTTAGATTATGTCACACGGAATAAGTCGATCTTACGGACAAGATAGACCTTCCTAGAATCTAAAGAAGACCTAATGACAAGCAAACCAATCACACACTATCTTTTTCTAAATATTCTTTTATAAACAAAGGCAAACAAGTGTTTTAGGCCTACCTTAGGTCCAACGCAAGTTTGTGGAAGCCTTCGCTCCTTCGATCCAAATGAGCTCCCTTGTCGCGAATCTGCAAACACAAACAAGCAAAAAAATTAAATAGCACCTGAAAAGCCAATATCATAAAACACATTTAACATGAAAGTCAAGGAATTCATGAAACAAATGACATGAGACAATTTGTTGAGAAAAATGAGTCTGATTGTATTAATTCAAATCAAAGAAGAACTTTACAACCTGTGCCTTGATCTTGTACAAGCTCCTCCCAGGGTCCAGCAAGAAGTCTCCTCTACTTTGACAAGTTTCACTCTCTTCCCAATGAAGACAAAAAGGTATGTGATCTCTCCTCTCAAGCTCAACTAGGAAGTCTTAATTTCACCAGCATTTACCCTAAAAGATGTTCAGCTTCTAACCTCCCTAGCAACCAGCCTAATGCCTAAATTTATAGTGCAATGGAGGGAAGTTACTAGGTCCTCCTTCAAAGGGATAAAGCCCTCCTTCAAAGGGATATATCCTCTCATCAAGGGATTATCTCCTTCTCTTTTGGGATGCATGAACCACCTAAGAGCGGCCAATCCACATCAAAATTGCTTCTAGAATCATATAGAATTAACCCACAGTGAGTTTTTTAGAATAAACTTGTGCCGTTTTGACTTTCACAGGGGTCCGCACCTACACCTTTAGGGACAGAGCAGGCAGGTCCGCAGGTTTTGTAAACATAAGGTGCGGGACTGCAGGCCATAGTGAGAGAAAGTGCGGAACCAGAGCTTGATTGATTTTCAATGTCTTTCTCTCATTTTCAAAGCTTGACTTGAAGAGTTGAGGTCTAAGACTTGCTTAGGAGGATAGTACAAGTGATGATAGACCCATACTGACTGCAAATAATCATGGTGATGATATTTTTGCGTAACAGATTTCCCCCTAAAGTGCGAAGTCTGTAGTAGATGAGGATTCCAATTATCATTTAGGAAGAGTGAAGTACTTTAACATTTCGAGCATCATCTTGTGGAGAGCCTGGTTGGAACCTGTAAAAACATTCAATGTAAGATATATATATGAGATCATATCATCGCTGAGGTAGGCATTCCCATACTCAGATCAAAACTGACTTAGAAAACTAACTACTGCTCTGATACAGGAATGATCTTGTAATACATCACAAGTATAGACTCATGTGTACACAGTATGGACGCAGCCATCTGTTTATGAATAGTCCATTATACAATGAATACAAAATGCCTCGCATCCTAGATTGTGGAAACTAGATCCAGGATCTTCATTTCTACTTCCAGAAACAGTACGATTCTATCCATGCGAATGAATGTGTTGATGTCGAACATGGTAGAAACCACTTGATTAACAGTCAATGATGTAAACTATTAACAAGTGTGAGAGAAACCACCAGTGATGTCAATGGCTCTCAAAGTACCCAATACAATCCATGAGATGTGAATAAATGTGTTGATGTCGAACATGTCACGGAATCCTTTGATCGAAGGTCAATGATGCAACCTGTCGTCAAAGGCGAGAAACCTGCCATTGAGGCATGCAGATCCCAAGGTACTGATGATTTCTAAATCATCTTTCTAGATAATGAGCTGAAGTCGATAGAAAGCGATCCATCGCAGGCATGCCCATAACACGAAATCATAGATCAAGTTAAAGAAATTTAGTTGCAAGGACTGACTCAGGGATGGTCAAGATGGATGACAAATATTTTGCAAATGAATGGCTTATTGGCAGTGACCTCTTGAACACATAACGACACGACAGATGGCTTGGTGACAATTGACCCAAAGTTAATACCCAGAAACTGGTTGAAGACTTTCAATGTGGTTTGATCAACTGTTAGGCAAAAGATTTCCCAACCCAGGTGAATAAAAGTGTCGTGTTCAAGAGTGGTTACAAAGTATGACAAACAGGCTCATTTTTCTCTCTTTTCCCCCACCATTTCTAGCAAGTACCTCTTTATTTTTTACAAGCTTGAGGAGGATAACATTTGCTTGATTATAAGCTCATCCTTCAGATGAGTCCAACTTAGTTTAAATTAGAACCCTAAGAAGGAGTGGTTCGTTCCTGTTTGTAATTGAACAGGTCCTTTACTGTGAAATTTTAACGAGTCCAGTATAGGAGAAACTCGGCGTTTTTCAATTTTAGAGAGTCTGAAAAAACTTAAGAAGACTCTAGGGTTGACCGTTTTCGTAAATTTGTGTCTCCCAAGTCCGAAAAATTATAAAATAATACTTGAGAGAACCGCTTGATCTTTACGACCAAGGATTACTTTTCATAATTAGTGCCCCTGATCCGAAAAAGTAAAAAAGCGATCAACGACACATCATTTTATAACCAATATCGAATTCGAAACGACAAAAATCCGGCAATCTTTTCATGTTTTTACAGTCAGAAAAGAGCTGTAAGTGGACCGTCTTTTAGTTCCGTTTTAACGAGTTTAAAAGAAAAACTAGGCAATCTTTTCATGTTTTAGGAGTCAGAAAAGAGCTTAAAGGTGACTCTAAATGTTTTTCCGTCGAAAATGATAGATTTCGCCTGAATAATCCGTTATCTTGAACAAAACGCAAACATTACTCATACTTGTTTGAAATGGATAAAAATGTTGCAAAAATACCTTTTCAAAGTGAAACATAAACAAATTTTCAATTTATTTACTCAAAAAACTTATAAAAAGGGCTTTCGTCAATTCATTTTTACCATTTGAGTTTTGGGTGAGACAATAGTGCTTTTGTTCAGAAAACTTCCCGTGAAGATTGCGGAAAATCCAACCGTTAAAATCGAACGCCGTCTTCTCCAGGTAATCCACATCGTCCCACTATTCATTTTTAACCGTTTCATTTATTTTTTAGGCTTTTATTTCATTTTTGGGAGCATTTTTAGGCTTAAAAACTGTGCGAGAGGGCCCGTAGGCGTAACACTGCTAGCCCGCGGACCCCGACTTTTTCTCAATGGGGAAAAAGTTAGGGGCCTGCACCTTCCATGTAGGCAAGGTGCAGACCCACATACTGTGTCTAACCTAGAGGGTACGGTCCCCGCAGCAAGGGTTTTTAACCCAAAAATTCTCAAATTTGGCCCAAACAAATTAATTTCTAGCATTCTAATTTGTCTTTTAACTTGATGCAGAGAGTACATCATGCTAGATTGGCATGAACGAGAGCATGAGGACGTGGATCTAGCCGCGTTGAATCACCAACCTTCGATCGATGCATTGAAGGCCTGCGGCTTGTACAAATTCTGGGCCATACCTGGCATGAAGGCCCAGGTGGATTTCTTAGAGTGGCTGGTTGATAGATGGAACATACAGGACTAGTGCTTCTTCATTAGTGGCCACCAGCTCGAAATCGAGCTGGCAGACATATATTTCTTGACTGGTTTGCCTAAGAGAGGCGAAGACTTGACTCTATTTGGCATTAGGCCAGGCGGCCAGTCTGTCGATAGCCTCCGGCTAGAGTTCTGCAATAGCCAGGCTAGAGACAAAGGGATAGACATCAAAACAATATCCCTTCCTGAACTCATGGTGATCGCGTTTACTGTCACCAGACTTTGCGGTAGTGCCGCATTACATATTGCCACCGGATCCTAGAAGCAGATGGCAGTTGACTGCTTTCGAGGCACCATCTTCAACTGGTGCGATGTTGTGTTGGCCAATGTGAAAGGCCAACTGACCAGAGCCAAGAACGGACAACTAAAGACCTTTGGTTGTGGGGCTTTGGTTGTGAGTTCTGGTCTGGAGAGGGTTCCTATGTTGATCCCGCAGCACCTTACTGTTGGAGTTGGGCTTCCTCGAGAGCCCAAACTGATGTGATGGGTCGCAGTTATGGCCCGTCATCCGAACGAGGTGACAGAGGTTGTTTGATTCAAACCTGAGTATTTCCAGTGGTTGGAAAACCAGGTTTTTTCTATTCAGGAATTCCCTTACACTGGGGTAGATTTTCATGGTGACCTAGACATGGCTCTTCCACTACGAGAGCAATGGGATGACTCAGGTAAAATCATTTTCAACATTTTTCCTATTTTAATTTTTTTTATTATTTTTCTATCGTCCCAAAACAGATAGTAAAAGTTTCAAATGCAGATGTGGGTCCACAGTGACCAGCCGCTCTTCGGCCTTACGAGAGGAAACAACCAGTTGCAACCACGCCAGCCCCATAGGATGAATCAACAGAGGTTTTGGCCGAGTTGGAGAGTCATCTAGAGCGCTTGACAGGAGATGTTCCGAAGACCACCATAGATGACATTCCTCGTCGACTTTAGCGCTATGTGATTGGGGTCCCAAGACCTTTTAGGAGGTTCCTTTGCAAGGTGGCCCGTGCAGTGGTTTCTTATCGGGATCATCACCAATGATAGGATGATTGCTTATTGTGGGCACATATGACATTTTTGTTTTTTGTACTTATCATTTTTGCCGATCATAAGGTGTTTTTCTACCTATGATCGAGGACGATGTATTTTTGACACAATCCTATATATATAACTATTACTGGCTTATCTTGTAAATCATGTTATGGAATGGTTTTAAATTTACATGTATGATTATTGAAAATGTCTACTTAACATTCGAGAAGCAATTGCATCTGCTAATGTATTTAAAGATCTTGGAATACGCTGATATTCAATATAATCAAATTCACGTTCCAAGAGATGCACTCTCAAAAATAATCTCAATAACACTGGATTTCTAATGGCATACACTCTATTAAGCTGTAATACAACGAGTTCAGAATCTAACCTCACTATCAAACTCCGAATCCCAAATGAAATAGATTCAGATAATAACTCAATCACTGCACTATACTCGGCAATGTTGTTCGTTGTTTGACCAAGGCTTACCCCATGCATAGATACCAACTCGTCAGAGGGCGAATAGATAACCCAAGCCACGGAAGAAATGTTCCGTGTATTATGACAAGCACCATCAACAAAACCAATGTATGTTTGGAGAGGCATCGACATCTGCAATATCAAGAGTAAAACCAAGATAAGCAGGAATAATGACGAAAAACACTCTCTAAGCTAAGCACACTGTTTAAACTAAAACACACCAGCTAGAAAGAAAAACTATCCTAACTAAAAATCTCCATACCCATTCTTTAAGCATAATACCTCTTCAGGTAAAGACCATTTCTGGGTTTACCTAAAGAGTCCCCGTCAAAGTCTACCAATTCATAGGCCCCTTTTGCTAGCTTTCGCTTGACAACATAGGGACCATGCCACATAGGAACGAATTTTCCAGCTCCTAATTTATCATTAGCTTGATCGTAAACTAAGACTAGATCTCCTTCCGAAAAATTTCGAGGGGTCACATTTCGATCATACTGAGCTTTCATACGTTTTGCGTGAGTCTCGATTGCCAATGCAACATCACGTCGATTCTCATCTAATTGAGCCAAGTATAACAAATGTTTTTCCTCTTTGGAAGTGGCTGGAAGTAACTCAATGGCCATTTTCAATGACGGGATTTCGCATTCAATGGGTAACACAACTTCCAGACCATAAACTAGTTGGAAAGGAGTGAACCCTGTTGATGTTTTTACTGAAGTTCGATACGCCGAAAGCGCTGAAAATAGCATGTTATGCCAATTCGACCGATGAATCCCAATGATTCGTCGGATCATGATGACTAAGACTTTGTTTATGGATTCAACCAGACCATTAGCTTGTGGATAATAAGGGGTTGAACTATCATGATGCAAACCAAGCTGGTCTGTAAGTTCGGTCATCATAACATTTCGAAAATGACACCCATGATCAGTGATAATCACTTGTGGGACACAAAATCTAGCAATTATATGATCGAACATGAAAATTGCAGCTGTTTTTCCGTTTGCCTCGAATGTAGGCATCGCCTCAGCCCACTTGGTAAAATAATCTACTAGAAGGATGATATACGCATGCCCCCCAGCCGAGTGAGGGTTACATGTAATAAAATCGATGCCGCATTTGGCAAAAGGACCAACGACAATTATAGGGTGGAGAGGAGCAGGTGGAGTGCACATCTTTCGATCAAAAATTTGGCAGTTGTGGCATTTTCGGACCGCGGTAATACAATCTTTAAACAAAGATGACCAGAAGTAGCCAGTGTGCAATATCTTTTGGGCTGTGGCATACCCAGACATATGACTGCCACATGCTCCATAGTGACAGTCATTTAGAACCCTTTCAGCTTCCTCGTGAGTTAAACAACATTGAAAAATAGAGTCTGCCCCATGGCGATAAAGAGTATCTCCAATAATCCTGAATTGTTGGGACTGGAATCGTATTTTCCGATGTTCTGACCTTGAAATTTCTGGCCGAAAGGATTGGGTCTAGAGATAAACGATGATATTCCCATACCATGGATTTAAAGTGCTGATTAGAAACAAGGATTCGTCCGTAATGGGCTCTTCCGCCACAGTTTCTGTGTCAGCACGCGGGAAGTCACACATTAACTCTGCAAAGACTAAAGATTTCTTAGACTTAGATTTTTCAAATTCCAAGTTGAACTCTTGCAGGATAACAATCCATTTAGAGTACTTGCCCCCTAGCAATTGCTTGGTCAAAATGTAGATCATAGGGTTTCAATCAGAAATTACCGTAGTTTTACGTAGTAAAATGTAGTGACGAAAACGTTGGACAGCTTGAACAACTGCCAATGCCAATTTCTCCACATGTGAATATTTTAGCTTAGTTGGATTTAACATTCGACTAAGGTAATATATCACATGTTCAGTACCGAATTCATCTTCCTGAACTAAGACCATTCCAATGGTGGAATGAGAGGCGGCGAGGTACAAGAAGTAATCCTGATTGTAGTTGGGAGGATGCAATAATGGTGCATGGGTCAATGTGTGTTTGAGTGCATCAAAAGTTTTCTGAGCTATCTCATCCCAATAGAATGGAGTATTCTGTTTCAACAACCGGGTAAAACCCTTTGTAACCTCGGCGTAGTTAGGAATGAATTGTCATAAAAAGTTTGCTTTCCCTTGCAAACTTTGGAGTTGGTGAAGACACGAAGGAGGAGGCAATTTGACAATAGCTTCGACCTTCGAGGGATCGACGCGAATGCCGGCTTTCGAAACTACAAACCCCAGCAATTGACCCGTTTCTATATAGAAAACACATTTGTGTGTATTCAACCGAATCCGATAATGCCTATACCTCATAAAGATTGCTCGTAAATGGACGAGGTGATCAGCTCGATGTAATGAATGAGCAGGCAAATCATCGAGATAGGGTTGCACAATGTGCTTGATGTCATGAAACGCATAAGACATGGCCCTTTGAAAAGTTGCTCCGGCATTCTTGAGCCCAAAAGGTAACTTGCAATAAGCAAATGTCCCCCATGGACAAATGAAAGCCATTTTTGGTTGATTGGCAGGTAGAATATTAATTTGATTGTATCCGGAAAAACCATCCATGAAGGAGAATATTTCGCTGCTGGCACAATCATCAATGATTTGATCGATATAGGGAGTTGGGTAATTGTCCTTTGGATAGGCTCGATTAATGTCCCTATAATCGATACATATTCTTATTGTCCCTTGCTTTTTGTTAACCAAAACAATATTCGATACCCAATCCGTTAACGGGATCGGATAAATGAAACCTGCTTTGAGTAATTTTTCAACTTCTGCATTAATAGCAGCAGCTTTTCTTGGGTGAATCTGACGCAAATGTTGCTGGACGGGTTTAGCGTTCGGGTAAGTCTTGATTTCATGAACAACAATTGTGGGATCAATTCCTGGCATTTCCTCATAGAATCAAGCAAACACGTCACGGAATTCTTGAAATAGGGCCTTATATATTTGAATTTCGTCATCTGTACATGAGGCACCTATATGAATGTTCTCAACAATTCCAGGTTTAACCGAGATGTCAATAGGAATAGTTCGAGAGATGTTTCCCAAGTTTAACTCTAAATCAGGATGTTTCATTGGATTCTGAGGTTCCTTGAAATATTCAGTCGTAAAAATTGATGAAAAATCATTTTCAAAACGATCATTGTCGGGTAAAAACGAAGATCTGTGACGGGGATCTTCCCATGGCAAATCATCTACACATAGGATTTCATGAATTTGCTCATCAGAGTGAACAAGTTCAGAAAACGTGATGGAATCTGAGCTTGATGTGAAAAGTGATTCTTCACGGACCACATTCTTTAAGTCAATTTCAGTTGAAGATGGGTCGGTAAACGATTGCACGGTCTCATACGCAATTTCATATGGACTCAAAAGAATGACATCACCAAATGAGTCTATCTCAGATT
This sequence comes from Pinus tabuliformis, assembly GCA_031772625.1. NCBI lineage: Eukaryota > Viridiplantae > Streptophyta > Pinopsida > Pinales > Pinaceae > Pinus > Pinus tabuliformis. Next base: position 1,153,468,484 of record CM062804.1, on the reverse strand, counting down.
CAAAAGGAACAATCCAAGGATCATCATAAACAATGGTGTCTGACGTAATCATATGAATTGTTGCAAATGAAGACGATGTGTTGATCGGAGGAAAAGGAAAAGTTCCCAATAAACCGGCATCTTTAACTAGTCCTACTCCAACATCCTTATATGGGATAATCGTTTTACCGACATGCTGAATACTTTCAGAAGAGGCTGAGTCAGATGAAAAGTAAGCCAACTGGTCTATTCTTACGATCTTTCCATTATGAGGAAACTTTATAACCTGAAAGACTGATGAAACGACAGCTGTCATAGCGTAAGATGAACTACGACCCAAGAGAAGGTTGTAATCTAGAGGGGCATCAACCACCTCCACATCTAGATTAACGGTTTTTCCTTCAATCCCTATAGGCAAATCCTATAGAATGCCAAAAGGATGAAACCCACGGCCATCAAAGGCCTTTAAAATCATCAGGGATTGATTTAGCGAAGGAGAGCCAAGCGATCTCCAACACTGTATCGACATAATACACGTTGAGGCTCCCTCATCAATCACAGTCCGATGAATAGGCCTGTTTTTTACTATCATTGGAATCTAGAAAGCCATTTGATGAGGTAAGCATGGTGTATTATTTTCTAGATCGAAAATTATTAGGTTAGAGTCCTGAACGTCAACAGCTCCTATAGCCGACAAAAGTAATTTATGTTGTGCTGGACATGATTGCAGCACTTCCAAAGCTGACATTGCTGAGGGTGAAACAGATAAATCCTCAACAATGTTATAGTTCTGAGCCGCTCTCGCATGTGGATTGAAAGTTGACTTTCGAAGTATACCCTTGGCGGGCGGTTTGATTACCAAGTCTGGATTAGGTTTCTCGATCTGTAGTGGATCGGAACTGGGAGCTGAGGTTGATGGATTAGAATGAGAAGATTCTGCTTCTTTACCATCAACAAGACTTTTACTACCATAATCATGCGAGCGAGTTGCAATCCTAACATGGGACATCATCAGTATGGGTTCTTCATTGGCACTCAAGGAAGAACCTGTCATCCTACTGTCTTGACTTGGAAAAGGATCCTTCAAAATAGCAGGCATTTGGAAACCTTTGACAATCTTCGCAACCTCTGCATGATGAGGGCAGTCTCTTGTAAAATGTTCGTCATCACAAATGAGACAAGGATAACGAGGTTTGCATTTTTCATCATTGGTTTCCGATTTTTCAGGTTTCTCATTTGAATTTTTGTCCATTTTATTATTATTCTTCCCTTTCTTCTTCCCACTGGATTTTGATTTGGCTGTAGATGACTCTAAAACGTGAATATCGGCGGAAATCTCCGCGGAAGAATCTCCTGTCGGGGAATTAGGTAAGGTTATGATAGGAGAAGAATTCTTGGAAGACTTTTTCTTACTCTTAGTGTTAACCGTACCAATCATACCATCGGCGCCATGAGATCCCGAAAAAGCTGCAGCGATTTGATTTTGCTTGGGAAGATCGGGGATTTTCTCATGTAACGTACTTGACTAAGTATAGACCAAGTCAAGGTACTGTGCTTGAGCAATTACTTGCTCCTCAGTAACAACTTCGGCTTTAGCTACATCTTTAGTGATCTTTGGCAACAAAGACTTTACAAACCATTCAGCCAAGATCTGATCTGAAATAAAAACCTTCACTAAACGTCATCGACGTCTCCATTCATGAATATGATCTGAAATGTAAGTGGACGTCGATTGCTTTAACGAAGTTAACAATTCCGTGCCATTGTCATATCAGACTGGCAACTAGAAATGAGTTAAAAACGAGGTAGCTAACTGACTAAAATTATAAAAAGTGCCTCGTGGTCACTCGATGTACCACTTGACCGCAACACCAATTAGAGTGCATTGGAAAATTCTTAGATGGATTGAATCATCTGTAATGAAGTTAGACGCACACCAGAGGTGATAAGTCATCCCATGGTTCGACGAGTCCTCTCCTGATTTGCCTTCGAACTTAGGAAGATAACTAGGCAACTTATTCGGCATTGGTGGCCAAAACGAAAGATAATTAATGGGATCGTTCATTAAGCGTGACAAGTCAGGCAAGTCCAAAGTTACGATAAACGGTAACTGACGATTAGGGTCCCTAAAACTCTGGGTCATGAGACCAACCCCAGGAGGAGGATATCCAAGATAACAAGGAATAGGAATTGCATTTGGGATATTGTATCCTCCCGGAAAACCAGGATTAACCGGACCGTACTGGGGTTGTTGAGGTTGTTGATATGTGTACCCAGGGTACGGTTGATACTGATAGACTAGCTGCTATACAGCAGGACCAAATTGGTACTGTCCCTGGTACGGTTGATAAGTAAATTCTGGTTGACATGTGACAACCGTACTTGAACCGGGTTGTCCTACAGACATCTGAACAGAAGTTTGAATCCTAGATCCAAACGGAGGTAAATATGTCTGAGGAGTAGATACAGGAACAGTAGAAACCGGAGCTATCGATACTCCAGAAGTAGGTGGGGTAGATTGAACAGATGTTGCGGCAGTTGCAGCAGTCGTTTGAGGCAGAGTACGAGGTGTACTAGGCCCAGGCTGAGAAACTACCGAATGTACAGAAGTTTGAATATTAGACTGGACAGGTTGCTGGGGTGTACCAGAAACTAAGGGTTGTCCAGTTTGAGATGACAACTATACATTTGGCTGCAAAACCTGTTGAGTTTGCGATGCATCCCACACTAAATTCATTCCGGGGTATGGACCCATAACAGGTTGAGAATATTGAGGACCATAACCGGGTTGAGGGTAGGACTGATAATTCAAAAGTACATTTCCCATTCCTTGAACATATGATTGATCGGAGGGTGGTTGGAAACCTTGGTTCGAGTACTGACCTTGGGGTTGATACCCTTGAGGCACGTACTGATACTGGGGTTGACCTTGAGGTATAAATTGATACTGGGGTTGACCTTGGGGTACATATTGAGTCTGGGGTTGACCTTGAGGAACGCATTGTCCCGTAGGTATGTACTGTCCCTGAGGTTGCCCCCCAGGCGCAAATTGGGTACCTTGAGGTTGCCCCCCAGGCAATAATTGAGGATTTTGAGGCTGCCCCCCAGGCGGTAACTGACCACCTTGAGGTTGAGGATTGGGAATAGAACCTGACATCATGAGAATATCTTCTACGCTCAACGGCTTAGTACCATTGCTTCCAATTAATAACCCTTGCTCAATGGGTTGAGGAGATGTTCCCAAAAAAGTACCAGAAAGTGACTGATACACAGAGGGAACAGAAGGACCGCCGTACAAAAAGGATTTGGGCGATTGAGTAAACATGGACGACTGTCTTGACATATTCAACGGAGGATAATAACCTCTAGGTGTTGGGTGATAAGGAACACAAGGTGGTGAAAAACTTAACCCTGGGTTTTCTAAGAAATTAGTCAAAGAAAGATACCAAGCACTGCTCCTAGGTGGATTGTAAAAAAATTGATTCACGCTCCCTTAGCTCAATAACAGGTTGATTTTCAGAGATAGGGATGCCTACTTCTTCTTCTGGAGTAACAAGTTCTTCGATAGCTATAAGTCTAGAAGGAAGATCTTGGGTACTTATTCTTTCTACCCTAGGTGAACCAGGACCACTAGAAGCTGGAGAAGCAAACCCCAATGTCGGAGTAGCAGCAAATTCACTTTCAGGTTTGGATATTTCAGGTTCCTCACCTATATCACTAGTAGATGAGAAGCTACCAGTAATTTCGGAAACAGACACTGATTGTGGATTATAATCTGCTACTAAAGTTTGAAAATCAGGATGTACCACTAAAGAAGACTCTCCTTCTTCAGGTGACCCAACTCTACTATCTCTAGGAGTTACGAGGACTTTCAACCCTTCAGGTTGGCTCGGTGAAAACTCAAGAGGTTGGCCCCGAAGTCTATGGGACTTCCTTGGTAATTCAGCCACGGTTAAAAACTTTTAACTACCTCACACACAAACAAAGTAAAATCTCAATGAAAACCACCTAAAGTCTCTAAAGAACCAAACAAATTTGAAACACATGCCTAAAGAATCTAGGAGATCAAACACACACAAACAGTAACTTTCCATACTAAAGACACTAGTTGGTGATGAAATCCAACGTCGCAGAGTTGATTATAGAAATGGCGGTTGGAACAGTTACCCCGGCAACCTGCTTAATGAATAGATTGGCACAAGTTCCTCCACTTAACCGTCTCGAGTGAAGAGAACCCCCCAGAAAATCCAAGTGAGTCTAGCCGACATCTGCTCAAGGTATAGTGGGATCCTCCCACCACTGTCACCATAGGAAGAATCCTAAAGAATATGGCCACTAAGGTTACCAACTGAAACAAATATACCTGGGGGAATAGTCTACGATCCAATACGCACGCAAGGGAAGAGTAGCAAGCTCAATCCCCTTGAAGGCTCCTTGACATAATCCAAGGTTTACCAACAAGTGACCCCAGGCTCCTCAACAATGGTTAATCTGAGGTTTACCATTTTTAATACGTGAATATCTGGCGTCATTCCCAATGAGGAAGGATTGATTCCCACATTGGTTCGGACATGATCTTGTGCTTCTCCTTTAAGAGGAGCTTTCCCAGAGCATAAAAGCAACAATTGGATTTCTTCCCTACCACAAGATACAACTACTTGTTTGTTTTTACTGTTTTGGAGAGTTAATTACTCTCCTACTCCAAGACACTAGCCTAAGCTATGTTGGTGTATCAGAGCCCTAGAAATAAAAATGTTGCTAGATGAATTTTACTTTAAGCGTTATTTTTGTTGGTTTTTGTTTAAGTCAAAAGGTGTGGAGATGAAACTCGTGGTATGAAGACTCGACTCAAAATCACTAAAAATGCGCTTAAGATGATTAAACAATCTTTTCCCTTCGATGAACTTCTAGCTAAGAAAGAGTTTGAGAATGCAAATACTTTGTAAACATAAATCTTTCTTAACAAACGAATTAAAAGAAGAGCTTTTGTCCTTTCCAATGCACTCAAAACAAGACAACTAGTTATTTTCACAAAAAATTTCCCTTTCCGTTTCAAAGCACTCAACCACTACAAAAACAAACTTTTTCCAAAAGAGATTTTTTTTTATTTTATAAAACTCTCAAAACTATGCAAATGACTAACTTTGAGATCTATAAATTATAAAAACCTATTTGAATTCAAAGCCTACAAGATGTCTTTTTTAAGGATGTTTTACTTAGCTAGATGTAAACTAAGGACCGATTTATGCAGAATCACAAATCAGTCAAAAACAACCAATTTTGTTTTCTTTTTAAAAATGAAAATCCAAACATTTAAGCACAAGCTTTTCAAAGTTTTGTAAAGAGAAAACACAAAGCGGATTCCTCAACAAGGGTAGATTTCATAAATGGTCAGACTCATAAGAAGGTTGGTAGAGACCAAGGTGATCTGAGGTTCCTACAGCTTCTAAACTTAGAGCTACTACAAGACCAAAATGAAAAACAAACCCAACAACCAAAACTCCTAGGAATTTCACCTAAAACCCTAACACCAATGAAATCAACCTAAGGAAAGCTTCTGATAGGTTACATGCAGGTCTGGGCAGTAGATAATAACTTCTAAACAAAAACTAAGATGACTAACAGAAGAAATCTTAGGTTTTTCAAAATTTTGACAGGGTCCGAAAGCCAACAGTTAACACAGGTGCGGTACCGCTCTGTGCTAAAAGCAAAAGTGCGGATAAGTACGCACTGTGTCAAAAGACTAGGGTGTGGTCCTCTCCCAAAGCTATGAAAAACGAAAAATAACCCTGGATCTACTATTTCCACCCAATTCCACACACAACAAGCCAAAAACAGAAACAAAAACACAGTTTCTCAGGTCAAAGTAAAAACAAGGAAAAATCAATTCCCCAGTGGAGTCACCATTTTTTCACCGGAATAAGTCGATCTTGCAGACAAGATAGACCTTCCTAGAATCTAAAGAAGACCTAATGACAAGTAAACCAATCACACACTATCTTTCTCTAAATATGCTTTTATAAACAAAGGCAAACAAGTGTTTTAGGCCTACCTTAGGTCCAACGCAAGTTTGTGGAAGCCTTCGCTCCTTCAATCCAAATGAGCTCCCTTTTCACGAATCTGCAAACACAAACAAGCAAACAAATTAAATAGCACCTGAAAAGCCAATATCATAAAACATATTTAACATGAAAGTCAAGGAATTCATGAAACAAATGACATGAGACAATTTGTTGAGAAAAATGAGTCTAATTGTATTAATTCAAATCAAAGAAGAACTTTACAACCTGTGCCTTGACGCTGTACAAGCTCCTCCCAGGGTCCAGCAAGAAGTCTCCTCTACTTTGACAAGTTTCACTCTCTTCCCAATGAAGACAAAAAGGTATGTGATCTCTTCTCTCAAGCTCAACTAGGAAGTCTTAATTTCACCAGCATTTACCCTAAAAAATGTTCAGCTTCTAACCTCCCCAGTAACTAGCCCAATGCCTGAATTTATAGTGCAATGGAGGGAAGTTACTAGGTCCTCCTTCAAAGGGATAAAGCCCTCCTTCAAAGGGATAGCTCCTCTCATCAAGGGATTAGCTCCTTCTCTTTTGGGATGCATGAACCACCTAAGAGCGGACAATCCACGTCAAAATACCTTCTATAATCATCTAGAATTAACCCAAAGTGAGTTTTTTAGAATAAACTTGTGCCTTTTTTACTTTCACAGGGGTCTGCACCTACACCTTTAGGGACAGAGCGGGCAGGTCCACAGGTTTTGTAAACATAATGTGCGGGACCGCAGGCAATAGTGAGAGAAAGTGCGGAACCAGAGCTTTATTGATTTTCAATGTCTTTCTCTCATTTTCAAAGCTTGACTTGAAGAGCTAAGGTCTGAGACTTGCTTAGGAGGATAGTACAAGTGATGATAGACCCATACTGACTGCAAATAATCATGGTGACGATATTTTTGTGTAATAGATTGCGTAAGTTTATTTATCAATGGTGGGATAGTTAAGCCTAGGTCCTTGTAAGCTGAAAATCATGAATGATATTGACCATTCATTATATTGATCATATTTCTGTGTAATAATGACAAAAATAGTAGAATCAAAAGTGAAGGTGTAGAGCAAGAAATATTTGTTGAAGTCTGGACTAAACAATGTTGGTTCTTCTACGATAGATTTCTTTATATAGGAGAATGTGTAATTTTCGCTCTTATCCCATTTGTATATTGCATCCTTCTTTACCATCTCGTGCATTAGTTTCACAATTTGTGTGTAGTTGAAGATGAACTTGCAGAACAAGTTAATTTTCGCCATGAAGGACTGCATGGATTTCTTACTCATGGGGAAAGGAATTTGTGTGATAGCTCTAACCCTTTTAGGGTCCACCTTAATCCCACTTTTTACAATACTATGGCCCAAGAGATTTGCCTCAAACACTACAAAAATTCTCTTCTTGGGATTAAGGAATATCCTGTATTTACGACATCGCTCAAAAATTTATTTCAAATGGTGTAAGTGGTCTTATATCCTTTTGGAAAACAATGTTACATCATTAAAGTGTACCACAATGATCTAGCCAATCAAACCATGAATTTTGATGTACATCGCATCTTAGAAAGTTGCACCTACATTAACCAATCCAAATGACATTATTTTGAAAGAAAAATCGACCCACTTAGTTTGAAATGTTGTGCTATGCCTATCAAGCTATGACACTAGAACCTAATTGTAACTTGAAAAGCTATCCAGAAATGAAAATATTTTTGACCCTAATACTATTTTCCAAATTTTTTGCATTGACGACATTGGGTACGATTAAAGTCACAGAAATCTATGCACAGTTGTATTTCCCCAAACTTCTTTGTTATCGTTACTAAATTTTAAACTCATGTTGAATGTCATATTTTAAAGTTGATTGAAGCCTCCCACATTTTTTGTAACTCTTTTTGAATCAAAGGCTCAAGCGTTGAATGAACTTGCCCCTTCCTTGATTGGGATCACATGTTGGATTATTGGTGTGTCATAAGTTTTCAGATCATCATATGTCCATGTGAAAATATCCCAATACTTCTTAAAAGGACAGATGAAGGCTTTCAGCTCCCGGGGTTTGTAGGAAGTACCAAGATTGACATACCTCAAATATTGCTCTCTACCAAGATTAATCTTCTGATGCGGAAACGTTGAATTGTGATTTTTCGTGTTTAATGGTCCCTTTAAGCGATTTTGCAAGTAATACAACTTTTCAAGTGACACCACACACTTGGTCATGGCATTCTCTTTGCTTTCTTATGTTTCATCCTACAGTGCTCTATTGTTTTTGTCCTCATCAATGGTTGCATCCTTAAATACATTCATGTTCCCCATAAAGTCCAGTATTTTTTGGTCATCATTGAAAACGTGAAAGTTAGTTATATTATCTGGAATGTATGTCTTATAAATAAATTCAATAAAAACTCCGTCCCTTAACGGTGAAAACCTAACAAGAGAATTTTCCAATTTATCATCAATGACATTACAAATCATAGGAACAAAAATGATATTGAAAGCTTGGAATTATGAAATTAAATGACATGCCTCTTGTTGATAACCTTTAAGATTAGGTGACACACAATGTATTGTATCATGTACCTATCATACGATGATTTCATAGTCACCTATTTCATTGAGTACCTCAAATTTGAGGTCAATGGCTTTCTTTAGGCCCAAAATGAATGCTTCATATTTTGTGACGTTGTTATTGCACTCAAATTCTAAGCAGTACAATATTAGATGTTTTCTCTGTTGTGGGTCTACTAAACCACAACCAACTCCAAATCCTTCCATCATTTTTGAATCATCAAAATATAAAGTCCAAAAATTAGAATAATTAGAGTTATGTCCTACAGTAGTACTAACTATGTCTACTATGCGAAGATCATTATCACGAGTGGATTTCTAGGGAAGAGTTCCAATTGTTCATCTCGTGGAACTGGCGAAGGCCGAGCTGGATGACATCTATGATGTGACAACCCCTTGTTGAATTTGCATGTAAACAAAAATGTAAGACCAAGGTCATTAGACACGTATTCCAAGATGAATGGTAGGAAAAACATCCTAGTGGGTGTCACTTTTGGTTTATTATGGATAAGGAAATTGGCAAAGGAAAGAGGTGTTGATTGGCACTAATTATGAAAATAAAGGAAAATAGGAGAAAAGGAAGGTGAAAGGTCACAATATTGCATGAGGAGAAAATTGAAGGGAAAAGAGAGAAAAATGAAGAAAATAAATGTCTCAATGATAAAAAGGCTTCTCAGGCTCAGTGTTAGCCTTTTGATAGTTCTAAGGGAACGTCTCTCTCCCTCCTCTCCCTCACATTTAGAGAATTTCATGGAGCACTATATAATTGGAGAAAGGAAAGCAAAAGTAAGGACAAGAAAGCATAGGAAAGCAAGGATCAAGCAGGGGAAAGGTTGGATCAAGTAGCTATAGTGGGATTACTTGTAGGTATCTAGTTGAATGTATGATTTCCTTGCCATTTTTTGCACGCATGGTATATCCATTTGTGTATTTGGTTCTCTTGTTGTCATTGGCATAGGTTTTCTCAGGTGTGAGAATGGTTTTCAACCTTGGCTTTCCATTTTTGGATAGCCATTGTGTGATGGGATTCTTTTACACAGTTAATCTAGATTTCCAGATGGTTTCAAAACTGAGTGAGGTGGTCTCAGGAAAATTCCCAAAGGCCGAGGAATCCCTTGATTAGGAAATGGAGGGATATATGATAAAGAAAGAGGGTGGAGATGGAAAATTCCTCACGGTTTAGGTGGAGAGATCCATAGGCATCCATGCCTATTTAGGTCTTAGTGATCCCTTGACTAGTATATGGCGGGATTTCGGCAAAGCCTCATAGTCTATGTTTATTCTTTGGGCCTAGCAATCCCTTGACTTATATGTCACGAGATACATGGTAAAACTAGGGTGTATAGATGAAGGTTTTACGCCTAGGAATCCCTTGACTGGTAATGGCGGGATACACGGTAAAGCGTGAGGAAGCCCTAGTTTTTTTTTTGTGATTCCTGTATTCATGCTTCAAATATGGCATGAGGGTGATTGAATTAAAGAAAGATTTCGTTTAGCCCAATCTATGATGAGGTGGTACATGGAAGTCCTTGACTTGGTTGGATTTTACATATGTTAATAAGAGTTAATTTCCTCTTGTATTCTGTGAGTATTTATACTTGTTATGATGTGGCTTTGGTGGTTGTTCTATCATCATTATTACTCCATTTATATGTTCGTTATAAGAATGGTTTTTGGACAAACTTTAGTTATGGTTCCCATCATGTGTTGATTAGTAAATGAATGGTTAATGAATGTATGACACAATAGATGATAATGTAGCTATTGTGAGAGGGCATGAGACCTTCTTAACGAGTCTCATATAAGTATGAGATCCCTATGTTCAGATGTGTAATTATGACCTACATATTACATGTTCATTAAGTGTTTGATGAAACGTATGTAATGGTTAAGCCTTGCTAGGTCAAGTTTCTATCTAAGTTTTGTATGGAAGGCTTTGTCCTTATGTCTTTCATTGTTTTGGAAAGTTTCATCAAGTTTTTCTCAGTCACCTAGAGTCTAGCCCTGAAAAGGTGGAACATATTTTATGGTAGCATGAACATAACTGTGAAATTGAGACTCTAGTCACTCTCTTGCACGATTATGCATTTGAATAAAGGCTTTCAGTCACATGGATGTAGTATGGTGCATGTGACTAGGGGTTTAGGTTAGTGAAAAACAAATTTAGCTTAGGGTTTGGGCACCTAGAAGGGTGGTTTAGCCCTTGGTGGTCTTGTAGCACATGAGGGAAGTCAGTAATGTTTTGGTTTGTTGACTACACTTCCTTTAGGTGACCTAGGAGGTTGAATTATATCTTAGTAACTCTTCATCACATTTCTACCCCTGTAGGATAGTTAACTTGGGTAAATGTGGGAGGAGGGCATTACACGGCAGTATCAGAGCATGTTTCCATTCTCTTTGGGTGATATTTGATACCACGGAGTGGTATGAGAGAAGGTTTACATTCTCTTTTAGTGATATCTTATACCATATACATGGCTAAACCTTTGGACTAGATGGGTTGAATGTGATTGTCATGCATGCTTGTAGGTTGTATATGTGCTTATTGTATAAGAATGCTGATGGTAATTGTTACAGTTGTGATGTCATGTAGAAGCTGACGATGTTGTTGTTGGGATGTGTTTTTCATAAATGCATGTCAATTGTATATATATTTGTTAGGAATGTCAGTGTCTAGGAGTGCTAGTAGGTTCTAGTTGTACTATTATGACTAATGATTGTTAGTTGATTATGACATGGTTGTTAGTCTTGGTAAAGATTTATTCCAAGTTAATAGATATAATTTCTTGATCTTTAGAACATGTGGCTGACATGTGTGAATAGTTGTAGGGATACATGTTTGGTATTAGCATGAAAAGGTAACAATTGATTTGTTTATATAACTAACAGCTAGGTGATGTGATAGCACATAATAAGGACTCAATTGAAGCAAGGTAAAAGGTAAGAGAAAGGAATTGGGGAGAATTCATTGGGCCATGTTTGGAAACTGCAATTCCAAACGAATGAGTGCTTTGCATGAATACAAGATGTCTCCTTAACCTTGATTTTCTCTAACATTATGTGGATTTCTACTATATTCATGGACAGGTATTTGACAAGTATAAGAATTGGTTTCCATTTATGGTTGGATTCGTCAATGAATTGGAGTCCCTTGAGAAATGATATGTGTATGAGTTCAGTTACAAGGCAACATGCTTGACACGTCAAGGTAAGATAACTGGTATATTTTTATATTAATTTATACATTGGAATTTATGTGTTTATGGTAGTATGACGCATGGATTGCAAGGAATAAAAAATACTACCATGAAATCTTGAAGAAGGCTCAGATTGAAATTTCCTTGGGAAGAATTGACAATCCATGGGGTTGATTCATAATGATTGTTGCTAGTTTTAGGATTTTTGTTCCTTGTGATTTGTTTTCACTTGATTTGGCATTTTATTTATGTCTGGTGCATGGAAATAAAACTTTGCTTGAGGTGTATTATTGTGATTGGTTGTTCATGGTTTTCTTTTATTTTCTTCTTGGTCTTGCCTTTTATGTTTTGAGGGTAATGGGGATTGGTTTGGGAAAGAGGAAAGTTAATGGAGCTCGGGGAGAGATGAATGAATTATAATAAGTAATGTAAGACCCAGATGAAGCTTGGTGCATGTATAAGTGCAGATGAAGGAAAGAGTATGACAGTTGGTTGAGTTGGTTCAGTTCATTGGGATAAATGGATGGTGGCAAGACAATCACGAGGAAGGTAACCAAGAAAGGTAAAGTGAATGGATTTGAGGTGTCAGGTGCCTTCTCTATGTTGGGAACTATTGTTCTCTATGTTGTGCATGTTGTGCATGGATAAAGGGACTTCTCTTGACCTTAACCTTATGATATTTGGTAATTATGTCTTGATTATGATTATGATGATGTCTATATATGTATACATCTATGTACATATATCATTTTCTAACAACATTTTTATGGATTATGAATGTTTTATGCTAATTTTTATATGCATATATTCATGTATGTATGTCATTGTCTGATAGGGTCATCAGGGATCATCCGTGTGGAGGAATTATTGCTTATGAAAGTGAATGGCATGAGGAGGTTCCTAGTCTTATGAGGAATCAAGTGGGAACAGTTTCCCTAACAGTTCTGTGAGGTTAGTATCATGTGAATATGAATTGATATAATCTACTTATACTATGTCTATGCTTATGCTATGGCTGGTAATGTTGAGGGATACATTAGCGGAATGAAATTAGTGTGATCTGCGACATGTTTGGACAAGCATGGATAGTGGAAAGACACTAGAAGCAAGGTTGCTTGGTAGATTTGGTGTGTGGTCTCTGGATGTGTAGTACGATTGTTGCATACATGTTCTACATGTTCTATATGAGGTGTTATGTACATATGGTGTGTAGATTTTGTGTAGCGGTGCTATGTACATATGGTGTTGTGTACATATTGTATATGTGGTGTTATGTACATATGGTGTTGTATACGTCTTGTATATGGGGTGCTATGTAGATATGTTTTTGTGTACATGTTGTATATGCAGTGTTTTGTACATGGTGTTGTGTGCATGATGTACATGTGGTGTTGTGTGCATGATTGTACATGTGATGTTGTGTCCATGTGGTGTTGTGTACATGTGGTGGTATGTACACATTGTGCAAGTGGTGTTATGTACATGTGGTACGGTGTACATGTTGTGAAGGTGGTGCTATGTACAAGTGGTAGTGTGTACATGTTGTACATGTGGTATTGTATGCATGTCGTACATGTTGTTTTGTGCACATGTTGTACTGTGTATGTGCCTTATGTAGTCATGGTATCATGGTTGTTGGCTTAGGGGGTCCTGACCCAAGTTCATAGTTAGTTACGCCAAACAAATCCCTACACTACTGGCCCTCTTGGCATCAATCCATGGTGTGTGAACTAAAGTTTTACATGAAGCAATATGGGGGGATGCTAGAACCAAGTTTCCGCACCCAGAGATCAGTGTGATGTCCTTTTGGTGACCCAAATCTTCCTTCACATAGACCTTTATACTCATGTGGCCTATTGTTGTAACTTCCTTCAATCAACCTCTAGACCTCTGCGAAGGTCTACGATTGGATTTTGTGGACCTTGAATAGGTGAACTAGCTACTTACGCGCACCATAGATTACTCTTAGACCATTATTTGCTCAAATCTACTTAAATGTTTGATAACTCTAACAAAAAGCATTATAATATTCATGTAATCACTTAACATTAATTATGTTCAAATAACAATGTAGATCAAGTAAAGTCGTACATCAATACATCATTATTTCATGGAACCACTATTCACCACAACATAAAGCGTGCTCATACATAAGAGAAGTTAATAGGTAAAACACAGGAATTTCTGCAACAATATTTTTTATTGATATTCAGTTAAGCTTATAGACTTAATACTTTCTTGTGCACTCATCTACAGGGGTCCACGCACTCAGCTGCAGACACTACACTAGGCCTCTATGCACTTAGCTACAGAGCCTTCCTTCTTACTCTCATGCACTAAATCTCTAAACTCTTTTCTTCGTACCCATAGACAACTTCGATTTCTTTCCTTAGACTCTCTAAGACACACCTATTTATACAATCCCATGGTTCGCTGACCATGTGTAGATCTTCAAAATCCTATTCTAGTTACATAAACGAAGAGTAAAACCATTTTTGACTCTTAACTAGCTATGTTCTCTGCGACCACAATTTATAGAGACTTTACATATTTTTACATCAAAATTTCAGCTTTTTACCCAAAACTAACCAAGGAGACCCCATCCCAATAGGCCTCCAACACAAAGATCGTGACTCACCCTCGAGTCACTCAACTGACGCAGATATTTTGCTACGAAGATCGCCCAACTCCACCTGAACCATTGTTATTTCAGTTGTGCTTTGTGTGGCTGCTTACTTCACCTATTCGACCATCTATTCTGTGGTTGGTCCTTCATTTTCCTACTTGATCTTCTACTATGTAAGCTGTAGGTTTGCCAACTTTTCCTATATGTTAGTGGAGACTTGGTGGGCTTCTTCCAACCAAGGATCTAACCATGGCTTAAGGACAACCTCTTTTTTCTGCATGGATTCCACTTGTGTAAGGAGTTGCTTCCCCTCTTGCAACTTGGCAAGGCACTGCACTATAGCCATTGTGCGCATTTTCAACCTCACTTCGTCGTACTGCTATTGAAGCTCGCAGGTCTCTATTTTTAATCTCTGCAGGTTGGGATCTTCCTGCAAGGTTGTCAATAATTCCATGGCCTGCTCAAACAATGTTGTGCAATCCACAACTGTAGCATACACAGTGGCTATTCCATCCCTAACAGCAGCTTCACATTGTTCCCTAACTGCTGGCAGGGCCGAAGGTTGCGACTTGAGCTCTAGTTATATGATTTTCATATTGAGCTCGAACTAAACATGGGCCACATCTGCCTTAGCATCATGGACACCCACTGCAAGTTTCCTAATCTTGGCCTCAAGTGGCGCCTCCTTGGGTATGTGCAACTCTGGAACCGTCCTTCAAGCCTCTGCCATCGCGGTCACTAGCTGGGCACTCTGTGCCTAGATCATCTCTTTTTCCTTTAGGGCCTTCATCTTTTCAGCGAACATTTGCTCATTGTTCATGCAATATTCACTTATGAGGCTAATAACACATTGTTCTCGTGCTTGTAACTCCACCGTCACACCTATCTGCAACATGTGAAGATATGCGTTGGGGAGCACTACGAGGTTGAGGTCGATGTTCTTCAAAGTACTCATGATGACCTTGTTATTGGTCGATTTTGCACTCAAGGACCCTTCTGGTAGCGTGACTTCTCGAAGATCCACTGATCTGACCATCTTTATAGCCTAACTGATCCCTGGTGCCAAGCTCGTCTCTATAGCATTCACCTGCCCTGTGCCCACCTATATATCCAGCTATCTGGATATGTAGCTCGCATAGATCCTTCTGAAGAGTGCCTAGTGATTACAGGTTCTTTTGTTCAAATTGCTACAATAGTTCCACTACGGTGTCACACACTTTATCTCTAATCTCATTGAGATCACCTTCTGTGACTGTAAATGGATTGAGTGGTCATTTGGTTGGTTTTGGATTTTTCTTGGGCCCCTCCTTCTGTTGTTCCCTCTACCTCTTCGCCTGAAATGGAGTGCTTTGTTCTTCATCTCCACCACCTCCCTACTCTAACTACTCCTCTTCCTCGGTCTAGCGCGAAGGTGATTTACTGCTCTGCTCGGAGTCACGTTGTTCATGTTCAGCCTCCTGCTTTACAGCGCACCCCTTTTCTAACTAGGCCTTTGCCTTGACCTCCTTCCTTCGCTTCTCAGCTAACTGTTGGACCGCCTGGTTTGTTGCCTCCTTCTTCTTTTTCTCCAAGGAACTCCCCTTGCCTTTGCTAGTGCCTGCTACCATATCAGATGGAGAATGCAAATATGTTAGCCAGCTCTGATAACCTCTTGAATGGCATCATCTATGGAAAGATAAGGCAGATCAAACCACTTCTACTGCGGATCCTTCCACACCCTAATAAACACACGGTGGAAGTTTTCATTAAACTAAGCGTACTCTAATAACTGCTCAAACACAGTCGGGGACAACTGTAGCTTCTAGATGTTGGCCATACGAAGGCTCGCCTCCATCAACTCCCAAAAAACTTTTGTCTCCATGACCCGCATGGAGTCCTTTGTGGCTCATATGGAGGCAAACTATGCATCCTCCACAATCCTTTCTCCAAGGGAGGAAACTGGTTGTTTTCCGGTAGCTCCCATGCTACTAGCACGATGGAGAGTAACAACAATGAGTAGTCGAAGGTTTTTCTCTCATCCTAAGCCTCACGACAATTCGGAAGGAGCTCGTTGGAGAGGTAGTGCAACCAGTTAAACTTCAAGCCTTCCATGCACTATGCAGCTAACTTGATTACTAGCGCTAGGACCTCGTCTACATAGCATTTCCTCATGACCTTACCAGTGAGGATCTGTGTGGCAATTTTAATCGAAGGGTCGGTGATAGATGTGATGGAGTACCCACGCGACTTCTTAACTAGATCGAACTTCTTCTTCATATTTTTTGTGAGGTCGCACTCACTAGTCTTTCCACCAAACTCCTTAGTCGGATTCAAACTTGAATGTGGCTAGAGCATGATCCGATGGATCAGCACATCTGTGATTAGGATCGACACACTCAGCCACAAACATCGATCATGTAGCAGGTTCAAAAATTGGTTGATACAGATGATATTGATGTTGTAGTGGTGGTAGTGGGGCACCCACAGGAGGTTCAGCAGCCTTGACTGATTCACTCTGTGAATCCACTCAACTAGATCCAATGTGGTGACACCGAATTCTTTATAGTACACCTGCTTCATGTAGTTCTCCACCGCAATGTGGGGGAACCTCTCATGGTCCACCAAATCCCAGTCTTCCATTTTTAAATGGGGAATATACCCTAGGCATGGGTCTTCAGAGGTGATGCTTTCTAGTAGTAGGGGCATATTTATTAGGAATTTCACCTCATCTCGGTCCTTAGTGACCTTCACATTTCCCTTATGTAGAGGGATTTAATCCATAAATTTGGAGATGGGCTCCATGCCCTTGGCATCTATATACTTCGCACCCTCTTTGACCTCCAAATCTACAACTTTCTCCTTATCCTTCATCGGTTTTTTATCTTTCTTCAGGGCCTGGGTAGCAGAGTGCTTCCTCGGTTACTCATGCACCATAATTGGCCTCTTTTTCTTCTCTTTCTTGGGCTTGGGATTTTCACGCACTGGTGTAGGCTTCAACCTAGGCAACCTCGGCACTGTAGACATAGGAGTCAGAGCCTCCATGTTGAAAACTTCTGGAGCCGCTACTTCGAAGGCAACAATTCCTCTAGTGCTTGCAGTCTCACCTGGTCTGGACATAGTGTTGAGAATAAACTGTTGGGTTTCCTTGGGTAAAGTGTCAAACATAGAGCTTGCGACTAAATATATGAAAAACTAAGGATTCATAAACGAGGGACAACACAACTCAAAAATTCTAAGGATGTAAAGTGTTCTCTGTTGGATGACCACACATAATTTATAGGAAAATTTGAATTCAAATCCGACCATTCCCCCCAAAATCCATCCATAAATGCTGATTTGGTGTCAGATATTCAAATATTTCAACCTTAAATGCTGGCTTCCCCCCTCCTCTTGACCATCTCCTAGCTATCAAATCATGAACAGTGATTGTAATGATCATTTTTTGGCTGTGCTGCGTGGTATCTCCCCTCATAGCACAGCTCCCTTTGTGCACTTTCTAATACTATGATATTACACTTTTCCTTACAGCCTCTTTGTTGCAAAGTTCCACCAATCGAGTAGTGTAGTTTATAGTCCTGCGCTCCCTTGGAGCTGCTTGGAGTGCTAAGGCTTTCCTACTGTCATGTAGTCATTGAGTAGGATCCCCTGTGTATGGTTTCAACTGGCTTCAATTTACCCTTCCTGAAAATGGTTCTCCATTCAAATTTTCAAGTTGAACTACACCACCATCTGTAATTTCTTTGACGACATATGGCCCCAACCAGTGCATCTGAAACTTCCCTGGAAACCTAGTGAACTTTCTATCATATAATAAAACCAATTCATTTACCCTAAAGGTGTGAAATTCCATGTGCTGATCATGCCAAGATTTTTTTCGTTCCTTCTGAAGCTGTTGATGGAATCCATCCAAAAACCTATCTTCTTCAAGCTCCATTAGTTGTGTGAGCCATTCTTCTAAGGCTTCGTAGTCCACCATTCCTATGAAAGTCACTATGTGTAGACTAGGTGTCATATATTCCATAGGAATTACAACCTCTACACCATAAACCAATCAGAAAGGCATCTGACGACTAGCCTTTTGTGACTAGTCCTGTTGCAAACCTTTGTCAGCACATTTTCCAATATCTTATTGAAAGCCTCAACTATTCCATTAGCCTAAGGATGATATGGTGTACTTTTTTGATGGTAAACTTGGAACTGATCTATCAGCATGTTGATCATGTCAATGAGAAAATGTGTACGGCGGTCACTCGTCAATACCTTAGGGAAACTCAAGCTGGTCAACACATATTCAAACAAAACCTTTTTTGTTGTTGCCCCTATGCATTCTTTCATAGTTTGTGCCTCTGCCCATCTGGTCATATATTCGGTCACAGTGATGATATATCATGGACCTATTTTCTTTCCTGGGGGCTAAATCATTCATATAAAATCAATTTCCCATTTCTCAAATGGCTGTAATGACAACTACGGATTTAGGGACAACTCATCCCTTCTTGATGGTCTGCCCATTCTTTGTCATGCATCACATGCCCTACAATGTGCTTTAAAATATTTATGCAACGTCGGTGACGATAACCTAGTGCGCAAAACCTTTTGCACTATTTCTTTTCCTACATAATTCCCTCCTACAGCTCCTCCATGAGCCTCCGCAAGGATACTATTTCTTTCGAAATTGGGCACTTACCATCTAAGTATCTCGTCTGATCCCATTTTATACAAATGTTTGACAATTACTGAGAAATCAGTTGCATGTCCTACCAATTTTTTCTTCTACTGACTGGTGTAGCCTTCTTGAGCTATCCCTGTGGTAAAAAAATGGATAATATCTGCAAAGTCGTTGTCCGCTATGCACACCACAAAGAGTTGCACATCGGGTAGCCCTTCTTCCAAATTAGTAGGCTCTTCTCCTGTCTCATTGCGTGATAGATGGTTAGGTCCTGCATTCAACCTTGTTGGTTTGACAATTACCTCAAAATCATATTCTTAGAATAACAATAGCCATCTTCATATTTTCGCCCCCAACATAGGCTTATTGACTAGACACTTCAATGCAGAATGGTATGTGTACATCATGAAATGTCTGGCCAATAGGTAGTGTCTGAATTTTTGGAGTGTGTTGTACACCATAGCCAATCCCTCATGCTCTGTTGTTGAATAATTATTTTCAGCTGTTAACAACTTTCTGCTTGCAAATTCTATAGGATGATCCATCTTCCCTTCACTAGCTTGTGTCAATATTGCTCCCAACACAATAGATGAGGCATTAATATGCACATGGAATTCCTTCTTCTAATCTTGGAAGACCAATATCGGTGCAGTGACCATTGTTTCCTTCAAGACATCCAGACTGCATTGACATTCTTCATCCCAACAGAATGTAGCAATCTTCTTTAGCAACTTCTCCATGGATGCGGTAATCTAAGCATAATCCTTGATAAACTTCCTATAATACCCAGTATGGCCCAGCATTGCGCGCAGCTATTTCACACTCCTCGGGGCTCCAAATTGATTATTAACACAATCTTGGTAGGGTCCACCATGAGTCCTTGCTTCCCCACCACATGACCCAAAAAAGTCCCAAAGAGGACATAAAAGAAGCACTTCTTTAGGTTTAGTGCAATCTGATACCTTTGGCACATATCCAAATTAAGCACAGACTGGCTACATGGTGCTTTACTAGTACGAAAATTGTCCAGTCATCAAAATATACCTCCAAGAATTTGTGAATAAATTATTTGAACGTCGTGATGACTACGCGAGAGAATATTGCAGATGCATTATTGAGTTTGAAGGGCATCACTCTGTACTGAAAACACCCCCATTTCATCATGAAGGTTGTTTTACTTCGGTATTCTGGTGAAATCTTGATCTGATGGTATCCAAAGTACTCAATCAATAAATGAGTAGGCTTCTTGTCCTCCCACATTATCCCATACCTCATCAATAAATGGTGTGAGGAAAGGATCAAGAATGCATGCATCAGTAAGCTTTCTTAGATATGTGCAAATCCTTATCTCTCCCTTCTACTTCTTTTCTTGAACTACCATTGAGCTCACCCAATCAGATTCCTCCACTAGTTCAATAATACTTGCCTCAAGCATATTTTCTAACTCCAAGGGGACCTTTTCTTTGTCTTTAGGATTAAGGTGCTATGGCCTCTGCTTAATGGGCTTTGTGTCTAGTTTCAGAGTTATTTCCATCATTTCCAAATTGCCTATGATGCCTTTCAAGTCTGAGTTTTTTGTACGAAAAAGATCCAAGTAGTTGGGGAGTAACTCAACAACTTTTTCTACTGTGGAATCATCCCAATAATCTCTGATATCTGTGAATTTCAGCTCTGTTTCAATACCAATGTTTACCTGCCTAGTCTTTAGTGGTGCGGTGATATCCAAGTTCTCTATTTGCAGACCTTCAACCTCACAATGACCTTCCAATTCTTAGATATCAATATTCCTTGGATCCTCATCCTTCACTTCAGAAATCATGTTATAGCATTCCAGCACATGGCGCAATTGGGTGCTCCAATCTAGTTGAATCAAGTTCAAAGGATCATGTGGGATTTAGAAGATTGTTGCCTTAACCTCCTACAGTGCCTCATCAATGCTTGTGAACCCATCTTCAAATATTAATGTCCTCACAAACCCTTCTCTTAAGACATCTCACTCCGTAGTGTTGTGGTGGAGCTCCGTTTCCATATACCAATTCATAGGGATTATGTTGAGAGTGTGACAGAATAAATGCACCCATTCTAGCTACGACTCCATTCCACATACCTTAGTCCATTTGGTCAAATGGCCCCGCAGATCATTCCTCCCATAATACTTCTCAGTTACCCATAGTTTAGGATGACCAAATCACATTGTCATCATCCTACTATAATCGCACAACTCATCAAAGTTTCTTTGTGCGTACCCTGCCACCGAGCAGGTGTAGTGCATAGTGCCCAGTTCAATGCTTGAAAGCAATAATCCTCTAGAAATTCTTTTTCAAAAGCAGTAAAAAATTTATCTATGCCAATTAAATCATCGTAATAAGGTAAATTTATTACCTCTGATGACACGCAATGCAATGGTTTCATCATCATGTTGCAGCGCAGTGTGGATATTTCATGTAGCCTGTTTTGCCAATTTCCCGACTCTTCATCTAAATCTGAGGTACAAGAACTTCCGTGGTCCCATGAAATTCATCCATCAGCTATAGGATTAACCGATTCTTGTTCTCACACTGTGATTTTATAGATCTGATCCAAATCATCATCACTCTCCTCATAGTGCGAACTGGTTGAGCATAGTGCGACCCTTCTACAAGGTCCAAAGTTGCTACAATGCAGAGTGATTTTCTTTCAAACAACATTGTCTGCTTCTTCAAATTGATGAGCCGATTCATGTCGATAGCCCAATCAATTCCCAGGAGCACAGGGTATGAATTTCTACCATCAACAATCTCTATTACTTCAAAGTTAGCCAGTTCACTTGAACCTTCTATATCTATGGGAACTCGCTACAATCATCCCATAGGGATAATCTTTTGCTGGTTCGTCATCCTCAGTTGAATCGGAGACCACTGCAGCGTAGGTCTCCCCATTCTCTCCCAGGTTTGTTTAGGCAATACGTTCGCATCAGACCCCAAATCCAAAATTACCTAGTCCATCTCGTAGTATCATATTTGTGTGGTAAGCCTCATCTCACACCCTATTCTTGCCTTATGCTTACCAATCTTTCTAACTATGTGGGGTCCATTAGAATTATTATCCTTACCGGAAATTTTTTTTATCAACTCTTGTAGCCCTTTCACATCCTTGCTATTGCACAGTAGTTTCATACAAGTCTCCAAGAAGGAGGTAAGAAAAAAGCGATCAACCTCTGTAGGCACTTTGTCCTGACTTCTTAAGGTAGAGGCCTCAGTGAAGCCTTTCTTTGCTTCCATGAATGTTTCCTTTGCATGCTCCACATTAAACCCAACCTCCTTTTCTGGAGCTCTACGGACCCATCCACCTTATTCAGGTTGCCTTCCGTTATCGTCATTAGTTATGATCCCACTTTGCAATACGATATTCAAATTCGAGTCACCTTCATAGGGCTCGGACCTCATCATTTGTAAGTTCTGGGTAGGATGTCGAGGGTGCGCCTTCTTCTCCTACATCTTGGCCATTAGCACAGGACATTCTTCAATTGTGTGGTCAAACTGAGTGCAGTATTGGCATGATGGGTATGTCTGATTCGTACACCCCTACGCGTAATTTCTTAGTGTTTTTCAATTGTAACAAATGACCTGCACCTGACCCCTACCAAGTTATCCTCCTCCTTGGCCTCATCCGGACCCTCGATATCCTTTGTAGGTTCCACCAACACCCTAATTTCGAGATCGAGTTACCACTTGCATTCGATACGTAGGAATCTTCTCCATCGTTAATTCATAGCTCCGATAGTGGTGCTCATCGTGGCCCACTGAGTTGCAGAAATCACAGAACAATTGTTGTGGTGTTTATACAAACTTTTTTACCAAATGACAATTGTCCCTTTACTTTTCCCTTGCACGGAGGGATATAATCGAGTAGTTTGGAGATAGGTTCCACCCCCTTGGCATCTATATCCTCTGCACCTTCTTCAGCCTCCAAATTGACCACTTTCCCCTTATCCTTCGTTGGTTGTTTTTCCATCTTCTGAACCTAGGCAGTAGCATGCTTCCTCAATGACTCACACACCACATGGGCTTCTTCTGCTTGTCTTTCCTGGGCTTGGGGACTTCCTGCACTAGTGTAGGTTTAGGTCTAGGCGACATCAGAGCTATGGGCACAATAGCTACAGCCTCCATGGTCACAACTTCAGGAATCGTTCCTTGAGAAGCAACATCTCCAGTAGTACTGATAGTTTCCACGGGGCTTGGTCCTATCATCTTTATCAAGATGAATGTATGATTTACCTCTGATAACTTGGAAAATATAGGCTCGTGACTAAATCCTCCTAATACGAGAAATTCATAAGCAATTGAAAACACAACTCGATAAAAAACTTCAAGGATGCAAAGGGTTTTTCACTGGACGTCCATGCATAATTGATAGGTGAATTTCAATTCAAATTTGACCATTCCCCCCAAAATCCTTTCAGAAATGCTACTTTGGCAACAAATCTCCAAACATTTCAGCCTTAATTGACTTAAAAGTTGACCCCCACTCCTCTTAACCTTTTCCTGGCAGTCAAATCATGAACAGTGACTATAACAGTCACTTTCTGGCTGTGTTGCGCAGTATCCCCCTCCATAGCGCAGCTCCCTTCATGCCTCTTCTGGTACTGTGATATCACTCTTTTTCGTTCAACCCCCCTTTTGTGTAGCTCTACAAACCGAGAAATTTATTTTATAATATCACGTCTCCTTGCAACTTCTTGGTACGCTAAGACTGTGCTACCGTCATGTAGTCATTGGGCTTAATCCCCCGTGTATGGCTTCAATCAGCTTCCATTTACCCTTCCCAAAAATGGATCTCCATTCAACTTCACGAGATGAACTGCTCCACCATCTATAATTTCTTTGATAACATATAGTCCCAGCCATTGCATCTGAAATTTTCCCGGGAACTCAACAAACTTACTATCATATAATAACACCTAATCATTTACCTTGAAGGTGCACAGTTTGATGTGCCAATCGTGCCAAGATTTTTTGCATTCCTTCTGAACCTCCTGATGGAGTCCATCCAAAAATCTATCTTCCTCAAGCTCCATCAGCTATGGAAGCCATTCTTTTAAGGTTCCGTGGTCCACCATTCCTGTGAAAGCCGCTATGCATAGACTAGGCACAATGTATTCCATAGGAATCATGGCTTCTATGCCATAGACCAACCTAAAAGGTGTCTGACCAGTAAGCTTTTTACAAGTAGTTTTGTAAGCCCATAATACTACTGGTACATGCACGTCCAAATCATTCTGTTGCATGTTGCAAATCTTCATCACTACATTCTCTAATATCTTATTAAAAGCCTCAACCGTTCCATTGGCCTGAGGATGATATGGCATATTGTTCTCATGGTAAACTTGAAACTCTTCTATTAGCACGCTATCGTTTCATTGAGAAAATACGTACAGCGATCACTCATCAAAACCTTCGGGCAACCAAACCTAGTCAACACATATTCAAATAAGAATTTTACTGTTGTTGCCCTTGTACAGTCTTTCATAGGCTATACCTTCACCCATTTGGTCAAATATTCAATCACGGTGATGATATACCGTGTGCTAGTTTTTTTGCCTAGATGTTGAATCGGTCCTGTAGAATCAATTTCCCATTTCTCAAATGGCTACAATGACACCTAATGATTCAAAGGAATCTCATCCCTCCACAATGGCCTACCTATTCTCTGACATGCATCACATGCCCTACAATATGCTTTAGAGTCTTTATGCATCGTTAGCGACCAAAACCCAGCGTGTAAAATCTTCTATGCTATTGCTTTTCTTGCATAATGCCATCCCACAGCTCCTCCATGAGCTTCAGCGAGGATACTATTTCACTCAAAATTAGGCACATAATGTCATACTATTTTGTCTGATCCCATCCTATACAAATGGCCCACAATGACCAAAAATTCTGCCACGTGAACCACCAATTCTTTCTTCTGTTGACTATTGTATCCTTTTGGAGCCGTCATGAAGAGTTGCATGTTAGGCATCCCTTCCTCCAAATTAGTAGGTTCTTCTCCTGTTTCAATGCGTGACAGATGGTTTGGTACTGCGTTCAAACTTCCTGGCTTCACAAACACCTCAAAATCATATTCTTGAAACAACAACAACCATCTGCATATCCCCCCCCTGCAATATAGGCTTATTGACTAGATACTTCAATGCAGAATGGTCTGTGCACATCTTAAAATGTTTGCTTAGCAGGTAATGTCTGAATATTTGGAGTGCGTACAACATAACCATCCCTTCGCACCCTGTCATTAAATAGGTCTTTTCTTCTTTTGACAACTTCCTTCTTACAAATGTTATAGGATGATCCATCTCTCCTTCACCAACCTGTGTCAGCACTGCTCCTAGCACAATACATAAAGCATCCACATACACACAAAATTCCTTCTTCCAATCCAAGAAGACTAGGATTTGTGTGATGACCATTCTCCCCTTCAATACATCCAAGCTGCGCTGGCATTCTTCATCCCAATAGAATGTAGCGTCCTTCCTCAGTAGCTTTTCCATAGGCATAGTTAATCTGAGCATAACTTTTGGTGAACTTTCGATGGTATCTAGTATGACCCAGTGTTGCATGCAGCTATTTGACACTTCTTGGCACCTCCAAATTAATTGTGACATCTATCTTAGCAGGGTCCACTATTAATCTTTTCTTGCACACCACATGACCTAACAATATTTCGAAAGGGATGGAGAACAAACATTTATTCAGGTTCAGCGCGATCTGATACCTTCGATATGTATCGAACATCAAGCACAAACTAGCTACATGGCACTTTACTAGCCCATAAATTGTCTAATCATCAAAATATACCTCCAAGAACTTGTGAATAAATTCTTTGAACATCGCGATGACTATGAGCGAGAAGATCGTCAATGCATTCTTAAGTCCAAAAGGCATCACTATATACTGGAAACATCGTCATTCTGTCATGAAGGTGGTCTTACTCCTAGCTTCTAGTGCGATATTAATATGATGGTATCTAGAGAACCCATCAGTGGATGAATATGCCTCCTTCCCTCCAACATTACCCAGTACTTCATCCGTGAACGATGTCATAAAAGGATCATGAACAAAAGCATAGTTAAGATTCCTGAGATCTACGCAAATTCGTATTTCTCCTTTCTGCTTCTTCTTTTGGAGTACCATTGGCTTCATTTAGTCAGATTCCTCCATCGGTTCAATAATGCATGTTTCAAGCATCTTATCTAACTTTAAACGTACCTTTTCTTTATACTTGGGATTAAGGTGGTATGATATCTGCTTGATTGGCCTTGTGTCTGGCTTCAAGGTAATCTTCATTACACCTGGGTCCCCTATGATACCTTTCAGGTCTGAAAATTTTGTATCGAACAAATCCTGATATTCGTGGAGTAACTCAGTGACCTTATCTACTGTGGCATCATCCCAATAATCCCCAATCTTCGCAAACTTTGGCTCTGCTTCTATGCCAATGTTTACCTGCCTAGTTTTCAACGGTGTGGTGAATTATGGATTCTCTATCTAGAGTCCTTTAACTTCGTAGTGGCATTTTGACTCTGAAATGTTAATATTCCTTGGATCCTCATCATCTCCTTCAGCAGTCACATTATAGCATTCCATTGCATGGCACAGCTAGGTTCTCCAATATGGGTGAATCAATTCTAAAGGGTCCTATGGTACTCTGAAGATCGATGCCTTAACCTCCTACAGTGCTTTATCGATGCTTTCGAACCCATCCTCAAAGTTGAATGTCATAAAAAATCCTTCTCTTAAGATGTCCGACTCTGTGGTACCGTGGTGGAGCTTTGTTTCTGAGTACCAATTCATAAGAATGATGTCGAAAGTGTGATAGAAAATATGCACCCACTCTAGCTGTGGCTTTGTAACATAAACCATAGTCCATTTTTCTAAATGATCGCGCAGATCATTTGTTCCATCATATTTTTCAGTTTGCCAAACTTTCGGGCAACCAAACTGCAATCTCATCATTCTTCTATACTCGTGCCATTCATCTGAACTGTCTTTATGTATACCCCACCACCCTATAGGCATAGTGCACAATGCCAAATCCAATGCTTGGAAGCGATGCTTCTCAGGTACTTCACTTTCAAATGCATCCAAAGCTGTATCTACATCAGTCAAACCATCATAATAAGGTAAATTTCTTACCTCCGATGACACACAGTTCAGCAATTTAGTCATCATATTACAATGCAGCGTAGATACTTCGTGCAATCTATTCTACCAATACTCCAACTCTTCATCTAAATCTGATGTATAGGAACTTGTGAAGTCCCATGCAATTCATCCATCGACTATCTGATTAACCTAGTCTTGACCTCACACTATTATCTTATAGATCTGATCGAAATCATCATAACTTTCCTCATAATCGCGGATCGGTTCATATAGCAGGGTCCTTGTGTAGGGTCCAACAGTACTACAATGCAAAGCCATTTTCTTTCAAATGAAATTGTCCACTTCTTCAAATTGATAACCCCATTGATCTTGATAGCCTAATCAATTCCTAGAAGCACGGGGTATGGATTGCTCTCATCAATAATCTTTATTACCTCAAAATTGGCCAGTGCTCTTGCACCTTCTATATCTATAGTCACTCCATGCAAACACCCCATAGGGATAATCTTTTGCTGGTTTTCCATCCCTAATTGAATCGGAAACCATTATAGCATAGGTCTCCCCATTCTTTCCCATGTCTATTTAGGAAAAACATTAGCATCTGATCCCAGATCTAAAATAACTTGATCCATCTCATAGTCTCATATTTGCACGGTATGTCTCATCTCTCACCATGTTTTCTCTAATGTTTTCCTATCTTTCTGACTGTGTGGTGTCCTTCAGGAGCACCTTCCTTACCAATGCACTTATTTATCAGTTCTTGTAGCCCCTTTACAACCTTTCTATCGCGCAACCACTTCATACATGTCTCCAAAAAGGTGGTGAGCATAGAGGGGTCAACTTCTTCAGATAAATTATCCTAACTTCCTTAGGTAGAGGCCTCAGTGAATCTTTTCTTCTGTGCCATGAATGTTTCCTTTACACATTCCAAATCAAACCCAACCTCCTTTTGTGGAGCCCTGTGAACCCACTCACTTTCTTGAGGTTTCTTTCCTTTATCATCACCCGTCATCATCCTGCTTCACACCACAATATTCACATCGGGATCCTCTTCGAGGGCTCGACCGTCAGCATCTATAAATTTTGGGTAAGATGTTGAGGTTTCGTCTTCTTCTCCTACATCTTAGCTATCAGTATAGGGCATTCTTCTATCATGTGGTCAAACTGAGTACAGTATCAGCATGATGGGCGTGTCTAGCTCGTACACTCCCACGCATAGTGTCTTGGCACTCCGCAATTATAGCAAATAACTTTTCCCTGACCTCTACTAGGTCCTCCTCCTCCTCGGCCTTGTTTGCACCCCTAATATCCTCTGCGAGCTCCCCGTGTGCCTTGATTCAGAACCAGTTTTCTATTTTCATTTGATACATGGGCATTCTTTCAATCGTTAATTCATAGCTATGGTAGTTACGCTCATTGTGGCCCACCAATTTACAAAAATTGTAGAATAACTGTTGGGTCATTTGTACAAATTTTTGTAGCAAGTGACAATTGTATGTTACATGTTTTCCAGCTACCTGACAGATAGCACACCACAACGTGGGCCCTATACTTGGTCCCACGGCATCCTCCTGCCTCAGGGGTATTCGCCCTCCCCATGTAATATAATTCATGAAAACAGGGTAGTGATCTTGATCTTGCCCTTGGCTTTTACATTATAGGCACCAAACTTCTTCGTGCACCTCTAGCTGAGCAGAGTTTTCCTTCTTCAAGCTCTGCAACTCCAAGCAAAGGTTCTACAACTCTGCATGAATATGTTGAGCTCCCAAAGAAACGTCCTGAATAGGTGTTTCATGCAATCTCATCGCAATTTCTAGGGATTTTGCCTTGGTCGCTATCTTTTGCTACAATAAAACAACCCTTAGGTGGGGTAGGAGTGAAGCTACAAACCATTTGTGTAGTTGATTATCTGTGAGATTCATGTTAGATTCGTAGATCTGGCACGTCAATATTTGATATAATTCCCAAGGTGTTTTACCGGGCCTCATCATGATTTCCGTGAATCCCATGACTGATTTTGATTCAAACCTTCACTTACTGAATTTCTTATTCAGAGTAGTCTGAGTGTCCGCTAACGATGCTAATGGGTTATCAGTGCAATACTTAATGTACCATGTAAACGCGTGATCTTGTAGAGAAGTAACCAATTTTGTCTTCTCTATATGATCATATGTAATATTCTATGCCATCCATAAAACCTTCTCAATGAACCAAAATTGGTTTGTGTCCTCACTTCCCAAGCCCTTGAAATCAGGCAACTTCATGGTATTCGAAATGTTGAACAGTGGCGGAGGTGACGGTTGTGTGGGTGAAGGTGTATGTTGTGGATGTGAAGCTGGGGGTGGTGTGGGTGGCTGAGGTATTCGCGGAAAACCCTGCTTTATCAATTGCACAATGCTTTGTGGTGAGGCCTGTATCGCTCCCTTATCGTCACTCGAAGAAGGTTCTATCACTGGGATGTATTCAGGACCTGTTCTCTCCTGATTTCTAAAGAATTGTCCACTTCGCATAGATCCACACATAAAGGGAGTGGCATAACCTGCTTTTTACAAAAGAGCATTTCAATCCAAGTATTCAAAGATCTCAAATACTTACCTTGCGGTCCTTTGAAAAAGCCTTGCTCCGCTTTGCTATAGCTAACTGAGGTATTGACCGTGAATTATATCAGAAATCCTACTATGACTCGATCAAGCCAGTGATCGACAACACACATGATCTTATCTTTAGAAGCTTCCAATTTTCACAGTAGCTCCAGGGTCCACACTATTGGACCGTCAAGCCAACACCTTCCTTGGCTATCTACCAATTTAGAAATCCACTCGTATAGTTCGATTAGGAAGGTGAAAAAGAAAATTTCGTGTATTTCTTTGTATAGATACCTGTCCAACCATTGTTATTTTGTCACGCATGGATTTCTGTTCTCTTGCATGATGAATTCGTGGATATTTCTATCCAACCACTTCTCAATTTCTTTCTTTGTCGGATTCCAGGGATGCGACATCACACATCTCTTTATGCAGATCCCGGTCTAGGCAACAGAACCATTTGTTGGCTTAGTGGGTCCTGACCGAGGTTTAGATTTAGTTGCACCAAAAAAACCCCTACACTATTGGCCCTTTCTGCATCAATCCGGGGAGTGTGAACTGAAGTCTCACCCGAGGCAGTATGGGGGGATGCTAGAACGAAGTTTCCAAACCCCGAGATCAGCATGATGTCATTTTATGCCCTAAATCTTCCTTCGTGGAGATCTATACAAATTTAAGGCTTATCGATATAACTTCCTTGAATCAGCCTCTAGACCTTTGCGAAGGTCTACAAATAGCTTTTGCGGACCTTGAACAGGCTAACCAACCACTTACACACATCCAAGACTTTTCTTAACCCAACAATTATTCAGACCTGCTTAATTTTTCGAT
This sequence comes from Pinus tabuliformis, assembly GCA_031772625.1. Lineage (NCBI taxonomy): Eukaryota > Viridiplantae > Streptophyta > Pinopsida > Pinales > Pinaceae > Pinus > Pinus tabuliformis. The sequence continues at coordinate 1,153,437,871 of CM062804.1, read as the reverse complement.
AACTTTAACATGTAATAGTATAATCTTCGCGTAAAAACTTAATGTCAATTGTATTCATATAACAATATAAACCATATAAAGTCGCACATCAATACATCATGATTGCATATAAGCATTATTTATCACAGCATAAAGTGCATTCATACATAAGAGAAGTAAAGGGGTAAACACGGGAATTTCAGTAATAATTTGATTTATTAATAATCAGTTCAACTTACAGACTCAAGACTTCTCTGTGCACTCTGCTGCAAGGGTCCACGCACTCAGCTGTGGACTCTACTCTAAGCCTTTGTACACATAACTGCAGAGCCTTACTTCTTACTCTCCTGCGCTAACCCTTTAGACTCTTTCCGTAGTCTACTTTCTTACTTCCCTTAGACATATCTAAGACACATCTATTTATACAATCCCATGGTCCGCAGACCATGGGTAGATGTTCAAAAGATGACTCAACTTACACAAAAGAAGGGTAAAACCCCTTTTGACTCCTTTACTATCTATGCATTCCACGACCACAATTTGTGGAGACTTTACATTGTATATAACAAAACTTGGGCTTTTTGCCCCAAAATTGACCTAGGGACCCCATCCCAATAGGCCCCCAACATAATGATCGTCAATCACCCTTGAGTCACTCGGATGGCATGGATATCTTGTTGCAAAGATCCCTCGGCTCCACTTGTGCAATCACTACTTTAGCTGCTCTCTGCGTGGATGCCTGCTTGATCTGTTCTGCTAGCTACTCTATGGATGGTCCTACACTATCTTGCTTGATATTCTACTACACACTCTGCAATTTTACCAATTTTTCCTGAATATTGGTTGAGACAATGTGGGCCTCATCCAACCAAGGCCTCGATCTGGCCTTAAGGATGGCCTCTTTCTTCTACGTTGCTTCCACCTGTGTAAGCAACTAATTAACCTCCCATAGCTTGGTAAGGCATTGTGCTATAGAAACAGTGCGCGTCGTCGGCCTCACTTCATCATATTGTTGCTAGAGCTCATGGACCTCCATATTCAAGACCTGCAGGGTGGGATCTTCCTACAAGGCCATGACTACTTCCATGGCCTACTCAAATAGTGCATTCTAGTCTGCCACTGCGGCATCCACTATCACGAATCCATCTTTAACAGTGGCTTCGTGTTGTTCCCTTACCTCTAGCGGGGTTGAAGGCTACGACTTGAGCTCTAGTTCTATCAGCTTCATGTTCAGCTCAAACTAGACTCTAGCCACTTATGCCTTGGCGTCACGCATGCCCACAACAAGCTTTCTGATATTTTCCTCCAATGGTGCTTCCTCTAGGATATGTAGTTCCGAAACGATTCTGCATGCTTCTGCCACTGAATCCGTGAGTTGGGTGCTCTGCCTTTTCAGTGAACATCTTCTTATTGTTCACCCTATATTTACTGATTAGGATTAATGTGCGCTGCTTCCAAGCTCTGAAATCTACTATCACACCTACCTACAGCGGGGGGAGGAACTTATTGGGGAGCGCAGCTAGGTTGAGGCCCATGTTCTTCAAACAACTTACGATGACCCTGTTATTGGCTGCCTCCGCGCTCAAGGATCCATCTGGCAGTGCGACTACCGGTAGATCCAGCGATCGAACCATCTATGCTGCCTGACTGATTCCCGGTGCTAACCCTCTTTGTGGAGCACTTACCTACCCTACGCTCACCCAGATCCTACTCATCTGAATCTGCAGCTCGCATATATCCTTCTGGATGGTACTTAGTGCCTGTCGTTGCTACTGTTTGAACTTTTGAACCAATTCCACTGTGGTATCATGTACCTTGTCTCCAATCTCATCAAGGCCGCCTTCTATCAGAGTGATTGGATCCAATGATGACTTTGCCACTTTTGACTTCTTCTATGGTGCTTCCTTCTACTAATCCCTGTATCTCTTTATTCAGAAGGGAGTGATTTGTTCCTTCTAACCATCATCGCCCTAGTTTGACTGTTCCTCCTCCTCGGTATGGGGTGAAGGAGACTTACCACTATGCTCAGAGTCGTGCTCTTCTTGTTCAGATTCCTACCTCACAGCGCACTCATTTTCCACCCGGTCCCTCTCCTCAGCCTCTTTCCTGTGCATCTTGGCCAACTACTAGACCTTCTGCTTGGTTTCTTCCTTCTTGTTCTTCTCGACAGACTTGCTGGTCCCTGTAGCTAGATCAGATGGAGTGTGCCAATCTATTCACCAGCACTTGATGACCTCCTGAATAGCGTCATATGTAGCGAGGTAAGCCAAGTGAAACCATTTTTGTTGCGGATCCTTCCACACCCTGATGTATACGTGGTGGAAGTCAGCTTTAAAATAAGCAGACTCTGAAAGTTGTTCAAAGACTATTGGGGACAACCACAGCTTCTGGTTGATGGCCATGTGAATGCTCGCCTCCATCAAAACCCAAAAGAATTTTGTTTCTGTGACGTGCACTGCATCCTTTGTTGCCTAGAGGGATGCAAAATGTGTAGCCTCTGGTAAATATTTCTCCATGGGAGGAAATTAACTGTCCTCCAGCAGATCCCAAGCGATGAGCACATTAGAGAGAAACAACCATGAATAGTGGAATTTTTTACTCTCATCATGCGCCTCTTGACAGTTCACAACGAACTTGCTAGAAAGGTAGCATGACCAATTGAACTACACACCCTCCGCACATTGTGCAGCTAGTGAAATAATCGGTACTCAAGCCTCATCTACACGGCATTTCTCATGAATTTGCCAACAAGGATCTACATAGCAATTTTTACCATGGGGTCCTTGACTGAGGTAATAGAGTACCTGTACTAATTCTTCACAAGCTCTATTTTTTCCTTCCTTTTCTTTGTGAGGTCATGATTGCTCATCTTTCCGGCAAACTCCTTGGCCGAATTCAACCCTGAGTGCAAAAATAGCGTGATCCGATGGATCAACATATCGGTGATAGGGATGAGTACTCATCCATAAGCATTTGTCATGTACCAAGGTCAATAATTGCTTGATAACAATAAGGTTTATCTTATAGCGATGGTAGTGGGGTACCCAAAATAGTTTCAGCAACCCTGACTGATGCACTCTAGGAATCCACTGCACAGGCTCGAAAGAAGTGACACCTGTTTCCTTGTAATATAATCTTTTCATATAGATCTCTGTTGCAAGGTGGGGGAACCTCCCTTGGTCCGCCAAATCCTAGTCTTCTATCTTTAAATGTGGAATCCACGCTAAACGTGGACCTTCAAAAGTGATGCTCTCCGATAATAGCGGTGTATTGAGGAGGAATTTTCCTACATCTAGGTCCTTAGGGACCTTCACTATTCCCTTACACAGAGGGATATAATCTGGTAGTTTGGAGATAGGCTCCACCCCCTCAACATCTATATCCTCTGTGCCTTCTTCAGCCTCCAAATCGACCACTTTCCCCTTATCCTTTGTTGGTTGTTTTTCCTTCTTCTGAGCCTAGGCAGCAGCATGCTTCCTCGGTGACTTGCGCACTATCATGGGATTCTTTTGCTGGTCTTTCTTGGGCTTGGGGACTTCTCGCACCATTGTAGGTTTCAACCTAGGTGACCTCTGCGCCATAGGCATAGCAGCTGGAGACTCCATGCTCACAACTTCAGGAACCTCTCCCTCAGAAGCGACATCTCCACCAGTACTCATAGTTTTCGCGGGACTTGGTCCTAGCATATTTTCTAGGATGAATGTTTGATTTACCTATGATAACTTCACAAATGCAAGGCTCGCAACTAAATCCTCCCAATATAAGCAATTCATACACAATTGAGAGCACAATTTGATAAAAACTCTAAGGATGCAAAGTGTTTTTCACTAGACAACCATGTGTAATTTATAGGTGAATAGGAATTCAAATTCGATCGTTCCCCCCAAAATCTATTCATAAATGTTAATTTGACAGTAGTTCTCCAAAGATTTCAGTTTTAATTACCTTAAATGCTACCCTCCCTCCTCTTAACGTCTCGTGGCAGTCAAATCACGAATAGTGACTATAACAGTCACTTTCTCACTATGCTACGTGGTATTCCCCTCTGTAGCGTAGCTCCCTTCACACCTCTTCTGGTACTATGACATCACTCTTTTTCATGCAGCCCCCCTTTCACATAGCTTTACAAACTGGGCGGTGTATTTTATAGTCCCACGCCTACTTGCACCTGCCTGGAGCGCTAAGACTATGCTACCATCATTTAGTCATTGGGTCAGATACCCCATGTATGGCTTCAATCGACTTCCATTTACCCTACTAGAAAATGGATCTCCATTGAACTTCTAAAGTTGAACTGCTCCACCATCTGTAACTTCTTTGATAACATATGGTCCCAGTGAGTGCATCTGAAATTTTCCTCGGAACTTAGCAAACTTACTATCATATAATGAGACTGTTATGAATATAATTCATAGCAATTAGATAAATAAAATAAATAGAAATATTAAATAATTAAATATTATTTAGGTTAAATAATCATTAAATTAAGGGAAAAGACATGTCTAAAAAGACATGCCCATTCATGAAAGGTCACCTGCTAAGGTATAAAAGCAGGGCCTCATTGTAATCTTATATCATCTTATACATTTTTATATAATAATAAATTATTATTTTAAATACTTTCTATGTATTTTAACATTCAAGTTTACATGCTATCAGTCTTCGTGTTTCAGCATAGTTTTTATGCTTTAGTGGTATCAGAGCCATGGCACACGATATAATCATGTAGGCCTTTGAAAGTAGTTTTCCACACAAATGTACCATTATGTTCACATCCTGATTACGTTGAATAGTTTAATAAAATTCAAGAAGTATTTCGGCATTTAGAAAAATCATGCGCTGAAGCTACAACATGTTTTAAGGAGACTTATGGAGAAATTGATAATAAGGAATCTTTTCCCGTGCATAATCAAAAATATGTTGAAGGTGATGTCATTATGACAGATGGGGATACAAGAAATCCGATTGAAGGTAACACACAAGAAAAGAGTGTTGCTAACCAAGAGGACCAAAAGGATAATAAGAAATCTTCTCCCATGCATAATCAGAAATCTGTTGAAAGTGATGCCAATATGACATATGGTGATATAAGAAATCAGATTCCTTATCAAATAAACCCCCAATTAGGTGGTTTAGTTGGAACTCGTCTATCAACCTATATGCCAGCTCCACCAACAAGTCAGTATATTCCCCAATGGACCAATATGGCTGTCAAAATCACTCACCCAGAGACTCATGAAGAGCTCGAGTTTGGTCCAAAAGGTATGAAGTCAGATTCACAAATAGACAATAATGTTGTGTCATCAATTAAAGATTCCATTCCTCCATCAATAGTACTGCCTACATATAGACCTCCACTTTCAGGTTCTTTTTCTTTAAGTGGTTCACGCCCAATGAATTTCTACTCATCGATGCCAGCTAGGTCATATAGTAACATTTCATCTACTTTTCATCAACCTTTAAAGACAAAAACCAGCATATCAAATGATTCACGCCCCTTAATAGGACAAAATAAACTAGTGAGGTGTTGGATATATTGAAACCATTCCCATAGGCTTCAGAAACCACTCGAGCTCCAGTTCAAGTTCTTTATGGAAAGACAAACTCCTTGCCAGAAACTCTTCATAATGAATCAAACTCTCTTTCATTGGTAATTGTCACCAGCGAAGATCATTTTAGTTTAAAGTTTCCAATTTGTCCTCCATCTGAAGTATCTGCTATAGATAAAGTAGCATATGGAATTAAACTTTCACCAGTGAACATGACTGTTGTTGGACACGGATTGTCATTGATGTCAATATGGTAATATTCAAGGAGTAGATAAAGCCACCAAAGGAGTAGATGGAGACAAGAGAAGCAAACAGAGTTATAATAGAGTTCCTTATTTGTTAGGAGTTGAACCGAAACAATCAAGTGGAGGGTTTCAGATCAAATTGAGTTTTGGGGTGTGGAGGTAAAACCTGGGGAGGTTCAGAGCTGTGATCTTGGAGATGGTAAATATCTCCACTTATCGCAGGCAGCCCTGGGTGAGATTCAAAATGCAAAGGAAAGTGAGAGAGCTCTCCTCAATGTTCATGTTGATAACAAGAAAGTTGTGCTTGGTGCGCTTACATATGGGAAATGCAACCAGTTTTCATTGGATATTATGTTTTCTAAACCTTTCAAGCTTTCACACAGTTGCACCATAGGAAGCGTCTTCTTCATTGGTTATACCACAGTTGTAGAAGAAACAGATGGTGGAATGGGAGGATATGATGACTCAGACTCTGATTCTGATGATGATCGACAAGCTCAGGCTCTGATGCATCGTGTTAAGGAAAATGGCCAAAGAGAAGTGAGGCTTGCCAAGCCTGAGTTAATGAAAGATGGTGCAAAACAAGTGAAGCCTGAACCTGTGATAATTGATAAAGCAGCTGCAAAGGCTAAGCCGGGGGAAAGAAAATCACTTCCTGGCAAGAAACTGGTGGAAAAAGAAGAATCCACTGATGATGAATGTGAGCCGTCGGATCAAAGAGCAGTGGATCCAATGGTCATCGCATGTGAAAGATGCACAGACGATAATGCACAGGAGACGTACAGGTAGGTGGTAAGCGGTATTCCTCGCACCGCCCACTGGGGTTCGGTGGTATACGTACAAGGGCTAGTGATCCAGTGATAATACGATGTGTGGTGGATGAAAACTACCGCCCCCACAGGTTAACGCATATGCATGTTGCGTGATTGAGGCTTGCGACTACCGTCCAATCGGGCGACGGACGGTCAGATGGCAAGGAATATGCACAATGTTTAACGTTTGGGAAAAAATGACTGTGACCATTGGATTACGACGATCAATGGCTGTGATTGTAAATGGACAGTTTATGATCCCTTTGGAACAGTTGCGGCATCGAGATCACATTTAATTTATTTATTTGGCTAAGTAGAAGGCATGATCGTCCCTATTGGTCATTTCTTTTGTAAGGATCCAGTGCCTTGTTTTGCATATGAAGTGGGTGGGTGAAACACTTTGAAGGCTTGATTCGAAGCAATGAATAAGTAGAAGAGCAAAGTTGATTTATGAGCCACTGCTAAAATAAAAAAAATTACTTGGGGAATTCAGGCAGAAGAAACAAAATAAAGCAAGCCATATTAAATCTTCAGATAAACCTAAAAATTATGCAAAGGTAACATCGATGGAAACTACCTTGGATCCCGATCATAAATAGGATTCTAAATTGGAGGCTGGCGTTCCTTCCAAATTACCTAAAGATGATGATAATTCTAATACAGGAGTGGATACAAGCAGGATGGAACAACAGTCACAGAGATCAAGGAGGGAAGCTGAAAAATCAAGAGAGTCAAAGGAAACGATAGTGACCGAGGAGGAAGCCTAAGAGACAGTGTAAGCATAAATGAATGGACAAAGGCATGGGAATGTATAAAACAGTAGAAATAGAGAATTGTTGGTGCGGTTATGGTGGTGAAGAACCCGAGGGTGAGATAGTAGAAGCAGCAAAGGCAAAAGAGGTAGAAAAAGCAGCAGAGGTTGTAGAGGCAGCAGAAGCAGCAGAGGCAGGAGAGTAGGAGTGAGACAACCTCAACTGAATAGAGTGTAGTAGCATACCTATTTATACCAAGGTTGGGTTGGAGCCCAAGAGGTTGAAGCCTCAGAACTGAACAAGACTGAAGTCATTGGGGTAGGTGCTCCTAAGTGCAGAACCACTGCAAAACAGAGTTGGTGCTCTGGAGGTTGGAGCCTCACTGAAATTCAAGTTGGAGCTTGGCAACTATTCACAATTAGATTTATACTTATATTGTATTTATTTCTTTGCATTGTCTTGAGTTTTAATAAAAGCATTAAATTCAGTTGTTTATTTATGTGTTCTATGTATACATATACATATCTATATAGGTTGTTGGCAATCACTAGAACAATTAAAAATAAATAGTAAGAAATATTGATTCACCCTGCCTCTCAGTGTTTCCAACAATTGGTATCAAAGTAGGATTCTTCATACTAGCTTAACAGCTTGAAGAAGGATCCGCAACCATGATGAGAAACCACAATGCATCATGAAGACCTCCTTTGTTCGATAGCACTAACTTTGGTTTCTAGAAGAAAAGAATGACTTACTACTTAATGTCCTTTGGACCTAAAGTCTGGCATTTTGTTAAAAATGAATACAAAACTACTTCCACTCTTCCAACAGACCAAGACGAGAGGAAATGCTACATCACAAATGTAAAGGCCATGAACTCCATCACTAGTGGAATCACTGATTCAACGTTTACAAAAATCATGCACTGTACCTCGGCCAAAGAAATGTGGGAGAAGCTAGTTGGCTTGTATGATGGAGACTCAAAAGTCAAAAAGGCAAAGATTCAAACTCACAGAAGACAATTTGAAAGTTTGAGGATGGAAGATGAAGAAGAAATTGCAGCATACCTCCTCCAAGTAGCTGAAGTGGTAAATTCCCTAAAAGGATTGGACGAAAAAGTTGAAGAAAGTACCATTGTTCAAAAGGTATTAAGGTCTCTTCCAGACAAATTTGACTCCAAAATAACCGCTATAGAAGAAGCAAAGGATCTAGATACCCTCAAAATGGATGAACTCCATGGAATTCTCACTGCCTATGAAATGAGGAAAGGTGGTCCAAGCTCCAAAGATGCAGCATTCAAGGCCTCAAGGTCAAAGAAGGGGAAAGAAAGGAATGACTGTAGTGATGAGTCGGATGTGGAATCCTCATAAACATGACATTGATGATGAAGGAGATTCTAAAAGAATGGCATATAAAAAGAAAGGGTTGAATAAGAAAAACTTCTTCTCCAAGCAAGATGAGTTTGATGAGGATGAGTTTATGGTCATCAAAAGGAAATCAGATGAGGAAAGCGATCATGATGAAAGCCAAGAAGAATTATTCATGGCACTCACAGATAATGATGAATTAGGGCTGGAAGGAAATGTAGATGAACTGTTAATAAGTGCCATTGAAGAAACTGAGAAACTATGGAACAAAATCATTTCTCTCAAAGTCGAAAATGAGGAAATAAGAAGGAGAGAAGATCTCTTGGAAGAAAAGCTTAAAGAAAAGGAAGAGACTTGTGAAGAACGCAAGACCGAAATAGTGTCTCTGAGAAAGGAGTTGGAGAAAATTAAAAAGGGCTGTAAAAGCTCTCAAATACTTGAGACTATTCTGAAAAATCAAAAACCTCAACATGACAAGTCTGGAATAGGTTTCAAAGGAGAATCCTCAAGCACTAAGAATAATGCAAAAAGCTATGCTGATGCACTTTCCTGCAATCCAAAAGATGAAAAGTGCACCCCAGATCCCAAGAATGAAGAGAGAATTACTCCAAAGAAGAATGTGGAGTTGAATCATGGACATTATAGCAAATAAAAACCTATACTCCACCAAAGGCCTATCGCAAATCCAAAGAACGAGGGAGGAGTAATTCCCAGGATGGAAATCGACTCAAATCTTGGTTGCTTCAACAAGTACAAAGCCATCTTTCTTGGACACTGCTTTCACTATAAAAACTTCGGTCATCAAGCCAGACATTGTATGGCTTGCAGAAGTGAAAATACAAATCTGAAGGACAAAATAATCAACTCATATGCCCCCAAAAGGAAGGGACAAATCAAAATGTTCAATTTATTTGATCCCTTGACCAAATTTGATCTGATTTGCTCTTTATGCTATAATAATGGACACTGAACAGGACTACCCACTCAAAGGAATAAAGACGAGTAGCAAGAACTCTAGCATGGACAAATTCGGTGTGGCTCTATATGCTCAAAATAATGAAAACCAGTCGTTTGTAGATAGTGGGTGCTCCAGACACATGACAGGAGATAGAAGGAAGTTTGTCTCACTGAGTAAAAAAGAAGGGAATGTGTCCTTTGGAAGCAGATCAGTCAGAATTGCAGGAAAAGGAACAGTTACTCTAATCAATGGAAAAGGAAAAGCTCAAGATGCTCTGCTAGTTGACGGGCTCAAACACAACCTCCTTAGTGTCAGCCAAATCTATGATCAAGGACATAAGGTCGTTTTTAGCTCCAAAGACTGTGAAATAAGGAACTCTGCCTCAAGGAAACATGTGGGAAAAGGGGTGAGAACATCAAACAACATTTACATTCTGAACAAGATTCAAGAAAATAAATGCTACTTAAGTCAGACAGATGAGAGTTGGCTTTGGCACAAGTGACTTGGACATACAAGCTTCGAAAATCTGATCAATATTAGCAAGATCAAAGTTGTATGAGACATCCCAAGGTTGTCCAAACCAAATCAAGCAGTGTGTGGTCCATGTCAACATGGAAAGCAGACCAGAACCAACCACAAGACAAAGGAGATCTATACATCGAAGCCCTTGGAGATCATCCATGCTGATGTGTGTGGTCCAACTAGAAATCAAGCACTCCAAGGAGAAAGGTACTTTGTGTTATTTTCTTATGATTATACTAGAATGATGTGGATATATTTCATAAAGTATAAATCTGAAACTTTTGAGTGTTTTAAGAATCTAAAAGCCCTTGTAGAAAATGAAAAAGATTCAAAAATTAAGTGCCTCAGAACAGACAGAGGAGGAGAATTCAAATCAAACGAGTTTAGTGAGTTCTGTAATATTCATGGAATTAAAAGGGAATCCTCAGCTGCCAGAACACCTCAACAAAATTGGGTAGTTGAAAGAAGAAACTAAACAGTCCACGAAATGGCAAGAACTATGCTATTAGCAACAAACTTACAACCTAAATTTTGGAGAGAAGCAGTAGGAACAACTATCTACACACTAAATCGAACTCAATTAAGACCAAATTGTGATAAAAATCCTTATGAACTATGGAAAGGAAGACCTGCTTCGGTGAAATACTTCAAGATCTTTGGAAGAAAGTGCTTCATAAAAATAAATGATGGGTCACCAAGAAAGTTTGATTCTCGAGTGGATGAAGGGATATTTCTTGGATACTCTACACGGAGCAAGGCTTACAAGTGCTACAATTATCGACTCAAGAAAATAGTGGAAAGAATTGATGTAAAGGTTGATGAAGATCTTCTAGAGAGGGAAATTGAAGAACATGAAGATGACTCTCTCATTGAAGAAGAAGAACCTAATGAAGAAGAAATAGATGAGGTAGAAGAAGAAGAGGAAGAGGAAAGAAAACCACCTAATACCCCTTCAAAGATGAAGTATGTCCAAGGACATCATCCAGAAGAGTAGATCATTGGCGATAGAGATGAAGTTGTGCAGACCCGAAGAAGGATAACAATCACACCCAAGAGAAAAGTCATTGCCCTCCTATCTATGATAGAACCATAAACATTTGCATAAGGAAGTAATGATCCTCATTGGGTAAAAGCCATGGAAGAAGAAATGAGCCAAATTGAGAAGAACAAGACATGGGAGCTGGTACCTCGTCCAAAGGACAAAAACATAATAGGAACCAAATGGGTGTTCAAAAATAAAATGAATGAGGAGGGATAGGCTATCAGAAACAAGGCAAGACTTGTCTGCAAAGGCTATTCACAAATTGAAATAATTGACTTTGAAGAGACATTTGCACCAGTGTCCCATATGGAAGCTATTAGGATGTTCTTGGCATTTGCTTGCTCAAAAGGATTCAAAATCTATCAAATGGATGTGAAATCAGCATTTCTAAATGGGGAACTCAAGGAGGAAGTCTACATGGAGCAGCCAGAAGGTTTTGATCTAACAACAGGAAAGGACTTAGTTTGTAAGTTGAAAAAGGCTTTATATGGGTTGAAACAAGCTCCTAGAGCTTGGTATGCAAGACTGGATCACTATCTACAACAACAAGGCTTCAAAAAGGGAGTGGTTGGAAGCAATATATACATAAAGATAGATCAAGGTAAGTTACTAGTTGCTCTTGCTTATGATGATGATCTGATTTTTGCTAGTAATAATGATGAAATGAGCCATGAATTTTCTCAAAACATGTTAAAATATTTTGAGATGTCAATGATAGGAAAGCTGTCCCACTTCCTTGGACTTCAAATATCTCAAACTAGAGTAGGATTGTGTATATCTCAAACCAAATATGTAAAAGATGTGCTCAAAAAATATGGAATGCAGGATTGTGCACCCATGAGAACACCTATGACCACAAACTGCAAACTGAGCAAAGATGATGACTCCCCTCTAGTAGATGCAACTCATTACAGGTCAATGATTGGAGCCCTTCTATACTTAACAGCTACACGACCAGACATAATGCAAGCATTAGGAATGGTGGGAAGATTTCAATCTTCTCCCAAACAATCCCATTTATTAGCTGTAAAAATAATTCTCAGATATCTGAAGGGAACTTTTGATTTCGGTCTTTGGTACCCAAATGACTGAACACTGACTGTAACTGCATACACTGATGCTGGTTGGGCTGGAAGTATAAATGATCGGAAAAGCACTAGTGGAAATGCATTCTTCCTAGGAGATTGTTTGGTATCCTAGCTCAGCAAAAAACAATCATCCATATCATTATCCACAGCCGAAGCTAAGTATATTGCTACAGCAGACTGTTGTTCTCCTATGCTATGGATGAAGGAAGCTCTAAAACATCTTGACATATGCACAAATCAACCAATTTCAGTGTATTGTGACAACACAAGTGCTATCAGTCTCAGCAAAAATCCTGTGATGCACTCAAGAACCAAACACATACCAATCAAGTATCATTTCCTCCGTGAGCAAGTAGCTGAACAAAAAATTGTCCTAGAATATATCAGTACAAAGGAGCAAATAGTTGATATTTTTACAAAACCTCTTCCTCAAGAAGCATTCGAACATCTGCGTCAAAAGATGGGGGTTATTTCTTTATCATCACTCAAGTTCATTCATAAAGATGTAGCAAGACAGGGGAAGCAGTTTGACAGTGGGAGTCTGTATGCATTATTTTGCCATTGATGTCAAAGGAGGAGAGAGCAGAAGAATATTGCCATCAATAACAAAGGGGGAGATTGTTGGACACGGATTGTCATTGATGTCAATATGGCAATATTCAAGGAGTAGACAGAGCCACCAGAGGAGCAGATGGAGACGAGAGAAGCAGACAGAGTTATAATAGAGTTCCTCGTTTGTTAGGAGTTGAACCGAAACAATCGAGCGGAGGGTTTCAGATCAAATGGAGTTTTGGGGTGTGGAGGTAAAACCTAGGGAGGTTCAGAGTTGTGATCCTGGAGATGGTAAATATCTCCACTTATCGCAGGCAGCCCTGGGTGAGATTCAAAATGCAAAGGAAAGTGAGAGAGCTCTCCTCAATGTTCATGTTGATAACAAGAAAGTTGTGCTTGGTGCGCTTACATATGGGAAATGTGACCAGTTTTCGTTGGATATTATGTTTTCTAAACCTTTCAAGCTTTCACACAGTTGCACCACAAGAAGCGTCTTCTTCATTGGTTATACCATAGTTGTAGAAGAAACAGATGGTGGAATGGGAGGATATGATGACTCAGACTCTGATTCTGATGATGATCGACAAGCTCAGGCTCTGATGCATCGTGTTAAGGAAAATGGCCAAAGAGAAGCGAGGCTTGCCAAGCCTGAGTTAATGAAAGATGGTGTGAAACAAGTGAAGCCTGAACCTGTGATAATTGATAAAGCAGCTGCAAAGGCTAAGCTAGGGGAAAGAAAATCACTTCTTGGCAAGAAACTGGTGGAAAAAGAAGAATTCACTGATGATGAATGTGAGTCATTGGATCAAAGAGCAGCAGATCCAATGGTCATTGAACGTGAAAGATGTGTGGACGATAATGCGCGGGAGACGTACAGGTAGGCGGTAAGCAGTATTCCCTGCACTGCCCACCGGGGTTCGGTGGTATACGTACAAGGGCCAGCGATCCAGTCATAATACGATGCATGGTAGATGAAAACCACCACCCCCGCAGGTTAATGCGTATGCATGTTGCGCGATTGGGGCTTGCGACTACCATCCAATTGGGTGACGGATGGTCAGATGGCAAGGAATATGCATGATGTTTAACATGCAGGAAAAAAGGATTGTGACCGTTGGATCACGACGATCAATGGCTGTGATTGCAAATGCATAGTTTATGATCCCTTTGGAACACAGTTGCGGCGTCGGGATCACATTTAATTTATTTATTTGGCTAAGCAGAAGGCATGATCGTCCCTATTGGTCATTTATTTTGTAAGGATCCAGTGCCTTGTTTTTCCTGTGAAGTGGGTGGGTGAAACACTTCGAAGGCTTGATTCGAAGCAATGAATAAGCAGAAGAGAAAAGTTGATTTGCGAGCCGCTGGTAAAATAAAAAAAAAAGGACTTGAGGAATTCAGGTAGAAGAAACAGAATAAAGGAAGCCATACTAAGTCTTCAGATAAACCTAAAAATTATGCAGAGGTAACATCGATGGAAACTACCTTGGATCCGGATCATAAACAGGATTCTGAATTGGAGGCTGGCGTTCCTTCCAAATTACCTGAAGATGATGATAATTCCAATACGGGAGTGGATACAAGCAGGATGGAACAGTCAGTCACAGTGATCAAGGAGGGAAGCTGAAAAATCAAGCGAGTCACAGGAAACGACAGCGATTGAGGAGGAAGCCTAAGAGATAGTGTAAGTGGAAATGAATGGACAAAGGCATGGGAATGTATAAAAGAGTAGAAATAGAGAACTGTTGGTGCAGTTATGGTGGTGAATAACCCAAGGGTGAGATAGTAGAAGTAGCAGAGGCAAAAGAGGCAGAAAAAGTAGGGGAGGATGTAGAGGTAGCAGAAGCAGCAGAGGCAGGAGGGCAGGAGTGAGACAACCTCAACTTAATATAGTGCAGTAGCATACATATTTATACCAAGGTTGGGTTGGAGCCCAAGAGGTTGGAGCCTCATAACTGAATAGGACTGAAGTCATTGGGCTAGGTGCTCCTAATTGTAGAACCACTGCAGAGTAGAGTTGGTGCTCTGGAGGTTGGAGCCTCACTGAAGTTCAAGTTGGAGCTTGGCAACTATTCACAATCAGATTTATACTTATATTGTATTTGTTTCTTTGCATTGTCTTGAGTTTTAATATTAGCATTAAATTCAGCTATTGATTTCTGTGTTCTGTGTATACATATACATATCTATATAGGTTGTTGGCAATCACTAGAACAATTAAAAAATAAATAGTAATAAATACTGATTCACCCCCCCTCTCAGTATTTCCAACAACTGCTGTGACAACATGTGATCGCTCTGATGGTACGGTTTCAAATAGTTTTGTTGTTGTTGCACTTGATTCTGGATTAAATCATCATACTAGTGAAAAACAGAAAAGTATATCTAAAATACAAATCTTCAGATCATTAAAACCGAAAGTGGATTTTGAGGTCCTTGAAAGGTATCTAGATGTGTTGCTGCAAGAATTTGTGTATGATCCAATTCAACTGCCGCTAACAGAAGATCCATCTTGGGTTCTCTACAATCAAACAATATTGGAAACTATTTTGGATGCCAATCACGACGCAGTTAACCCATTTACCTATCAACCATTTGACATTAGCAATGTTATTCCACAGACTAAGCTAAGGCAAGAAATGTAATGATACATATTCAATAATCCAAACCTAACCCTAAGGCTAGATGTCATTTCTAACTATACTCAAGTCCTGAGTGAAGCAGATATGGAAATTTCATGGAAGGAATGATTTCAGATTATGAATGTGTTGTTGAAGCTAAGAAGGAAAAGAGAGACGTGCAGGTAGAGCATTATTGGAAAGTTTTGTGGCAGAAATTCAATCTGCTCCGTATTTATTGCCAATACCGACCAGAAAACAGAACATGTTTTGTTCCATTGGAGGATACAAATACTTGTCACTAATAGTAGATGGATAGTTTTCTAATTTATGTTGTCGGTACCTCTTTTCTTACGGTTTTGAAACAAGTGTGCAAAGAAGTCTGCAAGTTTGTGGATCTCATTGGTTTCAAGGATACTCATTTTTCTCAAGACCTTTCATTCTAGATTTTTTTCGGTGCTCTGTTGCCTTGTAGAGGGATGTGATCAATTGAAATTCCAGAGCATGGTTTTAAGAAATTTTTGTCAGATGTTTTATGACTTGAACTTTGAAATTCTAACAACAGATAGGTTGAATAACTCTAAGCTCAATCTTTTCTGCTCCTTGATAATCGACATCACTTTCCATACGTTAGGGCATCAGAATTTCAGCAATATAGCTATGAATACATGTACAATGGAATGTTAATCCTAGATGTTGCCTTGAAGATATATGGAATGAACTATATCAACTCAAAGTCTAATTACGTTGGTGTTCTAGTTGATTCAGTAATTCTTTGCATCCCGTGTTTGCATTACCTGCACCACATAGCTATAACTAATGAAGGTGGGCCAATAATGGTAAACAAAAAGAATGAGGATGATGAACGGAAGAATGTTGATCTAACTAGTGTAGCACTTGAAGGAGGGATCTCATTAATTAATTCCGTAGTCACAACCATGTCTCGTCCAGGAGGAAGATCCAGAACCACTTCTAATTTTTTGGAGATCAAGGAGACGCTGCTAGAATCAGAGATCTCGGCTTGAAAGCCATTCTCAATTACACAGTGGATGGGGTGGCAGTAGAGAATTTTACCCGTGACTCTAATCTTAACCACTCGTCATGCTACCCAGTTGTCCACTCTGTCATTGTATTAGTGTTGGTCAACCCAGTTCCACCATTTTGGTACAGTTGTGTCCAGCCAATAACTTTTAATATAAAGTTAATTATAAAAACATCAAACTATATAAATTTTAATTATATAATTATATAGATATATGTAATATATATAGATTACAATTATATATATATATATATATATATATATATATATATATATATATATATATATATATATATATATATATATATATATATATATATATATGATAGAGTTATAAAAATAAAAAAAATATAGAGTTAAAAAGAAAAAAAATTAAAAAATTAGACTTAATATATATATATATTTGTATATATATAAAATAAAATTAGACTTACAAAAAAAAATCTAATGAAATAGTATTGATAAGCTACATGATGAATCGATGACCAGATTGTACACATCGAGATGACATACACTAAGTGAGGAAAACCCCCAGCGTTAAAGCTTTGAGGACAAAGCTTCCAAAGGAAGAGGCTATGTTATGAATATAATTCATAACAATTAGATAAATAAAATAAATATAAATATTAAATAATTAAATATTATTTAGGTTAAATAATCATTAAATTAAGTGAAAAGGCATGTCTAAAAAGACACGCCCATTCACGAAAGGTCACCTGTTGAGGTATAAAAGCAGGGCCTCATTGTAATCTTATATCATCTTATACATTTTTATATAATAATAAATTATTATTTTAAATACCTTCTCTGTATTTTAACATTCAAGTTTACAAGCTATCATTCTTTGTGTTTCAGCATAGTTTTTATGCTTCAAAGACCAAATCATTTACCTTGAAGGTGCATAGTTTGATGTGCTGAATTTTCGCATTCCTTCTAAACTTATTGAGGGAATCAAGACAAAAACCTATCTTCCTCGAGCTCCATTAGTTGCGTGAGCTATTCTCATAAGGCTCCACCATTCGCCATTCTTGTGAAAGTCGTTATGTGTAGACTAGGCACAATGTATTCCATAGGCATCACAACTTCTATGCCATAGACCAACCTAAAAGGTATCTAACCAATAAGCTTCTTACAATTAGTTTTGTACGCCCATAATACTGCTGGTATGTGCATGTCCCAATCATTCTGCTATGCATTGCAAACCTTCATCAGTGCATTCTCCAATATCTTATTAAAAGTGTAATATCCCAAAAATGGATTTCTCAGTAAATCATGCCTGAAAAACGCATTTTTCAGTAAAGTGGGCTTCAGCTATCATAAAAAGTGTTTAAAAACACTCAGCAACCTACTCCAAATACTGCAGAAACCTTTACTCAGCTTTTATGGGAAAAAAGATGAGGAAAAGTGAGGATTTTGGCCATAAAATGAGTGTATAAGAAAATATGCGTAAAATTAAGAGTCAAAGTTTTTTAATATGTTATATTATGTCAATAGGGATATGCATGTCAAATTTCAGCAAAAACAAAGGCGTTTTACTAAGTTAAACAGTTCCTTCTTCCTGACTAGTCAAGAAAAACCCTGATTTCCCATGACTTTAAGTATGCAGAAATTTACTGAAACAAGAGTAGAGTATTTTCTAAATATATAAGATGTAAAAAAGTATGAAAAATCAGAGAATGAGTTTAGGAACATGGAATAGGCATTAAGCAATGTTAAACAATAGTTTTACATAGAAAATCCCTCAAGATTGAGGTGCTGCATGACAAGAGAATGACCCAGAAACCCTTCAGAATTATTTCCACGAGGCTGAAACTTATTTTTATTATATTACATATCTGCAACTGATAAATACATGAAAACATAGATCTATAATGAAACCAAATGCCCAAAGGGCTCTTTATTGCATTCCCCTTGGGGATTTTAGCAATACATGAAAATGCCTGAGCAAATCCGAGTCTTACTACAACAAATCTATAGAATGATTTAGAATTTCTGAAGCAAAAAATTCAGTAAATGTATTAGATCAGAAATATACTTGGATTGGTTAGCCAAAATCCAAGGATCACCTTGATGCAAGGAGGCTTCCTTCACATCAGAGATCTAGCTCCAAAATGATGCCAAAAACCATGGAACGCTGCTCTTTCAGCAATAACGTAGACCCGGGGAAAGAACTGCGTAGTATACCATGAATAAAACATTGGCCTAATGCTAAGATCTAAAAATCAGATCCAATGTCTTCCACTCTGATCCTCCAAAGGAAAGAAAGACTCTCCCTCTGAAAAACAAGTAATGGAAGTGGTGTTGTGGAGTCTCCACGGCAACACCCTACAACATAGTATTATGCTACTGCAGCAATAACGCTATCCTAGAGGGTGATGCTTCCATTTGGAGCCAAAATAACGATGGGACAACCGCACTCGAGAAGGCACTCGAAGTCCCCCGGGGCTGAGGGTGAGATATCCAAACGGAGACACTCGGTGCACTAAACAGTGTTGCAGACTAGTTAAACAAGCAGCATGCTGAAGAAGACGAAATGACCAACTCAATATCGTAAACATATGCATGAATGGCAATAGCTCTCCTCCCCTCCATTTATTTAGCAATTAGAGACTCCTCATGGGCCCTTCCTCTAGAAGCTTCCCTCCTATGTTGTCATGTAGTGCTTTCCAACTCACACCCTGTGTTGGTTGACTTGGTCAAACCTCTTTGCAAATATCTCCTTTCACACATGAGGGTGTGAAATCTGGTTCCATGGCTGATCCCTTTTCATACTAGAGGGATTTTATTTATGTTTTTATTATCTTTGGGCCTCCTTACCCAATTATTCATCTCCTAAATGAGTTTAGACAAAATTTAATGTTCTAATTTATTGAAGAAAAATTTGGAACATTACAATCCCCCCCCCCCCCCCAAAAAAAATTGTTGCTTGTCCCCAAGCAACTGCAAGGATAGAATTTAAAAATCGCCACTCAAGCAATGGAGTCTGGAATATAATGAGGAACATCTCCCTTATGTGGATCCTCCATCGCCAAGCAATCATCCAAACAAAATTAGCCACCTCCCAACAAGGCAACTCTTGAAAATATCCTTCCACCTCAAGCTCCGGTAATGAAGGTGGGCTCAAAATCTGAACTTGGCAAGCATCATAGCTTACCCCATGCTGTCCTTCTCTCCACTCATGACAAGTGTACGGTGTATGCTGATCCTGGGCTACAAAATTATTTCCCTCCAATGGCAAAGTGAAGAACAATCCTCCAAAAAAGTCTCCTCTAACAATGAAGAACAAGCTGGCCCAAAACAATCCATCCATGAAGAATAGGACATGGTCATCATGGGACATCCTAATGAGAGGTTTGTTGAAGGTTTTACATGATGATACATGATGCAAACAATTTCTCACAAGGATACAACACAATCGCATCCACTGCAACTTCAGAAAATTACCTGGTAAGCAATGTCCATGATTCATCACATCTACTAAAGGATAGTAAATGGCTGAGTGTAACAACAATAATACATGATCAAGCACATGCCCATGGATGTACAATGGATGAATATCAATCTTATGGCCCACCTCAAAAGAGGACAAACATTTCGCTGTGCTGGCCATATCTCCTCTCGTGCTCCCATTAGAACATGTAGTGTAGAAAGTGTGAGAATTTTTCCCACTCACGGACACATCCAGCTCATGTGTCTCCCTCATAATCAAGCATCCCATACAAATCTGATCTATATAAGCAAATGAAGATGTGATTAGAAGCAAAATAAAGAAAACGCTGAAGGTTACAAGTGATGCAAAAAGGTACCAACAGCTTTTCCCGTAGTGACAGCATAGTTTTGCAAGCTGCTGCTTGATAAAAGTACATGGAAAAATGTTTCTTTTTACATAGTTAATCATGCATGTCAACAACTGAACATACATGTGGTGATAAAACATTTGCCCAAGGCCGCAAAAGAGATGGCTGCCTCCATCATGTAGATTGGCCCAATACATTTCATGGAGCAATTTGACGAGCTTGTCCTCTTGTGAAGCAATGCACTGCATAAGAATGGTAAGAGTGTGCAAATCAATAAACGTATAAGCAAGCTTCTCACCATATGCTGGAAGTAAGATGGTACATGGGTCCATACATGAGTCCTTCATAGTGTTTTGTCATGCTATGAAGAAGAATGAACCATGTGCTGGAAAAGGATAATCCTCCTTATGCTTGAAAACCCAAGTCAAGAAGACTATGCCATAGATGTCTCTATCATCATTACCTCCTCTTTGTTCATCAAGTGCAACAAATATGAAGTGATCCTAGGACCTATGGGTTATGGATCCACCATATCTCTGCTGGGCACACTTCGTCCATAAGTCTTTACTCTAAGGTGACAACGTTGTGAGCTTATGCAAATATTCTCTTGTCAATATACAACTATGTTCTTTGACATGCTCCTTGTCAAATATTCCTCCAATAATGCTGCAACAAATGTGGAATACTTCCCAAGATGGAGGTGCTTCCCAATCATCATCAAATATCAAGGAGATAGTGCCAACCCCTCCTCCTGCAACATCATACAAAGTGTGAGAGAAAATCTGCCCTTACTCTCCCAAGCAAAGCAACAAAATATTTTGCTGCCTCCTCATAATTCCATCATACATCTCATGTCATGAATACACATCAACATCATGCATCCATTCTCTATGCTGCTCAATGATGCATGTATCCTGCCATGTTTTCTCCATCCTCCATTCTTAGGAAAAGTGTTTTCCAAGTGATGGCCAAACTCTTTCAAGAGTAACCATTGCAGCCAAGCCTCCTACTGCTTTGTATCATAGATTTGTAAGTAGCCTCGTAGTTCCTTGCTCATCAACCACATCCAGTCAATCACCTATGGATGCCTCCTTCTTCTCCTTATCCTGGTACTCCTCCCATGAGGGCTTCCATCCTCCCAAATCAAATTCCTATCGTTGCACTTTATGGGTGTTTGAAATGTAAGCTTCTCAAGGATCAATGAGACCCTATCAAGAATCAAATAGGTGGTAGGCTAAAACCTCCCATCATGATGTGGATGGCTCAAGGGAAGTCCAACACAAGCATGAGAGATGTTATCCATCCTAAGATGTCATCCATGTTCTATCTACTCTTGTGAGAAGGGAAGAAAATCATTGCATTCCATGGTGTGTCAAAGTGCATCTCCAATGAGATCTCTCCTTCAGACCCCCCTTTCATCCATAGTCTTCCAAAACCAATGAGGTCTTGGATCTGAAAGTAGAAGTTCCTCTTTGAGCTGAGAAGTGCTCATTGAGAAAGTGTCATCTTGAAGGGAGAAAAGGTTGCTTACTCCAAGATGTCTACCATCAATCTTCAAGGCTTCAAACCCCAACCTCCAATGTGATGTGCAATCCAACAATGGCTCATGAGAATGATGGCTTGATCCCTTCTTGAGTGTTTCCATGTTGCACAGGGCAGTGCAACCAAGTTGTTCTATAGTAGCAATGAGATTTGACTCTTGGTCATGCAAAAGTAAATCTCCAAAAGAATTTTCTGCAACAATGGAATGTGCAAACCTTTTCATACCTTGACGTGCATTTGGAACTTCTTGTAGGGCTACAAGAGTCCCCTCTTCAAAAGTGTTGGCTGCCCCAACTATTGATGCATGTGGTTGCTCTTCCCTAAGTGTGATAGCGTTATCACAAGCCTCCTCAAGAGGTGATGTGATCTCTTCTTTCTCTGTTCTTTGTCCATCAAAGGTTTGGATCAAACTTTGAGTGAACTCTGCAAAAGTCTTCACCCTTGCATGGCTCAAGTGGCTGCACCACCAATCATAGGCTTCACCCTCCAAGTGTAGTGCTGAGATTTCAACAACTTCTTTCCCTGCTATAGGATGTAGTAGGAAAAATGCCTCCAACTTTCTCACCCAGGTTCTTGCATTAGATGACCCATCAAAGGTAGACAACAAAATTCTATTGCCTTTGATTTCTTTTCTGCTGCATGGCCTCTTCTCTTCCTTTAGCTGGATGAAATGAGGAAAATCTAGAGTCTCCCTGAAGGCTCTAGGTTGAGATCTATACTCAACAAGGTAATCACTGAGAATCTCATGATCCAAATATCCTCCATGCTCAATATCTTATTCTTCATGAGAATAGGAAGTGCATGGTACTTTCTCTTCTTTTTCTTCAATCTTCTTGACCTCCTCAAAGGTGGATGCATCTTCTCTAGATCTAAAAATAGATGAGAATAAGCTGATATTTTTCAATGTTCTGATCTTCTTGGGCTTAAACTCACAGGGATCAGTGGATCCCTCATACATGGGAAAAGGTGACCCCCCAGCAGTATGCTGCAACTTTGAACTATGCATGCTAGATCCCCCATTGTTCCATTTGCTTTCATCCTGTTGGAGCTGATAGTAATCTTTGAAAGGAAAAGCTGCTCTGAAATCTTCCCCCATGGACTATCATTTACAGAAATAGTCTCCAAAGGGTATATGATCATGCTGCCTCCCTTTCATATTCTGTACTGGCAGTAAGAATGTAGGCATTGTGATCCTGGTTTGCCTACTGAAGGTTGGTGAATGATTTTCACGCTGTTGTGAGATCCCCATATTTTTCGTAGATAACTAGCTCCACAGGCTGAGCTAGAACTATGCTCTGATACCACTGTAATATCCTGAAAATGGATTTCTCAACAAATCATGCCAGAAAAACACCTTTTTTCAAGAAAGTTGGCTTTATCTATCATAAAAGGTGTTTAAAAACACTCAAAACCCTACTCCAAATACTGCAACAACCTTTAGTCAGCTTTTATGGGAAAAAAGATGGGGAAAAGTGAGGATTTTGGCCCTAAAATGAGTGTATAAGAAAATATCCATAAAATGAAGGGTAAAGGTTCTAGAATATGTTAGATTAGGTCAATAGGGATATGCATGTATAATTTTAGCAAAAACAAAGGCATTTTCCTAAGTTAAACAGTTCCTCCTTCCCAACTAGTCAAGAAAAACCTGATTTCCCATGAATTTGAGTATGCAGAAATTCACTGAAGCAAGGGAAGCGTATTTTCGAAAGGTATAAGATGTGAAATAGTATGAAAAATCAGAGAATGATTTTAGGAACATGGAATAGGCATTAGGCAAGGTTAAACAATAGTTTTACATAGAAAATCCCTCAATATTGAGGTGCTACAAGACAAGAGAATGATCCAGAAAACCTTCAGCGTTATTTCCATGAGGCTAAAGCTTATTTTTATTATATGACATATCTGCAATTGATAAATACATGAAAACAGAGATCTATAATGAAACCAAATGCGCAAAGGGCTCTTTATGACATTCCCCTTAGGGATTTCAGCAATACATGAAAATGCCGGAGCAGATCTAAGTTTTACTACAGTAGATCTGTAGAATGATTCAGAATTTATGAAGAAAAAACTTTAGTAAATGTATCATATCAGAAATATACTTGGATTTGTTAGCCAATCCAAGGATCATTCTTGATGCAGGGAGGCTTCCTTCACATCAGAGATCTAGCTCCAAAATGATGCCGAAAACCCTAGAACACTACTCTTTCAGCAATAACATAGATCTGGGGAAAGAACTGCACAATATACCATGAGAACACATTGGTCTAATGCCAAGATCTATAAATTAGATCCAATGTCTTCCACTCTTATCCTCCAAATAAAAGAAAGACTCTCCCTCTGAAAAGCAAACAATAGAAGTGGTGTTGTGGAGTCTCCACGGCAACACCTTACAGCATAGTATTATGCTGCTACAGAAATAATGTTGTCTTGGAGGATGATGCTTCTGTCCCGAGCCAAAATAACAATGGGAAAACCTCACCTGAGCAAGCACTCGAAGTTCCCCGGGGCTGAGGGTGAGATATCCGAACATAGACACTCGGTACACTAAACAGTGCTGCAGACTAGTTAAACAATTAGTGTGCTCAAGAAGTCGAAATGACCAACTCAATATCATAAACATATGCATGAATGGAAATGGCTCTCCTCCCCTCCATTTATATAGCAATTGGAGATTCCTCATGGGCCCTTCCTCTAGAAGCTTCCCTCCTATGTTGTCATGTAGTGCTTTCCAACTCATACCTTACGCTCATTGACTTGGTCAAACCTCTTTGTAAATATCTCCTTTCACACATGAGGGTGTGAAATCTGGTTCCGTGGCTGATCCCTTTTCATACTAGAGGGATTTTATTTATGTTTTTATTATCTTTGGGCCTCCTTACCCAATTATTCATCTCCTAAATGAGTTTAGACAAAATTTAATGTTCCAATTTATTGAAGAAATATTTGGAACATTACAAAAAGCCTCAACTGTTCCATTGGCCTGAGGATGATATGGCATACTCTTCTAATGGTAAACCTGGAACTCTTCTGTCAACGCGTTGATTGTTTCACTGAGAAAATGTGTACTGTGATCACTCATCAAAACCTTTGGGAAACCAAACCTGGTCAACACATTTTCAAACAATAATTTCACTATTGTTGCCCCTGTACAGTCTTTCACAAGCTCTGCCTCCACCCTTCTGGTGAAATATTCGGTCACAGTGATGATATACCATGCACTAGTTTTATTGCCTGGAGGCTAAATCGATCCTATAAAATTAATTTCTCATTTCTCAAATGGCTATAATGACACCTGTGGATTCAAAGGCAACTCATCCGTCCACAATGGCCTGCCCGTTTTTTGACATGCATTGCATGCCCTACAATATAATTTTGAGTCTTTATGTAGAATTGGCCACCACAATCCAATTATTAAAATCTTATGCACTATTGATTTTCCTGCATAATTCCCTCTCGCAACTCCTCCATGAGCTCTAGCGAGGATACTTTTTTGCTCAATATCAGGCACATGGCTTTGAGGTATTTTGTCTGATCCCATCTTATACAAATGGGCCGCAATGACCAAAAAGTATGTTGCCCGTACCACCAGTTCTTTCTTCTGCTGACTGTTGTATCCTTTTGGAGTTGTCCCTGTAGTCAGAAAGTGGATAATATCCACAAAGTGATTATCCACTACACGCACTGCGAATAGCTATGCGTCAAGTAGTCCTTCCTCCAAATTAGTAGGTTGTTCTCCTATTTCAATGTGCAACAGATGGTCTGGTCCCATGTTCAACCTTCCTGGCTTCACAATCACCTCAAAATCATATTCTTGAAACAACAACAATCATCTGCATATTTTGTCCCCCAACACAGGCTTATTGACTAGATAATTCAATGTAAAATGGTCTGTGTACATCTCAAAATGTTCCCCTAGCAGGTAATGTCTAAATTTTTGGAGCACGTACACCATAGCCAACCCTTCGCACTCTTTCTTCAAATAGTTATTTTCTCCTTTCGGCAACTGCCTGCTTGAAAACAGTATATTATGATCCATCTCTCCTTCGCCAGCGTGTGTCAGCGCTACTCCTAGCGCAATACATGAAGCATCCACATGCATGTGAAATTCCTTTTTCCAATCCGAGAAGACTAGGATCGGCATGGTGACCATTCTCTCCTTCAATACATCCAGGCTGCACTGAAATTCTTCATCCCAACAGAATGTAGCATCCTTCTTCAATAGATTTTCTATAGGCATGGTAATCTGAGCATAACTTTTGATGAGCTTTTGATAATATCCAGTTTGACCCAGTGTCTCACATAGCTGTTTGACACTTCTTGGCACCTCCAAATTAATTATGACAAAGATCTTAGCATGGTCCATGACTAATCCTTACTTGCACACCATATGACCTAGCAAGATTCCGGAAGGGATGCAAAACAAGCATTCCTTCAGGTTCAGTGCAATCTGATACCTTCGACATGTATCCAACATCGAGTGAGAAGTAGCTACATGGCCCTTTACTAGCCCAAGCATTGTCCAATCATCAAAATATACCTCCAAGAACTTGTGAATAAATTATTTGAACATTGCGATGATGCGCGAGAGGATCGTTGGTGCATTCTTAAGTCCAAAAGGCATCACTCTATACTAGAAACATCACCATTCTGTTGTGAAGGTGGTCTTGCTCCTATCTTCTGGCGTGATCTTAATATCATGGTATCCAGAGAACCCATCAGTGAATCAATAGGCCTCCTTCCCCCCAACATTATCCAGTAGTTCATCTGAGAACAGTGTTGGAAAAGTATCATGAACGCATGCATCATTAAGCTTCCTGAGATGTATGCAAAATTGTATTTCTCCTTTCTGCTTCTTCATTTGGACTACCATTGGGTTCACCTATTCAAATTCCTCCACTGATTCAATAATTCTTGCTTCAAGCGAATTATCCAACTCTAAACGTACCTTTTCTTTATAGTTGGGATTAAGGCAATATGGCCTCTGCTTGATTGCCTTTGCATTCGGCCTCAAGGTAATATTCATTATACCTAGGTCTCCTATGATACCTTTCAAGTCTGAAAATTTTGTAGGGAAAAACTCTTGATATTCACAGAACAACTCAGCAACATTATATACTATGGCATCATCCCAATAATCCCCAACCTTCACAAACATTGGCTCCACTTCTGTGCCAATGTTTACTTGCCTAGTTTTCAGTGGCACATGATATATGGATTCTTTTTCTCCTGTCCTTCAACTTCATGGTGGCATTCTGCCTATGGAATGTTAATATTCCTTGGATCCTCATCATCTCCTTCAGCAGTCACATTATACCATTCCAGTGCATGGCACAGCTGGGTGCTCCAATATAGTTGAATCAATTCTAAAGGATCCTATGGTATTCTGAAGATTGTTGCCTTAACCTCCTGCAGTGCTTCGTTGATGCTTTCGAACCCATCCTCAAAGTTGAAGGTCATCAAAAATCCTTCTCTTAAGATGTCCCACTCTGTGGTACCATGGCAAAGGTTTGTTTCAAGGTACCAATTCATATGAATGATGTCCAAAGTGTGACAAAAAATATGCACCCACTCTAGCTGCGGCTCCGTTCCATAAACCTTAGTCCATTTTTCTAAATGATCGCATGGATCATTTCTTCCATCATATTTTTCAGTTAGCCGAACTTTCAAGTGACCAAACCACAATCTCATCATTCTTTTGTACTCACGCCATTCATCAAAAATGTTTTTATGCATACCCCAACACTGTGCGACACCAAATCCAGTGCTTGGAAATGATACTTCTCAGGTACTTCCCTTTCAAATGCATCCAAAAATTTATCTACATCAATCAAACCATAATCATAACGTAAATTTCTTACCTTCGATGACACATAATGCAGTGATTTAGTAATCATATTACAAAGCATCATAGATACTTCGTGTAATCTATTCTTCCAATGCTCCAAATATTCATCTCAATCTGATGTACATGAACTTTCGTGGTCCCATGAAATTCATCCATCAGCTATCAGATTAACCCAATATTGATCTCGCATTGTTATCTTATAGATCTGATCCAAATCATCATTGCTTCCCTCATAATCGCGGACTGGTTTAGTATAACACGATCCTTCTACAAGGTCCAATGGTACTAAAACGTGCAGAGATTTTCTTTCAAATGACATTGTCTGCTTATTCAAATTGATAATGCCATTGATGTCGATAGCCCTATCAATTCCCAAGAGTGCGCGGTATGGATTTTTTTTATCAACAATATCTATTACCTCGAAATCGGCCAACGCCCTTGCACCTTCTATATCTATAGTCACTCCATGCAAAAGCCCCACAGGGATAATCTTTTGCTGGTTTTCCATCCTTAATTGAATTGGAGACCATTGCAACATAGGTCTCCCCATTCTTTCCCATGTCTACTTAAGAAAAATGTTTGCATCCGACTTCAGATCCAAAATAACTTGATCGATCTCATAGTCTCATATTTGCGTGGTAAGCCTCATCTCACACCCTATTCTTGTCTTTTGTTTTCCTATCTTTCTAAGTACGCGGTGTCCTTCAAGAGCACCCTCCTTACCAATGCACTTATTTATCAGTTCTGGTAGCCCCTTTACAGCCTTGCTATCATGCAGTAACTTCATACGAGTCTCCAAAAAGGTGGTAAGCATGGATGGGTCAACTTCTTCAGATAAATTGTCCTGACCTCTTGAGGTAGAGGCCTCAATGAAGCTTTTCTTCGCTTCCATAAATGTTAACTTCACTCGATCCAAATCAAACCCAAACTCCTTTTCTGGAACCTTGCAAACCCATTCACTTTCTTGAGGTTTCTTTCCTTTATCATCACCAGTCATCATCCCACTTTGCAGCACAATATTCACTTTGGGGTCCTCTTCATGGCGCTCGACCCTCATCATCTGTAAATTCTGGGTAGGCTGCTGAGGCTATGAATTCTTCTCTAACATCTTAGGCATAATTATAGGGCATTCTTCTATCACGTGGTCAAACAGAGTATAGTATAGCAGGATGGGCATGTCTGGCTCATACAGTCCCGCGCATAGTGTCCTGGCGCTCCACAATTATAGCAAATAACTTTGCCATGACCTCTACCAGGTCCTCCTCCTCCTCAACCTCGTCCGCGTCGCTGATATCCTTTGTCTGCTCCCCCAGGGCCTTCATGAAGGCCAAGTGTTGTGGGGAAAAATGCCTATGCAGGACAATCCTATCCACCTAAGGTGTGACAGTGCCTTAGCAACAAACAGAGATAGCTATTCTGGTTTCTTCCTTTATGAAATGTGAAAGAAGAGAGATCAATAGACTTACCGGTGTCTTTCGTTTGTCCCTTGATCCAGATCCTCTTCTCTTTGGGTGTTCACAGCTACTTGCCTCCTCGCTCGCCCAGCTTCAACAGATTCCTGCGAGATCACAAGAGAACAGCTACTTGCGACAAGAGAATAGCTACTTGCGACAAGAGAAGAACACAACACAAAGACAGATATTCATATTCATAAATGATTCAGGATTAGAAATAAATCAAATACACTAATGCAATCATACATCAGAGATACATCAGTATATAGGAGAGAACCAAGATAGCTTTATTGATAAATAACAAGGTTCAGGAAGAGATACAACCCAGAAGGCTCCAATCCAGCATCTCCTTCCCAGCAGAATGGAATTCCTATCTTCACCTCCCTTCAAAGCATTAAGCACCCAATGATTCCAGTCTCAAACCAACAGCAATTCTTTGCAATAACAAAATTCCAACCTCTGGATCTCATGGAGGAGAGATCCATATATAGATGTTTGGAGAGAGGATGAGTCAGCTTGAGATCTGACTAGTGTCCTCTCCCTCTGTTAGTTCTTGAGTCCACTTGGAGGTTCTTGCTTCCACTTGGATATTTGGAACCTCTTACTCATCACCAGTCGAATTCCCTGAGGCAACTGTCATTTTGGAAGCTTCCTAGGTTTTGACACCTTGAGGAATGAGCCTGCCACATGTCCAATCTCGCTCAGCGCAGGTAGCCAGTGTTGGAGTTGACATTCAGCGCAAGTAGCCAGTGTAGCCATTGACATTCAACGCAGATGGTCAGTGGAGCAGTTGACATGATCCTGAATGGACTTGTTTTTGAGCAGTTTCAGGTGGAGAACTTCTGTGAATTGCTGTGGTTTGTTAGCCTTGTTCCTCTAGGGGTAGGAACAACATGTTTAGGGACTTTGGATCCCTAAGATTATGGACATTTCATGCTCAATGCTGTAAGGCACAAAAATGTCTATAACAGTTGCCCCCTAAAGTATGAGGCCGTTTATCGGGTGAAATGCTTTATCCAAGAGGGTCCGAAGTTCATCCAATTGCTGGGACGAGACCTGTAATAAGATACAATACAATACATTATTTTTCATACTGCTTTCATGATCTAGCTGAGGCGGGCATTCCCATGCTCAGCTTTATAAATTCATTTTCTGTACATAGAATAGACAATCGTCTGATGGTAGACTGATAATTTTGATGAAATTATCATCCTTTGAGTAGGATGATCGTCTGCTGCAATGATGTACATGTCAAATGTCTTTATCTTTCCCGAATATATATCGCAGCCCGGATGGATGAAACTAGATCCGGGGTCTTCAAACTCGTTCGATCTTCACTCTAAGTACAAGTCGATCCATGTGAGAATTGTTCTGAAGTCGAACATGGAAAGACATCGCTTGATTACCGGTCAATGATGTAAACCGTTAACAAGCGCGAGAGGAATCACCGATAATGATAATGACCCTCAAGGTACTACAGTACAATTCACGTGGTGTGAATAAAGGACTTGGCATCAAACACCACGCAAAATCTTCTGGTCGAAGGTCATTGATGTATACCTGTCGCCGGAAGTGAGAAACTTGCCATTGAGGCATGCAAGCTTCAAAGTACTGAAGGGGTTGTTCCTAGATCAACTTCTTGGATAATGAGCTGATGTCGACAAGAAGCGATCTGTCAAAGGAGGGCCTTAATGAATCCCACATCAGTGACACGGAATGGAGCTAATGATTTTGATGGAGGTGAAAATGATCTGTGACATATGATTCAGGGTGGCGGTCATGAATGGATGAAGGATAATGTATGGCAGTGGATGGGACCCGGTTGACTCTTTCTGAATGACTTCTCTTGAACATATGGCGACACTGATGCGATGGATCGGTAGCATTACCCCAATTATGGATGGTATGGCGAGACCATGGTGATGTGACCGGTGAATGAAACAACCCAACCCGATTGTGGTACGGATCAAAAGTGTCATGTTCAAGAGCGACCTACTACCATCAAAGTTTTCTTTAGTTTCTCCCAATTTTTCCCTAGTCATTGCTGACCATTACCTCTTTATTTTTTTCAAGCTTGAGGAGGATAACATATGCTTGTTCTATAACCTGCCCTTCGGGCAAGCCCATCGCTATGTTTTAACGAGCCTAGCGATAGTGAAACTCGTTCTCGTCTAAAGACAAGTTTGTCGCTATTTAATGATTTTAACGAGTCTAACAACAAAGACGACTCGGTCCCTTTTCATTTTTAGAGAGTCTGAAAAGGTACGTAAAGTTAACTCCAAAATTCCTTTTTCGTCATCTAATCCCTTAAGTCCGAAAAAGTATAAAACAATACAGAAGGGATGAGTTTTCGATAGTTTTAACGATCCGAACAAAACAAGCGCTCGATCTTTTTGTGCAATAATCCTTCAGGTCCAAAAAGATTAAAATCTAGAGGAGGGATAGCACTTTCGGTCGCTTTAACGAACTGGAAGGCCAAAACTCGGCAATCTTTTCATATTTTACGAGTTAGTTGAAAAGAGCTTAAAGAAGACTCGTCTTTTGAGGAACGAGTGATAAACAGGGTTAGCAGCTGATTCCAGGTACAGGTTGGAATTTTCCAATTACGGCAGTGTCACAAGGATGGCTAGGTGAAATCACTCTTCACAGCTGTTCCTCAAAATGGGTAAACAATCATATGGAGGTGAACGATCAGCCAAATGAAAAGTGGAGGTGACGGTGCAAACACGACCAAGGCTTTAATGGCTGATAGAGTTACATTCACAATGGTTATTTACCAGGATAGGTTCATTTTTTAACGAGCTTGAACACGGAAAAACACTGCTCAAACTTATGTTTATTTTTTAACGAGCATGAACTATGCGCTAAAACTGCTCGGATCTTGCGTTTATTTTTTAACGAGCATGAACTTTGTGCTAAAACTACTCAATCTTAAGGAATTTAGACTTCTGTGATCCATAACATTGTTTAGATAATCTTCGGCAAAATCACATAACCAATCTTTTGTCGACGCGTTTCGAACCAACCAGTGTGGTTCATCGTCAGGACAAGTTGAAGAACCAATCTGGCCTAGCTTGCTTAAATAGAGGTGCAGAGACTCCAGGGTTAATAATACCAACGGCTAATTTTGACCAATGACCCTAGTCAAATTAGTTAAATT
Source organism: Pinus tabuliformis (assembly GCA_031772625.1). Lineage (NCBI taxonomy): Eukaryota > Viridiplantae > Streptophyta > Pinopsida > Pinales > Pinaceae > Pinus > Pinus tabuliformis. The sequence continues at coordinate 1,153,405,544 of CM062804.1, read as the reverse complement.
AATATTTAAATATTTTTTATATAGTTTTTTATAACTTTTTATAAAGGCGTTAATTAAAAATAAATAATAAATAAATCTAATATTAATTAATTATTAAGAGAGTTCTAAGTAGTACCCTATCTAATAATCTAATGGTTATATCGCATTTATTTATACTTGATATTATTCTAATATAATTTTTACAAAGTAATAAACCCTATTAGGTAATGGTAATAATGGTAATAAATTTTAGAATATATTATTTCTATCTATTATTTAAATATAAAGGTCTATTCCAAAATTAAATTTAGTAAGTTATATATGCTTATTAAATGATCTACTGAATAATATATAATTCCAAATAAATTGTTAACTCTTAATTCTTCCTAGAATTTAGCTCCTTATGGTAAAAATCAGATTTTAGGGTTATTAAAGACCCAACCAATAAATCGTAAATATCTATAAAACCCAATGGTTAAATACTCAATATTAAATCAATATTTTAAGTTTAAATATACTCACACTAATACTATTAATATATCATAATATACCCATAAACCTACCTTAATAATCCATATTTAATTTTGATGATAAATATTTCAATAAAATTAATTAATAGACATAAGCTAAAGGCCAACTCGATTCTAGGAAAATAATAGAAAAATAATAGAAAAAATAATGAAATAAGGAAAAATCAAATTTAATTAAAAAATCGCCCAAAAGAATCAAAAACAGGTTAAGGTTAATTCACCAGGAAGCCCGAATGACTTAAATACTCCAAAATAATAGGATAAACTTGCCAAAAGAGAAACAAAGGAGGACAAAAACCTTGAGACTAACACAAAGGAGAATGAGGAGTCTAGGAAGACAGGGCTGGGACCCAGCAACGGCTAATCTTCCAACCATCATCCCTATTAAGATTGTTCGGCCTTTTCTCAATCTCCAGGGCCTCTCTAAATTTGCGATGGTGAAACTGCGGAATTTTGGCAATGACTTGAGCCTCCTCTATGCATACATGATGCATAGTCTTCCCTGCATGCTCAGCCAAGGCCGAGGACTTGGTCCTACCATGTCTTAAGTCAGCGGAATGCTCGCTGATCCGCTGATTGATAGAACGACCAGTTTCACCAATATAGGGGGTCCCACAGGAACAGGGAATGATATAGACACCCTTCATGCTTTTAGGGTCAACCGGGTCTTTTACAGACCTGAGGGAGCCACGGATAGTATTGAGAGGTCTAAAAGTTGCGGATACATCGTACTTCCTTAGAATCCTCGCAATCCTATCTATGGTCCCTTGGATGTAAGGAAGGTTCACACCTAGAACATGATCCTTCGGAACCTTTCGGATTGAAGGCTCCTTCCTGGCCTTGAGGAAGGCTTTTTGACCGAGGTGCCTATTGTAACCATTCTTCTCAAAAACATCAAGGAGGTGAGCCTACTCAATCTTATGTTTATTTTTTAACGAGCATGAACTATGCGCTAAAACTGCTCGTTATACCAGTCATATGATAAGAGTATCTCATTGAAGATGCTATTTTTTAGGGAGCTTAGATCTTACGTAAGCTTTGCTCCGGATCCTTTCGTTATGCAAGTTCGAAAATGACTAATCCTACGAGTTTAAAGAGTTAGAGGTCCTAAAAATTTAAAAAATAAATAGCCGCCCCTTGCTTGCACTCCAAAAGGTTTGCATGCCCCCAGGCATAAAATAGAGTTTCAAGGTTACCCCTCAATTTGCAGGAAAAACATTTGTTTAACCGGGAGAGGCCTACCTCTTTCAGGTTACCCAAAGATTGTTTCATTTGCACAGCAAACAAGACACTTCTTCAGCGATGTCTACCGAAATAGACAACGGTGAGAGACTCCGTCTGTCAACTCACATAACTTTGACAAAAGAATCTTATTCTAGAATAACCCTCTTCCAGCATGGGCGGGGTACAGACTAGTCATATTCTCCCGCGGAAACCTACCCTATACCCAAAGTCTTCCTGCCGAAGCAGACCAGGACGCATGCTCCCTGGGTTCCAGTCATATCCTCCCGGATTACTCGCGCTCATCAGGAGGACGGACCGTGGTTTGAGACATTTCTTACGTGAATAGACCATTTAGGGACGGTACATGACTATTTGCGATGCGTGATCCGGGAAATGGAAGTTGGTCCACGAGCTTCACCATTCTTCCTTCATGTGGAAAACACATTACTCTAAAGAGTGATGAGACGATGGCTCTCATGCAATATATATTGTCTCGTCCAAGGAGTAGGTTATAATCCAAGGGTCCTTGAACGACCATCACGTTCATTTGAACGGTCTTCCCTTTCAATGTTATGGGCACATTGGGGAGGATCCCTAAAGGTCGACTGGTTCCTTTATCAAAGCCTGATAGATTTCTCATTTTAGGCAAAAGCGCTAGCGAACCAAGCGCTTTCCAAGCAATAGAGGAAAGGATACTCACATATGCCCCTTCATCAATAATTGTGCCAACCATTACCATCCTGTATATTTGAACGATAATTCTGAATGGTATGCTAGCTGGCAAGCGGGGTCTGCCTAGTTGGTTCCAGTCGAACGAGACAACTAGGTTGCTTGGCGGTGGGACCGAATATACGGCCGGATATCGCTCTGATGAACTTCCCTCCTGCGATAAAGGAATGGTGGCATTGCCCCCTTGTTCATCAGAGTCAGTGCTGATGAAGAGAATTTGGACGGTGTCATCTTTATTCTCCTCTGTGATGGTATCATTTGAAGATAGAGCCTCTGAAGGCAAAACTGGGTCAACTGTCGTTTCAACCTTTAGACTTTCGTTAGGTATGGATTCAGATGGTTCATCTTCAATGACAGGTGCTTCAGTTGACCATCTGAGTGGGCCAGCCGGATTCTCAACTAGCGAAGGACTTGGCAGGAGTTTTTGATATCCAGGAGGAAGTTGCGCTCGTAAAATCGAGCGATCTTCCAAAACTCTTTTTACCTCGTCTAAGAAGGGACAACGGTGGATGGCGTGATCGCCTTCACACAGTTTCCAGGGAAATCTAGCTTTCCCTCTCTGTCCTGGGGCTTCACTTCCACTAGTTGACAGTGAGCAGTCAACATGGCTATCAGAGGTCGATGCTACCGAATTGTGCAAACAGGGAGACCAGTCCCTTAGTATCCGAGGGATGCAGGGACAATCTCTGTGGAAGTGGTCTCCCTTGCATATGACGCATGGCGATTTAGGCCTTGCCAGTGCTGTGTGTGGATTTTTGTCAGACGACACTTGTTTGCCCCCAGTCGCCTTTGGCTCCTTCTTCTTCTTCTCTTTCTTCTTCCTCTCCTTCTTCTCCTTAGGAACTCGGTTTTTTGTTTTACCAGTTCCGTCAAGCGAAGAGGAAGGAGGGGAGGAAGATGAAGTAGAAGGCTGGTGGGAAACTTTGGTCTGGTCTAACTGTTGACTCGACTGTTCAGGAATGGTGGTGTTCTGAACGACATTGGTTGAAAAGAGCCAGACTGGTAGGCCAATTGTCAGTCCTGGAAGGGACAATGTGGCCATGTGGGGCGCACCAACATCTCCCCAAGAGGAGAAGGGACTAGGATTTCCACCAAGGGGAATTCCTCGGTTGGTGTGCTCCATCTTTTCAACCTAAAGATCAATGCGGGAATAAAGGGTGATTGTTCCGTTTAAAATAAATTGTTAACAACGCTTTAGACACAACTTGCTTTTTCACTTTTAAAGAGTCGAGAAAAAGCTAAAGATGACTCCAGTCTCCTTCGATGTTTTAACGAGCCCGAAGTGGCAAATGCTCGGATGGACTTTTTCTGTTATAGAGTCTGAAAAAGGCCAAAAGAAACTGCTCTGGAGTTCTAGGCAGAGGGTGTGCCAAACTTTTCACAAAACCGCAGAATACTTTTTAAGGTACGGGCGGTCGATCTTCCTGAATGCTGTGTTCAGTGCATTGCGATTAGTAGGGCGGCCGACACGGCTTCCTAAGGATAAAGGATATATGCCTATAAGGGTCTCCCAATATATACGCGATGGTATGTGGGAGCACAATCCGTACTAGCGCTATTGTCCCTCAGGAGGAATCACCCACCTTCCACGAGATCGACAGTCACTAGGCTTAATGACGCAGGAACACGTCTCTAGCCTAGACCTCTATGTTGTGCGTTATGTTGCAAAGCGTTGTTAAGTTCATTCAGTTTATTTTAAGTTGATATTTTTAGAAGTTTGCCTTTCTGGATCACCACGAGATGTATGGTACAATTCCTAAATGCAGTCTACGATGATAAGCAAGCTTTATATCTTTTCAACTTTGAAAATCCTAGCTACTAAGGGAAAAGAAAGACACCTTATTTTCTCAAAGAGCAATCACCACACTCTAATGCACTTTTCCTAAATCAGGCATGCAAACTATCAAAATGCAAATGCACAATGCAGGTGTTTGTTTTCCACTTTCTTAGTATTGATGCCTACAAAGAAAGCTTTTTGTACAACTTTGAATTTGCTTTTAAATGACAGATACAAACAAGTTTACTTTTTTGAAATCAATAAGGGTAGAAGAGATTACAACACTTTGCGACTTTCAAAATGAACAGCTTGTTTCGACACTTAAAAGAGACAAACTCAAACCGATAAGCAAAAGCAAATGTATAATCAACTATAAACAGCCAACGAACTCTCTCCTAAGATCACAATCAACAGATCTGAATCAAGGGCTATAGGATGATTATTTCACTCATGCAAAGGAAAACTGTAAATGATGCCACAAACACATAAAAACACTCACAGTCTTTTTGTACAAAAGGAGGCGGAATTTAAGCAGAGAAAAGGAGTTATCAGACTGGTACCTATGCTGGTTACAGGCTACAAAAACATAGATCAAAATAGGGCAACAGAGAGCAGAGAACCCCAGTTGCACAAGGCAAGACTGGTTCAGCGCAACCTCAACACTGTGGTTTTGACATTCAGCGCAGGTAGCCTTCACGGGACCTACGTTGAAATGCAGAATGCCTTCACAGCAGTTGCGCTGAAGGAGAAACTCTCGTTTCTCACTGGGTTCTGGGTCACAGATTGCTCAATAATCAATGGTTTCGAGCCAAATCAGAAACACAAGCAAGGTACAATCAAAGGGACGCTTTGAGAGGGTACTAAGATCTATCACAAAGGATCATCAAATCATTTGCGAGTCCATTGTTCAGATCATAGAAAAAATCCAATGAAGGATCAAGGCAGCAACTGTCTACTTTGCAACTGAGAATAGCAGAAGCAGTTCGATTGTTGCTGTTGAGTCTATGAGGTAAACAATGATAGAAACACAAATAAAATGACTAAAACAAATCTCCCCAGCAGAGTCGCCAATTTGTTGTGGGGAAAAATGCCTATGTAGGACGATCCTATCCACCTAAGGTGTGACAGTGCCTTAGCAACAAACAGAGATAGCTATTCTGGTTTCTTCCTTTATGAAATGTGAAAGAAGAGAGATCAATAGACTTACCGGTGTCTTCCGTTTGTCCCTCGATCCAGATCCTCTTCTCTTTGGGTGTTCACAGCTACTTGCCTCCTCGCTCGCCCAGCTTCAATAGATTCCTATGAGATCACAAGAGAACAGCTACTTGCGACAAGAGAACAACTACTTGCGACAAGAGAAGAACACAACACAAAGACAGATATTCATATTCATAAATGATTCAGGATTAGAAATAATTCAAATACACTAATGCAATCATACATCAGAGATACATCAGTATATAGGAGAGAACCAAGATAGCTTTATTGATAAATAACAAGGTTCAGGAAGAGATACAACCCAGAAGGCTCCAATCCAGCATCTCCTTCCCAGCAGAATGGAATTCCTATCTTCACCTCCCTTCAAAGCATTAAGCACCCAATGATTCCAGTCTCAAACCAACAGCAATTCTTTGCAATAACAAAATTCCAGCCTCTGGATCTCATGGAGGAGAGATCCATATATAGATGTTTGGAGAGAGGATGAGTCAGCTTGAGATCTGACTAGTGTCCTCTCCCTCTGTTAGTTCTTGAGTCCACTTGGAGGTTCTTGCTTCCACTTGGAGATTTGGAACCTCTTACTCATCACCAGTCGAATTCCCTGAGGCAAGTGTCATTTTGGAAGCTTCCTGGGTTTTGACACCTTGAGGAATGAGCCTGCCACATGTCCAATCTTGCTCAGCGCAGGTAGCCAGTGTCGGAGTTGACATTCAGCGCAGGTAGCCAGTGTAGCCATTGACATTCAGCGTAGATGGTCAGTGGAGCAGTTGACATGATCCTGAATTGACTTGTTTTTGAGGAGTTTCAGGTGGAGAACTTCTGTGAATTGCTGTGGTTTGTTAGCCTTGTTCCTCTAGGTGTAGGAACAACATGTTTAGGGACTTTGGATCCCTAAGATTATGGACATTTCATGCTCAATGCTGTAAGGCACAAAAATGTCTATAACACGAAGTTTCTATTTGAATTCGATATATGGGCGTTATTTCCATCATCAATTCATAGCTATGATAGTTACACTCATTTTGGCCCACTGATTTATAAAAATTGCAGAATAGTTGTTGCAGTGTCTATACAATTTTTTGCAGCAAGTGACAATTGTCCGTTACATGTTTTCTAGCTACTTGACAGATAGCGCACCATAGTGCCGGCCCTGTACTTGGTCCCGCGAGAGCCTTCTTCCTTAAGAGAATTAGCCCTCCCCCTATAATATAATTCATGAAAACATGGCAGTCATCTTTATCATGCCCTTGGCTTTTACATTTTAGGCACCAAACATTTTCGTGCACCTCCAGCCGAGTAGGTTTTTCCTTCCTTTGCAACTCCGAGCAAAGTTTCTTCAACTCTGCATGAATCTATTGAACTCCCAAAATAGTGTCCCAAATAGGTGTTCCATGCAATCTGATCACAATTTCCAAGGTTTCCGCCTGGGTCCCTATATTTTGCTATGATAAAGCAACCCATAAGTGGGGCAGTAGTGAGGCTACAAACCAGCCATAGTGTTGACTGTCCTTGAGCTTCATGTTAGCTTCCCATATCTGGCACTTCAATATTTGATCTAATTCCCAGGTTGTTTCACGGGGCCTCATCATGATTTCCTTGAATCCAATGACTAATTGCTATTGAGACTTGGGCTTACCGAATTCCTTATTCATAGCAATTTGAGCTTTCGCTAATGATGCCAATGTGTTATCGATGCGGTATTTAATGTACCATGTTAATGAGGAATATTGTAGAGAACTAATCAACTATGCATTCTTTATATGATCATCTATAATATTTTGTGCCTTCCATACAACCTTCACAACAAACCAAAACTGGTCCGGGTCCTCACTTCCCAATCCCTTGAAATTTGGTAACTTCATGGTATTCGACATGATGAATAGTGGGCAGGGTAGTGGTGGTGTGGGTGAATGTGTATGTTGTGGAGGTGAAGGTGGAGGTGGTGTGGGCGGATGAGGTATTCATAGAAAAACCTGCTTTATCAATTGTACAACACTTTGCAATGAGGCATGTACCGCTCCTTCATAATCACTTGAAGGAGGTTCTATCAGTGGGTTGTATTCAAGACCTGCTCTCTCTTGATTTCTAAAGACTCGTCCAGTTCGCATTGATCCAGACATCAAGGTAGTGGCATAGCCCACTTTTCACACAAGATCATTTTAAATCCAAGTATTCAAACATCTCATACTTACCTCACGGTCCTTTGAAAAATCCCCACTTTTATTTGTTGTAGCTGACTGAGGTATCGACCAAGAATTCTGTCACAAATCCTCCTATGACTTGATCAAGCCAGTGATCAACAGTGTGCACAATCTCATCTTCAGAAATTTCCAATTTTCGCACTAGCTCTAGGGTCCACACTATTGGACTGTCAAGCCTCCACTTTCCTTGGTCGTCTACCAATTTAGTAATCCACTTGTATTGTTCAGTCGGGAAGGGGCAGAAGAAAATTTCATGTATTTTTGTGTGTATATACCTGTCCAAACACTTTTCTTTTGTCAAGCACAGATTTATGTTCTCTTGCACCATGAATTTACGAATCTTTCTATCCAACCACTTCTCAATTTCTTTCTTTGTCAGATTCCAGTGATGTGACATCATACATCTCTTTATGTAGATCCTGGTCCCAACAACAGAGCCATTTTTTGGCTTAGTGGGTCCTGACCCAGGTTCAGAGTTAGCTGTGCCAAACAAATCCCTACACTACTGGCCCTTTTGGCATCAATCCGGAAAGCGAAGACTAAAGTCTCACTCGAATCAGTATGGGGGGATGTTGGAACCAATTTTTCGCGTCGAGAGATCAACATGATGTTTTTTTATGCCCTAAGTCTTCCTTCGCGCAAATTGATAAGCCTTTATGTCTTATCGATATAACTTCCTTGAGTCGGCTTCTAGACCTCCACAAAGGTCTACGACCGGCTTTTGGCAGACCTTGAGCAGGCTAGTCAGCCACTTATGCACATCCAAGACTATTCTTAACCCAGCAATTATTCAAACCTACTTAAGTGTTGGATAAGTTTAACATGTAATAATATAATCTTCACGTAAACACTTAATGTCAATTGTGTTCATATAACAATATAAACCATGTAAAGTCGTGCATTAATACATCATTATTTTGTATAAGCATTATTTATCACATCATAAAGCGCATTCATACATAACATAAGTAAATGCGTAAACACAAGAATTTCAGTAATAATCTTCTTTATTTATAATTAGTTCATCTTACAGAATCAAGACTTTCCTGCACACTCAACTGCATACTCTACTCTAGGCCTTTGAGCACACAACTGCAGAGCCTTCCTTCTTGCTTTCCCGAGCTAGCCCTTTACACTCTTTCCATAGACTACTTTCTTACTTCCCTTAGACATCCATAAGACACATCTATTTATACAATCCCATGGTTTGTGGACCATGTGTAGATGTTTAAAATCCGACTCAACTTACATAAAAGAAGGGCAAAACCCTTTTTGACTCCTTTACTATCTATGCATTCTGCAAACACAATTTATGGAGAATTTACATTGTATATAAAAAAACTTGGGCTTTTTTTCCTCAAAATTGACCCAGGGGACCCCATCCCAACACCCGCTTTTCACACAAGAGCATCTTATCCAAGTATTAAAAGATCTCAAATACTTACCTCGCGATCCCTTGAAGAAGCATTGCTCTGCTTCGTTGTAATTGACTGAGGTATCAACCATGAACTCTGTAACAAATACTCTGATTACTTGATCAAGCCAGTGATCAACTGTGCTCATGATATTATATTCAGAAGCTTCCAAGCTCCACATGAGCTCTGAGGTCCACAGTATTCGAGTGTCAAGTCTCCACCTTCCTTGGATGTCTGCCAATTTAGCAATCCACTCGTATAGCTCAACCGGGAAGGTGCATAAGAATATCTCGTGTATTTTTGTGTACAAATGTCTGTCCAACCACTTTTCTTTTGTCAGGCATAAATTCTTGTTTTCTTGCACGAATTCATGGATATTTCTATCCAACTACTTCTCAATTTCCTTCTTGGTCAAATTCGAGTGATCCGACATCACACATCTCTTTATGCAGATCCTGGTCCCCACAACAGAACCATTTATTGGTTTAGGGGGTCTTGACCTGTGTTGAGAGTTAGTTGCACCAAACAAATCCCTACACTACTGGCCCTTTTGGAATCAATGCGTAGTGTGCAGATTGAAGTCTCACCCGAAGGAGTACGGGGGGATGCTGAAACCAAGTTTCTGCACCGAGAGATCAGTGTAATGTCCTTTTGGTGACCTAGATCTGCCTTCACACAAATGTTTATGCTCCTGCAGCCTATTGTTGTAACTTACTTCAATCAGCCTCTAGACCTCCGTGAAGGTCTACGATTAGCTTTTACAGACCATGAACAGGTGAACTAGCTGCTTATGCAGACCATAGATTACTATTAGACCGTTATTTTCTCAAATCTACTTAAGTGTTTGATAACTCTAACAGAAAGCATTATAATCTTCGCGTAATCACTTAAAATTAATTGCATTCAAATAATAATGTAGATCAAGTAAGGTCATGCATCAATACATCATTATTTCATAGAACCATTATTCACCACAGCATAAAGAGCATTCATACATAACAAAAGTTAATAGATAAAACATAGGAATTTTTGCAACAATCTTCCTTATTGATATTCAGTTAAGCTTACAGACTCAAGACTTTCCTATGCACTCAGTTACACGGGTCCACGAACTCAGGTATAGACGCTACTCTAGGCCTCTACGCACTCATCTTCAGAGCCTTCCTTCTTACTCTCCTACGCTAACTCTCTAGACTCTTCCCATCGTACCCATATACAACTTTATTTTTTTTCCTTAGACTCTCTAAGACTCACCTATTTATACAATCCCATGGTTTTCGGACCATGGGTAGATCTTCAAAAGACAACTCCAGCTACATAAAAGAAGGGTAAAACCATTTTTTACTCTTAACTAGCTACACACTCTGTGACCACAATTTGCAGAGACTTTACATCTTTAAAATATAAGGAATGTAATAGTAGTTATAGAGATCCAGTTTATGCTTTGAAAGACCCAATTCAAGCTTAATTTGGGCTTTTGCCCCAAAACTGACCTAGGGGACCCCATCCCAACAACGACATGTGTATTGTTTCTGCTTTACTTTGCGTATGTTTATGTTTCTCGTTGTACACTAGGTGTCGGAGTATGTGTTGTGTTATACACCAGGTGTAGGAGTATGTGTTGTGTTGTACACCTGGTGTATGTATATGTATTCTGTGGTGTTGTACGCTGTGTGTGGGAGTAGGCATTTGATGTACACTGTGAGTATGTGTACATGATTGAAGAAAAGAGAAGGCACTAGATGCCTACTAGGTGTGGTAACCAATCAAGTGTGTGTATAGAAAGAAAAAAGGAATAAGAAAACAATCGATTGAAGGATAAGTATAAGTGTTTTATTTCAGTTCTAATTATTCATGTAATCTATGATTTTTATTTATGATGGTTTTGTTTTGAGCTAATTGGATGTGATATGTTTATACAGGATGATTTGATCAAAGAGCTAGTTTGACTTGTTGTGCCAGGAAGTAAAAAAGAATGGAGGTGTACCTTATTAACAAGCTACCAATGAGGTATGATTTGAAATTATTTCAATTTCTTTTGAAACTAATGGTGGTTATGTGCTTGGCACTCAAAAGAATGTAAATGCCCAATTTAGGTGGTTGGAATTGCTTTTCAATGAATGATAGCCACAACAGTAAAAGGAAATCAAACAAGTAGCAATATGTTGGTAAAACATTCAGGAGCAAGGCCATTGTGGGACACTGGTACCCAATAGTGTCCATTGATTTCCATGGCCATGTTATGATCATTATGATGGTTTTGAGGTAGTTATATGACTTGGTTGTTTGACCTTCTGATGTGAGGAGGCTTTGCCAAGGGATGGATCTCCTGGGAAAGGGGATGTCGAGGAGCTTGGAAGGTGAGTGATGACACGGAATAGGGTCACCAAATTTCCTCAGGGACTATGTAGCAGAGAAGGGAAGGCTACAAGATGGATTTGTTTTAGTATTTATCATTTCCATATGGAATCAAAATCACATTGGGAGTGTTCCCTTGAACAATGAGTCAATAATTCTTCACTGAGAGAACAAGTAGTGTTAAGATTATAGCATAGGACATTGGATGCAAGATTGACTTTGGCAGTGGATTCTAAAATTCCTTGGAAGGAGGTGATTCCTAGTATTACTTTAAGGGTGGAGGTGTGAGCCTCTTGTTTCCCTTGTTATTGATGTAGGCATTGTATCTCTTTGTTTTTTGGGTGAGAAAATGTGCATTTGTATATATGTGTATATTATTGTAAATATTGTATCGAGCTAAATTTATAAAGCTCCATAGATAGTATGGTTTTTTATTGGTTCAAGAAAATGTGCATGAGCGTATATGTGGTTGTTATTGTAAATGAAATAAAGATTTGTGCTACAAATCTCTGGTAAGCGATATGTTTGTCATAATTGGTCATGGTTTCAACAATGGTTATTATAAATATTACAATGAGATTTCTTATAAATATCCATGGGAAGCATTTTTTGGTTTTAGTTGTAGTTGTCAATAAACACTGAGGACAGTGTTCCCATAAGGGGGAGGGTTCTATACAAACCCTTCGTTGAATTTCCATGTAAACAAAAATGTAACACTAAGGTCATGGGACACGTATTCCAAGATGAATTGCGAGAAAAACATCCTAGTGGGTGTCACTTTGAGCTTATTATGGCCAAGGAAAGTGGAAAAGGCATTGGCAAAGGCAAGAGGCATTAATTGGTATTTATTTATGAAAATAAAGGAAATTATGAGAAGAGGAAGGTGAAAGGTCACAAGATTGCATGAGGAGGAAATTGAAGGAAAAATAGAGCCCTCAATGATAAAAAAGGCTTATGATGGTTAGTTCATGGATTTTGGTTAATGTTAGAATTTTGGCAGTTTTTGGGGGAGCTCTCTATCCATTCTCTCTCTCTCTATCACTTAAAGAATTTCTTGGAGCACTCTAGCATTGGAGAAAGGAAAGAAAAAGGAAGGGAAATAAATCAAAGGAATCTAAGGATCAAGGAAAATATTGGATCAAGCCTCTATAGTGGGATTACTTGTAGGTGTCTAATTGAATATATGATTTCATTGCTATTTTTAGCATGTATGGTATATGCATGTGTGTATTTGGTTCTCTTATTTTCATTGGCATGGGTTTTTCCAGGTGTGACAGTGGTTTTTAGCCTTCAATTTCCATTTCTGGATAGCCATTATGCGATGGGGTTCTTTTAATTGGTTGAGTTGTATTGTTGGATGGTTTAGAAACTAAGTGAGGTGGTCTAAGGAAAATTCCCAAAGGCGTAGGAATCCCTTGACCGATAAATAGTGGGATACACGAGAAAGCCTCAGGGCGGAGACACAAAAATTCTTCACAATTTAAGTGGAGAGATCTAGAGGAATCTATGATTTTTTAGGGCCTAGTGATCCCTTGATCGGTATATGGTGGGCTTGTGGGAAATCCTGGTAGTGTATGTTTATTGTTTGGGCCTAGGAACCCATTAACTAATATATGGTGGGATACATGGTAAATCCTCATTATGTAGATGAGGGCTTTGGGTCTAGGAATCCCTTGACCAGTAATGGTAGGATACATGAGAGAATGAGGTATCCCTGGTTGGTTTAGAACATGGCACGAGTGTGATTAGCTAAAAGAAATATTTTGTTCAGCCAAATCTATGGTTGGGTGGTACATGGAAGTCCCCGATTTGGTTGGATTTTTCATATGTTATTAAGAGTTATTTCCTCTTATATTCTGTGAATATTTATACTTGTTATGATGTGGATTTGATGTTTGTTCTATCATCATTATTAGTTTGGTTATATGTTGGTTATAAGCATGGTTTTTTGATAAAATTTAGTTATGGTTCCCATCATGTGTTGATTAGTAAATGAATCGTTAATGAATGTATGAAGCAATAGATGATAATGTAGCTATTGTGAGAGGGCATGAGACCTTCTTAACGAGTCTCATATAAGTATGAGATCCCTATGTTCACATGTGTAATTATGACCTATAGATTACATGTTCATGAAGTGTTTGACGGAATGTATGTAATGGTTAAGCCTTGCTAGGTCAAGATTTTTTCTAAGTTTTTCATGGAAGGCTTTGTCCTTTCATATTTCATTGTTTCAGAAAGTTTCATCAAGTTTTGGGTAGTGACTTGGAGTCTAGCCTTGAAAAGGTAGCATAGATTTTGCGTACTAGGCATAGAACTATGAAATTGAGACTATGGTCACTCCCTTTCAGACCTATGTATGTTACTAGAGTCTTTTAGTCGCATGTATGTGGGCTTGTGCATGCGACTGGGAGTTCAGGCCAGTCAAAAACAATGTTAGCTCAGCGTTTGGGCATCTGGAAGGGTAGTTTAGCCCTTCAGGGTCCTGTATCACTTGAGGGAAGTTAGTAAGGTTTTGGTTTGTTGATTCCACTTCCTTTAAGTTACCTAGGAGGTTGAATAATATTATAGTAACTCTTCGTCACATGTTTACCCTAGTATTCTAATTAACTTGGGAAAAAGTTGGAGGCTAGTGTCACACATGATCAACCTGTAAATCCTATAATTTTATTTTTCTCTTCAAGTTCTATCATAATATTCTTCATGTAAGGCCCACTATCAACTCGAATCTAAATGTTTCTACCTTTGTATGAAATTTATTAGTGAGCCTAGTCTGTCTCAAAGTATCCTTGAAGTTTGTTGGAACAATATATGCTTAATAATAAACCATATGCTTTTGGAATGTCCATAACCAAAATATTGATACATTGATGAACTTGGTAATTAAAAGAAAGATGGATAAGAACATTCTTGAGTTCTCTTATATATTGTAAAAAAATATTTATCCAGTTGTATAATATATGCAATGGTCTTATCTCATTGTGCAATGATTGTCTTAGCCACTGAAAGTGGCATCACATTTGCAGATGCACTGAAATAGACTTAGCAACTAGGAACATTATAATTGAAAATTTTGAAAGTTAAGAGAGAGGTTGGCAGAGAGTGATATAATTTAAATTTATTGCATTTACAACTTATTCAAGGATATCATGAGAGTTACCAAACATTGCCTACGATGCAAAACTATCTTTACCTATCGGGGTTTGCGATGAGAACGTTTAGAGAATCAAGTCATGCTGGCCCATTATCCTTGTGAGCTCAAAGAGTGAAGTGTTTGCACAAGCTCTTTTAATGTCTTCCATAATATTGTAATCTATGCTAACCATCACAATGGGCTGTGTTGATGAATCAAGTGTTGTAGTTTTATCCATAGGAATAGGAGTGTTGGACATGTTTTTGTTGTTTCTAGAAGTTTTCTTTGAAGCAAGAGCACCCTGAGACATTCTCTGTGAATTTTGAGTTGGATTTGAAGGTCGCATAATTTTTCTCAACTATTTCTTGATCTGCTTCTCAAAAATAGGTCCTTTTCTCCTTATAATTTTAATGATCAGTTGATTTCTTGGGAGAAGCTCCACCCACTACTTGTTGATCAACACTCTTTTCGTCAATGTTGTATCAAAGCCAGCTCATCTGTCCGCAATGGCCTGCCCATTTTTTGACATGCATCGCATGCCCTACAATATACTTTGGAGTCTTTATGCAGCATTGGCCACCATAATCCAACGCTTAAAATCTTATGCGCTATTTCTTTTCCTGCATAATTCCCTCCTGCAGCTCCTCCATGAGATTTAGTGAGGATACTATTTCGCTCAAAATTAGGCACATGGCGTCGAGGTATTTCATCTTCTCCCATATTATACAAATGGCCCGCAATGACCGAAAAGTATGTCGCCCACACCACCAGTTCTTTCCCCTGCTAACTGATGTATCCTTCTGGACTTGTCCCTGTAGTCAGAAAGTGGATAATATCCACAAAGTGATTATCCACTACGCACACCATGAATAGCTATGCGTCAGGCAGTCCTTCCTCCAAATTAGTAGGTTGTTCTCCTATTTAAATGCGCGACAGATGGTCTGGTCCCATGTTCAACCTTCCTGGCTTCATAATCACCTCAAAATCATATTCTTGAAACAACAACAACCATCTGCATATTTTGTCCCCCAACACAGGCTTATTTACTAGATACTGCAATGCAGGATGGTCTTTGTACATCTCAAAATGTTCCCCTAGCAGGTAATGTCTGAAATTGTGGAGCACGTACACCATAGGCAGCCCTTCACGCTCTTTCTTCGAATAGTTCTTTTCTCCTTCTGACAACTTCCTACTTTCAAATGGTATATGATGATCCATCTCTCCTTCGCCAACCTGTGTCAGCGCTACTCCTAGCGTAATACATGAAGCATCCACATGCACGTGAAATTTCTTTTTCCAATCCAAGAAGACTAGGATCGGCATGGTGACCATTCTCTCCTTCAATACATCCAGGCTACACTGAAATTCTTCATCCCAACAGAATGTAGCATCCTTCTTCAGTATATTTTCTATAGGCGCAGTAATCTAAGCATAACTTTTCATGAACTTTTGATAGTATCTAGTTTGACCAAGTGTCTCATGTAGTTGTTTGACACTTCTTGGTGCCTCCAAATTAATTATGACAATGATCATAGCATGGTTCATGACTAATCCTTGCTTGCACACCATATGACCTAGCAAGATTTTGAAAGGGACGTAGAACAAGAATTTCTTCAGGTTCAGCGTAGTCTAATACCTTCGACATGTATCCAACATCAAGTTAAAACTAGCTACATGGCTCTTTATTAGCCCAAAAACTGTCCAATCATCAATATATACCTCCAAGAACTTGTGAATAAATTATTTCAACGTCGTGATGATGCACGAGAAGATTGTCGATGCATTCCTAAGTCCAAAAGGAATCACTCTATACTGGAAACATCACCATTATATCGCGAAAGTGGCCTTACTCCTATATTCTAGCGCGATCTTAATATGGTGGTATCCAGAGAACCCATCAATGAATCAATAGGCCTCCCACCCTCCAAAATTATCCAGTATTTCATCTGTGAACAGTGTTGAAAAAGTATCATGAACACATGCATCATTAAGCTTCCTAAGACATACACAAATTTGTATTTCTCCTTTATGTTTCTTCTATTGGACTACCATTGGGTTCACCCAGTCAAATTCCTCAACTGATTCAATAATGCCTGCTTCAAGCATATTATCCAACTCTAAACGTAACATTTCTTTATACTTGGGATTAAGGCAGTATGGCCTCTGCTTGATTTCCTTTGCATTTGGCATCAAGGTAATCTTCATTATACCTAGGTCTCCTATGATACCTTTCAGGTCAGAAAACTTTGTAGGGAAAAAGTCCTGATATTCACGGAGCAACTGAGTGACCTTATCTCCTATGGCATCATCCCAATAATCCCCAGTCTTCGTAAACTTTGGCTCCGCTTCTGTGCCAATGTTTACTTGCCTAGTTTTCATTGGTGTGGTGATATATGGATTCTCTATCTGTTGTCCTTCAACTTCATGGTGGCATTCTGCCTATGGAATGTTAATATTCCTTGGATCCTCATCATATCCTTCAGTAGTCACATTATACCATTCCATTGCATGGTGCAGCTGGGTGCTCCAATCTAGTTTATTCAATTCTAAAGGATCTTGTCGTATTCTAAAGATTGTTGCCTTAACCTCCTACAACGCTTCGTCGATGCTTTCGAACCAATCCTCAATGATGAAGGTTATCAAAAATCCTTCTCTTAATATGTCCCACTCCGTGGTACCATGGCAAAGCTCTGTTTCCAGGTACCAATTCATAGGAATGATGTCCAAAGTGTGACAAAAAATATGCACCCACTCTGGCTGCGGCTCCATTCCATAAACCTTAGTCCATTTTTCTAAATGATCGCATGGATCATTTCTTCCATCATATTTTTCAGTTAGCCGAACTTTCAGGTGACCAAACCGCAATCTCATCATTCTTCTGTACTCACGCCATTCATCAAAAATGTCTTTATGTGTACCCCAACACCATGCAACACCAAATCCAACTCTTGGAAGAGATACTTCTCGGGCACTTCTGTTTCAAATACATGCAAAAATTTATCTACATCAGTCAAACCGTAGTCATAAGGTAAATTTCTTACCTTTGATGACACATAATGCAGTGATTTAGTAATCATATTACAAAGCATCATAGATACTTCGTGCAATCTATTCTTCCAATGCTCCAACTCTTCATCTGATTCTGATGTACATGAACTTTCGTGGTCCCATGCAATTCATCCATTAGCTATCAGATTAACCCAATATTGATCTCGCATTGTTATCTTATAGATATTATCTAAATCATCATCGTTTTCCTCATAATCGAGCACTAGTTCACTATAGCACGGTCCTTCTGTAGGGTCCAACGGTACTACAACATGGAGAAATTTTCTTTCTAATGACATTGCTTGCTTCTTCAAATTGATAACGCCATTGATTTCGATAGCCCTATCAATTCCCAAGAGCACAAGGTATGGATTTTTTTTATCAACAATCTCTATTACTTCGAAATTGGCCAGTGCACTCGCACCTTCTATATCTATAGTCACTCCATGAAAATGCCCCATAAGGATAATATTTTTCTAGTTTTCCATCATTAATTGAATCAGAGACCATTGCAGCATAGGTCTCCCCATTCTTTCCCATGTCCGCTTAGGAAAAATGTTTGCATCGGACCCCAGATCCAAAATAACTTGATCCATCTCATAGTCTCATATTTGTGTGGTAAGCCTCATCTTGCACCCTATCCTTGTCTTTAGTTTTTCTATCTTTCTGACTGCATGGTGTCCTTCAAGAGCACCTTCCTTACCAACGCACTTATTTATCTATTCTTGTAGCCCCTTTACAACCTTGCTATCATACATCAACTTCATACAAGTCTCCAAAAGGGTGGTAAGCATGAATGGGTCAACTTCTTCAGATAAATTATACTGACCTCTTGAGGTAGAGGCCTTAGCAAAGCTTTTCTTTGCTTCCATGAATGTTAACTTCACGCGATCCAAATCAAAGCCAAACTCCTTTTCTGAAACCTTGCAAACCCACTCACTTTCTTGAGGTTTCTTTCCTTTATCATCACTGGTCATCATCCTTCTTTGTAGCACAATATTCACTTTGGGATCATCTTTGTGGGGCTTGGCCCTCATCATCTGTAAATTCTAGGTAGGTTGCTGAGGCTGTGACTTCATCTCCAACATCTTAGCTATCAGTATAGGGCATTCTTCTATAGCATGGTCAAACTGAGTACAATATCGGCATGATGGGCATGTCTAGCTCATACACTCCTACACATAGTGTCTTGGCACTCCGCAATTATAGCAAATAACTTTCCCCCGACCTCTATCAGGTCCTCTTCCTCCTCAACCTCGCTCGTGGCCCTGATATCCTCTATGTGCTCCCCCAGGGCCTTGATCTAGAGGACAATTTTCTTTTTGAATTCAATATGTTGGTGTTCTTTCCATCATTAATTCATAGCTATGATAGTTACACTCATCGTGGCCCACTGATTTACAAAAATTGCAGAATAGTTGTTGCAGCATCTATACAGTTTTTTGCAGCAAGTGACAATTGGCTGTTATATGTTTTCTAGCTACCTAACAGATAGTGCACCATAGTGCGGGCCCTGTACTTGGTCCTGCAACAACCTTCTTCCTCAAGGGAATTGGCGCTCCCCCTGTAATATAATTCATGAAAACAGGGCAGTCATCTTTATCATGCCCTTGGCTTTTACATTTTAGTCCCCAAACATCTTCATGCACCTCTGGCCGAGCAGGTTTTTCCTTCTTCAAGCTCTGCAACTCCAAGCAAAGGTTCTGCAACTCCCCATGAATCTGCTAAACTCCCAAAGTAGTGTCCTAAATAGGCATTCCATGCAATCTGATCCCAATTTCCAAGGTTTCTACTTGGGTCCCTGTCCTTTGCTATGATAAAGCAACCCATAGGTGGGGCAGGAGTGAGGTTACAAACCATCTGCGGTGCTAACTGTCCTTGAGCTTCATGTTAGCCTCGCAGATCTGGCACTTAAATATTTGATCTAATTCCTAGGTTGTTCCATGGGGCCTCATCATAATTCCCTTGAATCTAATGACTAATTGCGATTGAGACTTGGGCTTACCGAATTCCTTATTCATAGTAGAATGAGTTCCCACTAATGATGCCAATGGGTTATCGATGTAGTACTTAATATACCATGTTAACAAGAAATATTGTAGAGAACTAACCAACTACACCTTCTTTATATGCCCATCTATAATATTCTGTTCCTTCCATACAACCTTCACAACAAACCAAAACTGGTCCAGGTCCTCACTTGCCAAGCCCTTGAAAATGGGTAACTTCATGGTATTTGACATGTTGAATAGTGGCGGAGGCGATGGTGGTGTGGGTGAATGTGTATGTTGTGGAGGTGAAGGTGGAGGTGGTGTGGGGGGATGAGGTATTCGCGAAAAAACCTGCTTTATCAATTGTACAAAACTTTGAAGTGAGGCCTATACTGCTCCCTCATAATCACTTGAAGGAGGTTCTATCAGTGGGTTGTATTCAAGACCTGCTCTCTCCTTATTTATAAAGATTTGTCCACTTCGTGTAGATCCAAACATAAAGGCAGTGGGATAGCCTGCTTTTCACACAAGATCATTTTAATCCAAGTATTCAAACATCTCAAATACTTACCCCACGGTCCTTTGAAAAATCCCCACTACGCTTCGTTGTAGCTGACTGAGGTATCGACCGAGAATTCTATCTCAAATCCTCCCATGACTTGATTAAGCCAATGATCAACAGTGTGCATGATCTCATCTTTAGAAGCTTCCAATGTTCACACTAGCTCTGGGGTCCACACTATTGGACTGTCAAGCCTCCAGCTTCCTTGGTCATCTACCAATTTAGTAATCCACTTGTATAGTTCAATCGTGAAGGGGAAGAAGAAAATTTTATGCATTTTTGTGTATATATACCTATCCAAACACTTTTCTTTTGTCAAGCGTGGATTTATGTTCTCTTGCGCCACGAATTTACAAATATTTCTATCCAACCACTTCTGAATTTCTCTCTTTGGCAGATTCCAGTGATGCGACATCACACATCTCTTTATGCAGATCTTGGTCCCAACAACAGAGCCATTTTTGGCTTAGTTGGTCCTGACCCAGGTTCAGAGCTAGTTGCGCCAAACAAATCCCTACACTACTGGCCCTTTCGGCATCAATCTGCAGATCACAGACTAAAGTCTCACCTGAATCAATATGGGGGGGTGTTGGAACCAATTTTTTGCACCCAGAGATCAACATGATGTTTTTTCGTGCCCTAAGTCTTCCTTCATGCAAATCGATAAGCCTTTAAGGCTTATCAATATAACTTTCTTGAATCAGCTTCTAGACCTCGACGAAGGTCTACAACCGACTTTTGCGAACCTTGAACAGGCTAGTCAGCCACTTACATACATCCAAGGCTATTCTTAACCCAACAATTATTCAAACCTGCTTAAGTGTTGGATAACTTTAACATGTAATAATATAATCTTCGCGCTAACACTTAATGTCAATTGTTTTCATATAACAATATAAACCATGCAATGTCATGCATCAATACATCATTATTTTATATAAGCATTATTTATCACATCATAAAGTGTGTTCATAAATAATAGAAGTAAATGGGTAAACACAAGAATTTTAGTAATAATCTTCTTTATTGATAATTAGTTCATCTTACAGACTCAAGACTTCCCTGCGCACTTAGTTGCAGCAGTCAACGCACTCAGCTGCATACTCTACTCTAGCTCTTTGCACAAAAAATTGCAGAGCCTTCCTTCTCGCTCTCCTGAGCTAACCCTTTGCACTCTTTCCATAGACTACTTTCTTACTTCCCTTAGACATCCTTAAGACACATATATTTATACAATCCCATGGTCCGTGGACCATATGTAGATGTTTAAAATCTAACTCAACTTACATAAAAGAAGGGTAAAACCCTTTTTGACTCCTTTACTATCTACGCATTTCGCAACCACAATTTATGGAGAATTTACATTGTATATAACAAAACTTGGACTTTTTCCCCAAAATTGACCCAAGGGACCCCATCCCAACACCCACTTTTCACACAAGAGCATCTTAATCCAAGTATTAAAAGATCTCAAATACTTACCTCGCGATCCCTTGAAGAAGCATTGCTATGCTTCATTGTAAATGACTGAGGTATCAACCGCAAACTCTGTAACAAATCCTTTGATGACTCAATCAAGCCAGTGATCAATTGCACACGTGATATTTTATTCAAAAGCTTCCAAGCTCTGCATGAGCTTCGGGGTCCACACTATTGGACTGTCAAGCCTTCACCTTCCTTGGATGTCTACCAATTTATCAATCCACTTGTATAGCTTGATCGGGAAGGTGCATAAGAATATTTCATGTATTTTTGTGTACAAATGTCTGTCCAACTACTTTTCTTTTGTCAGGTGTGAATTCCTGTTTTCTTACGCCACGAATTCATGGATATTTCTATCCAACTACTTCTCAATTTCCTTCTTGGTTGGATTCAAGTGATGTGACATCACACATCTCTTTATGCAGATCCTGGTCCTAGCAACAGAACCATTTATTGGCTTAGGGGGTCTTGACCCAGGTTATGAGTTAGTTGCGCCAAAAAAATCCCTACACTACTGGCACTTTTGGCATCAATCCATAGTGTGCAGACTGAAGTCTCACCCGAAGGAGTATGGGGGGATGCTGGAACCAAGTTTCTACACCGAGAGATCAGTGTAATGTCCTTTTGGTGACCTAGATCTACCTTCACACAAACTTTTATGCTCCTGCGGCCTATTGCTGTAACTTCCTTCAATCAGCCTCTAGACCTCTGCGAAGGTCTACGATTAGCTTTTGCGGACCGTGAATAGGTGAACTAGATACTTACATAGACCATAGATTACTCTTAGACTGTTATTTTCTCAGATCTACTTAAGTGTTCGATAACTCTAAAAGAAAGCATTATAATCTTCACGTAATCACTTAAAATTAATTGCATTCAGATAACAATGTAGATCAAGTAAGGTCATGCATCAATACATCATTATTTCATACAACCATTCTTCACCATAGCATAAAGAGTATTCATACATAACAAAAGTTAATAGATAAAACATAGGAATTTCTGAACAATCTTCTTTATTCATATTCAGTTAAGCTTACAGACTCAAGATTTTCCTGTGCACTCAGTTGCAGGGGTCCGTACACTTAGCTACAGACACTACTCTAGGCCTCTATGCACTCAGCTTCAGAGCCTTCCTTCTTACTCTCCTGTGCTAACTCTCTAAACTCTTCCCATTGTACCCATAGACAACTTCGATTTTTTTCCTTAGACTCTCTAAGACTCACCTATTTATACAATCCCATGGTTCACGGACAATGGGTAGATCTTAAAAAGACAAATCCAGCTACATAAAAGAATGGTAAAACCATTTTTGACTCTTAACTAGCTACACACTCTGTGACCAAAATTTGCAGAGACTTTACCACTTGTTACATAAAAATTTCAGCTTTTTCCCCAAAACTGACCCAGGGGACCCCATCCCAACAACGACATGTGTATTTTTTCTGCTTTACTTTGCATACATTTATGTTTCTTGTTGTACACTAGGTGCGGAAGTATGTGTTGTGTTATACACCAGGTGTAGGAGTATGTGTTGTGTTGTACACTAGGTGTAGGTGTATGTATTGCGTTTTGTTATACACTATGTGTGGGTGTAGGCATGTGATGTACACTGTGAGTATGTGTACATGATTGAAGAAAAGAGAAGGAACTGGGTGCTTACCAGGCGTGGTAACCAATCAGGTGTGTGTACAGAAAGAAAAAAGGAAGAAGAAAACAACCGATTGAAGGATACGTATAAGTATCTTATTTTAGTTCTAATTATTCATGTAATCTACGATTTCTATTTATGATGGTTTTGTTTTGAGCTAAGTGGATGTGATATTCTTATACAGGATGATTTGATCAAAGAGATAGTTTGACCAGTTGTGCCAAGAAGTAAAAAAGAATGGAGGTGTACCTTATTGACGAGCTACCAATGAGGTATGATTTGAAACTATTTTGATTTCTTTCGAAACTAATGGTGGTTATGTGCTTGGCAATCAAAAGCATGGAAATGCCCAGTTTAGGTTTTTGGAATTGGTTTTCAACGAATGTGAGCCACAACAGTAAAAGGAAATTAAAGAAGTAGCAATATGTTGGTAAAACATTTAGGAGCAAGGCCATTGTGGGACACTGGTACCCAATAGTTTCCATTGATTTCCATGGCCATGTTCTGATCATTATGATGGTTTTGAGGTAGTTATATGACTTGGTTGTTTGACCTTCCGATGTGAGGAGGCTTTTCCAAGGGATGGATCTCCTGGGAAAGGGGATGTCAAGGAACTTGGAAGGTGAGTGACAACATGGAATAGGGTCACCAAATTGCCCGTGGGACTCTGTAGCAGAGAAGGGAAGGCTAGGATATGGATTTTCTTTAGTCTTTATCATTTCCAAATGGAATCAAAATCACATTGGGAGTGTTCCCTTGAACAATGAGTCAGTAATTCTTCACTGAGAGAACAAGTAGTGTTAGGATTGTAGCAGTGGACATTGGATGCAAGATTGACTTTGGCAGTGGATTCTAAAATTCCTTAGAAGGAGGCGATTCCTAGTATTACTTTAAGTGTGGAGGTGTGAGCCTCTCATTTCCCTTGCTATTGATGCATGCATTGTATCTCTTTATTTTTTGGGTGAGAAAATGTGCATTTGTATATATGTGTATATTATTGTAAATATTGTATCGAGCTAAATTTATAAAGCTCCATAGATAGTATGGTTGTTTTTCAGTTCAAGAAAATGTGCATGAGCATATATATAGTTGTTATTGTAAATGGATTAATGATTT
This sequence comes from Pinus tabuliformis, assembly GCA_031772625.1. Classification (NCBI taxonomy): domain Eukaryota; kingdom Viridiplantae; phylum Streptophyta; class Pinopsida; order Pinales; family Pinaceae; genus Pinus; species Pinus tabuliformis. The sequence goes on along the minus strand of CM062804.1, from coordinate 1,153,381,130 downwards.
GTGCTGCAAATCTCCGGTAAGCAATATGTTTGTCATAATTGGTCATGGTTTTAGCAGTGGTTATTATAAATATTACAACGAGATTTCTTATAAATATCCATGGGAAGCATTTTTTGGTTTTAGTTGTTTTCTTGGTTGTAGTTGTCATTAAACACCGAGGACAATGTTCCCATAAGGGGGAGGTTTCTATGCAAAACCCTGGTTGAATTTCCATGTAAACAAAAATGTAACACTAAGGTCATGGGACACGTACTCCAAGATGAATTGCGGTAAAAACATCCTAGTGGGTGTCACTTTGAGTTCATTATGGCCAAGGAAAGTGGCAAAGCCATTGGCAAAGGTAAGAGGCATTAATTGGTATTTATTTATGAAAATAAAGGAAAATATGAGAAGGGGAAGCTGAAAGGTCACAAGATTGCATGAGGAGGAAATTGAAGGAAAAATAGAGGCCTCAATGAAAAAAGGGCTTATGACGGTATGTTCATGTCTTTTGGTTAAGGTTAGAATTTTGGCAGTTTTTGGGGGAGCTCTCTCTCTATTCTCTCTCTCTATCACTTAAAGCATTTCTTGGAGCACTCTAGCATTGGAGAAAGGAAAGAAAAAGGAAGGGAAATAAATCAAAGGAATGTAAGGATCAAGCAAGGAGAATATTGGATCAAGCCTCTATAGTGGGATTACTTGTAGGTGTCTAATTGAATATATGATTTCATTGCTATTTTTAGCATGTATGGTATATGAATCTGTGTGTTTGGTTCTGTTGTTTTCATTGGCATCGGTTTTTCCAGGTGTCATAGTGGCTTTTAGCCTTCAATTTCCATTTTTGCATAGCCATTATGTGATGGTGTTCTTTTAATTGGTTGACTTGTATTGTTGGATGGTTTTGAAACTAAGTGAGGTGGTCTAAGGAAAATTCCCAAAGGCCTAAGAATCCCTTGATTGATAAATAGTAGGATACACGATAAAGCCTCGGGGTAGAGACACAAAAATTCCTCACAATTTAAGTGGAGAGATCCAAAGGAATCTATGATTTTTTAGGGCCTAGTGATCCCTTGACCAATATATGGTGGGTTTGTGGTAAATCCTAGAAGTGTATGTTTATTGTTTGGGCCTAGGAACCCATTAACTAATATATGGTGGGATACATGGTAAATCCTAGTTGTATAGATGAGGGATTTGGGTCTAGCAATCCCTTGACCAGTAACAGCAGGATACAGGAAAGAATGAGGTATCCCTGGTTGGCTTAGAATATCACACGGGTGTGATTAGCTGAAAGAAATATTTTGTTCAGCCCAATCTATGGTTGGGTCATACATGGAAGTCCCTGACTTTGTTGGATTTTTCATATGTTGTTAAGAGTTATTTCCTCTTATATTTTGTGAATATGTATACTTGTTATAATGTGGATTTGATGTTTGTTCTATCACCATTATAAGTTTGGTTATATGTTGGTTATAAGTATGGTCTTCTGACAAAATTTAGTTATGGTTCCCATCATGTATTGATTAGTAAATGAATGGTTAAGAATGTATGAAGAAATAGATGATAATGTATCTATTGTGAGAGGGCATGAGACCTTCTTAATGAGTCTCATTTAAATATGAGATCCATATGTTCACATGTGTAATTATGACCTGTAGATAACATATTCATGAAGTGTTTGATGGAATGTATGCAATGGCTAACCCTTGCTAGGTCAAGATTTTGTATAAGTTTTATATGAAAGGCTTTGTCCTTTTGTATTTCATTGTTTTGGAAAGTTTCATCAAGTTTTGGGTAGTGACCTAGAGTCTAGCCTTGAAAAGGTGGCACAGATTTTGTGTACCGAGCATAGAACTATGAAATTGAGACTATGGTCACTCCCTTTCAGACCTATGTATGTGACTATAGTCTTTTAATCGCATGGATGTGGACTTGTGCATGTGACTGGGAGTTCAGGCCAGTGAAAAACAATGTTAGCTCAGGGTCTGGGCACTTAGAAAGGTAGTTTAGTGCTTCAGGGTCCCGTAGCACTTGAGGGAAGTTAGTAAGATTTTGGTTTGTCGATTCCACTTCCTTTAAGTGACCTAAGAGGTTGAATAATATTATAGTAACTCTTCATCACATGCTTACCCTAGTATTCTAATTAACCTGGGAAAATGTTGTACGACATTGTTACATGTGATCGACCTCGAAAAACCAATTTTTGAAAATGACTTCTGTAAAGCCTATCATTTCATTTTTCTCTTCAAGTTCTATCATGATATGCTTCATGTAAGGTCCACTATCAACTTGAATCTAATTTTTCTACCGTTATATGAAATTTATAAGTGAGCCTAATCTGTCTCAAAGTATCCTTGAAGTTTGTTGGACCAATATATGCTTAATAATAAACCATATGCTTCTGGAATGTCCACAACCGAAATATTGATACATTGATGAACTTCGTAATTAAAAGAAAGATGGATAAGAACGTTCTTCAGTTCTCTTATAAATTGTAAAAAATATTTATCCAGTTGTATAATCTGTGCATCGGTCTTATCTCATTGTGCAATGATTTTCTTCGCAACTGAAAGTGGCATCACATTTGTAGATGCACTGAAATAGACTAAGCAATTAGGAACATTATAATTGAAAATTTTGAAAGTTAAGAGAAAGGTGGATAGAGAGTGATATAATTTAAATTTATTGCATTTACAACTTATTCAAGGATATCATGAGAGTTACCAAACATTTCCTATGATGCAAAACTATGTTTACCTGTCAGGGTTTGCGATGAGAATGCTTAGAGAATCAAGTCACACTGGCCCATTATCCTTGTGAGCTCGAAGAGTGAAATGTTTGCATGAGCTCTTTTCATGTCTTCCATAATATTGTAATCTATGCTAACCAAGGCAATGGGTTGTGTTGATGAATAAAGTGGTGTAGTTTTATCCATAGGAATAGTAGTGTTGGACATGTTTTTGTTGTTTCTAGAAGTTTTCTTTGAAGCAAGAGCACCCCGAGACTTTCATTGTGAATTCTGAGTGGGATTTGAAGGTCGCATAGTTTTGTGCAACTATTTCTGATCTCCTTCTCAAAAATAGGTCCTTTTCTCCTTATAATTTTAATGATTATTTGACTGCTTGGGAGAAGCTCCACCCACTACTGGTTTATCAACAATCTTTTTGTCAATGTTGTATACAATAATGAACATGTTAACTGAATATCCAACATTCACATTTTCTTCAGTCACAATAAATTCGCATGCCTCTTCATTCTCCTCAGAATGTTCCTTTATCAATAGATTATTAACAATGTTTTCCATCATAATGTTCATATTACAATTACACCATGGGAATGTCTTCTAAAAATTATTCTCTTGATAAAAAGTGTAGAAGTTATTAATACCCAAAATTTCAATGTTGAACACTGTGTTGGAACTCTGAGCAGGTTTCGCCTGATGTGAATTTTTGTTTATTTTAAAGAAAAATATCTTGGAATATTTTTTTTTGGTATTTGATGCCTCACTTGACCGCCTCTTCAATTCTAAAACTTCTTTCATGAGTAGCTTGAGAGACTTGCTCAACCTTTCCATGTCAAAAGAGTTTGCATCCTTTGTTATATTGGAAGAGTCTTGACTCCTTTTACCATATTTGTTGGAGTCCTTAGAATCATCATCATCTGTGATGAATCTAATAGATCATAAATCGTTTTCTACAAGGATGGTTTCTACAAATTTTAAGACCAAGGTTTTGTTTGTAGCTCTCTTCATGAAAACAAAAATGTTAGTCATCAAGGTGGATGTGTAGGAATATTTAGTGATGTCATTATGTGGTTTCACATCGATGGGGAACTTATTTAACAATCCCATAAACCTTTTATTAAAATACTTATTTTTTTCTTTTTCACCAACTTTCAAATTCCCAAGATCTTCTAGCAACATGGTGGGAGTTTTATGTCATCATATTTCTCAAGAAACAACTTCTTTAGTTCCCTCCAGTTTCGGATTGAATTGACTAGAATATTTTTATACCATATAAATGCTTTACCTTCTAATCTATACTGAAAGAGTGTACAAGTGACATCATCAAAACGTACCTTAAAAATCTGCAAATGCATGTAGAAATCTTCTATATGATCTTTGTTTTTAGTCTTCATGTTTGGATCGAACATTGACAGCATCTATTCTCGATGTTTGGGAATCTACTGTACATTATTCGGGAGAGAAAGTTATTGTTAGGCAATCCAATCCAAATTTCCATCAATCTAGCCTTCTTCTTTCTCCCCCTTCTTTTGTTTTAAATCTGATAGTCTTCTCCCTCACTGTTAGGATCTGTGATGTGATTAGGGTACTCCTAGTCAAAAAATTGAAAATATACTCCTTCACTATCTAGATTCTCCTCAATGGGTGGAAGTTACCCTCATTTCTTTGTAGGCTCAACCAAATCTTTAAGTGTTATGATAACCAAATCTTCCACCAACGAGAAAAGAATGTCGCTAGGGGTTACTTCTTCTCTTATAGGCTTATGAGGCAGAATCATAGTGACAGGGAGCAGACCAAGAGCCTTTGCAAACTGATGAGTGATGGTTCATATAGTCTGTCGATGATCCTAAGTAAAATCAAAGGATTGTCTCGAGCTATACTGAATGGTTTCTTCATTTTCAAGAGTATGAATAGGAGTGTAAATCGGAATTTTGTTTCATTTCGTAGAAGTTTTTTTGTTAGGATGAAGATAATTTTTAGCCATAAAAATGTGGTTTCCCTCCTTCTACTTCCAGAATGTTGATGGTGTTGGATACCACCTATAATGTTGTTTTAATCAATCCTAATTGAACAATACTACAACCATTTAATTGTCAACCCAGGGTAGGTCTGTTATTTCAGTGGAGTTTGCACTATCTATTCTGATACACTATAGCCAAGAATAAAAATAGAAAATAATAAATAATGTCATTGAATCAATTGCGGAAATCGAATCATTCATGCATAAATCTAATCACTCTACATTAATGAAATCACACTTCACCATTACCAGAGCAAGGGCACGCTGCACACTGTACTAATAACTACACCAACTAGTCAACTACCATACTGCTAATCAATTTTGTGTAACAACATGACATAATTCTGGAACTGAACTAGATATATTCTACAAATTATACAACGACAACAGAAAACCATATAAACAATAGAGGAAAGACACAATAATGTACAACTACTTTATCGTTGCAGTCCCTACTAAAGAGGAGGGATCTTTCTCCCTAGTAGGGGCACAGGAATGAACATGAGTTTAGTTAAAGAATCATGTTAGAAATAGTAACAACATCACCGCAGTATCTTTGATATTAAAAAAAATTAAAATTTACAAGATAAAAATAACAATGCTCTCTATGTTGTCCCCATACATGAGAGATTAAGTTTCTCTTATAGTTATTACATACCCAAAATCAGGAATAGATCAGTCATGAGATTCTCATGATTCTCATGCGGATCATAAAATAGAAATCGTTATAACCTATTCCTAAATACAAATGCTATTGAAATACATTGGTTGAGATCACAATTGCTTGGATATTTTACTTTCTAAATAAACAATTCATAACTTCCAATAGCTATTGTGTGGAATAGTACCCATGACTTTGCCAGCTACGGTGCAACACCATTCTTTGGTCAAATGAAAGTTTGGGATGTAACAAAAAATCACTGGGTAACAACAACCTTGTAATGGCACCTAAGGTGTAACAATGGTCACCTATAATAGCGCGTGGTGTAACATCAACACATGTAACAGCATACAGAGTGTAATAGTAATCTGTTCCATCTTGCTCTTAGACCAATCAATGTGGATGTGTACACCATAACCTCATTCTCGCAAGAAACACCTGAAAAAGAGTAGAGGATCCAAAAGACTTCTCCAATTTTTACCACAGTTAGCCATAAAAAGGAATATTGCATCATTATATTTAGCAAAAATGGCAAAATAACATGACAGAGAAATAGGTTGTTTATAATAAGGAAAAGGTGATTAACATGTAAAGTTTCGTTGGCCTGGAGGGAAAGAGGATCAAAAATATGGAAATAAAGTATACGAAATAGGTATAAAAACTACACCCAATATCTCCCCCCAACTAAAGCAATTGCATGTCCCCATGAAAAACCTTAGCTTCTCCTATTATACCTTCGATGCAAGTTTGTAAAAGTATAGGCACCAGCTGTGTCTTCACCTGGAGACCTACAACCCTAAGTAGCCATCAGCTGTCGCAACCGGGATTTTTCTTCATTGTCGCACAAGTGGTAATCTGACTGGTATTCTTCCACTGGTAACCAAATCAGAGGAAATTTGAATCTAATTCCGATCCAGAAGGCTCCCAATGTCTGCACCACCCAGGCATATTCGAGTACTCGTGTAAAAACAACCACAAAATTCCTGAACTCAAAATGATCTCCTTCTTGTAATCCAGCACTACAAGCCTCGATGCACTCAAGGCACCCTGTTAGCGCTTGACTTTTCCTTTGTGCATAGAAATTGAGGCAAATACCCACAATCCTTTTTCTATAAGTGGTTGATTATTCCCTGATTCTCAGGGTACTCAGGAACATATTAAACTCACGTCTCATTTCATAAACTATTCTTGGTTCTTACCTGATCCATAATGTTTCCCTTTCTTCATTGGTCTTAGCTGATTTCATGGCCAGATGTCATTCAATTTGATTCCTCATAAGAGAAAGGAAGGCTCGCAACTTGAAATACCCCATATAAGAGAAAACACTTACCACCATTTTTCTACTGACATATTCACACATTATGTTATGCAAAAATAGCTCACAAAGTAAGCTTTGTTCATCAAAATCACAAGTACGAAAAATTTCAAGAAAAGTACAGGTATAAGAACCCAAATAAGGTTTGTTTTCAAAGACTTCTTTTAACCAAAATAAATAATAATGTTCCTATAGGAACACTAGATATGATGGGGAGGGTTGCCTGCATCCTAGCAGGTTCAAGGAAGGATCACGAAGCTTCATCTTATCATTTGTTATATCTAGAACCTGCCACTGTAACAGCTGCAGTTATTTGTCTTTCTTCTTCATATATTCCTTGTGCCTCTGCTCTTCCCATTCTCTCTCCAACTCTTCCTTTAACCATTTCTCCTTGAGTGAATCCATCATCTTTTTATGTGCCTTGTGAGAGATCATTCCCTCTTGTAGAGAGAGTGCCTGCTGCTTCCATTTCTATAACTCTGGTATCAACAACATTCTTTCAGAACACCATCCTTCATTAGGACCCAGTGTTCTCCCACATGCACTAACAATTGAAGGTGTAACAGCCTCCCAAGGGTGAAACTGCTCCATTTTGACTGTTGTTTCTTTTGTAACAACAACATTATCAATGGGTTTTTGTGTAACAGTTTCTTTTTCTCTCTAGTTAGCTTCTGCTTCCTCTACTGGTTCTTGTGTAACAACAGTGTCATCCACAGGTTCTTGTGTATCATTTTCCCCTTGGTTAGATTTTGTTTCCACTACTGGCTCTTGTGTAACAGCAGTGTCAACCACTGGTTCATGTATTTCAGCTTCTTCTTTTTCCCCTTGGTTAGCATTTGTTTCCACTGTTGGTTATTGTACAATGTCAACCAAGGGTTCCTATGTATCATCTACCAGATTAGTTTTTGTTGAATGCTTCGTCTCAACTGAAGATTCTTATGTAACAACAATGTCTTCAATCTATTTTTTTGTGTCATTTTCCCAGGACTCAGTTTGTGTTTCCCTCGAAATGGTGTCCACTACACATACTCTATACCCTACTACCACTAGCTCCTTAGCACATGTCATGCACACAACACGCAGAACATTTTCCTCCCCAACCCTATCTATAGCCTCAGCCAAGTATCTAACCACGGGGCCCTTGCTTCTACCTTATTGTCTGCTAACTACTTCCTTGGTTTTTCATTTTCTCTTTCTAAAATTTCAATTTTAAGTAGCAAGGATTGGGTATCGTTCTTACCTGGTGAGGAAGGTTCCTTCGACTAAGCCTACTCTTCATCTTCCTTCCTTGCTTCCTCCTTATTATTCTTAGACATTGATGGGGACTCTAGGTGCCCACTAACCCTTATTCTCTGTTTCAGTTGCTTATCACCAATTGGCTTGTCAACTGGTCTCTTTCCATCCTTTACTTTCGACGGTTGGGGCTACTCCTTGGTTTCCACTAGATCTTCCTCAGACATCCCAATTTCATTCTCGCTGGTAGTCCTAGCCTTCTTTCTCATGAATTCATCCCAGCTCTCACCTTGGTGACTTAGGTCATCAAGCACAATTATATTTATGAGGTCGTGGTTTGTGGTGCAAGTTTCTAGATGCGCAGTTGTCTTCAGGGCCGCGACCATATGCTTGATATTATCTATCAAAATGTATGGGAGGTTTATCAACTGTCGATGTCGAAGGTAATTTAACAATGGGAAGTGGTAATTGAATACAATTGTTGCCCTTCCCTCACAGGTGATATACTTGACGAGTTAAAGGGTGAGATCGGCCCATGGCTGGGGAGGCGACAGCCTATCAATCCCCCTTCCTTTCTTCACTAGTCGTTCCTCCCCTTGGAGAAAATCCCCCTTTAAGGAGGGGTCATTAATTTTTTTGTTCAATCACCTTTTACCCCCCATTGATAATGTCGTCACATGGTAGATGACCTCTTTTGTAACTTCAATCTTTAATCACCTGACCTCCGTTTGATTCCTCTTTAAATTCTTCGCGAATTCCATAGCAATTGCTCCGTCTGATCCTTCCAGCCTTTGGAAAAAATCAAACCAACCTACATCTTTAAAAATTTGGCATGCTTCGGGGAAGTTTTACAATGCCTCTTTTGATCATGGTTTATGTCGAATTGCTGCCCCACCCATTGCTACACAAGTTTAATGTTGTTCTCCTCTCTTCTCCTCCTTGATATATTCTAAAGTGGTTGGCACAATGCTTAGTTGTTCTAGCTGTGCAACTGTTCTCCTCCACTTCTGTCTGAGAGCTCTAAATGAGGATGTAATGCTTCAATAGTGGGTAAATGGTAGGGTTACACAGGAATAAATTTCAAATCAGGATTTGAAATCAGGTTTTGTACTCCACAATAACGTTTCCTTATTAATGCTAAGTTATGGAAGGTCTAGTCCAAGGTGCAATTCCCTTTTTCGGCATGATCGATTGTTAAACAATAATGATTACAACATCATCATACTTTGGTTTCAGTTTTTAAATGTTGATAGGTCATCCAAAGGTCATGTCATCATGTAATTCATCCCCCACGGCTTAAATGTGATCGTTGACCTCAGCTGTCAAAAGGCATATCACGTTAGATTGCCATAATTACTAAATAAAAGAGGATATTGATATTACCATTTAATGACATGCCTGATGTGATGTGGAGAGAAGACATTGGTGACGAGGTGCATGAATTTAATTCTGGCAGTCAAAGAAACTGCTCCCGAATCATGGTGGTGCATGTTGTGTATCGCAATAAATAATTCACTTGGATTATTTCTAGAAGTCGTCAGATGTTACAAATGTGACAGCCAAGACAACTGTTATGTATTATTGGTTTCCACAAAAGATAAAAGAAAAGAATTAAAACAGTTGTGTAACAACATTATTGTAATATATGCTTTAAATAACAAATGTTCTTACAGAGTGTGTAACAACTACTGTAGAGTGGTTTTTAACTATTACATAAACTGTCTGTCTGCGCCCAAAAGAGGTTTTCACAATGATATTTTTTATTTTAGAGAAGAATCTTCAGTGAAAATCACATAGAGACAATTTTTGTCGATGCGTTTCGAACCAACCAGTGTGGTTCATCGTCAAGACAAGTTGAATGAGCAGATCTTGCTATGCAATATAAATAGATCGGGCAGAATATCTAGGTAACACCTACATTTGACCAGGGAACGGCTAGTTAGACCAAAATATTTAATTATTAATTTATTTTTATTTAAATTAGTTAATTCGGTTATTATTAACGTAAATAAACAATTTTATAAATATATATTAAAATCTGTGAGTTAACACCATAGGAGGTCCGACCTATCTTCTTGCTAAGTTCCTTGCCTTAAAGCTTAAACCCTTAGTTGGTCGTACAAGGTCCTTTGTTAAAGACTCGACTTCCTTTATTGAGGAGCTCAAGGACATCAAGCTGGACTCTAGAGACATTCTTGTCAGTTTTGATGTTGTCTCCCTCTACACTTGCATCCCTATAAATGAGGCCATGGAAGTGATCAACCGTCTAACTGATCTTGATACTGCTCAGTTAGTTGAGATCTGCCTCACTTCAACCTTTTTCTGTTTTGAAGGGGAGTTCTTTGAGCAAACCTGTGGAGTTGCCATGGGCTCCCCCCTATCTCCTATTGTTGCAAATCTTTTTATGGAGGATTTTGAATCTAAGGCTCTGAACTCAGCCCATCTCCTACCCAAGCTCTGGAAGAGATATGTGGATGACACTAATGTCATCTGGTCTCACGGCCAAGATGAGTTAGATCTCTTCTTCGATCATCTCAATAATCAATCATCGGCCATCAAGTTCACTAAGGAACAAGAAGTCGATGGTTGCCTCCCATTCCTTGATATTCTTATCTCTAGGAATAAGGATGGTTCCCTCTCCCACCGAGTGTTTCGAAAGAAAACTCATACAGAGCAGTATCTTCATGCTAGTTCCCACCATTTCCCTGCCCAGAAGTTAGGGGTTCTCAACACTCTGGCAACTCGTGCCTTGAGGATCTCTGATGAAAGGAGCTTCGAAGAGGAGAAGTCCCATCTCCTTAATGTCTTTGTTGAGAACGGTTATAGTAGACATTTGGGACATAAGGCTTTCCTCAAAGCGACTAGGAATTCGTTATCCAGAAGAGAACCTAAGGATCGGATTCCTGGGGTCCATCTGCCATATGTTCAAGGGACCACGGATAGGATTGCAAGGATTCTTAAGAAGCACAATGTTCCTGCAACCTTTAGACCTCTTAACACCATTCGTAAGTCCCTCAGATCTGTGAAGGATCCTATCGACCCCAAGGACATGAAAGGTGTTTATATTATTCCTTGTTCATGTGGGACCCCCTATATCGGTGAGACTGGTCGCTCCATTAACCAAAGGATTAGTGAGCATGCAGCAGACCTCAAGCATATGAGAACGAAGTCTTCCGCTTTAGCAGAGCATGTGGAGAAAACCAATCACCATGTCTGCATCGAAGAAGCTAGTGTGATTGCTAGAGTGTCGCAATTCCATCACCGGAAATTTAGGGAAGCCCTTGAGATTGAAAAAAGGCCGAACAATCTCAATAGGGAGGATGGCTGGAAGATTAGTAGTTGTTGGGTCCCAGCCATCTCCTCCTAGTTGTTTTCTCCCTTGAGTTGTTGTTTTTTTTTTTCAAGCTCTTTGATTCTTAAATTTATATTTAATATATTTATTTATTTATTTATTTATTTTTTTTTTTCCTTAGATTTAAATATATATATATTTACAAGCTCTTAATTAGAATTGACATTTTTACTTTATTTTTATTTTTATTATTATTATTATTGTTATTTTTTTAATTTATTTTATTTATTTTATTTTATTTTTATTTTTATTTTTATTTTTACTTATTTATTTATTTATTTATTTTTATTTTTACTTTTATCTATTTATTTTTTTTATTTTTTTTTCCACTTCTCTTATTCTTAAATTAAAATGAATATATATATATATATATATATATATATATATATATATATATATATATATATATATATATATATTATTATTATTATTATTATTATTATTTAGGCAAGCTCTTTGTTTCTTATATTAAAATTAATATTTATTTTATATATATATATATATATATATATAGATATATATATAGATATATATATATATATATATATATATATTATTATTATTATTATTATTATTATTATTATTATTATTATTATTTTAACCCTTAATAAACTATTAAGTAAATATTTTTATCTGGTTATTCTTTGACTTTGATTATGAAACTTAATTTTTTTTTTTAGATAGAATTAACTATTCTATTTTCAACTTTTACAACTAAATAGTATTTATATAACCTCGTTGATTTATAATTAATTTATTTTAAGATTTAAATCTCCCTTCATCTGATATTTTATTTGAAATATAATTAACTTATATTTATTTTTAATTACTCGATTATTTTATAGTTTATTAACTCACTGATTTTAATATATATTTATAAAATTGTCTATTTACGTTAATAATAACCGAATTAACTAATTTAAATAAAAATAAATAAATAATTAAATATTTTGGTCTAACTAGCCGTTCCCTGGTCAAATGTAGCCGTTACCTGGATATTCTGCCCGATCTATTTATATTGCATAGCAAGATCTGCTCATTCAACTTGTCCTGACGATGAACCACACTGGTTGGTTCGAAACGCGTCGACAAAAATTGTCTCTATGTGATTTTCGCTGAAGATTCTTCTCTAAATTGATATGGATCACAGAAGCCTAAATTCAATGATATTTTTTATTTTTTTATTTTTGTTTTTGTAGATATAGATATAGATATAGGTATAGGTATATTATTATTTTATTTTTTTTAGTAGGTGTAACAGCCACCGATAGAGGTTGGTTTTCATCTGTTTAACTTATTGAAAAATTAGAATTTTGGTAGCACAGGGGGATTTTCCCCTGCTCTTGTAATATTAAGATATGAATTCGTAACAATGTTAACAAATGAATCCATTGAAGAAGGTTTATGATATAATCGAAGACGATGCCCATTTGCAATCAATGGTGTCCTCACACTATCAATGGTAACCAAATTCACAGTCCCATTGTCAAAGACTGCATCTACCTCATAGGGATCTAGCCATATGGTGCAGAGCTTACCCTCGAATTCCTTGAAACTTGAATCATATAAGCGAGCCCAATCTCCTTTCTGAAACTTCTTCCTCTTTATGAACCTATCATGCCACTTAGCTTTATGCTCCTAGATAATCTTTGTTTGTTGGATAACAACTAGACATTTATCCTCCAATCCATTGAGTTGGTTCAAACTTTGCTTTGTGCTATAGCCATATCCAAATTCACCTGCAATGTTGTTCTCAATGTCTTGATTTTGAACTCAATAGGGAATAATCTATTTTTACCATACACAAGTTCATATCGTGAGAATCCCTAGTATTCCTCCACGTAATTCTATATTCCCACAAAACTTCTAGAAGTTTATCATCCCAATTCCTTCGGTGACTAGCCACAGTCTTGGTAGGAATCCCCTCAATGACTTTGTTGGTGATTTCTACTTGGACATTTGCTTGTGGATGATAAGATGTTGTGATTCTATGATGTATTTTATATTTTTCAACCAATGTTTTGATCATATGGGATGTAAACTAGGGCCCTCCATCTATCACTATCTCCCTGGGTATCCCAAAACAGATAAAAATGTCTTCAAACAGGAACCCTGAAACAGCCCCCTCCATGGCTCTAATTAGTGCTTTTGCCTTAGCTTATTTTATGACTTAATTAGTGCAGACCAAGATGTAAGATTTATTTATGGATGAAGGATTAATTGGTCCCAAAAAATCCAAGGCCCATTTTTCAAAAGGTTCTAAGACTATTTGAGGCTGTAAGGACATCTCATCTGATTGCAGTGGCTGGCTCATGTTTTGGCAACTATCACATCCTTTCATGAAATTCTTGGCATCCTGAAATATTGTTGGCCAACAATATCCTGCCGAAAGGACTTTGTATCCTCTCCACTTGTTTATGAAGTGCCCTCCAGAAGGTTTCTCATGACAATACTTAAGGATGTCAAAGATCTCATCTTCCCTAACACAACATCTAATCAGAGAATCTGGTCCAGTGTGATAGAGATTCCCATCTATCCAGGTATAGGTAGGACTCTGTCGTATGATCTTTCTCCTTTCCTTGGAGGACAAGTTTTGTGGAAGCTTTGCTATAGCAAGATAATTTTCTTTATTTGCATACCATGATGAGTAAGTAGAAATAGCAAAGAGATACTCATTAGGGAAAGAATCCTTAGTAGGAATGAAATTGTCATAAATAGTTACCCTAGAAACAAAATCATCTATTACGTTATCTTTCCCAAGTTTATCTACAATTGTGATATCACATTCTTGTAACATTAATAACCAGTGTGTAATTCTACCATTGGTAATTGGCTTATTCATTAAAAGGTGAATGGAAGAGTTTTTAGTGTGTAAAAATACTTGATACCAGGTGATATAATGTCAAAATTTATTGATGGCATGCACTATTGCTAAGAATTCTTTCTCGGTCATTGTGTAATTGAGCTCAGTCTGAGTCAAATTCTTGCTAATGTGATAAATAGAATAAGGTTTCCTATCCTCCAGTTGGCCCAAAACAATACCTACGACAATATCATATGCATCTGTAGCTATGTGAAATGGCAGTTCCCAATTAGGTCCATGTAAAACCGGTGCTGCTGATACACAACATTTTAGCTTCAAAAAGGCCTGCTCACACTTTCCTGCCGACAAAAATTCTACATCTTTCATATGTAAAGAAAAAAATGGTAATGGAATTTTTCAAAAATTCTCTATAAACCTTCTGTAATACCCTGCATGTCCCAAGAAATTACATACCTCTTTTTACGTCTTGGGAGTTGTAATTTTTAGAATTACCTCTATTTTAGCAGGGTCTACGCTGATCCCGTCAGCAGAAATATTGTGTCCCAACACGATCCCTTCAGTCATCATCATGTGACATTTTTTGGTGCTCAAAGCAACATTAGTCTGTACACAATGTTCTAGCACTTTTTCTAAATTACCTATTGTTGTTTCAAAAGAATCACCATAAGGTGTAAAATCATCCATGAAGATTTCAAGGCATTCATTCAACAAATCAGAAGAAATTCCTAGTATTGCCCTCTTAAAATTTGTTGGGTTATTGCAGGGTCCAAAAGGGAATACTCTGTATGTGAAAGTTTCCCAAGGGAAAGTAAAGGTTGTTTTATCCTGATCCTTTGGGGAAATCTGTATCTGGTTGTAACCACTAAGCCCATCTAAAAATGAAAAAAAAACATTTTCCTAGAAAGGGTGTTAAGGACATGATCTATAAATGGTAAAGAAAAATCATCCTTTTGAGTGGCCTTATTGAGTTCTCTGTGAACCACATAGACTTTCCACTTCCCATTCTTCTTAGGGACAATGATAAGCGGAGATACCCAGTGACTGTGAGATATAGGATAAATAAAGTTAGCACTCAAGAGTTTTTTTAATTCTTCCTTCACTACCTCCTTCAACAAAGGGTTCATGCGGCATTTTAGTTGTCTAATTCGTTTGAAACTGTTAGGTTCCTATACCAATAGGAGTCATAATTTTGAATGACTAACGTTAATCTTATAATATTGTACATACCTTTTCTTTCTGCAAATGTTTTCTATATTCAAAAAATTAAAAAATCTAAAGAGCGTATGTCCTAAAATAATAATCAAAGGACAAGAAGAACAAAAAGGTCAAGAACTAAATGAAAAATATGAACCCCAAGAAAATAAAAAAGACCATGAAAGTGAGCAAGCCAAAATGCCACTACTATTTACTTTTTATGCATAATAAAAGATTGTGTGCAGTTTGTGATTCTTGCCACAATCCATGATAGCCAAAATGTTTAAACTTGGCTATTTCACGTTTTCAATTTCATGTCCATAGATAGAGAATAAAAATCTGGCCAAACAGTGTAACCCTGGCAGATAACTAGATAGGTAGAGTAAATAAAAGGAGCTCATAAGTTTAATTTGATCCCTTGGATGATATAAGGTTAGAACTAGATAGATTATTTTGTAAAGAAAGGAAAAAGATTGATAAGGGTTTGATAGCCTAAATGCACCCTAATAAAGTGAAGAAAAAATTGTAGGATGAGTAAGTGGGTAAGTAGTAGAAATGTTGCAAAAATATCATGTGATTACATAAAAGCACTTATGTCATTGTTTTAAATGAATCTTTCCAATATGCATAAGTGGAGGCCAAAGCAAAGGCAATGCTTCACAATGTGATTTATTTAACATCCCCTCATTCATTCTAATCGCTATGGCACTCATTAACTTCCCTTTCACAATAAAAATATTAATACCTATAGTTCTTTAAGTCAAAGAGGCTCAAAGCATTTCTCTGACTTCTGGTGGGACTGGAACCTTGGCTTGATGACTTAAGGAGGAAAGGTGTTAAATTCCCTTATAAATATTTCATTCCACTCACAAACCCCTTCTCCTAAGGTTAAGTTCTCTTGCCTAGGAAAACCCCTTGATAAACATGTTTTATGTGCAAAACCCACCAAATACATTTTTCCTAAGTACGAAGTGTATGGAACGCGCATAAGATTTCTCATACCTAAGTACAAACACCCCTTCCACTCATCTCACCCCATATTAACTTTTTTAATTAAATATATAAAAATCCCAAAAACCCATTTTCCCGTATATATTTAACTCCCTTATATAAATTAACCCCACCCCTTAGTTTATTTATAAACTATATTACTACCCCATATCCCACAAAATACATTAAAACCCCGCCCTCAGTCCCTAATCCCTCATTATAGACTGGCCTGATCCCCTAACCCTGGATTAGTCCTTAAACTAATCCTGAAACCACCGCAATTAAATCCTCGGGCCCCCCATTAATTCCCATCATTTACCCCTGTGTAGCTTCACCTCCCGATCACCTTTGATCGTCCTCTGCCCCCACATCTAATGACCTGTAATCATATCGTCCATGCCCGATGTCTGCCCTTTAACCACCTGATAGAATGGTTTTCCCCCTGACCCCCGATGCTACGTGTCATTCAACGAATGGAATTGGGCGACCCCTCCCGAATACCACCAAACCCACAAAAGCGGTGAGAAATAAACTCCTTACCACCCTTTCACTAAATGACAAAACCGTCTACTATTCACTTTGAGCCAAAATTCAAAAAAATCAAACGTTTACCCGTTTAAACATGAAAACCCCAGTTTTTCTAATTTTCGCCTGTTTTTATAGTAAAACCATATGTAACCCTTCTACACCACCTGAAGCCTCTACTAACCAATTCAAGCATGGTTTACCTCTCGAAAGCACTTTGGACTCACTCGATAGACCTATAAAGCTCGATAAAGCCATTAATGACCCTCCCTGTCAACCCAACATTTTTCTAATACTTTGTTTTATTTTACATGTGATTAAAATATCGCAACCTTCGATAAACAGTCTCAATACAAGTCATCAGACCCGTTTACTCCGAGACTGTTACCAAATCTATTGAAACAAAGATGGAAAATAAACATATATTTAAAATACAAATAGAGGAAACATGAAATTAAATGATTTACTGTCGAAATAGAGAGTAAAACCCTAAAATATATACTGAAGGTAAAAAGAGACAGTAAATAATAGTCAAAGTGTATCAGGGTTAAAGAGTATCAAATTGAAGACCAAGTCAAGTGAAGCAGCTAGCATGAAGACAAACAATAGGGAAAACAGTTACAAAGCACACAGATTCATGTCAAAGTGAAGATAGATGAAAAAATAGAGTAGTAAAAGTAAACAGTAAAATTAAGCATGGAGGTAGTAAGGGTTAAACAGAGATGAAAATACTCTCACCAGTAACAATGAATTTTATCCAAAGTAAAAGTGAAAAACAATTAAAGTAAATTTAAGGTTAAAAGATGAAATGAGAGCAGAAATGGTACATTTTTCAGAAATTTCCTGTTTAAGTCATAATTGTTCAAAAACTATTGTGCGCAATACATGATGCATTTTGTGAAACCGAAGGATATTTGTGTTCTAAAAAGGCTAATATACAAAAATTTATCTCACTTTTTACACAGGTATTACCAAAAGTGAGATAAGTGCACATCTTCACAGCCTATTTTTCGGACTGTGTAAAGTCCTATTTTTGACATCATTTTGAAGAGAATATTGTGAACAGATGGAGCTGAATTTTTGGAAACTGAGAGAGGTTTATCTCAAAACCATACTCATATACAATACGCTCTTTGATTTTTTACATATCTATCTCGGACTGAGATATACAAATGTATCAATGGACCCTAATTTTGCAGAATTGTTGGGGTAGAATGCACAAAGAAAGGATGCAGTTAGTGACTTGGAAGACTCATCATCAATTAAGAGTTGCTATCAAATTCAAATTTCTATTCCTTTTCATCCTCAATCCATAAATATAGTGCCAAATAGATTCATTAGTTTTGAGTGTCCTTTATTTAACTTCTATTAATGTAAAACAATTTGAGATATTTGTAAAACCAATCTTGATATTTTTTCAAAATATTTCAGTCTAGAATTTGTATAAATACTTCTTCATTTGAAGTACTCTGGGTGGATTCCAAGACATTTCTATAGACTTTTTCTCTCAAATCAAAGTTATATTGTACCAATTATTGGATTACCTTCCTGGATCAAGGAATAAAGATCAGATATTTTACAGGATTCTTGTGTAAAGCGAAATGCAAATAAGTATTATCTCATGTTCAATGTTGTTTTTCCTTATGTTTTTCCATAATATTATTTGTTTCTCTAAAATCTAAATCTATAGCAAGGAATGATATTTCAGAAATTGCTTGAATGCACTCTATCTTGACTACTTTACATTCTTAATGTTTTCTCCAAAACTGTCCTAGCTAGGGAATTCTTAACTGCTCCTTAGCTTTTGTAGTTTCTCCTCTGGTCTATAACAAAGGATTCTTAATTGCCCTTTGTTCATGACCACCCTCTGTTCTTCATTCTGATCTCGATCCAAGGATTCTTATGTTCCCTTTCACCCTCGTTAGAATCATTTTGTCCATTAAACCTGAAGATTTGCATTTTTCTTTGCTAGCCTACCCTGCGAACATTCCCTTTAATTATCCGGTCCAGTTATGATATCCATTTGTTGACTCCATAACCCAGTGGTTCCTATTTGTTCGAAGCTTATATCTTCTACCTCCTCTTCCTATTTTGAATTTTCAATAGATGTGACAAAAAGTGAGTTACTGATAAAGCCATTAATGATATTATCTTCTATCTCATCCTTGAAATACTAGGCTTTTCCCAAAGTAAGGAGCAGTAGGGAAATATCTAATTCAGGTTAAAATTCATCCCACCATGGATTGTTCAAATCCATATTTAGTTTTCGTGGGTAAAGGTTAAGGTCCTTTGTCACCTGGCCATCTAAAATCATCATAGATCCATATTTGCATCCTATAAATGCATCTACAGTGGCCAGCTAAGGTCTCCCTAAAATCAAAGGATGTCCCCCCTGGTTGGATTTGGTCTGTAAGATAAGAAATTCAGTTGGATACCTTCAGGAAGCTATTTTGATTACTATGTCTTCTAATACCCCCTCGGGTTTAACACAGGACCTATCTGCAAATTCAAGTACATTAGGCGTATGTCCAATCCCATGTAGCCCCATGGTAGTAAAGAGGTCCTTTGTCATCACATTAATGACAGCGCCAAGTCCAATCAATGTGTTAGTTATGGGCTACTCATTAATATAGACAGTAACTGTAGGGTATCCTGGATCATTATACTTGGTTAGAAGAGGCTGATAAGTCATTAATTTAGACAATTCCCCCATCATGTGTATGGTAGCAGTGTCATAAAGCTTCCTTCCAGGTTTCTTAATGCACATATCTCGTACTGTTTTAGCATAAATAGGTACCTCTTTAAGAGATTGTAGTATAGGAATTTGTACGTGCAGGTTTTTCAACTCCCTAAGGAAATCAAACTTGGGTTGTGAGGTCATTCCAGTCTCAATTAATCTCTGAGGATACGAAGGATCCTGAGTCATAACAGTCAAATCGACTGCTACAAGTGTATCAACCTTACTCAAGTTGGTTGTTACATGAGTAACATTTCACCCTGGGTTGGTTGTTACAGGCGTAATAGATTTCTCTATATCGGTTGTTACAGGTGTAACAGTCACCTCAGGATCTACTGTACCTCCTCTAGAAGGTTCCAATTCCTCCTCGGTAATGATAGGGGAGTGATTTGGTTTAATTACCTTACCCGACCATAGTTGAATTTCATTAAGTTCAACGGGAGTGATAAGGTAATTTTGGAAGCTAGTCGAAGCCTCTATGCTCCGAGTTGCTTTATTATTCGGGTTAGGGTTAGGTTGAATAGGTAGTTGGGGTCTCACATGCAGTGTAGGAACAAGAGTTTGGAAACGAGGCAATTGTATCTACTGTTGCATTGGTAATCTCGGTGGGGCTATACTTAGGGCATTCCCCCTCTAGTTCTGATTCCAAGGATATGGTTGAGATGGAGGACATTGAATAGATGGAGAGGGGGACCACTGGTTCCAAGGTGAAGAAAACTATCCTAGAGAAGTAGAAAAGTATTTCCATGGATATTGTTGAGCGTTATATGCATTATTCCATGAATTAAAAGATGTAAAATCTTGGGACATACCTGGAGGTCATGGCTTCCATGGTCTCCTAAGTGTGATGAAATAAGAGGACTCAACTTCTTCAATCGACTCTCTAATTCCTTCTTTTAGTCTGGGAAGCTCTGGACATTGACTTGTAGAATGCTCCAGCTCACAAATATTGCACAAGCTGATGTTGTTCATTTCACACTCCCTCAAGGGATTTCTCTTCCGGCAATTTAGACAGAACACAACCAGAGTTGTATCAACTTCTCCTTGCATCTTCTTGATATGTGCTATCATTATTTGGGTAGATAGAGTACTGAGGATGTCAGTTTTGAAATTTTCAAATAAATTCTTGATCTTTGCTTTGGTTACTCCTCCACTTGTAGATTTTTGTATTTGGGTAGAGGCATCTCAGATTGTGCTTCCTCCCTTCGACGATCCTCTAGAGCATCTTAGACAAATCTTTACAATGTCAGAAAATGGCTCCTGAGATATGTCCCCATTTCCTAGTAGATTCTAGGTATCAGGGCAATCTTCCTTCATTCCTCTTATAAATATGGTCTTCAAGATCTCGTGATCTAAATCAGTGTGTTTAGAACTCTGCAAATTATAATGAAACCACTCTATGTAGTCTTCCAGGCTCTCATCCTCCTACCGTGTAATACTGAATACTTCCTCTCTTATGTCTTTGGTTCTGCAATAGTCTTGATACTTTGACAAAAATGCCTCCTTCATGTCATTCCATGTTCGAATAGAAGCAGAGCCTAACCCCATGAACCATCTCAGGGCTTCTCCTTTTAGAGTAGCATGAAATAATTTTAATTTCTGAGCATCTAAAAAATAGTCATAACTCCTACATAAGACATCAAATTCAAAAAAGAAGGTGTTAGGGTCTTCTACATTCATTCCCTGAAACGATGATAAGAATGATAAAGGAATATTTTTCATGGGAGCCTCACCTCTAATATCCCCAATTGGGAATTCAAAGGTGGTGACAATAGCATCTATTTTAGTTTTGTTAGTATTGTTTTCCCCCATTGTTAACCCTTCTAATCCTTTCTATAACAAACGTTCTTCAAACTATTCTGGTGATTGTCTTGCAGGTGAAATTGGTGGCTCAGGTGGCTTCAAGGCTAGTTGTTTCACTACTCTACGTGAATTTGGATATTGATAAACCAATAGGTGCTCTCCTATTTCAGGTTTTTGATGTCCCCCGTCACTTTCCCCTTTTACCTCAATCCTAATGTTCTGGATACTAGCTTCCCCCTATTGTTCTTGAATTGGATGCTTAATCTTGGGAGTGTTTTCTCTATCTTTAGAATGGTATGGCCCCAAGATAGAGGAATCAGAGGTTTTTGTCCTAGTTATGGGAGTAACATCTTTTTGTGGCCTTGTTTAACTTGCGTCCTTTTGAGAACTTGACTTTTCTTTTTCTTCCTTTGAGATTTGTTCATGGATAAAAGTTTTCCTTCCCAAATCTACACTCTTCCTTTCCTTTTTATGCCCTGTTTTTCCTATGAATAATTAGAGTGGGGGGGTATTTTAAGTATTTCTATAATTCCTACAATTGAACACATGGACCCTATGTGTATTAATTCACACCCTAAGTGTATCACTCTTTGACAATGGTGAGCCCCCCCAAGTATGTTAGGGCGATGCACAGGTTCTTACCTCTCCTCTTACTACCCAGTGACTGAAGAGTTGAAGACACGCTTTAAGAAAACACCAAAATGCCACACCCTAAGTGCCCTAGTGATAAAAACGGTGAGCCCACCCAGGTATATTAGTCCGATGCGCAGGTTCTTACCTCTAGTATTACTGCCCAATAATTGTGGACTAGGAATAGTCTATCATCAAATAATCAACTTGGCTAACTGTATCGTCAACTGTCATCCCGGCAATGACGCCAAAATGTAGTGTTGTTTTAATCAATCCTAATTAACCAATACTGAAACCATCTAATTTTCAACCCTTGGTAGGTCTTCTATTTCAATGGAGTTTGCACTGTTTGTACTGATACACTACAACCAAGAATAAAAATAGAAAAGAGTAAATAGTGTCATTGAATCAATTGCAGAAATTAAATCATTCATGCAGAAATAAAAACAATCTACATAAATGAAATCACACTTCACAATTACCAGAGCGAGGGCATGCCACACACTGTACTAATAACTACACTAGCTGGTCAACTACCATACTGCTAGTCAAATTACTACAACAACATAACATAATTATGGATCTGAAGAAGATATATTCTACAAATTATACAGTGACAATAGAAAACCATACAAAAAATAAAGGAAAGAAACAATAATATATAGCTACTCTACCACTGCAGTCCTTGTTAAAGAGGAGGGCCCTTCCTCCCTAGCAGTGGTGCAGGAATGAACACGAGATTAGTTAAAGAATCAACTTAGAAACAGTAACAACATCATCACAATGTCTTTGATATTAAAAACAATTAAAATTTATAAGATCAAAATAGCAGTGCTCTCTATACGTCCCCATACATGAGAGGTTAATTACCCAAAATCAGGATTAGATCAGTCATGCGATTCTCATGATTCTCATGCTGATCATAAAATATAAATCATTATAACCTGTTCATATATACAAATTCTATTCGAATACATTGGTTAAGATCACAACTGCTTGGATCTATTACTTTCTAAATGAACAATTCAAAAGCATGTTAATGTGTCTCATTATATGGCAAAAGCAAAAAAGTACTCAAATAAAAAAAGATAAAAAAAGATAATATAAAAATATCAATTAAATGAGTTGAATTTCATACCTGCTAATTATAAAAAAATAAATGCTAAATTTGTAACAAAGCTAACTCACAATAAATTTTGGTAAAAGCTATAGTGAACCTATTTAATGGGTTTAGAAAATATAAATAATGTTATAAAAAGTAAATACTAAATTTGCAAATAAGTCAACTCATAGTAAATATTGGTAAAAGCTATGGTTAATCACTCACAAAATATAAATAACTTGATGTAAAGTTAAATGAAATGCTAAAACTCTTTAAATATATATATATATATATATAAAAATAGAAGTAGAATTTCTAAACAAATAATTTTATATATTATATTTTGAATAATATAAAATACGTTATTACAATCATAATTAAAAATTTTATTATAAAAAATATAAAATATATTTTTAAAAATTTCAAAAAATAATTTTAACATTTTGTTATATGTTATTTTCAAATTTCTATTAAAAAAAATGATTTTATAAACTTGAAAGGGTAGTTTTTTGGGTCGCGGTTTTATATATACGAAAATATGATCATTTTTACTAGTATTTTAATAATAATTAAAAAATATGCTTACTTTTTATTTTTAAATTTGTTTAGCAATCTTTAGAATGTTTACAACACATATCTTAAAGAAATTGGAATTAAAAAACATAAATCAATAAAGAAATGGGGGGTCGCGGTTTTGTCACTACTTAAAACTTTATGTAAAATATTAATGATACCTTTTAAAGAAAATGAATAAATTAGATAAAAATTATATATTAAATTTTAGAAAAAATATGACATGAAATTGAATTTAAATTGACATGTTTTGTCTTCTTTTACCACCACCTAGTTTTTCATGATTTTGTGAATTTAAGAGTAAACATTCCAACTCCATTTATTTTTATAAAACTTCTTTGCCACAAAAAGGGAAAAAGTGATACACATTAACATGCTTTTACTCGATAATTGTTGCGTGGAATAATACCCATGACTTTGCCAGCTACAGTGTAAATGCATCCTGTGGTCAAATGGCAGTTTGGGATGTAACAACAATCACTCAGTAACAACAACATTGTAATGGAACCTGAAGTATAACAATGGTCACATGTAACAGCACGTGGTGTAACAACAACATCTGTAACAACATATAGAGTGTAACAACAATTTGTTCCATCTTGCTCTTATACCGATCAACATGGTTGTTTAATCCATAACCATGTTCTCGCAAGCAACACCTAAAAAAGATGAGATTATCCAAAATACATATCCAATTCTTACCCCAGTTAGGCATAAAAGGGAATATTGCATCGTTATATTCAATAAAAATGCAAAAATAACATAACAGTGAAAAGGTTGTTTATAATAAGGAAAAGGCGATTAACATATATAGTTTCGTTGGCTTGGAAGGAAAGAGGATCGAAATTGGGTAAAGAAAGTATAGAAAATAGCTTTAAAAACTACACCCAACACCGGCAACATGTAAAGGGGTCTCCCTGATGAGAATTCCTAATTAGAGTTCACACCATTTTCTATGGGATCCCTTCCAGAATAAAGGTCTGGCTGCCATATTGTTAAAGATATGCCTTGGCTTCAATGTTCAACACAAGAGAGTAGTTCTTAGGTAATTTTGGATTAACAAGTGAGTATGCCTTATGGTGTTTCAGTTGTGGAATGTATCAGGGTTCTTCTACTGAAGGGGGTGAAAAAACTGAGCCTTTTAAAGACAACTTGTAGTATTAATCTAGAAAAGGCACATGAGCATAACATATAAATGAACTGTTGGAAACTAGCAGTTAGTTCACTTTAGAAGCAATGATTCTTAAAGCACATACAACACATCTTCAAGAAGGTAAGTACCAAAGCTCCCGAAATATTTAAATTTCCTTTGTACAGATGAAAATATCATATATCACAAGCATTCAAAGAATAGTCATATAATATTTATGAAATACACATGAAAGTGTGCTATCTTAGCGAGCTTCTGAATTAAGTAAAAGTTCTTAGATACATCAAGACAGTGAACACCACTAGCCCTAGTAGTGGAGCGTTAGAGAAAACACTTGCTCCTCCAAAAGAACTATCTTCCTCTCTAATGCTAGGTAGGAGGAGCCAAGGTGAAAAGTACTTTACATGAGTAATGAGGTTGTATATAGAAAAAATGGGTTATCCATCACCTCCCTTGTGACTCTTAAAATACCCTCACGATTATTTGACTTCTTCATGACCTTTCAACTTCCTACATGATTTTTTACATTACATAAGTGACTCTTGGGCTTCCAATTTACATTACATTTTTCCAATATATAATTTTCATAATCCACAAAATGATGTGGCAAATGATGACTCATGACATGACATGACATGACACTGATCACATGGCAATGTCAAGCCACTCTTTGTTTCCACTTTTTTGGTTTCTTCATGAGAGATGGAACATGGTTTTCTTCTTCCTCCTCCAAATGGCTTGAAGGTAAGGAGTCCTCAATGTGATATTTGTTCTCCAAATATTGTCATAGCTAATGTTCCTGTGCCTTCTCCTGATTTATCAACTTGTTCTTGCATCTTTGAAAGTGTCTTCTAGTAAGGTATCCTTCTTCATCCCCTTCATCTTCATCCTTTCATGACACAAAAGAATACGTACAACTGAAATCCACTAATGAAAGGACATCATCAATATGATAAACCCCTAGTCTAACATGATGTATGACAATCCATCAACTGTGAAACAAGGTAACACACTGAGAATTAGGCTCAGGAATTGTGTATTTATGCAGCTCTAGATGTTAGGGTTAGGGACTGAGCCTTAAGACTACGGAGTGCATAGTTCATGTAGGTCAGTGTTTTCTTAGGGGGTCTTGACCCAGGTTTAGAGTTAATTGTGCCAACCAATAGATCCCTACACTATTGGCCCTTTTGGGAACAACTCGCGTAACACAGGCTACAGTCTCACCCAAAGCAGTATGGGGGGATGCAAGAACCAATTTTTTACATCCAGAGATGAGTGTGATGACATTTAGTGTTGTATATCTTCATTCCCACATATCTATAATCCCTTAGGGCTTAGCACTACAGCTCTACTAAATGGCCTTCAAACCCTCGCAAAGGTCCATGATTGGTCTTTGTGAACCCTTAACCATTTGTTTATCTACTTACGTGCATCAAAAAATAATCCTAGATCTGAGCTCGCGTAGATCTACTTAAGTATTTAGTAAACATAACATAATGTATCACAATCTTTGCAAAACTAATTAACATGCAGTGCATACAGTTATTAAGACTTATTCCATAAAGTTGCACATCATTAGATCAATACTTCATAAATACATCATTCATCCACAACATATATCACAATCATAAATAAACATAAGTAAACAAATAAACACAAGAATTCTTCAACAATCTTCTTTATTGATCTTCAATAGGGTATTACAGACTCAAAGCTACCCTGCGTACTCAGCTATAGGGGTCCACCCACTCAACTACAGACTCTATCTAGGCCTATGCACACTCAACTACAAAACCTTTCTCTCCTATCTAACCCACTTCTCTGCGCTATCTTCTATTGATGCATTACATCATGATCTTTTGATAGGTTCCTTATACTCTCTAATACACACCTATTTATACAATCCCATGCTTCGCAGACCATGGGTGGATCTCAAAACTAACTCAAATTTGCATAAACAAGGGGCTAAAACCCCTTTGACTGCTAATCACCTATGCCGTCCGCATCCACAAATCACAAAGACTTTACACCTTTTTAAAAAATTACATCAAAACTTGGGTTTTTAACCTCAAAACTGACCCAGGGGACACCATCCCAACAGCTAGGGATTATCATTTGCATAGTTTATGGGATTAAGAGGTCAAGCTAAGGGCTTGAGGCTTGAGGTTTCGCACTATGCAGTGTCGAAGGGACAGAGACTGATGGATTGCGTAGTTACACAGTTCAAAGGCTCAAGGTTGTGGCTTGCTTCTTGAGACTGCATAGTGCATAGAAGAGACTCGCTAAGGGAAAGGACTTCACATTGCATACTTCCATGAGGTAAGGCTAAGGGTTGACGATTGAGACTATTCAACGCACAGTTCAGCAAGGCTTGGTGATGCCATGTTTCTTGGACGAGAAGCTTTCAGGATTAGAATATGTGTGGGATCAATGAACCAATGTGAATAGTGATAAGAAATAAGTATGATCATACACTTATAAATATTGATGACACAACATTGATACACTATAAAAGATGAAAAACATACTTTCCCCAATGTGACAAAATTGTGATGGCTTACCCCAAGTGTGACACTAAATATACACTTTACAATGATAGTGACAACATTTGTGTGATAGTGCTTGAAACTTTGGAAATGAGTGCGATACATGTTCACATGGTAATCATAATTCATTAGCACAAATATCATCCCTTTAAATAAACCAAAACAACATTTATGTTATGTTCGACACTTGCCTATAAAATACAACACCTTGATTTTCTTCAAAATGAGGAAGACTAATTAAAGAAAACACATGTGACAGTTATTAATACTTGCAACGAAAGTATGCAAAGTCAAAGCAGGCTCCAAAATTTGGATATAGGCAAAAATTTTGGAGGTTGTTGCAGTGGTGACAACACATACCTAAGAGGAATGTACCTCAAAGTAAAAAAGAAACAATAATAGATTGAATTACTTCTTGGAATAAAATCTATATTTTGAAGAGAAATAAAAATGGGTGCCAAAGATGATAAGTTATGAATTTTAAATTATTTTTAAAAGGGAAAGACAACATATTTTGGTAGATGGAATATCAAGGAAAGAGGAAGACGGATTTACTATTCACCATTTTCATTCCATAATCTGACTAGGTGAAAGATGCAAGAATTGAATGGAAACAAAAGAAGAAGATGTGATAATTAAATAGTTATAGGAGGTTCTTGATGCAATACAAATATTTATTTGGAAGAATTATTTATTATTATACCAAGATCACTTACACTTATGTGAGAATTTTTAAGTCAAATAGAATGTCCTTTTGGAATTACATACTTCTATTGTTGGAGGACTTTTTGGATTCTTGAAAATATACCATATGATCATGAAAGGTTTCTTGGAGAACTTCTTAAAGTAGATATGAAAAATTTTGTGGCTAAATATTTGGTATGTCAATAGAATAAGGGAGAGTCAAACAAGACCCCAATGTTCCTACAACCATAAGCCATACTAAGCTATTGTTAGGAAGGAGTTTCAATGGATTTTATTCCACATTTAGCCAAATTAGAAGGAAAATTTTCCATTATGGTATTGTTGGCTCAAATGAAAAATCATGCCCATTTTTTTCTCTTTATATTCATTTTAAAGTAAGTATAATGGTAGAAGAATTCATGTAAATAATCAGAAAGGTACATGGACACCACAAGGTTGTTGTAAGTGATAGACATCCACTTTTCACTAGAAATTTTTGGAGTGAATTATTTTCTTATTTGGGTACTCAATTGGCTCACTTCTTATCTTAAGGTCACTATTCCGATCGGAAACTTTAGATTGACAATTAATATTTAGAATTATATGTAAATTTATTTGCATATGATAAATAGACACAATGGGTTAAGTGGCTTCCCTTGGTAGAATGGTCGTACAACACATACTTCCATACTTCATAAAAAATGTCCCCATTTAGGAAACTTTATGGATATATACTCCATGAATCACATGACCCTTAAACAAGACTACAAAGGATAAAGAAGTGTAGAACCACATAATGTTGTAATAAGAGGTTCTTAAACTATTGAAGGAAATTTTCATTATAACACAAAATAGGATGAAGCATCAAAGAGATCAGTATCGTAGTGAAATGAAACTTGAAGTGAGAGATTGGGTATTTGTGATACCGTAAAACTATAGACAAATGTCCATGAAGTAACCAAATAAGGACAATAAATTAGTATTAAGGAATTATGGCCCCTATAAGGTGTTATATAGGATCATAAATATGACTTACAAATTGGATGTCTCTCCATCTTCATGTGTACACCCAAATTTCCATGTCCCTTATTAAGTGATGAGCCCCAGTATTGTAACAAGAATGTTGCGACTTCCAAGGTTACCAACTTTAATTATGAACTTGGGGTTCATACAAACACAAGAAGTGACAGTGTTGTATGCATAGTAAGCTAGGTTCTACTTAAACTGCTCTAAGGAAATGGATCAAACCAAGGTATGCAAATACCATTTTACACACTAAATCTAGGATTTGCAAGAAAGGAAATTCTAATCTACTTATAAGAAATGAAAAAAAAATATGCTAATATATTTGAAAGAAATGTAAATGTGCATAGAAGGAAATTTTAGTGTAATTACAAGAAATGAAAATGCTTGAAATGAAAACACTAACTTATTGCAGGAAATAAACCTGATTTAGTTTCTGAAAGTAATAGCATGAAATCAATCCAAAACTATTGCGTTCAAATTATATTTTATGCTAACAAATAAAATTTAATATCTACTTCAAGAAGTGACAATGTAAACTATTTTTGTTCTATTAAATTCATGAACTCTAGCACTAAACCTAATTGCATAAATAAGTTAAAGAGATGAAGAGAAAGGTCCTAAGTGGTCTCCGATCTTCCCCAAGCTTGGATCCAAGGCCTAGGTGGTGTTATGAAGGGCTAACAAGCAGAAATCAAGCTTAAAGAACAATTTATATCATACTTTTGAGGGTTCTATGCGGTGTTAAAGGATGCTACAAGATTGCTACACAATTGCCTTATTTTGCTACATGATTGAATCTGAGATAATTACAAGGGATTAAAAGGTGATATGAAGGTGAGGAAGGGTACTAGAAGGTGGGGGGAGGATATGGAAGTCCCTTTGAATCCCATTACTCCTTAGGTTCCCATCTTGCACAAGGACGGATGCAAATAATGACCTCTAACAAATTTGTCCTAAGATTTTTCAATCCAGATCGCTTGAAGAAGTTGATGAGGATGGAAAGATGGTATTGATGGTAGTGTTAGGATTGGGAATGACAATGCTCTACCCTACAAACCAATATTATGAACTGCACACCAAAAATATTACTTAACATGAAAAACATCTAAAACATGCTAACAATACTAATTGTATAGAATTAAACTAGAAATAAAAGGATGAGTTGAATTTTATTCAAGATCTAACTACTGCATCAAAATGAAATCTATCTTTTGTGATTTCGAATACAAGGCCTACATTCACACTTTCCAAGAGTCGCCAAGTTTGCCCATTTGGAGATGGTTCGATAGGTTTGTTATTAAAAAGTCAAGAAGCTATGTTAAGAGCTAAAAATCACCAATCATTGTGATTCCTCTGTATCGATGACGTCATGGAGACGCCGGTGCTCTTAAGTCTATGGCAGAAAATACAGTTTTTAGGTAAAAAGCTCTGTACTTGCCCATATGCCTTCCTTATATTGCGGCAGAAGAAAGAGCGTGCAAGTGCCCGAATGTCTGTGTAAGCGAGTGGCCCTCCCTTCGACGGGCCCTAACCTTTAATTGCCCTAACATGACGCATAAACAATTAGTCGACGGGATTTGCAGGGCCCTGACCTATCATTGCCCTAACACGACGTTGTAGGATTTCCAGGATTCTACCCTATATTTGCCCTAACACTTTGTATAAATAACTAATGTCAGTGCGATTTGTAGTTAAGAATCCCTAGATGAACGTTGTATAATTTTGATTAGAAAACCGTTAAACTATTTTTTTATTAATAAATTAAATTAA
This sequence comes from Pinus tabuliformis, assembly GCA_031772625.1. Taxonomy (NCBI): domain Eukaryota; kingdom Viridiplantae; phylum Streptophyta; class Pinopsida; order Pinales; family Pinaceae; genus Pinus; species Pinus tabuliformis. Next base: position 1,153,350,273 of record CM062804.1, on the reverse strand, counting down.
ATTAACTTCACATTATTAAAAAGCTTTTTAAAAATGATAAATTAAATGGAATAAAAAAATTATTTAAATGTAAAACAATTACGTATGAAAATAGAAAACAATGACAAAACAGATACATGATCTACCTTTTCAGTACGAAAAAGCGTTATTTGTATTAATATCAGAGAGAGGTTACAAAATTCACAGCTTGTCTGTCAATCACATTCCAGACCAAACATTAACAATTACAATATGTTTAAAGTGTTTCATCAAGAGACATCTCCCTCAATATACAGTATAAGGAAGGTTGAAAAGTATAAACAAGTAGTGGAAATTGTGCCGGGTAGTATCAGTCCGATATTAATATAAAAAATGTAAGACCTTGTTGTAGAAAAAACCGCCATCTGCAAAGGAGAAACTTCACTTTGCAAAGGACACTGTGAGAAGCCCAGTGGCCAAGCAGAGGAAAGTTAACAAGAGGGAGAAATAGGAAAAAAGATTATGATTTATGTTCCTGGGAGGATAAATTCCTCCCTGTTAGATACATGATCTACTTATAATTTATTTAATGTTTAGTTTTATTATTAATTTAATTTATTACTTTGCGACAGTTAATTTGCACACATTCCAAATTTATGAAACAATTACGTATGAAAATAGAAAACAATGACAAAACGGATACATGATCTACTTATAATTTAATTAATGTTTAGTTTTATTCATAATTTAATTTATTACTTTCCAACAGTTAATTTGCACACATTTCAAATTTCTGAATCCGGGAAGAGCTCATAATTTCAATTTTAGAATCATGTGATTTTTGGATGTTTATGTGGTGCATAATTTTTTATTTAAAAAGTAAATTAATGAAATAAATCAAAATTTAAAAAATATTTAGTAATAAAAAATTACTTAGATTTTAAATATATTAAATTGAAAAATATTTTTAGAATAAATTATTTCAATAAGAGATTTTCCTGCCTTGGTATGAATGATACTTTTAAATAGAAGGATACATAAAAAGGAAAAAAGTAATAATGTTGGTTGATTTAGATATTACTTATAACCTTATCCATTATAAATTAGAAAAATTTATCAATTGCTTCCTATATCCACAAGAATTTCAAGTAATAATTGTAGATGAACTTACTCTAAGTTGTTTAGGGAATTGCCATAGTCTCATGCTGAATATGGGGAGTATTTATTGGATAGTCAGAGATTTGCAACTAGAAAGGGTGGCATTGATGTTGTATTAGGGGTCCAAGGTTGCAATAATTCGAAAAATGGTTCTTAATTTTCAAGATCCTTTCATGATATTTTCTCATAAGGAAAGGAAATTGAACTTAGAGGTACACAAGGGAATCTCCTTAAAGTGATGAGAATGAAATGACATATTTACTCAATATGTGAAACCATGGTTTATTTCAAATTTGTGTTCTTGTCTTCTCCCTTGGATCTTCAAAATTTATCAACAATCATTCCAAGGCATTTTGAGATATGCCTAAATGTATTCCACCTCCTCGAGATCATAACCATGCTAGTAATTTCCAACCTAGAAGTGTGACACCTAACGTTACGTCTTATAAGTCTCCATATGCATAGAAAAGTGGGATTGAACATATGGTTCATGAAATGTTAGAGGTTGAAACCATTCATCCTTGCCAAAGTGCTTTCACTTAACAAATGTTCATGATTATAAGAAATAATTGCTCATGGTATGTGTATTTGGATTACATACAACTAAAAAAAATTGCAATCAAAGATAATTTTCTCATTCGTGTCATTGGTGAGTTATTAGATTAATCGCATGGAGCAATTTTCTTCATTAAGTTGGATCTTCAGTTAGGATATCAACCAATCATAATGAGATAAGAATACACTCCCAAAATATCATCTTGAACACATGAACATCATTATGATATTTTGGTTAGGCCATTTGGACTTACAAATGCACATTCGACATGTTAAATCATAATGAATTCTATTTTTAAACCCTTCCTTAGAAAATTTCTATTAGTATTTTTTTATGACATGCTAAGTTGCATTAAATATTGCAAAGATCATGTACAACATCTTGACAAGCTCTTAACACTATTGGAAGAGAAACATATATATGTCAATCATTCCAAGTGTGCCCCTCATGTTCAAGAAGTGGAATATGTTAGGCATATTATATTTCATGAAGGTGTCAAAGTAGATGCTAAAAAAATAAAAGCTATAATGAAATTGAAAATCCTAAAGACCTTATAGAAACTCATAGGATTCTTAGGATTGACATGATATTACTACAAGTTTGTTAAGAATTACGATGAACTAGCATCACCTTTAACAAAATTATTAACGAAGGAATGTTATTATTAGACTAATAAAACAAGCATCGACTTTAAAAAAGTTAAAGAGTCTTCGCTTATGAATCAAATCCTAGCAACACCTGAGTTCACTAAGAAATTTTATCGAGCTTGATTCTTCAGGCCATCGCATTAGTGGATTTTTTATGGAAGAAGGAAGGTGCTTGCCTTTGAAAGTAGTGAACTTAAAGGAACTTTCTTAGATCCATGTTTTAAAAGGAAATGTTGGTCATGCAACATGCATTTAAGAAACAACATTCATACTATTGACGATGTTGGATACTGCCAACATGTAAGAGGGTCTCCCTGATTAAAATTTCCCATTATAATTTGCATTGTTTGGTGTGGGAGCCCTTGCAATAAAGGCCCAACTGCCATATTCTTAAATATATATCTTGGCTTCAATGTTTACCATGAGGTAGTATTTCACAGGTAATTTCAGATTAACAAGTGAGTATGCCTTGTGGTGGTTCAATTGTGGAATGTATCAAGGTTCCTCTTCTAGAGGGGGAGAGAAAAGTGAGCCTTTTAAATACAAGTAGTAGTACTAATCTAGAAAAAACACGTGACCATAACATATAAATGAATTGTTGGGAAACTATCGAAATAGTTCACTTAGAAGCAATGATTGTTAAAACACATAAAATGCACCTTCAACAAGATGAGTACCAAAGCTACCAAAATAGTTCAAGTTCCTTACTATAAATGAAAAAACATACTATGTAATCATTCAAATAATAGTCTTACAATATTTACATCATACAAATGAACGTGTGTTGGCTTTGCGAGTTTCTGAATTAAGTAAAAGTTCCAAGATACATCAAGACAGTGAACACCACTAGCACCAGTAGTGGAGCGTAGAGCAAACCCTTGCTCCTCAAAAAGAACTATCTTCCTCTCTAATGTATGCAAGGACGAGCCAAGGTGAAAAGTCATTTACATGAGTAATGATGTATATATAACAAATGGGTGACCCATCACCTCCCTTGTGACTCTTAGGCTACCCTCCTAATTGTTTGACTTCTCAATGACCTTTTGACTTCCTACATGACTTATCACATTACATAGATGATTGTTGGACCTCCACTTTACATTACATTTTTTCAATATAAAATAGACATAATCCATAAAATGATGTGGCACATGATGACTCATGACATGACATGACATGACATTAATGACATGGATGGAATGATGGCAAGGAAATTCTAATACGCTCTTTACTTCCACTTTCTTTGTGTCTTCGTGAGAGACGGAACATGGTATTCTTTTTCCTCCTCCACATGGATTGAAGATAAGGAGTCTTCAATGTGATCTTTGATATCAAACTAGTGTCACAACTAGTGCTCCTAAGTCTTCTCCTGATTAATCAATTTTTTCTTGCAGCCTTGAAAGTGTCTTCCAACAAGGTCTCCTTCTTCATCTCCTTCATCTTCATCCTATCATGACATGAAAGAATACTTGAAACTAAAATCCACTCATGAAAACAAATCATCAATCCAATAAACTCCTAGTAAATGATGCATGACAATCCATTAACTGAGTTGGAACTCAGTCACAGGCTGAGAATTAGGTTTGGGAATTACACAGTTTCACAACTCAGGATGTGAGGGCCAGGGACTGGTCCTTGAGATTGCATAGTGCATAGTTTATGCAAGCCATGGACCATCATCTACATAGCTGAGGAGCTCAAGAGGTTAGACTGAGCGATTGGGGCTTGAGGTTTCCCACTTCACAGTTCTGTAGGTATAGAGGCTGGGGGATTGTACAGTTGCATAGTTCAAGGGATCAAGCCTGAGGCTTAATGCTTGAGACTACGTAGTGCATAGAAAAAAACTAAATGAGGGCAAGGAAAATGCATTTCTATGACTATGTAGTGCACAATTTTGGGAGGCAGAGAATGTGCATTGCGTAGTGCTATGAGGTAAGGTTGAGGCCTGAGGACCGACATTTTATAGTGCATAGTTTAGGAGGGCTAATTGATGCAAAATTACTTGGTCGGGAATTTTTTGGGATCATAGTAAGTATGGGATCAGTGGACTGAAGTGAACACTGATAAGAATTAAGTATGATCACACAATTAGAACACTTTAGGACACAAAATAGATCACCTATAAAACATGAACAACATACTTTCCTCAATGTAATGACATTAAGATGACTTACCCCATGTGTGACACAAAAGATACACTTTGCAACGACAATGACTAAATTTGTCTGGCAATGCTTGAAACTTTGGAAATGAGTGTGATACATGTTTACATGGTAAGGAACAAGAATACTTAAAGAAAACACATGTGATGGTTCTTAATACTTGTGACGAGAGTATGAGAATTCAATGTAGGCTACGTAATTTGGATGTAATCCAAAATTTTGGATGGTGTTGTAGCAACGACAACACTTGGCGACACTAGTACAATTATAGCTTCTCTACCTTGGTTAATTCTTTCATGCAGGGTCTAGTTCTTCAAAGAGTATTGAATCATCATTTAGATTACCCTGGACTCCCCACTTACCCAATGCATAAACATAGCCCCATTAATCCCTTCTATCGGTTGAACACAAACATAAGACTAGTAATATCACAATGTTTTGAATCATAAAAGGGTAATGCAGTTCGTGAAATTTAGATTTATAGAGTATGTTTTTTTCATCTCTCATGTTGCTCTGCTATCAGAAGGCCTAGGCAGCACCCCGATAGTGTCATTTCAGGAGCACAAACATTGCTTCATTTCCAACGAGCCTGGAAAGTACCCTGGCAGAGTTTCATTCCTTAGCTCCCTTTATAGGAAGCCTCACTCTTCTTTCATCATTTATTTATTGTTTTATAATAGGATTGTTCATCGACACTTATACATTTCATCGGTGAAAGAGGGATCCTGACTTATTGAGTGAAAAAAAGGTTATTCCTTTAGAGAATCATATATAAGACCTCTCCTATTGGTTTACCCATTTAGACTTTCCCTTTTTCCTTCTCTATGTGACGGGATAAGTGTGGAAAACATTAAAACCTAAAGAACCAAGCATAGTGATGAGGTTTCCATAATAGATATAGATATCATGGTTCAACACAAGACTTTCATTACACAAGGATCATATTTTCCATCAGAAAAGCATTGACCAAAAGGTATAACCAAGACAAAGAAGAAGGACAAAAGGTTAGCCAAATGTTGTAGTGTCACAATAGTCTTTTCAATCCGAACATGTACATTGGAACCATAACAAACTCACAAGAGACTTATTTACACAAACACAAAGACATAAAACACAATATTAAACATAACAAGTAACAAAAAAATAGACGATGTACATAGGGTAGGACACAACCCTAGATTCTTGTTGAAAATGTAATTTCAAATATTGGCTATTAACCGGAACAGAGTTAGTCTTCCCATCCAAAGATTGAAGACGATAAGTGTGATGGTCAAGCTTGTTAAGAAAAACATATGGTTAGATCCACAGGGATTCGAACTTAGAGTATTTCCCCTTATCTCAATGGGATTTGTCCCACTTCAAGCCAAGGTCACTCACACTGAATTCACTTTTCCCCATATACTCTATTCAAGAGAACCATCTCTTGATATGAATATATTGAAGAGAAATTTATTCTTTTTCTTTCTTTATTTATTCTTGTAGCCTAAGGAGGGTGTCTATCCTACTATGAACCTAGGAGCAAGGCTTGCCCTAGGATTCTTGAAAAAGTTGAAAAGTAGGAATATACATGTTCAGATGTAGGATGGATTATTTTCCATACACTAGTAAGTAAGGAGAGGTATTTAGAGAAGGTTTAGGTGTCACATGGTAAGCCCATAGGGAGTTCACCAAAGAAGAATGCAAGTTCCTTTGTTAAGAGAAGACAATATTTTTTTCTTATGTGGATAAGTTTTTTATTGGTTGACTAAGAAATATCATTTCCGAGAAAATAATAATTAGATGCGTGCTTCATTACAATACCATTTTGCAATGTAAAATCATAAAGTTTCAAAGATGAAAAATATGTTACATTGTCAAAAACAAGTGAAGTTGGAACATCAAACCTAGTAATAATATTATGTTTAAGGAAGCTGATAAGTTCCCGATCATTCTCTTCTTTAATCATAACAACATTTTTCTAGTGAAAGAAGTAGTGTGTAGTAGTAAGTATATAACAATGTTGCTTCGATGACTATAGAAATATCTCACCAATAACATTTAGGCCCCATTCTTGAAATGGTTCTTCTACAGTGATGGGTGGCAATGGGGTGACTGATTTATTTTCTCAGTTGGCACATCTCTAGTAGACCAGATACTTGCGGGTATATGCATGAGCATAATTTAAAGGTGTGGGCCAATAAAAAATAACTCAAATAATTTTGTGCATCATTATGTCACCCATAAAATTTCCTATGGCTAGTCCATTGTGGAGGTCATGTAGAATATTTTCTCAATCTGGTACTTTCACACATCTGATCAAGACTTTGTTATGGTGCTTTTTGAAAAGAACATCATGTATCAACCGATAAGATAGAGATTTCAATCTAATTTTCCTCTTTCGTCTTGCAAATAAGTGAGATGGAAGAGTACCATGCTCAATATGCCATCACATATCTATGTACCAGGAGGTTTGTGTGTCAATGGGTTCAACACATTTGATATTATACATTTCAATCTCCTTCTCTTATCCAAAAGAATCATCTTATGGTGCATTTACTGCTTCAACTACTAGCCAGATAACACTGTGGCCTTTGATGGTGTGAATTGGTTTGAACTCGAGATCATACTCTTGTAAGGTAGTCATCCAGTTCATCCTTATTTCATTCGGCTCTTGTTGAATCAACAACAATTTAATCGATGGGTGTGGCACAAAGATAACACAATGATTTTTTACAAGGAAAGGTCAAAAATGTTTCACCACCTTGTATATTACGTAAGTTTTTTCTATCAATGGTGGTATAAGTAAGCCCAGTTCCTTGTAAGAAGGCACTCATTAATGATATCATCCATTCATTATGTTGATCATATTTTTGTGTAAGAACGACAAAAAGGGAAGAATAAAAAGTGAAGGTGTAGAGTAGGAAATCTTTGTTGAAGCTTGGACTGAACAATTTCAATGCTTCTACGATAGCTTGCTTTATACAGGAGAATGTGTCCTTTTCCCTCTTCTCCCATTTGTAAATTACATCCTTATTTACCATCTTGTGCATTGGTTTCACAATCTATGTGTAGTTGAAGATGAAATTGTGGAAGAAGTTAATTTTCCCCATGAAGGACTACATGGATTTATTACTCGTTGGGAAAGGAATCTATGTGATATCTTTCACCCTTTCATGGTCCACCTTAATTTGACTTCTTAAAGTACTATGGCCCAAGCGATTCACCTCGGACACCACAAAAATTCTCTTCTTGGGATTAAGCGATATCTTGTATTTACGACATCACTCAAAAATTATTTCAAATGTCGTAAGTGGTCTTATCTCCTTTTGGAAAACATTGTTAGATCATCAAGGTGTACCACTATGCTTTGGCCAATCAAACCACTAATTGTGATGCCCATCGCATGTTGGAAAGTTGTACATATGTTAATCAATTGAAAAGACATAATTTGGAAAGAAAACTCACCCCACTTAGTTTGAAATGTTGTGTTTTGTCTATCAAGTTCTAACACTAGAACCTGATTGTAACCTGAAAAATATCCAGTAAGGAAAATATTTCCGACCATGATACTATTTTCCAAATTTACTCCATTAACGACACTGGGTACAATTATTGTCACATAAATCTACACACAGGTGTATTTCCCCATACTTCTCTCTTATAGTTACTAAATTTTAAACCCACATTGAATGTCACATTTTAAAGATGATTCAGGCATCCAACAACTTTTGTAACTCTTTCTGAATCAAAGTCTCAAGCATCAAATGAACTTTCTAGACCTTTTATTGAAAAGTCTTGGCCCTTTCCTTTATTGGGATCACATGTTGGATTATCTGTGTGTCATAAGTTTTCATATCATCATATGTCCATGCAAAAATATTCGTGTACTTCCTAAAAAGATAAATGAAATATTGCAGCTCTCGGGGTTTGCAGCTAATGGTAAGATTGACATACCGTGAATATTGCTCTGTACAAAGATTAATCTTCTCATGCAACAACATTGAATAGTTATTTTTTCTCTTTCACTGGTCCCTTAAAGTCATTTTATAAGTCATACAACTTTTCAAGTGACACCACACCCTTGGGCATGGCATTCTCTTTTCTTTCTTGTGTTGTGTACTGCAATCCTCTATTGTGCTTGTCCTCATCAATGGTTGCATCTTTAAATACATTAGTGTTCCCCATAAAGTCCAGTATTTGCTGGTCATCATTGAAAACATGAAAGCTAGTTATATTATCTAGAATGTATGTCTTATAAATAAATTCAATAGAAAATCCATCCCTTAGCAGTGACAACCTAACAAGAGAATTTTCCAATTTATCAGCAGCAGCATTACAAATCCTAAGAACAAAAATGATACTGAAAGCTTGGAATTAGGAAATTAAATGTCATACCTCTTGTTGATAACCTTTAATATTAGGTGACACACAATGTATTGTATTATGTACCTATCATACGATGATTTCAAGGTCACCTATTTCTTTGAGTACCTCAAATTTGAGGTCAATGGCTTTCTTTAGACCCAAAAAGAATGCTTCATATTTTGTGACATTGTTGTTGCACGTAAATTCCAAGAAACACAATATTAGATGCCTTCTTTGTTGTGGGTTTACTAAAACACAACCAGCTCCAGAGCCTTATTACATTTTTGAACCATCAAAATATAAATTCCAAAAATTAGAATATTTAGATCTCTTTCGTACACTAGTACTACCTATGTCCACTGTGCAAAGGTTATTATCACGAGTTGGATTTCTAGGGAGGAGTTCCAATTATTCATTTGGTGGGACTCGCGAAGGCTAAGCTAGATAGCATCCATGATGTGAGAGCCCCTAGTTGAATTTCCATGTAAAGAAAAATGTAAGACCAAGGTCATCGAACATGTATTGCAAGATGAATGGTACGAAAAGCATCCTAGTGGGTGTCACTTTTGGTTTATTATGGATAAGAAAATTGGCAAAGGAAAGATGTGTTAATTGGCACTTATTAATGAAAATAAAGGAAAATAGGAGAAAATGAACGTGAAAGGTGACAAGATTGCATGAGAAGAAAATTGAAGGAAAAATAAAGGAAAATGAAGAAAATAGAGGCCTCAATGATAAAAAGGTTTATAATGATCAGTTCATGGATTTTGGTCAGTGTTAGCCTTTTGACGGCTCTTCGGGGACTCTCTCTCCATGCTCTCTCTGACACTTGGAGTATTTCGTGGAGCACTATATCATTGGAGAAAGGAAAGAAAAAGTAAGGGCAAGAAAGCATAGGAAGGCAAGCATCAAGTAGCAAAAAGGTTGGACGAAGTAACTATAGCGGGATTACTTGCAGGTATTGAGTTGCATGTATGATTTCCTTGCTACATTTTGCATGCATGGTATATGCATGTGTGTATTTGGTTCACTTGCTAACATTGGCATAGGTTTTTCTAGGTGTGAGAATGGGTCTTAGCCTTCCCTTGCCATTTCTGGATAGCCATGGCGTGATGGGGTTCTTTTACTTGGTTGAGATGGATTGCCATATGTTTTCAAAACTAAGTGAAGTGGTCTTAGGAAAATTCCCAAAGGCCTATGAATCCCTTGATCAGTAAATGGAGGGATACATGGTAAAGCTTGAGGGTGGCGATGGGAAAATTCCTCACAATTTAGGTGGAGAGATCCATAGGCATTCATTCCTATTTAGGGCGTACTGATCCATTGACCAGTATATGGTGGGATTTCGGTAAAGCCTCATAGCTTGTGTTTACTATTTGGGCCTAGGAATCCCTCAACCTATATATCGTAGGATGCAGTGTAAAACCTAGCTGTGTAGATGAGGGTTTTGGGCCTAGTAATTCCTTTCTTGGTAATGACGGGATACATGGTAAAGCTTGAGGAAGCCATGGTTTTTTTTGTTGTGCATCCCACATTTGTGCTTAGAATATGGCATGGGGGCGATTAGCTGAAAGAAATATTTGGTTTAGCCAAATCTATGGTCAGGTGGTACATGGAAGTCCCTGAATTGGTTTGATCTTTCACATGTTAATAAGAGTTAATTTCCTTTTGTATTTCATGAGAATTTATACTTGTTATGATGTGGCTTTGATGGTTGTTCTAGCATAATTATTAATCTGGTTATATGTTGGTTATAAGCATGGTTTTTGGACAAACTTTAGTTATGGTTCCCATCATGTTTTGATTAGTAAATGAATGGTTAATGAATGTATGAAAGAATATATGATAATGTATCTATTGTGAGAGGGCATGAGACCTTATTAATGAGTCTCATATAAGTATGTGATCCCTATACTCAGATGTGTAATTATGACCTGTAGATTACATGTTCATGGGGTGTTTGATGTAATGTCTGTAATGGTTAAGCCTTGATAGGTCATGTTTTGTCTAATTTTTTTATGGTAGCCTTTGCCCTTATGTCTTTCATTATTTTGGAAAGTTTCATCAAGTTTTGGACAGTGACCTGGAGTCTAGCCCTAAAAAGGTGAAACATATTTTGTGGTAGCATGAACATAACTATGAATTTGAGACCACAATCATTCTCTTGAAGGCTTATGCATGTGAATGAAGGCTTTCAATCACATGGATCCAGGCTTGTGCATGTGACTGGGAGTTCAGGTTAGTGAAAAAAAAAGTTATCTCAGGGTCTGGGCACCTAGAAGTGTGGTTTAGACCTTGGGGGTCTTGTAGCACTTGAGGGAAGTCAGTAAGGTTTTGGTTTTTTGAATCCACTTCCTTTAGCTGACCTAGGATGTTGAACCATATTTTAGTAATTCTTCATCATATGTATACCACTATAATAAACTTAACTTGTCTAAATGTGGGAGGAGGGTGTTACAGGGTGGTATCAGTACATATTTTCGTTCTCTTTGAGTGATATTTGCGGTATCAGAGCAAGTTTGCATTCTCATTTGGTGATATCTGATACAATAGAGAAGTACCAGAGCATGATTCAACCCTTGGACAGGATGGGTGGAATGTGACTGTCATGCATGCATGTAGGTCGTATATGTGCTTGTTGTGTAAGCATGGTGATGGTCATTGTTACAGTTGTGATGTCGTGGAGAAGTTGACGATGTTGTTGTTGGGATGTGTTTGTCATAAATGCATGTCGGTTGTATATGCACTTGCTATGGATGTCAATGTCTATATGTTGTTATGCATATATTTTCATGGTTATGATTATACATGTATGGTAGGTCAAGCATGCATCGTGCTGGTCATTATGTAGTTTGTATCATCATCATGATTTTGGTATGTATAATGATGATATGTTAGCTGAGATAGAGAAGGAGAAGAATATTATTAGAGTGAGGTTGCAGCACTAGACCTTGGGGTAAGAGCAGATCATCATATAGGTTTTATCATGGACATGCAGATATGTTGGTTAATGATTGTTATATGAACTATGGTTATATACATGCATGTTATTCTATTGTTGTTGTGATAACATGCTTGATAGATGCTATTTAATTAGTGTGTTCATATGCACATGCGTCAAAAATTCATGAATGGTAGTTAACTTGTTGATGGATTGTGGTTAGATGCATGATGATTATGGTCATTGCATTTAAGATCTTAATGTTATTATGTATTGTGCTACTTCGGATTGTTTTATGCATATGTTATGGTTATGGTATTTAAGTATGAGTTGATATATTTAAGATATTGTGTCATACTAATCTGGACTCACTTGGGCATATGTGATAGCCTATCTTGAGATACATTAAGGTATGAATTTGATTATGTTGTATCTTTGGTTTTAGATGGTTTAATTATGTCCTTTATTTGGTGTTTGAGTGTGTGGTGTCTATTATGTCATCTGTTTGTTGTTGGAATGTTTGATTAATTTCATGATACGATTATGTGTCAATAAGATTGCATGAAGGAATGAACTTTTTTTAATACGATTGTACTAAAATAATATGTGTTGAGATAGTGGATATGCACTTGAGTGCAAGTAGGTGCTAGTTGTAGTATTATGACTAATGACTGTTATTTGATTATGACATGGTTGTTAGCCTCGGTAAATGTTTATTTCAAATTAATAGATATAGTGTCTTGATCTTTGGAACATGTGGCTGACATGTGTGAATAGTTGTAGGGAAACATGGTTGGTATTAGCATGAAAAGGTAAAAATTGATTTGTTCATATAACTAATAGCTAGGTGATGTGATATCATATAATAAAGATTGAATTGTAACAAGGTAAAAGGTAAAAGAAAGGAATTTGTTTGCACCAAAAATTGATCATCTAGCCATAATTGATTAGATGGATCGAAGTACACCATGTATGGCCAATTTTACCATAGTAAAATTGCTTTCACTGTAAGAAAGTACTTAATAAACCACATTTGTTAAGTCATTTCTGATTAAACCCATGAAGAATAATTAAATAAATCACTATTTATTTAATTATCTTCTAGGAATAATTAATTAAACCATTGTTTAACTAATATTTCTTGTCATATTTGACCTAGTTATGAGAAATAAATAGATAAATCATTAATTATCTTATTTTTCTCTAGGAATAATTAATTAATCACTAATTAGTTATTATTCCTTTTCAAGTTTGACTAAATCCCCTAGGCATATTTAAATAAATCATTATTTTCTTATTATTCCTTAACCATGTTTCTTGAGGTGATAAATAAATCATTTATTTATTTATTATTTCTTTTTTCCAGTGGAAAAATCTGTAACTTTTTATTAGAAAATGAAAAGTTACAATTGCAGATGCACGATGCATTTCCATAAGCTGCCCATTGGGCTCTAGTGCCGGGGCACCCGACGCAACGTTACATGACTAACGTGCAAAAAATGATGAGAAAAGAATAGAGTGAGAGAGAGGGAAGATAGTGAAGGCAAGAAAAACTGAATATTCAGGTTTTTCTTCCTTTTTTCTTCTCCACTTTGCGCCACTCTCCTTGAGTGGGCTCGATCGAGGCTATGACTATCTGTGTTTCGGCTTTCTGCAGGCCTGCTTCCTTGTCTGAATCTGATGTGTCTGATTGGTGATGCCGCTTTATCCCTCCCATGTTCTGGACATCGTTTATCTTCTCTGCCTGATTTGGATGAAATTGTGGGGCCTTGTTGTCTGATATATTTTCCTTCTGATTCCCTGTTTCAGCTTCCTCTATGATGGTGTCATCCTCTTCTGCTTCTGTTTCTTCGTCTTCTGATATCGGAGGGGCTTTCTTTTCCGGAACTCTCTTCTTTATGACGTCATCTATATTTTGCCATCCTTTGGGCTTCCTTTGTTGTGTCTTGCTCTTGTTGAGGCTTTTGCATGCATTGTACAGATGACCTGTTTGTTGACATCCCCTGCATCTGAAGGCTGTATTCTCATAATCCAATGATTGTTTCCACTGTGAGTTGTTGAAGTTCAGAATGATGCTTTCAGGTAGTCCTTGGCTAAGATCTACCTCGACACATATTCTGGCAAAAGTAAAGATTCCCTTTATATGTCTCTCTGCATCAATCTTTAACATTTTCCCGAGGGTATTCCCAATAATTATTAAGGTCTTGGAATGCCAAAAATGTAACGGGAGATTATGCAGCCTAACCCATACTGGCATCCTTGATACCACCATAGTGTTGGCATCAAACTCTGGGAACCATGGGGTAACAAAGAGTCCGGCATTGCCCCAGAACCATGGCCCTTGATTGAGAATTTTTTCCTTTTCTTCTTCTAAATGGAAAATTACTACGAAGAAACCTTTGGAGCATAGGTGTATTTGGCAGTTTTTTGTCCAAGCCGTGTGGATCCATTGGTATAATGCATCAGTTCTGGGCCAAAAGCCGTTAAATCTACAAATAACAGCATTTTTTTTTAAATCTAAGAATAGGTAATTTACCTCTGGTAAATCCATGGAGATGGAGGGGCTCTCTGGCGATTGATCCACGATATACTGCCCTGGAGGTTCATTAGCCATTGTGGGTTCTTTTCCTTTTAGGGATTCTTTCCCTTTGGCTGCATCGCGGTAGTTACCTGTGGGTTTTGAGGAAGCTCCCTTGGATCCACCTCGCAGTCGTAGGTTGAGGATGATGGTTGAGTCCTTTACAACCTTATAGTGCTGGAGTGTATGTTGATCCTGAAGGTAGAGTCCTGAAAATAATAGGTTTTGGAATGCAGCTGGAATTCCCAGTTTGTCCTGGATCTCTTTTTTTACCTCCAATACACTCATCCGTTCCCGGATCTGCATACAAACGTGTCTGCCTTCTGTTGATCTAATGAAGATTTGCTTCAAATCCGCTGAGTCTGCCTTGACCAAGTCCGATTTAACTGATTTGATTTCTGGATCTGGCGAGTTTTCACCTGTCTTCTGCCTGGATCTGGGCATATTGGATAGATCCACCCCGGATCTGCAATATTTGGCCCGATCTGATGGGTTTCCCCGATCAGGGCTCCTGATGAGACGATCTCCCATTAGGTCTGCAAACCTTCTGTTGACTCGATGCGAATACCCTCCTATTTGCCTCCTGGGTTCTTGGACTGTTAGATCTGGCCTAGATCTACAGAGATTGAGGCTCAGATCAGGTAGATCCGTCCTAAAACTGCTGAGTTTAGGCCAAGCGGTTATGTGATGAGTCGGATCTGCAACCCTCAGGTCCCCGTCCTTGCATGCAGCCGACGCGGAGAGAGGGACAAAGTTTGCGCGAGTGGTAAAGCCAAACCCTGACCAATGTCCTCCTTCGAGGTGGTTTCTGAACCAGAAAACCGTTTTTGTGTGCAGGCTTCTGCTCTCAAGCCTCTTGTCGAGCTTCCCTTCCAGATCCGTCTCTGATACATCTGGCCCGTCCAGCAAATAATGATTTGGTCGAGGGTAATTCGCTGCTTCAGATCTTTTCCAGGTGTGTGGTCGCATGGTTGAACCCGTGCCAGCAGAACGATGGACCTCAGAGCGCACGCTCTTGAGGCTGGTCCGGTGGGGGATAATGGCTGTGGCCAGCCCTGCAGTGCCATCGCCATCGTCCGCAGTGACTGTGGAGCCATTACCTGCGCAGGAGGAAACCTCGGCTGTGGCCATTACTTCGCAGCTCAAACCTCCCATCTTGTAATCACAATCTTGGTTTTCTCTTGGATATACCCTTATTTATTATTTCTAAATAAAAATATTTAACCAATTTAAATATTCTTTTCCTCCAACCAAATATAATAAAATATTCCAAATGGTTAATTCTAGAATTTGGTTAATAATATTTTATTATTTTCCATTATTCGATAATAACCTAATATTTTGTTATAAATAGAAGGGTTTTACATTCATTCTTCACTTTTGACCATTTTCATTGTTGCACCCATTGTTGTAGCTCTGATTATTATCATTGTCGCACACCATCTTCTTTTTCATTTGAGTTCTCATTGAGCTCAAACTTTTTTTTTGTTGGGTTTTATACATTATAGAGAGAGACTTTACAAAATATGAAGACATTGAGGATAGCCAAGAACCCAACCCATAGAGGGGGACTGGTATCATTATTTTTTCCCTTCACATGTGTTGTTTAATAAAATATATTCTTTATATATATGGTTTCCATTGGATTATTGGAGTTACTTCCACTTATTTTTCTTATTCCATTATGTTGTTTAACTATTTTGGTTGCATTGATCAAGGCTTTTCCAGGTTTTGTTTCTATCATTCATTGTACATATATATTGTTTAACAACCATTTTTACTACTGAGGTTGTTTGTCATCCATAGTCTAAAGTGATTTCTTTTTTTACACTCTCAATGTGAAAAAACCCCAACAAGTGGTGACTCCACTGCATTTTTAATTTAGATTCGAGAACGTGGTGACCTTTAGTTTTTCATCTTAGGGTTTTTCTTTTTTCAAACTCTTAATGTTGTTTACTAGCATTCTAACCCTAGATTAGTGAAATTTCTAACTTCCACAAGTTTTCCTGGTTATTTCCACAGGTCACAGGAACCAACCACAACAGAGACAACAAATTTTCCTGAGACTTACCGCATGAGAAATAAGGAGAAGAAATCACACTTTTCTACCCCGAACCTGCGATTTGGAGGTCCAGAACGCACTTTTTGGCCCAAAAAGGGTTTCTGGGAATTATTCTGATATTTTTTTTGGGTTTTGCGAAGAGTAGTCTGCTGGGTTGGTTGACTAATTCTTTAGCCCACTTAAGCATTGATCTACTCTGTTTCACTCGTTAAAGTGGAATTTATCCCATTAGGGCTTCCTGTCGCTTCCACCTTTCTAGGAGGAGTTTAGCTGAGTAAGAATTCTTAGTTTTTGTAGAGATTTTAGCCATGTTTTCCTGACTTGTACCTTCCTTTTTCAGATCTTCAAGGACAGGTTGTTTCCATCCAAAGTTCCCTCTTTAACCTTGTTTGTCATTTGGATTAGGATGCTACTATTTTCCCTAGGCTTTGCACCCATCTCCCTATCTTTTGCAGCGACTTCCCTCACTGGTTTTTTATTGTTGTAGCACAACTTTCCATAAGCATAGTGTCGTTTGATCCCAGTCATACCAACGCTTAGATCTCTTAGCATTTTTTGTGTGCCTTTAGTTGATTTCGCCATCAATAAGTATAGTGTTTGCAAAACTAGTTTGGTTGTGGTTTTAGATAGTTCATTTGTTGTTCATCTTCAATTTCTAATTCCAATTTATTTCAGCAATCTTTTTATTTTCTCTAGCGCGATCTAGGCTTAATTAATAAACACACTTGCGCACACAAGAACACCTTAAGTGAAGGGTTCTTGGCTTACACTACCAAGAAAAGACTTAACTTAATTGATTTATCTCGACAAACAAAGACAAAGATATTTTGTTTATCTGCCTTCACCATTTCCATGTCCCTTGTGTCTTGTAGCCATTGTGCCACCAAGGCATTTGTCACGGAGACTCTTAGGCCTTCATCCCTAGTTTCCTCTTGGGCGTATTACTCCTCCCCATAGGGTTCTAGTTATTTATCCTCTGATTCCCCATACCAACTCTTCTTCTGGTTCATTTGATTCCTTGTCTGATTCTGAGCCTCCTTCACCACATACCATCATCATGTTATGACCCACCGCAGGTGCAAGAAACCAACCTGGTGTTGGCTTCAGTTCTACCCTGGTCGTCACATCTAGCAAAACCATTACAGGAACCATTTTGGAAGCTCTGATGCTACCTTTCATGGCTGAGTTAAGTCTCCCAAATTGTAGCCAATTAAATAACAACCCTATATGCCATAATGTTGGTTGGCCAGCTGTGTCGATTAAGGTTCCCTCAGACATTCCCAAGTTTGAGGGTAACTCTGGAGAGGAACCCACTAATCACGTCCTCTCCTTTCATATGTGGTGTTTATTTAATTCCATCACTGATAACTCCATTTGTCTTCGGTTGTTCCAACACACGTTCACTGTAGAAGCTATGAAGTGGTACATTAACCAACCCTCTGCTTCCCATTCCACTTTCGTGACACCTTCTAAACTATTCCTTTCATATTTTTAGTAACCTATCTAATAATACACTATTAAAAAGCTCTTGAACTCATTTCATCAGTCCTCTACCACCAATCCTTCCGATCATGTCCAACAATGGCATAGAAGTAAGATCATGTGTCGTGCTCTGCACTTTGAAGACCATGCCTACCTCGATTGGTTTCTTATGACTCTTTTATCGCCTATTCCAAAAGATGTCGTGTCTCATTTCGCTCAGACATAGGAAAATTCTATCTAAAATGCTTTGAGATATGACTTAATTTATGCTCAATTGGGTTATATCTATACCAGTATACCAGACCTCCCTCGTCCTAGTGGTGGCAATGCACCAGGGGCATCTCACGCCACTGACAGTATTGTTGGAGCTATTTCACATCCTTCACCATATAATCAATAGAGTTATGGCTATCAACAGGGAGGCACAAGTTCCTCCAACACTCCTACCACTCTTGCCAGCAACATGTATTCAAGACAAAGCACGTCATATAGATTCACCAAACCACGTCAGCAGATGTCAGGGCCAGCTAGTCCTCAACCTGTGTACCAGACCATTTACCCTTTACCATATTACACTTATGAACAGTCAAGCGCTCCAGCCCCTTAGGCATTAGCATAGCAGCCTCCCATGCATCCTCAGCCCCAGTAGCCACTGCTCCATCACGATCAAGTGTATGCATAGCAGAGTGCAACCAATCCCCAAAATTCAAAGAAAAAGAATAAAGGGAAGGCTAACAAGCGTAACCATGGTAATCAACCCAATGAACCCCAGGGGAACCAGTCTAACACCAACAACTAGTAATAGGGAAATCAACCTAAGCAGAACAAGGTTATTCATATGAGCAAGAGTTACACATGTTGTGGTGTACATGGCCATTATACTCATGAGTGTCCCCTCTAACCTGAGATGTGCTAAATGTGGGAAGCTCAAGAAATTTCTAGAGGTCAACCTCCCATGCAACAATCACCTCAGAATCCTGCATCATCTCAACTGGGCGTGTTCACAAATCCTTTCCCTTAGTAAGGATTTTTGGCTGCTCAACCTCAACAAGGTCAAGCAACCCACCCTCCCCAACCTTCTAGTCCTGGTGACTACCAGATCCTCATGATGAATTCTGATGTAGTAAATACCTCCAATGTCAACTTGCAAAATCGGTCACATCAATATGATAAACCATCAACTTTGTCCATGACTGAGACCAAAACCAAAGCATCTATTGAGCCTATTATGAAACCAAATGGTCTGTTACAGATCCCTCAACCTATATTTGAGTCACTTCCCAAGATCTCTAAAGTACCATTACACCGTAACGCAGCTTCTAACCAATCTTCCCATACATACAACATAGTAGACGACTTGGTGCAATCACCTACTACCATGTCAATGCTACAATTCCTCCAGTTGTGACCATCTCAAAAGAAAGCTATACTAACTTCTTTGGGCACGGTAGATCCTTCAGATGATCTTTTCATTGTCTTTCCTATTGATACGTTAGAACATCCTCCATTGCCTCCATCCATTGCCTTCCAGATACCAGTCTGAGTTCCTAATGCCATCATCTCCTGATGCATTATCGATGAAGGTGCATCCACCTGAGTGATGTCCGATATTTTTTGGAAGCAACTCAAGTCACCTGAACTGTCCCCATTCACCATCACTTTGTGTGCTTGGGACAGTCACCCCTCCGAGCATCTCGACACGTATCACAATTGTCCAGTGACTCTTACAGGCAAGATTGTCCATGTATACATTGAGTTTATTGATGCCCCTCAAAATTACAATATTCTCTTGGGTCACAGTTACACATATGTCATGTCAGTCGTTGCATCTGCGGTTTCCCGCAAGATGTGTTTCGCCCATGAAGGTAAGATCATCACTATTGATCAGTTGACATATTATGATCAATCATCCTTAACCTCCCCTGATTACCCTTGGGATGATATGCACCATCGTGCATACTTCTTGCCATAGTAGTCTCATGACCAATATGTTTTCGAATCCAAAGACTTCATCCATGGTGAAGTCGATGGGTTTAGATTCCCTACCGCAGATTCTTTTGAATCATTATGGATAGGACATTACATCATTAATAAGGACTTAGGGAAGGGGGAATCTCTTCTAGAGGATTTTGAAGGCCAACTCCTTCCTAATTCTTGCAATGCATTCTACCTTAAGAAATTTCAGCGATAACATATCTTGTTTATTTGCGTGTATTTATTTATGTCATGCATTTAGGTAAGTTACATCATATTATCAATTGTCCTTTTCATCTTTAAGGTGGATGCATCATCCACACTGTATATCAGTTATCCCGACGGTGCGAGTTTTCATGGTCTCCGCCGGGCCTATTTTGTGTGCCAGCATCATCGAGTCACCTTTATTTAGAGAATCCACGATGAGTCACCTTTGTATCCATGGAGTCCGTTTCACATCCCATTGTCTCATGTCACAGTATTCCAACCACCCATGCATACCATTCATCATGTGTTGCCCATTTTGGCCTCCAATCATATTGTCCACCATCCCCTCCAGAGTTGAGCCAGTTGCTGCCACGTCAACCATGCACTTTATGCTGTGACAAGGGAAGTCATCTATTTGTCCCTTAGTCCCATTTTCCCCTTTTTCCCTAGTGTGAGTCCATCAGTCACATTAGTATTTTCCCTCGTGCCTTAGTTGATGATCCTCATTGCCTCACATATGGTTGGCCATATTCTGTTGACATTAGTACATCAATTCTGGAAGAATAGCCTAGAGGATGATGTATCTTGGTTCCATATTCCACTCTTGTTCGGTTCCTCAGATCAAGCAAAGGGAATCATCATTTCCCTTTGACTTGGTTGTTTCATGCTCGTGAATCATACACTTTATGGTCCATGTTGTAGACATTTTTGGGCACTGCAACCCCAAGCATAAAATGTCCATAAACCAAGAGCTCCTAAGACCCTAAAAGTGTTGTTCTAACCCCTAAAGGAACAAGGTCAACTGATTACAGCTTCTCCCAAAAGTTCTCCATGAAAAACTACTTAGAACTGGTCAAAACAGGATCATTGCACCTGCTCCATAGGCAAAGTGCGTTGCATCTCACTTAAGTACACTCTGTGGGTGCGTTGCATTTCAAAAAGCCCTTCTATGGGGTGCGGTGGGCGAGAAGAGACAAATGGCAGTGTCAATCCGTGAGGTGGAGAGGCATGGAATCTTCCAGAAACTTCTCCTGTGACACTTGCCTCTCTCAATTCGACCAAGGATGAGTAAGAGATCATCAATCTCCAAGTGGATCAGAGGGAAGACACTAATCAAAACACAAGCTGACTCATCTCCCTTACAGATATCTATATATGGATCCCTCATCCCAGAGATCCAGAGGCTGGAATTTTGCATCTTGTAAGGAATTGTTGTTGGTTTCTTAAGGCAACATCATAGTGTTGGGTGATCTAAGCTTTGCATGAGGTGAAGAAGGGCTCACTTGCTGAGAGGATGATTCTAGGTGAAAACAACTGGTTGTAACTCTCTTGGCCCTTTCTTGATTATCAATAAAGCTATTCAAGTTTTCCTCCATACTTTTGTGTAATCTATGCTTTGTGCATTTTTATGGTCAATTTATGTCTGATCCTAGATTGTTTATGATAATAGATCCATGTTCTTGTATGGTGTTATGCTGCTTTGATTCTACAGGTACTCTGTGAAGCTGGGTATACAAGGAAGCGAGTAGCAAAGGACTATCAGAAGAGAGAGGAATTGAGCAAGGAACCAAGTGCAAGATAGAGGTTGGTCTCGCTTATTCTTCTCTCATCTATCTTTCATAAAGGAAAACGAAATTAGTTTTACTTTGTTTGCTTCTAAGGTAGCTACCACACCTTAGTGGGATTAGAAGTTCTGCATAGACACTTTTGCTCTGATACCAAAATGGTGACTCCGCTAGGGCGCGACTAGGTTGTTTGTTTATCTACATTTTTTTACTTTATAAACTTACAGACGGAGCCTGAAGTTGAGCCAGGTAGCTTTCGAACTGCATTTTCTATGCAAATGCAAACTAGATAAATGCCACTTCAGTGAATCTCCGGGTTTTGTTTATGAATTAAACAACTGATTTACAAACTCTCTAATTTCCCTTGTGGTGGCTCTAGTAACCTCCTTAGATCTATCCCTCTTGTTGATTTACTGATTGCCACTTGATCGGCCAAAGTCCCTGAACTAAACTGAAAACTGTGACCCGAAACCCAAGCAAAGTCTCGTCCATGGCCCAACGCACTCTCTATTCTGTGAATCTGAAATTCAGCGCACTTCCCGAGTGTAGTAGGTGCGCTGCATTTCAAACTCACTGTGTTACAGGTGCGCTGATCAGACTAGGCATTGTTCCTGAATTTTGGTCTTTTTTCACTCTTTTCAGATCTATTCAAGAATTTTGCTGCCTGTAGTCAGTACACCTCTGCTTGAAACCCCTTTCCTTGCTGTTATTCCGCCTCCATTGTGCAAAGAACTGTAAATGTTTTTGTGTATTTGTTGAGTCATTTTCAGTTCTCCTTTGCAAAAAAGTAATGTAATTGTACTGTCGTTTCTTGATTTGAAAGTGTCGCAAGTGTCGTTTTCAGTCATAGAAGAGAGTATGATTGCTCTTGATAGTCGATTACCCTGTTACTGTTGTATTTGATCTGAATTAGTATTTTTTCTAGTGTCGAAAGCAAGTCTTTATTTCCAAATCGCAAAGTGTTGTCAATGTCTTCATTTTGATTTTGAAAAGAAACTTGTTAGTAATTGTCACTTGAAAATTAATTCAAATTTGCGCATTAGCTTTCTTTTGATCATTCACATATTAAGAAAGCTGAAAACAAATACATGCATGTGCATTTGCATTTACACTGTTTGATTGGTTTGATTTAGGACAGTGCATATAGTGTGTGCTCTATGCTCTTTGTGAAAGAATTTTGTCTTTATTTCCTTAGTAGCTAGGATTTTCATTGCGCAAAGAAGATAAAAGACTGTTTATCATATTAGATTGCATTTTAGGAATTGTACGTATACATCACGTAGTGAACCTGAAAGGCAAATTTCTTAAGCAAGATACACTATAAAATAAATTTAATGAATCTAACAACGCTTTGGAACCTAACGCACAACATCTAGAAGTCTAGGCTAGAGACGTATTCCAGCGTCGTAAAGCCTGGTAACTATTGTTCTCACTGTTGGTTGGGTGATTCCTCCACTTTGAGATGATAAGTGCCAATACGGACTTGTGCTCCCATGTACCGTCAAGTATATTTTTGGAGACCACAATAGGCTTAATCCTTTATCCTTAGGAAGCCGTGTCTGCCACCCTATTGATCGCAATGCACTCAACACAACATTCGGGAAGATTGATTGCCGTACCATAAAAAGTATTCTGCAGTTTTACGATTGGTTTGGTAATCCCTCTGCCTAGATTTCTAGAGCAGTCCCTTTCATTCCTTTTCAGACTCCTTAACAAAAAAGGTCCATCTGAGCACTTGTCACTTCAGGCTCATTAAAAATCGAAGGCGACTACAGTCATCTTTTGTTTTTTCTTGACTCTTAAAAATTGAAAAAACAAGTTGTGTCAAAGCGTCTAAAATTTATTTTAATCAGAATAACATCATTGTTCCCTCGTTCGTCTTAGAAATTAGTCTTCCTTCATCGCAAGTTCTTGTAAAATCGCTAAGAAATCTTTTGGATAGACTAGATATGTCTGAACAATCGTCGACATCCAGGACTATGTCATCTGGCGCAGCAGCGGCAAAGCCTCCTACTGCTACTCCAACGATGTTCACCAGTATACCATCTATCCCAGAAAGTTATCAACAACAAGCCGGAGTCCAATCAGGGACTGTTTCGACGACATGGTCAGTTCCTATTTCTTCATCTGAATTATCATCTGGTATTTCTTATGTTGAAACTCAACAAATTGATCCAATGTGTCTTCAAAGGCCAATCTACCCTTTAAGCACTGAATTGCCACCATATGGAGGGCAGTATGCCTTTTCATTGTTCCCTCCCAGAGAACAACCATATGAGAGTTTACAACAAAGTTCAGGTCAAACTGGAATTACATCCAGCGGTTGGGTACCAATACTGCCTCAGCAACTAAGGGTTGTATATTCAATGCAACCAGTCCACCCTGTGTCAAATATTCCCACAATACCTGCTATGGTGACTGCGTCGCAAGTACAAGCACTACCTGTTGTATGTCAACCCCAAGTTTCTCAGGTTCCAATACAACAGCCTCTTGTCCCAAAAACTCAATCACAACCTCACGTTAGTGCCTCCTTATCTGGAGCGACTCAGACTCAAACAGGTACTATGACTCCTTATCTTGGTCAATCATCTAGTATTGGGCAACAGAAAATGGTCCAACAACCATGGCTGGTTCAACCTCAACAACCGCAATTCCAGCAATCATATCAAGGACCTGGGGAACAAGTCTTTGTAAGTAATGGGCAACCGCATTTCCAAAGTGGTTCTCAACAACCATATTATAATGGTTATGCCCATCAACCTTGTCAAAGTTGCCAGCATCAAATACATTATGCTGGTATGCAAAGACCCACTGCTCATGTGATTCCATATTATCCTGCGTATGCTTCACCTAACCTGAATCAACAGTTGCCCTTTGTAGCAACTCTAGAATTACCAGATCTAAACTGGCTGACGAATTATCCAATTGCTTATGCCCCTTGGTGGTCGGTGATTCCGCATAAACCTCCTGTCAGATATTCCTAAATTTAATGGAAATCCGAGTGAAGACCCGTCGAATCATGTGATGACCTTTCATCTGTGGTGTTCATCTAACACTCTAAACGATGATTCGATTAGGCTTCACCTTTTTCAGTGAACGTTAACTGGTACAGTAGCAAAATGGTATATCGAATTGCCTAGAGCTTCATTCGATAACTTTAGCACCCTAGCCACAACCTTTTTAACCCATTTTCAGTTACCAATAAGGTACGAAACAGGAATAGAGCTACCAATTTCAAACAGACAACGGCCACTCACATATCTGATCATATTCATGAGTGGCGACGTCATCGCAGAATGGTAAAAACATATGTTCCTGATCAGTTGCTAGCTGAATGGTTTATTAAGTCATTACTACCTTTTATCACAGAAGATGTCGCAAAGGGAGGAGTCGTCACTGAAGAGCAAGTTATTACTCGTGCACAATATCTAGACTTGATCTGTACTCAGTCTGGCATGCTCTACGATAAAATACCTGATGCTCCTAGACCGGAATTTTCCGTTCCTCCCCCTCCTAAATCGAACAATGACTCTCATGTCGGCGATGGCGTGATTGGTACTACAAACATGAAATCAACAAAGGCTACATCTAAAAAGGCCCGTAAGATTTCTAGTCAAAATGCAAATGAGGAACTTCTTGCCTCAAAGGTAAATGTCGTGTCGACTGACAAGGGCAAACAACTAAAGCAACCAGGGGGCAAGAAGAAAAAGAAAGGGAGAAAAAAGAAGCAGGATGAGTCATCTCCTGAAAAACCTTCTGCAAACCCTTATGGGCAAAGGAAACCCCTTGCGGGGTGTCAAATATGCGATGAGGATCATCGGACGAGAGATTGTCCACATAAAGTTGAAGTTAAGAAACTCTTTAAGAGTTCAGAAACCTCAGCAGTATTGACTGATCCGTTTCCAAACCCAGGAACCAAACAAGTTGCTAATCAAAATGCTTCCCGATCCCAAGTGCTTATGTTGTCTATCTCAAAGCAGAAAAATGATGCTTTGACAAGGAATAAAGATTATGGGAATCCACAGCGGTCGAATAACAAGGCTAATGAACAACCTAGTAGTTCCACAACAACTTTGACCGAAGTTGTGCCACCCATCATTCCTGAACCAATGATAAAGTCGCCAAAGGGAGTAGTACAAAAATCGACATTTATTCCTCGTGCAAAAGTGGCACAAAATTATAATATAGTAGAGGACCTATCCCAATCACAGTCCGTTATGTCGACACTTGAGGTACCGCAAAATTGCCTCTCCCAAAAGCAGGATCTATTATCAGTAATAGGTGGAATTGACCCAACGGATTCCAATCTTGTATCCTTTAATCACAAAGGATATGACCCTCAGTTACCAGCTCAACTAGCTTTCCTTATTCAAGTGAAAGCCTTCAACAAAACTATTCATCGAACAATTATTGATGAGGGGGCATCTACATGTATTATGTCGATGAGTTGCTGGAAAAATTTAGGCTCACCACCCTTGTCGAGATCGTCAACGATGTTAAAAGCATTTGATGGACGATCATACACCCCATATGGGATTTTAAGTAACTTGCAAGTTGAACTAGGGGGAAAAACAGTAGAAATAGATGTTGAAGTAATCGACGGAAACCTCGATTACAACATCCTACTAGGAAGGCCCTGGATATATGCCATGGCTGCAGTTGTGTCGACCTACTTCAGGAAGATTGCATTTCCTTTCCAAGGAGGAATTACAATCTTTGACCAACAAACATTTCTCCCCAACAATTCACAAGTTACGGGAAGCATTCCAATGATCCATAGAAGCAATCATTCACTTCAAAATATTGGAGTAGGCCTCCTAAAAGACCCTGCCTTAATGGGTACTTTTACCCTACCGCCTCCGAGTAATTTGGCGGAAGTGGCCACAGTGGAAACCTGCAATATGAAATCTTCTATATCTAATTGATTCGGAAGATTCCTAAACATTTTGTCATCTTGGATCATCGCCATTTTAGAAATATTGTAGCAATCAATTTTCTTGGCTTGGGGGGAAAACCCAAATCAACGCTCATCGAGTGTTTGGATAGATAGGTCTAAGGAATATGGCACCTCTTCAGATCCTTGGTCGCATGTACATTCTAAAGACGAAGGAATCATTCAATCAAATGATGATAGGAGAGGCACCATGGGAATATTACCACCATCGCTACCATCTTCCAGATTACCACGAAGATTATTCCAGCAACCTTAATCATCCATCAGTTTTTTATATTCTATCAAATACTGTAAATACAGTGGATTTCAAGGATGGTTCTTATCTTGTGTCGACCTCGTTAAAAAATGAAACAAGGAGTGATGAGGATAGTTATTTTACTGTGTCAACCTCATTAAAAAATGAAACAAATCCGCTTTCCAAATCTCAAAGGTAAACCTTCATTCCAACCACCGAGTTGAATGCAATGAAGCTTGGGGGGCATGCACCTCGATTTGCGTTATTATGCTAGGGGCATGCAAAATTATCACGAGCAGTGTTACTACATGGTTCAAGATCATTAAAAAACCCGCCACGAGTAGTGTTACTGCAGGGTTCAAGCTCGTTAAAAAAAATAAACCCGCATCGAGCAGTTTTAACGCAGACTTCATGCTCGTTAAAAAATAAACATAAGCAATGAGCAAATGTTTCCTCCAGCATTTAAGCTCAATAAAAAATGAACCAATTCCCGGTAAATAACCATCGTGAATGTAGTACTTCAGCCTTTAAAGCCTTGGTCGTGTTCCCATCATTCACCTCCACTCTTTATTGGCCGATCATTCACTTCCATTTGATTGTTTACCCCTTTTGAGGAACAGTTATGAAGAGTGATCCCACTAGCCATCCTTATAACACTGCAGTGATTGGAAAATTCCAAACCTTACTTGGAATCAGCTGCTACCCAATTTTATCACTCGTTCCTCAAAGATGAGTCTCCTTTAAGCTCTTTTCAACTGACTCGTAAAATATGAAAAGATTGCTGAGCCATTGGCCTCTCCAACTCGTTAAAAGGACTAGAAGTGCTATCCCTCCTTTATATTTTAATCTTTTTGGACTTGATGGATTATTACACAAAAAGATCGAGTGCTTGTTTTGTTCGTCTTGTTAAAAGTATTGAAAATTCATCCCTTCTGTATTGTTTTATACTTTTTCGGACTTAAGGGATTAGATGACGAAAAAGGATTTTTGGAGTTTCCTTTACGTCCTTTTTCAGACTCTCTAAAATTGAAAAGGACTGAGTTATCTTTGTCATTAAACTCGTTAAAACCTAATAGTGAAAAACTTATCCATAGTAGACAAGAACAAGTTTCACTATCGCCAGGCTCGTTAAAACATAGCGATGGGTTTTCCTGAAGGGAAAATTATAGAACAAGCATATGTTATCCTCCTCAAGCTTAACAAAAATAAAGAGGTACTGGTCAGCAATGACTGGGGAAAATTAGGAAGAAAACTTGAAGAAACTTTGTTGGTAGCAAGTTGCTCTTGAACATGACACTTTCACTCTGCATCCAAGCCGGGTTGGGTTGTTTCATTCACCGGTCACATCACCATGGTCCCATCATGCCATCCACATTTGGGGTTAATGCTACCAATCCATCACATCAGTGTCACCGATATGTTCAAGAGAAGTCACTCAGAGAATTCACCTATGTCTCACCCGCTACAATACATTTACGCTCCATTCTTTCATGACCGCCACCCTGAATCTTATATCACCAGATCGTTTTCACCTCCATTAAAATCATTTTCTCCGTTTCGTGTCATTGATGTGGGATTCATTAAGGCCCTCCTATGATGGATCATTTTGTGTCGACATCAGCTCATTATCCAAGAAGTCGATCTAGGAACACCCCTTTCAGTACATTGAAGTTTGCATGCCTCAATGGCTAGTTTCTCACTATCGGCGACAGGTTTACATCAATGGCCTTCGACCGAAATATTTTGCGTGGTGTTCGACGCCAAGTCCTTTATTCACACCACGTGAATTGTACTGCAGTACCTTGAGGGTCATTATCATTATTGGTGATTCCTCTCGCGCCTGTTAACAGCTTACATCATTGGCTAGTAATCAGGCGATGTCTTTCCATGTTCGACTCTAGAACACCTCTCACATGGATCGACTTGTACTTTGAGTGAAGATCGAACGAGATTGAAGACCCCAAATCTAGTTTCATCCATTCGGGCTGTTATATATATTCAGGAAAATAAAGACATCAAATGTACATCATTACGGCACAGATAATCATCCAATCAAAGGGATGATGGCTCTACCAGAATCATCAGTCTACACTCAGACGATTATCTATCTTATGTACATGAAAATGAATTTATAAAGTTGAGCATGGGAATGCCCGCCTCAGCTAGATCATGAAAATATTATGAAGATAATGCATTGTATTGTATCTTATTATAGGTCTCCTCCCAGCTTGAAAGAACTTCGAATCCTCATGATAAAGCATTTCACCCGACGTCAAAAAGATTAACGACCTCATGCTTTAGGGGGCAACTGTCATAGACATTTTTGGGCACTGCAACCCAAAGCATAAAATGTCCATAAACCAAGGGCTCCTAAGTCCCTAAAAGTGTTGTTTTAACCCCTAAAGGAACAAGGTCAACTGATTACAGCTTCTCCCAGAAGTTCTCCATGAAAAACTACTCAGAACTAGTCAAAACAGGATCATTGCACCTGCTCCATAGGCAAAGTGTGTTGCATCTCACCTAAGTACACTATGTGGGTGCGTTGCATTTCAAAAATCCCCTCTATGGGGTGTGATGGGCGAGAAGAGACAAATGGCAGTGTCAATTTGCGAGGTGGAGAGGCATGGAATCTTCCAGAAACTTCTCCTGTGACACTTGCCTCTCTCAATTCGACCAAGAATGAGTAAGAGATCATCAATCTCCAAGTGGAAGCAAGAACTATCAAAGGGAAGACACTAATCAAATCACAAGCTAACTCATCTCCCTTACAGATATCTATATATGGATCCCTCATCCCAGAGATCCAGAGGCTGGAATTTTGCATCTTGTAAGGAATTGCTATTGGTTTCTTAAGGCAACATCATAGTGTTGGGTGATCTAAGCTTTGCATGAGGTGAAGAAGGGCTCACTTGCTGAGAGGATGATGCTGGGTCAGAACAACTGGTTGTAACTCTCTTGGCTCTTTCTTGATAATCAATAAAGCTATTCAAGTTTTCCTCCACACTCTTGTGTAATCTATGTTTTGTGCATTTGTATGGTCAATTTATATCTGATCCTAAATTGTTTATGATAATAGATCCATGTTCTCGTATAGTGTTATGCTGCTTTGATTCTACAGGTACTCTGTGAAGATGGGTATACAAGGAAGCGAGTCACAAAGGACTATCAGAAGAGAGAGGAATCAAGCAAGGAACCAAGCACAAGACAGAGGTTGGTCTCCTTTATTCTTCTCTCATCTATCTTTCATAAAGGAAAATGAAAGTAGTTTTACTTTGTTTGTTTCTAAGGTAGCTACCACACCTTAGTGGGATTAGCAGTTCTGCATAGAAACTTTTCCCTGTAACAGTCCAGTGATGCAACAAATTGTACCAGTGATTCCCCAGTGTGTTTGACATGTTTCAGACCTCATGAGGGGTTGGCCCTTTAGGTAGCACCCTGTTTGGTAAAATTAATTGCTTAATAAATAAATAAACCAACTAATCACCTAGACATTAATTATCAACCCAATGAGCGTCCTTTTATTTCAAGAAAATTATAAAAATATATGCATAACAGTACCAACAACTAACACTGGTTCTATATGATTATATACTATACTATCAAGCTCATTCAACTAGAAATAAAATGTAAGAATTGAATAACAAAACAAAAATTAAAAAGAAGAAAGTAAATGATAGGAAAAATAATTATTCTAATCACACAACTTGAATCATCTCTAGATTAAATCACACCTCGCTCAATCGGAAATTTAAGTTATTGCACTCAACAGAATTCAAATACTAATCTAGATCAACAAATCCAGTGAAATCTAGAATTTGCAAGAAATAACAAATATGGAAAATGCAGAAACTTAACAAATTACTTGATTAAAATGGAAATTTAATTTGAAGAACAATGATTGAAATTCAAAGAAACAAGCACACAACTAAACTACTGTAGATGTTCAAGGCAACAACTCGTCCAAGGTAGTGGGCCCAACTGCCCAAGACTCGGTTGTGCCTTGAGAAATAACTCATATCAGATTACAAATAACAGATGTAGAACTCAATGGATAACTTCCTTCATTAAAACATATGAGCAAAATAATTAGAGCATAATGAAGCTCTTAGCTTTGCCTCAAATTTAACAATTGTTCATCCTATCATCTCTCATTTCATATCTCTTCTCCTACATCCATATCCTATCTACTAATTATCCTTCCCATTATCCTACAATTATCCTCTAATTCTCCTCCTTCCTATTTGATCTCTGTTTTCATTTAAAAACACAGAGAGCAAAGGGAAGTTACAACAAAGTTGATTACAAACTAATTTCCATTAGAAATTTGGATTGTACAAAACAAATAGATCTGAAAGATCATATCTAAAAGATCTTTCCATCAGCATTCAACAGGAACAAGTCGAGTTTCATATTGCAATTGGAAGAATTTGGAAAACAACTGCAACAGCAAATCTGAGAAAATCATCTTCAAAGAAACTTCAATTTCTCTTAATACACACCAAATTGTGGAAAACTTCTCATTACAAAACTAATTCGGTTTGTTTTGGACAAAACCTGTGTTTTGGATTTTCTAGATTCTTCTTCATTTGTCTGAAACGTCCAATGAAAAATTGTTGCTTCCTATTCCAACAAATTTCTGAGTTGGAATATTTAATTATGAGCTAGAGATCAAATTTGCAATCTGGAAAAGATCTTGGAGGCTAAAATCGTGAGTGATGTTACAACAAATCCATTAATAAACCATCATTGGTAAAATCATGCATAATAATCATCAATTTATTAAAAATAAAACAGAAACATAGTGTTTATCCATAAGAGCATAAATAATTATAAAATGGAATTATATGATAAATTATGATAAATCACGTGATAAAAAAATGGTAGAAATGGATGAAATTGATGTTAAAAAATGATATTAATAATGACAAATTAGTGGCCCAACATACCCCCAAACTTAATATCTTGCATGTCCTCATGCAACCCAAAGCCTCTATATTAACGAAGCTATAATACAAAAATGTTCATCCCAACTCATGAAATTGATGAAACAAATGAGTTCTTCCTCAAATAATGAATATTCAATTTTAGCAATGTTGATGAAGGCGTAACAATTTTCACATTGAATTTCAACCATATGTATATGAAGTTGCAGAAAAATATGATATAAGTAATGGCAAACTTCATTAACCATTTTCTCAAAAACTACAAACTTGATTTCGCTGAAAGTTTGCAAACCGATTTCCACTATATTAATGCTTCTATAATCCAAAAATTAGATCGTTTTGATGCACAGATCATGAGATATAAGCAAAATGGTTGTAGGTGGCAGTGCATGATTTTTGAAATCTTACAAACTAATTTAACTTAAAATTTTATGGGTTTCTATATTTTATTAATACCTCTTTGCTGTCCAAAAATCACAAGAATTCAGTTTATAGTTTTAAATATATACACAAATCAATTTCTGCACTATATAAAAATGAAATTCTATGCTTTAAATGATAAAGAAAGTACAAAACATCCATCATGTGTAACAATTCCTCCCCCAAACTGGAGAATTAGCATGTTTTCATGCAATGCTAGAAAACAAATTGAGGTGGTTGCTACAATCTGTTGAAATCTATTCTTGGTGTAAAACAACATGGAATAAGAGAGGTCTTGAGAATGAATAAGGAGATGCATGGATGATGGCATGGTCATCATAAATGAATGAACGAAAGTAACACTCCCCCAAACTGAAAGCTTTTATGTCTCTGAAAAATGGGAAGTGATAAAGATGTGGAATGAATGATGATAAATAATTCTCAATGGATTTTCATGAAATTCTCTTAAATTTTTAATAAATCAAAAACTTATGCTATTTTACCTCAAGTTTTACATCGGAAAAAATGTGGAATGACATTTATGGACTGGCATTTGTTGAAGCTAATGTAGGTTGAACTAATGCTGAAAGTGATGCAAAAGGCTGAAGTCATGCAAGCACATCGTTTCTGATCAATTATTCGCAATCGCAAGTTACTCGAGCCTCCTCTGTTAGCTGCAACAGTGTGGGCTCGCTGTGAATAGAGTTGCCCCCCATAATTTTTTTTCTCCTATAAACAATTCACTATTCTACATGCAATTTTCTTGAATCCACAGTTTTAGATGCCTGCAAAAATTTCATTCAAAAAGATAAATAAATAAATAATAAATTAAAAAATAATAAAAAATGAAAAGAGAAAAGTAAGTTTTGTATAAATACAATAACAATATTTTGTGAAATCAGCAAGTTATGGCGGAGTTCGGTAATTATGACGCATGATATCCCATAATGCATACCTTTTTCCCTCTAATTAGAAAAGGGCATCCATGACCATAAAGCATAGGAAAAAGGGAAAGGACATTGAGGATTCATAAATGTAGGTGACCAATCAAATAGGAGTGGCATAAAATACGACAAAGGAAATCAAATCATTACACATCAAAAGATTTAAAATGCAAATAAAACATAGATTTATACCATGATGTAAATAGATATTTACCTTAGGTGGAAAGGTGACGATCGCATGACCAGCGATAAATGTTAATGATCATTAGTATTGAGTGATCAAACAATAATGATATAATGCATATAAAGATATAGTTTACAATGCATGTTGGATAATTGAAGTAGAAATGTTGTTCAAATGGTAAATTCTCCTTTAGAAATAAATCCATAGGGGGTAATAGGATAGAGAGTATTTGGTAGTGTAACATAGTACTTCAATACCACAAGTAGAGCCACTGCTACCAACAGGCATTCATAGCCTCGAAAGGGTTGTTTTCTAACCCAAAAATGAGCCAAAGTCCTTCATTTAGTATTTAGATGGTTTTCTACTTTTTGCTATAAAGAGACCACTATGTTGGCATGGTAATTAGATAATCATAGTCCCATTCACTAGGATATAACAAAGTGATCAGGCTGGCTCGTGATGAGACCCCCTGTCCTTCTAATGATTTTAACTATCAAGAAGGTCATTACCTTGGTTTGGTGGCCATAATGGAATGTCACCTGTTACACCCTTATGATCATGGTAGGATGGCTCATGATGAGACCCCTTATCCTCTTTAAGACAATGCTTGTTACATTTTAACATTTTTATATTTTAATGCTTTTATTGTAAAGAGAGGGAGGCTCATTTACTCTTTAAGAGTCAAGGATGGCATAAGAAGTAAAAAAAATGCCAATGAAAGTTATGATTTGCCCCCCATATCATCAAATCAAAGGGATTTATCCATTTGATAGTGTAAAAGATAAACTAACATGGTATCAGAATAATAAATCATTTTATGATGTGTCCAAAGAGA
The DNA here is from genome assembly GCA_031772625.1 of Pinus tabuliformis. Classification (NCBI taxonomy): domain Eukaryota; kingdom Viridiplantae; phylum Streptophyta; class Pinopsida; order Pinales; family Pinaceae; genus Pinus; species Pinus tabuliformis. The sequence goes on along the minus strand of CM062804.1, from coordinate 1,153,316,124 downwards.
AGATATTCAACCAGTCATTATATAGGTGTACCATGTCAGCTTCGGAATAAACATGACCATTAAAAGGTTTTATAAGTCATAATGGTATTAATATTATTGTTTTTCTGTAACAAGTTTTTCCCGAGGTTAGTTCTGGGATGACCTACGGCTGCTGCAACCAACCCTAGGGTTTCTGCGAAACCTGCAAACGGCAGGCCTGTCAAACTTGGTACAACCGGCAGAGTTTGGTGAACCAGCGATCAAGAAGAAGCGCCCATAAGGAACAGGGCAAAATGCAACCCCCTCAGGGGGAGGGCCAGGGGCCTCCCCCCAATCCAGACAACCGATCACGGCATACGGCCGACAAGGAGAATGAAAATGAAATGAGCGGCGGCGCCATGGACAACAGACAGCAGAAAGGAAAGGACATTGACGCAGATGAAAGGAATAAGGCAAGTTCTTCAACTTGCAAGCCTGTAGCGGCCCACAGACCAAGGGTGGACTTCCCGAGTGAACGCATCAATGCTAGGATACAGTACATGAGAGATCACGCGCTGATCGGTAAATTCATAGGAATATGGCCGACGGAGAGAGCGCTGAGAAGCTGGATCAATACCAAATGGCATCCAAAGGGGCACATCTCTTTGCATTTAGGCGCCAAGGGCTTCTTCACCGCAGTTTTTAACTGCCTGGAAGACCGCAATAGGATATTGGATGGGGGTCCTTATTTTTTCAACTCCGCAGGATTATATCTTAAAGGCTGGGTCGAAAGATTCAACCCAGACAAGGAGGATCTGAGCTATGCGCCAGTGTGGATAAGGCTTTATTCACTGCCGTGGGAATACTGGGAAGAAAAGTCTCTACAAGAAATTGGGAACGCTATTGGCGAGTTTGTAAAGATTGCAGAAGAAACAAAACTATGCAGATATACATCCTATGCTCGGATCTGTGTTTACATGGATCTCAAGCAAGCGTTGCCAGACACGGTAAGTTTCTTTCATGAAGACTCTGAGTGGATTCAAGTTATAGACTATGAACATGTGCCCTTTAGATGCAGGAAATGCCATGAAATAGGGCATCTCTATAGAGATTGTCCTCAAAATAAGAAACCCTCTTCCCAAGACAGTTCTGACAATCAAACAACAGATGGATTCACCAAGGTAACAAATCGAAGGAGAGGAAACAAGAAAGCAACAGGCAATCCCAAGGTAAATCCAGTCAATAAGGCAATGCCCACAACGAGCAATAGTTTCGAAGCACTGGACAAGGACGATGAGCAAGATCCGGAGAAGGAAAGGGCGAAAGACAAAGAGGCCCATCAAGAACAACTAGGCGAGACATCAGGGCAAGCAGGAAAGAAAACCCAAAAGCAAGTAAACTTGATTTCTCCAGCCAAAACCCTGCCATGGCAATCTCAAGGAATGGACGTTGAATACTCGCAGCCAAATGAAAAATCTTCACATGAGCGAGAGGATACCTCTCAAGCACCTCAAAACATGGAAGAAGATCCGGAACCCTTAGACATAGGGGAGCTGGACATACTAGGTTTGGAACAAGCATGCAAGACAGGGAATTTTGAAAAAATACCAGAACGGCAAGTGGATAACCTAGTAGAAGTTCTGAACAGAGCACAGAAGAAATACTCTCTAGGAGTCCAAATAGGAAGTCCATGGGATGGTAAATTTATCACCAAGGACAATAAGAAGAGAGGTAGAAAAACTACACTGGAGAGAACTATCAAGATCGGAGAGATATTAGTGGAGTCAGGGAGGTATGCCAAACTGACCAAGTATTTCAATGCAAACCCCCACCCCTCTCAATGAAGTTGATATCATGGAATATCAGAGGGCTCAATGGCCCGCGGAAAGGTAGATTATTAAAAAATATGCTGATGCAAGAAAAACCAAGTATTCTCTTTTTGCAGGAGACGAAATGCAGCTCAACAATTTTGGAAAAAATAGCAGCGAAAGCTTGGCCAGGAGGGCTAGTTACAGCTGTTGATGCTCAGGGAGCTTCGGGAGGACTGGCAATCCTTTGGGATGCCCGGGCCATCCAACTCAACAATATACAAGCTAACAAAAGTTTCATCCAGGCAACTTTCCACCTCTCAGGTACTAATACCCATGGACTGATAACTAATGTATATTTTCCTCAGGATACTGCTCAAAAAGCTCAAATCCTGAATACATTGTCAGAACTCAATAAAGATAGGCCGTTCCCACTGTGGATCTCTGGAGGCGATTACAACATGACAGCCAGCATGGAAGAAAAACAAGGAGGTAGAAGTAAAGCAAATAGTGATGGCAATCTACTAAAAAACTTCATTAATAACAACTGGTTGATAGATATTCCCACAAGCAACGGCCTCTTCACTTGGACTAACAAAAGGGAAGGTTTGCAGCAGATCGCCTCACGTCTTGACAGATTCCTCATCTCAGATAATGCAACTCACTTAGGAGGGGAATTCACAGCATCTATTCTCCCTTTCTCTGGATCAGATCACTGGCCTATCGAGCTACAATGGAATAGGCCAGGCAACAATCTCAAACGCCCCTTTCGGTTTGAAGAATTTTGGTTATCTCACCCGGACTTTGAAGAGCTAGTCAGATCAACCTGGATCAACTTCATTCCGGCTGAAGGTACTAGAATGTCTAGATTCCAGCAAAAACTCAAGCATCTAAAAGGGGCAATCAAAAAATGGAATCACAACACGTTTGGAAACATCTTTAAAGCCCAAGCCATGCTCAACGCAGAGATGAAGAAAATTCAGCAAACCATTATCACTGCTGGGCGTACGGAGGAACTTACCAAACAGGAGCAAGACATAGAATCAAAAATTTTAGAAAGGGACAAACAGGAGGAAACATTATGGAGACAGAAATCAAGAATCAGATGGCTAAAAAGTGGAGAAAAGAACACAAATTTTTTTCATAAAACTACTGTGCAGCGCAGAATGATAAATTACATCACTCACATTAAAAATGAACAGGGGGAGAAAATTGAAACCCATGATGGCATTGAAGGGGAATTTCTCAACTATTTCAAGAAAGCTCATCAGGAACCCAACATCAACAGAATGCCGGCTATCAACAAGCTTCTAAAGAACATACCCAGGATAATAACAGAGGAACATAATAGTCTTCTCATTAAGCCTATTAGCTTACAGGAAGTTGAAGAGGCAGTTCAACAAATGAAGGAGGGGAAAGCGCCAGGTCCAGATGGCTTTACATCGAATTTTTTCATAAATTCTGGGACTTGATAAAGAATGAGGTCTGGCAAGTCATGGAGGAATCCAGAGCTCTCAGATGGATGTATCCAGGCTTAAATGCTACCTTCATAGCCTTAATTCCAAAGGGGGAAGACTCCAACACCCCTGACAAATACAGACCTATTGCTCTGTGTAATATCATCTATAAAATTACTTCAAAAGTAATAGCAACAAGATTAAAGCCGCTACTCCCTCTTATTATCTCGCCCGAGCAATCAGGCTATGTAGAAGGTCGACAAATAACGGACGGGATTATTTTAACTCATGAGATAATCCACTCCCTAAAGCAAACCAAGAAGCCAGGTATGTTGCTTAAGCTAGATCTATCTAAAGCTTTTGATAGTCTCAGTTGGGTCTATATACAAAAAATTCTTATTGCCTTTGGCTTTGCACACTCATGGGTCAGATGGATTTTTAACCTATTATCTTCAGCTTTCTTCTCTGTGTTAATTAATGGCATTCCTTCGGCTACTTACCATCCCTCCAGAGGGATTAGGCAAGGAGACCCCTTGTCTCCCTTTCTCTTCGTAATAATGGCTGAGGGATTGGGTAGAAGCATCACCGCTGCTAGGCTCGATAAGCAATTAAGAGGTCTTTCTTTTAACAATTCCCCTGCCTACTCCCACCAGCAATTTGTAGATGATAATATGCTTTTTGGCCATCCTTCGGTGCAGGAAGCTCACCTCCTCAAATCCATTCTGTCTACTTTCTCTGATGCTTCTGGTGCCCTTATCAATCGAGTCAAATCCCAAATCTTTTTCTTTAATACTCCTGTTCCTACCCAGAGAGCCATAGGTCGAATTCTGGGCTTCACCAGTGCATCCCTTCCCTCCAAGTATCTCGGTGCCCCTCTAATGGCCTCAGCCCTTAAACATTCTTCCTGGAAGCAATTGTTGGAAAAACTAGAGACTCGACTATTCCTCTGGACTAATCGAGCTCTGAATATGGCAAGCAGAATCGTTCTTATCAAGGCAGTCCTTCACTCCATGCCCCTCTATCTTTTCTCCATCCTGGCTGCCCCCAAATGGGTTCTCAAAGAAATCAAGAATCTCCAGCGCAACTTTCTGTGGGGAGGCTCGGGCCAAAATCGTAAATGGGCTTTAATTAAATGGGATAAAGTTTGTCTTCCTAAGAAAGCAGGAGGTATTGGTCTGAGAGACCCTGAGAACAGCAATAAGGCAATGGGTGCAAAAATCTGGTGGAGATGGCTTGCCCATCCTAATACTCCATGGGCCTCCCTTTGGACAGCTAAATATGCAAGCAACTGCCCCATGGAAGAAAGAATACGCATGACAGAGATAAGCACGGGATCGGCAATCTGGAATTCAGCCATACAACACAGAAATCTCATACAAGAACATAGTTTTTGGGAAATCAAAAGTGGAACCACTGCTCGTTTTTGGGAGGACTCCTGGCAGCAATTACCAAAAATAAGAGACATTCTCCAAGATCTTCCAACTGTTGAGCGGGAGATAAATGAATTAGCCAAAGTCAATCAATTTTGGAACACAGCTACAGCTCAAGAATATAGGCAATGGAAAAATGCAAATCAATTTCTACCGAACAGCTCTGCACAAACTCAGCATCTTCTCAATACAGAATTACAAAAGAGGCAAATCATGGTCTCAGAAGAAATGGACATTTTAAGATGGGGTTATGAAGAGAAAGGAATTTTTACTACAAAGGAAGCGTACAACATCATCATACAAGAGCAGATAAACAAAGATAACTTATGGGAAAAAATTTGGCACACTTCCAATTGGCCGAAAGTTTCTACATTTCTATGGCTTCTTTGTCACAACAGAATTCTAACGTGGGATAATCTCAGGAAAAGAAGCTTCTCGGGACCATCTATATGTCACATGTGCAGGCAAGAGGAGGAAACAGCCCTTCATCTTATGCAAACTTGTCAAACAGGGAGGAAACTATGGGAGAAGGTTGCTTTCCGCTGTCAAAAAGAGGGAAGAGTGCAAGGAGACCTCAAAGTCACCATACGCAACTGGAGTCAAAAGCCATTTCAAAGCAATCTCCTTAACACCTTGTGGCATCTTATACCTGGCTTACTGATGTGGAATATATGGAAAGAGCGTAACAGAAGAATATTCAAAGATCAAACTATGCCTCTAGAAAAAATCTGGAACAAATTCCATCAGAACATTATGGAGACTCTTTCAATCAGAGAATGGCATTCAGAAGATCTTCCCACACTACCTCAGGAAAAAACAATATGGGACAATTGGAGGCTTCAGATAAACCAAAACTCAATCAATAAAAAGAACCCCAATATGCAAAGTCAGGAAGCAAGCACTTGGACTCCGCCGCCCTTAGATATGCTCCAGCTCAACTTTGATGGAGCCTCTAAAGGAAATCCAGGGAAAGCAGGATACGGAGGGGCTTTCAGAGACCATAAGGGTAATCCTCAATGCATCTTCATGGGCTCGATAGGATGGGACACCAACAACTCAGCAGAATTGGAAGGATTATGGCGAGGTCTCAAATTAGCTCATGAAAGGGATCTTTTTCCTCTCATTATAGAAGGAGATTCGCAGATCATAATCAGAATGATCACAAAGCTTCAACACGGTTCACCCATTCACAAGGTAAGCAATAGCTGGAGAATGGCCCAGAGGCTTGAGCTAATAAATCACTGGCTTTCTCAGCACCAAGCAATCACATTCAAACATACCAGAAGGGAAGGAAATAAGCTCGCTGATCTTCTTGCCAACATTGGAGTGGACGCTAAGGATGGTTACTTTGAAGGTACTATCGCCAGCTTAGCTTCCAGGGACCAAATTGCCAAAATCCAGGAAATTGTTACTCAGGACAAATCTCAGATAAAGGACACGCACCCGGATGCGGGTGTTCACATCGGCAATCAATGATCAAGCATGCCACGCAGACACCTGGCCTGACGGATGGCAGGCGGGAGATCTACAGGGTACACGTCATCAAAGGTAGTTTAAGGTATAAGGCAGGTGAATTAAAGATTGTTCAGTCTCGAAGCGAGCTGGATTTCAATGCAAGCATGGCTACTCTATCCTCGATTCGGCTCACTAACATGGATCAGCTCAATTCCTCTGCAACAGTTAATGAATTTATTCTATATGAAGATAAGCCGCTTCAATTTCCTTGTCTGGTCTTTCTTGTCGACTTAATCGATTGGCTTTGGATTTGTCAGGATATCAGCAGCTCTCCAGCCATTTCGGGTTTCCTCTGTCTCAATCGATCTCTCAGGCCTTTTGCTTCTGTTACAATGCCTTGCAGTCGAGGTATTCCACGTCGGGGTGGGTCGGTCTGGAATCAAGGCTTGCTCTTCTCAGTCTGCTCCTCAGCAGGTTGCCCCAATTGCCTTAGTCCCTCCCTCATCTCCGCCTTCAGACCAAGAGAGGATCATCCCGAATAACTCTTACCAGACTGCCAGATTTGTATTCCAAAGTCAGCTCAACAGGCCGGTGGTAACAGTAAACTTTACAGTTTTCGTCTCAGAGGAGGAGAGCAACCAGCTTAGCTCAACCCCTCCCGCTTCCTCAAATTCTCAGGATGATAGCATTCTACTTGGGGATATGACTGGGTTGGTGTTTCATGCTGACCGCATGAATGAGGACACCGCTGTCCCGGAAATGCCTCAGCAGCCTGACCCCACTAAGGAAGACGACAATGTTGGCGAGCCATCTCAAAGACCAACTGGTGCTTTACATTTGGTTACTGATTCTGGTGGAGCGCCACTTCTGGACGAAGATGGGTTCGTTACTTGGGTCGCCTCTCCAAGCCAGACGAAGGAGGATATGCAAGAGTCTCCAAGTCAGGCGGACTAAACTCCACTGGGTGCACATGCTATGCTTTTTTGTTCCTAAGCCATTGATTTTGCAGCTAAATACTCTTGTCTGTTTCAGCCTCATGCTTCAGGTAGCAATTTCAGCCAACACAGATTTCATTTTTTGTTTTAAAGTCAGCTACGCTAGGCGCTACTGTGTTTTTGAGGTCACTGAAGGGTATGATAACTGTAGTCCGGGTAAATTTTGTCAGTATGACAGGGACTGAAATCAAATCTCTGAGGTCTGCATTATAAATCTGGTTGTTAGGTTAAACTGTATTGTCCCTGAGTTTTTGGATGAGGATTGGCCTCGGCCTCCTCTGAGGCGTTGACCTCATTGTACATATTTTTTCACCTCTTTTAATAGAATTAGTATTTACAGAGAAAAAAAAAAAAATATTATTGTTTTTCTTTATCTTAGGCATAAATCCAACCATATGGTTTTTTTATTCAAAACATAAAAGAGAAAGAAAAATGACAAAATGACTGGCGATGAAACAGTAAAGAGAAATCACAATTATTCCTACAAAAATGCAAAAAGTGTTCTTCAATTGATTTAACAACAATCTTTCAATTGATTGAACAAAAAAATCGGAAAGGAAAACACGCAAAGGTGTTTTTTAATCGATTGAATAACAAACGTTCAATCATTTGAACAACAAAAGTCAAAAAACACAAAAGTGTTGTTCAATCGATTGAACAAAAATCGTTCAATCGTTTGAACAACAAAATTAAAACACACAAAAGTGTTGTTCAATTGATTCAACAACAATTGTTCAATTGTTTGAACAACAAAAGTAAAAAAAGAAAAAGTGTTGTTCAATCGATTGAACAATAAACGTTCAATCGTTTGAACAACAAAAATAAAACACGCAAAAGTGTTGTTCAATCGATTGAACAAAAATCATTCAATCTTTTGAATAACAAAAACAAAACACGTAAAAGTGTTCTTCGTTCAATTGAACAACAATCGTTCAATCATTTTAACAACAAAAATAAAACAAAAGTGTTGTTCAACCAATTGAACAACAATCGTTCTATCGTTTGAACAACAAAAATAAAATACACAAAAGTGTTGTTCAATCGATTGAACAACAATTCTTCAATCATTTGAACAACAAAAATAAAACACACAAAAGTGTTGTTCAATTGATTCAACAACAATCATTCAATCATTTGAACAGCAAAAACAAAACACGTAAAAGTGTTGTTCAATCGATTTAACAACAATCGTTCAATCATTTGAACAACAAAAACAAAACATGCAAAAGTGTTTTTAAATCGATTGAACATCAATCGTTCAATCGTTTAAACAACAAAAATAAAACATGTAAAAGTGTTGTTCAATCGATTGAACAATAATCATTCAATCATTTGAATAGCAAAAATGAAACATGCAAAAGTGTTGTTCAATCGATTGAACAACAATCGTTCAATCATTTGAACAACAAAAATAAAACATGTAAAAGTGTTGTTCAATCGATTTAACAGCAATCATTTAATATTTTGAATAACAAAAAAATAAAACATGCAAAAGTGATGTTCAATCAATTGAACAACAATCGATCAATCATTTGAAAAACAAAAATAAAACACACAAAAGTGTCGTTCAATCGATTGAATAGCAATCTTTCAATCATTTGAACAATGAAAATAATCACACAAAAGGGTTGTTCAATCAATTGAACAACAATCGTTCGATCATTTGAACAACAAAAAATAAAATACACAAAAGTGATGTTCAATCGACTAAACAACAATCTTTCAATCGTTCGAATAGCAAAAATAATACACGCAAAAATGTTGTTCAATCGATTGAACATCAATCGTTCAATCGTTTGAACAACAAAAATAAAACACACAAAAGTGTTGTTCAATCGTTTGAACAACAATTGTTCAATTTTTTGAATAGCAAAAATAAGACACGCAAAAGTGTTGTTCAATCGGTTGAAAAGAAATCATTCAATCTATTGAACAACAATACACACAAAAAAATAATTTTTGTACAATCACCAATGGAGTAGAAACTACAACTTTGAAGGAAGCAACACTTGAAATACGAAAACATAAGAGAAATCAGAAAAGAAACAAAAATTTATTTAAAAATAGTAAATGAATAAATAAATTAAGTTATAATAGCTCTGATGTTATTTCCTAAAGGAATATCAATATGTCAATGTAAAAAAATGATCTTTTGGAAAAATGTTTTGGCAGTAGTGACATGAATCTTCAAATGGAAACTAATTCTCCATTTCTTCTATTATGAATCTATTAGTTAATGGATTGGATGAAATTCCCTTGTTTCATTAGCATTTCTTTCAAGAATCGCTCATTCATAAATTGACTTCTTTTATTCCCCTGGAACCTGCAAAAAACGAGTATCTACCTATAATAAAACATGAAATCATGGAAGAAGAGAGGTGATCGGGCTCTCATAATCCAAGACATATGAAAAAAAATAGCATGTAGTTACTCTGTAAAACAAATCCATAGAAAGATAAACAAAGAAAAAAAATTATTTTTCACCTGTGGGAGAGCAGTGGTCAACCATACTAACCAGCAGTGTTTTAATCATAACTCCTTTTTTTTTGTCCCATTTGAGTGCTTCCTAAGCCAAATGAGAGCTACTTCAAAGGTATATCGCCAATATAAATAGGTTTTTAAAATTTCAGGGGATGATCTGTCAAATGTTCCTAGGATGACCTGCATAACAGAGTCATTTTTGATTTCACAGCTTAGACCAACAATGGATATTTTAAGCATACTTTTTCATTTGATGATGGATTGAGTTGATTAAAATTCGAAATGAAAGTAGATTCACTTTTGTATCTCCAATAGAGGCATGTTTTGAAGACAAGAAGAATTGATGGGTCAAATACTTTAATGAACAATTGGAAAAACAGAGTTTTAAGAGTGTTGAGTCACAATAGAGAGTCAATATTTGGGCCATAACTTTCTCATATGATATCTAAATCAAGTTATTCAAATTTAATTGTAAACTATATTCATATAGTAATATACCATAGAAATAGGTTTTAAAAATATAGTCATTTAGGCCTCCAAAAATTGATTGTCCCAACTCTGTTCCTTAGCTGACTAATTAACACCCCGTCAATGTTTTCGTTATAAGTTTTTCGTTTCAAATCCAAATGGAGCAATTAAAATTAAGTTTGAAAGTAGAAATCAAGGGCTATGTAGGATAGAAACAGGTTTTAAAAATATTCCCTTTTTTTCCCTCAAAACATGACTTTCTCGACTGTGTTTTCAGAAATTTCATCAAGCCCGCAAGCCAAAAAATATGATATTCAAGCAATTTTTCCAAATTTGTGATACAAATGAATATGAGTGTTTGAAGAACTGTTATTTTCAATATAATACATATACATACACTAATAAATTAAAACATTTATCACCGATGTTGATTTCCACACCGTGTTGTAACAAAAACAACTATTTGAAAAAAAAATGTATGTATTTATGTCCTATTTTATTTTATTTTCTACACTAACCTACTCTTGTTTGAAAAATGAATATGCTTACATATAAGAGTACCTCCAGTGGAACCATTTTTGAAATAAGGCCTCAAGTATGTATATACCCAAATTTGAAAAATGCATGTTAATAAATAGTAGGGTATGAGAAGCCAACACCACTAGAAAAGATGGTGTCAAAAATTGTTGAAGTATGCAGCGACTTTGCAAACAAATGCTGGAGTGAAACCAATCTTCAATATATCCTTTACTTTCTTGATTGTCCATAGTCATCATATCATGAAGTTCTCGAGTTTTTAAAACATCTTGTTGATGCAAACTAGAAGAAACCTCATTTTCTTCGATAACTTCTACAATTTTTGGATTTGAAACATTCCCAATCTCACTATAAGTTTTCTGCAATGGTGCATGTGAGATAGAATGGGTGGGAAGGGTACGTAAATTTTTCAGTTCAACACTGTAAGCATGTTGTACTGGTTTATTATAGTGAGGGTGTGGAATGAGTTGAGCATGAAATTGTGTTGGGCATGGAAGATTTTGATGATGTAGTTGATTGGATTGTGTGGATGGTTTTGATAGACAAGCAAGATGTTGTTGAAAGGTTGGAAAAGAATATGGATGATGTGTTTGTGCTACAAGATGAGGGAGAGTAGTCATGCCATCATAAGATTAACCATGCCAAACTTGTAGACAAGATTGGTGGGGGTTATATTGAGATTGACATGGCTTCCCTAACACATGAGTATTCCATAATGGATTATGCAAGTAAGAAAATGGAGAGGAAGTGTTTTGAACCATACATGTAGGCCACAATTTCCATGGTTTTTACCTTCTTGCATCTTTCCCGTCTCTTTGATATGCTACTTCCATCCTAGATAAGGAAGAGTGACTATTTATGGGATGCTCCTTTTGGCCATGAAGGAAAAATGCTTCTTCAATTTCTTGATTTTTCTAAAACTACAAAACATCCAATTGTGAATTTAGAGAGCTAATAAAATTAAATTTAAAATGTTCAAATAAATCATTGATTTCAGCTCTTATATCTTCTGTTCTTGTAGTAGATTTATAAAAGAAAGAAGAAACTTATTTATAATTATTACCAGCCTTGGAGATTCCTCTTCAATAACTTTTGCATAATTCACAAATATCATCATATGATAACTTGAAAACATCGCCTTTTCCCATTAGATTTAAGAGTTCTAAAAATTTATCTTTAATTCCTTTAAGAAGGAGTGTCTTTAATATCTCTTTTTCCAAATACTTATGCTTTGATTTTTTAAAGTTGTATTTAAATTGCTCTACATAGTCCTCCAAGATTTAATATTCCCCTTGTATCATTCCAAAAATATCTTCATTGGATTTGTAGTAGTCTTTATACTTCTTCAAGAATAGATTCTTCATGTCCTCCCATGTTTGAATGCAGTTCCCACCAAGGATCATGAACCATCAGAGAGCTTCTCCTTTTAGAGTAAGAGGAAACATTTTCAACCTTTGATCATTAATACAATAATCATATCCTCTACAAAGTACTTCAAAATCAAATAAGAATGTATCTAGATCTTCATTTTCCAGACCATGAAAATTTGGTAGAGAAGATGGAGGAATTATGTGCATTTGTGCCACTCCTCATAGATCTTTATAGGGAATTCAACAGTCGAAATGTAAGCCATTTCTTACCATAATAGAAGATGTCCTTCATTTGTTTCTTTAAGACTCCTCGTTCAAATGTTCCTGTCAATTAGTTAGTGAAATAGGTGGTACTTACATCACCACTTGAGTGGAATCATGAGATTGTTTTTGAAAATTCTACCTCTAAAATTCCTAGTTCTATCAGCGCATGCTATATAAAGTAAGCCTAACTACTCAAGGTATACCCATCACTGGTTCCCCACAATGCACATGTAGGTTCTTACCTTCCATCTTCAATATTGAGCTCTCATGAATTTAAGTATGCATCTACAACCAGATATTAGTGTGCTAGTAAAATTTGACTGCCTCCTCGGCAACGGTGCCAAAATGTTGGGTAAAATTAATTTCTTATTAAATAAAGAAAACAACTAATCACCTAGACATTAATTATCAACCCAAGGAGCGTCCTTTTATTTCAAGATAATCGACAAAATATATTCATAACAATACCAACAACTAACAATGGTTCTATACGATTGTATACTATACTATCAATCTCATTCAACTAGAAATAAAATGTAAGACTTGAATAACAAAACTAAAATTAGAAAGAAGAAAGTAAATGATAGAAAAAACAATTATCCTAATCACACAAGTTGAACAATTGCTAAATTAAATCACACCTCGCTGAACTGGAAATTTAAGCTATTTCGCTCAATAGAATTCAAATGCTAATCTAGAGCAACAAATCAAATGAAATATAGAAGTTCCAGGAAATAAAAAAATTGAAAATGCATAAACTTAACAAATTACTTGATTAAAATGGAAATTTACTTTAAAGAACAACGATTGAAATTCAAAGAAACAAGAATACAACTAAACTACTGTAGATGTTCAAGGTAGAACCTCGTCCAAGATATTGGGCCCAACTTCCCAAGACTTAGTTCCGCCTTGAGAAATAACTCATATCATATTACAAATAACAGATGTAGAACTCAATGGATAACTTCCTTCATTAAAGCATATGAGAGAAATAATTACAGCATAATGAAGCTCTTAGATTTGCCTCAAATTCAACAATTGTTCATCCTCCCATCTCTCATTTCTTATCTCTTCTCCTACATCCTATCTAAAAATTCTCCATCTCCTACCTTCTAATTATCCTTCCCATTATCCTACAATTATCCTCTATTTCTCCTCCTTCCTCTTTGATCTCTTTTTTCATTTAAACACACAGAAATCAAAGGGAAGTTACAACAAAGTTGATTACAAGTTGATTTCCATTACAAATTTGGATTGTACAAAACAAATTGATCAGCAAGATCATATCTAAAAGATATTTCCATCAACATTTAGCAGGAACAAGTCGAATTTGGTATTGCAATTGGAAGAATTTGGAAAATGGCCACAACAGCAAATCTGAGAAAATCATCTTATAAGAACCTTCAGTTTCTCTTAATACAGACCAAATTGTGGAAAATTTCTCATTAAAAAAATAATTCGGTTCGTTCTAGATATAACCCATGTTTTTTATTTTCTAGATTCTCCTTCATTTTTCTGAAATGTCCAATGCAAAACTGTCACTTCTTATTCCAGCGAATTTCTGAGCTGGAATATTAAATTATGAGCTAGAGATAAAATTTGCAATCTGGAAAAGATCTTGGAGGCTAAAATCGTGAGTGATGTTACAAAAAATCCATTAATAAACCATCATTGGTAAAATCACGCATAATAATCATCAATTCATTAAAAATAAAGGAGAAAAATAGTATTTATCCATAAGAGCATAAATAATTATAAAATGGAATTATATGATAAATTATGATAAATGACGTGATAAAGAATGGTAGAAATGGATGAAATTGATGTTAAAAAGTGATAATAATAATGACAAATTAGTGGCCCAACACCCCCCACATGCCCGGATGACTTGATATTATGCTACAGCCTGAGATGCAATTCCACAGATTTCACGGGTTCGGTTCCTACCACTTGCAGTGCTCATAGCATGCATGTCTCCTTCTGATTATCCATTTAGATTTGCATAGCCCTTTCATGTTCAACATGGCTTCTTTGGTTGTTCTACCCTCCCTCCCACCCATTTTTTGATGAAAGGGACATTATATCTCATGTACTCAAATGTTAATATATTCAGTCCTGACTCATGTTTTTCCAGGCGCATTATATATATGGGACACATTTTATTATTTTCTGGATTATTTATGCCAGCATGTCATGTACCATTCAACATGTACTTTATTGCTCAATTTCATTTTTCTCGGCGCATCGTTATTTTTTGTATTGATTTATCTCGATGGGTATAGGTATGCCTCCCCTGCCTCACTTAGATCACATGCCACAACATAAAAGGAGGCTTACATTAGTTAATTGGTCTTGCCCCCTCTATCGCTATCCTCTTTCGATTCAGCTCCATTGGTCTTCTCTCTCTCTGACTTGTTGAAAATAACAACAAGAAATGATAAAAATAGAACCCACAATATTCTAATTTTAATTTGTTCTTGAATTAAAATTGGGAATTAAAATTGAATTTAGTCTTACCAGCTACCTCAAAATAATTAATTAATTCATTATGGATTATTTAGTTGGACAAATTCAAGTTAGAAGTCTTTCTAAAGTCATGCAAGAGGTATCCCTTAAATTAAGGAGATAAGGTTGAGTTATATTTGAGTCGTAATTAGTTAGCTCAATTTACTGAGTAAAGTACAGTTAAATTAGTTCCAAACTATTTGAGGAACATTGTAATGCCCTACTTAAATCTTATCTTACAAATTTTATTAATGTTTACATTATCTGAAAATATTGAGAAATATTGGTCTAATATAAAATTCATGATTTCTATTATTCAAATTCCCAACTTACCTTCTCAAATTGAATCTTAGGTAGGATATGGTCTCCTCCCATTATTTCAAATAATATATATATTCATCTCACATTCCCCAACGTAAGCTCACATTTGTTAGGGAGAATACATGGTCCTCTCTATTTAATTACATCTCACATTCACTAATGTACCCTCACATTTACTTGGGAGAAGACATGGTCCCCTCCAACCAATTATCAATATATATATTCATCTCACATTCCCCAATGTACCCTTACATTTACTTGGGAGAAGACATAGTTCTCTCATTTAATTATCAATATATATATATATTCATCTCACATTCCCAAATGTACTTTCTAATTTACTTAGGAAAAGACATGGTCCTCTCCCATTAATTTCCCAATTTTATATTCATGTCACATTTCCAAATGTACTCCCAGCTTTACTTGGGGGAAGAGAAGTCAACTGTAAGGATGGATGAGAAGTTAATGACACTAATGAGAGGTTGTTGAGATGCAGAAGAGAAGGAGGGTATAAAAAGGGAAGGAGGAATGGAGAAAATGGGGGAAGTGGCGTCTTGCTTATGATTTTGGGGTTGGCTGTGCTTTTGGAGACCTTAGGAACCTGTGGAGGTTTCTTGGGTTGTTGAGAGGAGGGAAATATTGTTCATCTTAGTCTGGATCATTCATCTTGGAGACACACACTACATTTGGTTAGACTTGGGCTCAGAGGGCTAGGAAGCATGTCGAGGTTTCCTCGGCTAGGAATTATTTCCTAGTTGGTTAGGAGGTAAATCCAGTTGAGTTAGTCAAGAGGAGCATTCAACAGGAGCAGAAGTTCACAGGAATCTCCATTAGCCATCGGTACAGGTATTCCTCTATATATTGTTCATGTAAATTTATTAAAATGGAATCTTCACTATAAGTTAGAAGGATTAGGATGTAAATGGTAAAATTTTCATTGTTTAAAAGCCTTGTAAGAAAGTAAATTATTGCCTATGGTTGCATTTAAATTCTAGAGAAATAGATTTGTTAGAAGACCCTTAGGATAGGGCTCTTACACATGGTATGAGAGCCAGGTTCAAAATCCAGACCCAAGCTCACTAAACCCACAATTTATACTTCTCACTAATGACAACCTTGCATATAGATTTGAGCCCTATGTTTACACACAATCCATTAAACTATGTGAAGTCTATGTTGAGCTCGGCCAAATACTCGAGTATAACATTTTAAATGATTCATACATTAATACTACCAATCTCTCACCATGTAAGTATGTTCATAGCAATTTTTGATAACTTGATACAACATTTTAGCTTAAGCAATTCCGTAACTGATATTGGCATTTCTAGAAGTTACAGACCCAATGCCTGCTACAGGTTTGTCTTGAAGACTGAAAGAGGATGGTTAGATTCAGAGGCCTAAAAGGTGTCTCTAGGAAATGGTGCTCTTATAGAGCCTGGAAATGAGGACTTCGCTATTGTCTCTTCAGCGTCAGAAATCATGGGTAGCATGGTTATTCCCTATCCTCTTATTCTGTTTTTCCTGCTAGTTGTATCAAGGCCAATATTTCCTCATATATAGATTGAGATGAGCGAGTTCTAAGTGGAAGAAATGGGCTTTCCAACTCTTTATACGGCACAGGATCGAATCCTAGGGACTAGAAATGGCTGGGAGTCATTAGATTTCGCTGGAATATGCATCCAAAAGCTTCATACTAATCGGTTTTTGCATATAAAAGCTAAATCATATATGGTAGCTGTCGCCATAATTAATCGATATATAGAACACTAGTGAGTTATATATATATATATATATATATATATATATATATATATATATATATATATATATATATATAGAGAGAGAGAGAGAGAGAGAGAGAGAGATTGACTGCATTGGGGATTGATTGGGGATAAAAATGATGTCAAGAATGAATGTGAATGGTGGCATGTGAGGTCTCGAAGATGCCACAGACCTCCACTGCAACAACAACGAGAATTTGAATTTGCCAACATTCAACGCAATGCTAGATGTGGAAGAATGATTTACTTCTCACAACAATATGAACAATAACGATATAACTACTACCAATATGAATAAATGCTAACAGCCATCTTGAGGGCGCCTGTTTCAATATAGATGTGAAGGATTTTTGATGCTATTCATCTCTTGTTAATCCGAATCTCGAGCCTCCCAATATGGTGCTACAACACGCCATGAATTCTTGTTCGTCATCGCCCACCTTGATTTTTAGCCTGGACCCTTCGCAGGTCCAATTTTTTCTAGCTAGGGGAGCCACCATCATCAACGTCATCTTCATCATCACCATGCTCTCGAGCTCCCAGACATTGCGAGTTCGAGTCCCTTCCATGAGTTAGCCTGTGAGGGGTTGGTGAGCAGCGACAATGCCAGTAGCAACAGTAGCAGCAATAGCTACTTGTATGGGAGGCTGTCGGGAGGAATTTTCAGGCAGCTGAGTCCCAGCTTTGAGGGTTCTAGTACCCACACGAACACTGCTACCCCGATGCCTAATCTCAGTAGCCCACACAGCCAGATGGGTGGTAGTGGTACCTCCAATCTGAGCCCCAGAATGATGCCCGCGAGCACCCTGAATTTCTCGAACACTAGATTGTTTGCTAGCAATAATCATAACACCAACACAAATAATAATAATATGAGCAATATTCAGGGTTTGAGTAGCTTTGTTTGCCCTCGACTCCCTGTGACATTAAATTTTAGCAGCCCGATGATTCTTAGACCCCTTCAGATTTGCGCCCCAGTGGATGCTCAGCCTACTTTTTTCCAGAAGTGTGCTGCTCTTAGGCATACTTCCCTCAGCCCATGTGCAATGACCCCTTGCATTGGAATGCTCGATGAAGAGAGCCCTAATGGAAATAGCAATAGCAATGTGTAAGGGAAGAGGACGTTGATGTCGGTGGGTGATAATAAGAAAGAAGAGGAGGATGTGGATGAAAGCAATGATTGGTTTGGTGATTCAATATGATTCGGATGATGTTGGTGGTAACAATAATAGTAGTTATAAGGTCGACGAGATTAGGGAAGATGGCTTGGCCTCTGCAGGAGGCACTGGGAATGCTGCTGTTGTTAATAACAATACTAATGGTGATGGAGATAAGGGCAAGAAGAAGGGCTTGCCTACTAAGAATCTGATGGCCAAATGAAGGTGCCAAAAGAAGCTCAATGATAGGCTTTACATGCTTTGGTTTTTTGTTCCTAAGATCAGCAAGATAGATCAAGCCTCTATTCTGGGAGATGCAATTGAGTATTCAAAACAATAGCTTCTAAGTACAAACAACATCAATGGAATCAGCTACAACTGTCTCAGTGCCAGTATCAAACTGAAATTTGGAGTAGACTGGAAACCTTCATTTCGTGCAACATCTCATCACTACCCATGTCTTTAAAAGACTCAGACACACTTTCCCAGATTCAAATTCAACCATAACCCACCAGAATGGTAGTGTACAACAAGGGGTACATTAGGATATTCGGATGGAAAATGAATATCAAAGAATAAAAGCCCATCTTGATGTGGAGTCCCAACTGCTCCAATAATCACAGCCCTGAGCAAATCCATCCTATCCTCATAAATTCTCACAAATATTGTTTCTAGTAAATTTTCTTGGAGAATGCTCCATTCCTGCTGAACTTTCTTCATCCATTTCTGCTTATTAATATGCTGGTTTTGTTTCTTGGTGGTAGAAGTGATCCATAGGGTCCTTTACAATACCAAACTATTTGAAGTGACCTAGGTCATGACCACTGCTACTGGGCAAGCTATGCGCTGTATTTTCCTCCCTTTTCTATTCCATGTGCACTATATCCTCCTCTCTTTTTTGTTCCATATCAAGGTTACCAAATATCAACTTAACTAAATCAAAATCAATAGTTTTCTAGCCTGCATGACCATTTTTATCATCTTCTTCAGCATTATTGCAGACCGATGCATCATCTTCATCTCCAAGAACCACAAATATTTGTTGAGGTCTAACCTTTGACACCATTCCAATTGCCCATGCTACCCCGATGTCTCCATCCTTGAAGACTTATGACATTCCCAATCCATGATAGATTAGATTCTTGGAGACTCTTGTCAAGCTCTACCTTCTCTCTTTTCATTAGAGTGTTTTGGTTTCTAGATAGATCTATAGTTCCAAAAACATTTTGGGTCTTGTTTCATCCTTACATTCTATTTGTCCAACCAACTGATTGACAATGGCAGGCACCTTTGTTTCCCCATATACAGGAAAGAGACATGTAACGATGTCCCCAACAAAGTAGTAGTAATCTGGATGGTGAGTTAGCTCATACACACTTACCAACTCCTCGCCATCAAATTTATGTGTATCTTCAAGACAATCCATAGCCTTGAGCCACTTCACTCTTCCTGTGCGCTCTTTTGAATCCACACACTTTACAAATCCAACTCATTTGCCTTTATAAGAAGCACCATCATCATCTGAATCCTTCTTCAACAAATATTTTTCAGAAAATAAGTCATACTCTAAAGGATTATAAATGGGAATCAATGTTCTAGAATCTATGCCATATGTCCTTGTGCCATCTTGCCATATCACATCTACCTTAGTCCCTTTGTTTCCCACAAATAGCACCCCATCAAGAATGATATCTTCACTGTGGACAACAATGTCATGTGTGGTGAGCAGAGTAACTTCTAACCTCTTCCTTTCTGACATCCTAGGAAGGAGGCACTAGTCGCCTAACTACCAATTAGTATGTGAAAAACAAGACAATAAATTTAGTTGCTCAGGGTCCTGTTGCTCTGCAGGGATAATATTTGGCAGAAAATTGTAACCAGGATTCACTGTAACAATCCAGTTGACCCAAACTAATCCCAGTTCCACATCACATATTGTAGCTTCCTTGTTATTTTTCTTCCATTCACTATTGGTCACTTTAATTTCTTATTAATTTAAGCAACCAGTGCTACATGAATTGTCAGCCCAGGGAAGTCTCTTTGTTTCAAAGGCAATCACACACTGTATATGCTCAATCCCAAAAGCAATGAAAAATTGTAGTATCAATTACTCTAATCACACCTTGCTTTAAACAAATTGATGTTCTAATTTGAGTTACAGCAGGAACAATCTCTCTATTGTAGACAATGGTCAAAATAATCCTGGATTACATTATAAAGAACAATCTAGGAAAGGAAATCAATCTGTAAAGGAAGAGACTAGTTGTGCTCTAATAGATAACAAGACCCTATTCCTCAAGTAGGAATCTTAAGCACTTGTTTCTAATTACCATGCTTCACAAACTCACTCTGGAAAACCAAATAAAATAATTGCTGATCACCTATAAATAAATTTATGGAAACAATGTAATGACCAAGTAGAAACAGAGTTTCAGCAATAAATACAGAGTTTCAATAACGTATAAGTAAATTCAGCAAATAGAGTTTAACAAGGTATGAATGAAAAATAATACTTAACACACTACAAGAATTGATGGGTGAATTTTGTGCTAGACGGCCTGGACTGTTACTCTCCACCATGAGGGCACTGGATGGGCTTGGGCTTGATGTTTAGCAAGAAGTCATCAATTGCTTCAATGGATTTGCACTAGATGTATTTCGGGAAGAGCAAGCTAAAGAAGGAAAAATTGCACCTGAGGAGATCAAATCTGTGCTACTACATACTGCAAGCTATCATACTGCAATATAGCCTAAAGAATGCCCATGGCTACAGAATATGTATATTATGACATAAATTCTCAAATTTCTCTGACCCAACTGATGTGCTTGGAAAATATCAAATTAAGCATCTTATGGGGATGGAAACTGTCCCCTAATGTCAATATGGAGTTGCTACGAGTAATCATGAAACATCAACAAGAGGCCATTCTGTGATTGTTCTGAGTCCTGGGCTGAGCATTGCTTCTAGTATGTTCCAATTTTAAGAGGTCTATTTCAAATTATATCCCCTCGAACCCCAAAAGCTGGAAGTTTGGCATCTGAACATACAAGTGACATCCTTATTTTACTTGCCCTATGTATTGTTGGTTTTCTTTCATATGAGAAATGCAAACTGAATGTGGTCTTTTTGTAAACAATTTCTTTGCAAAGAGTTGGGTAGCTGTAGGCATTACTTTCTTAAATAAAACTATCATTATTTCATTTTAACACTTGGTAGAATTTACTATCTTGCTAGAAGGACTCGAAGGTAAAACGAATTTACCTTCTTGGAAAGGAAGGAATCAAGTTCCTCCTGTTTAGAGATCATATATGGGTGCACTCTAAACATTGTCTCTAAATTGTGCTACTTTTAACTTTTTATTAAGTAAGTTTTGGATTAAACTAGTGAAATTTCCATTCTTCAATCTAAAGTTCAAAACAATTTTTATTATGTGCACTGCATTTAATGTGGAGGTGGTCAATACTATTGAGAACCTGCTTTCTATTACTATCCATTATAATGGGAAAAAAATCCTTCTTTTTCTTTTGTACATTTTCCATTGTTCTAACTAGTTAGTCTTCGTTAATTAATAGTATCCACTTGGGATTAATAGTAGACTCTTCGATATTCAAGATATATGAATATGCTCTCATGTGGCTATTATCTTGCTTGACAAAATGCTTTTGATTAGGGCTATAAAGATATTGCAAACACTTTGGTTGTGAAGCCATTCCTTTGATTATATATATGGTTATGGTAAATTTCCAATGGAGATGGAAATAAGCGAGCATATTTCAGTATTTGAGGGTGGTTACACTTTACTGGCATAAAATTCATGCCATCTTCTAGCAGCGTGTCACATATGCAAGATATTGTATTGTCAAGGCCCATTAGAATACGAGTCATGAATGCTTAAGAGTTGTTGGCTTATTGTATGAGGCAATAAAATCTCAGGTGTCCAAGCGAGGGGCACCTTCTAAGATTGATGTAGCTTGTTCTTTTTATATCAATGACCTCATCATTTATTCTAAATTTAAATGAAATTTCTAGCACACCAATCATCAAGTTTTGTTTTCCTTTCTCTTTTCTTTTTAGCTGTTCCTTTTTTGTAGATAAGCATAGTAACTTGGAATGTGGCATCTCTCAGAACATGTAGAAGTAATAATTATTTTCTATCAATGAGGCCAACTGCTTGCACACAAACAATAGATTCCAACTTCCCACATTCTTGGAGAGGTTTATTTGATTACTGCATAGTTTTTTTATTTTTGTATAAATTTTCTCATTCCTTAATCTATCGACATTTATATCTGTAATTGTAATTGGCATCTTACACATCCACATAATTCAATTCTTTTGGTATTTAAAAACTAAAATATTTATATTGATTTTGGTACAAATTTTGCAAAAATTAGTAGTTTGAGGCAAGGCCTTGAAACTGGTTATACCATTCTGTTTGAAAAGACTGCAATTATCTAGTACAAGAAAACTTTGACAAATATTGCACTTCCCCTCCATCTTGATTTATAAGCATTTTGACCTCAACCTCAAACTTTGATAGTCTTAGGACATGTACTTTTGATCTCAGGTTTCTAGGCATTTTGATTAAGCCATCAAACTTGGTAGAGTTAGAGATAATTAGGCCAAGCTTGTGCTTGCTTTTGAATGTGTACTTTTTTCTTTTTGGTCTTATTTGTTCAAGTGTATCCTTCAATTGGATAGCACATAAAGAGCTACTATGGCACCTTTGTTAATGTACTCTAGGCCACTTAATTCTACCTCTTGTTCAATGGGGTTACACAACTTTGAATTCTATGTCTCACACAATGAATAACAATAAAAACCTATTAATTATTTCATTGAATAACAATACTAAAACATTGTGTTGTTTTGAAATGCATGATTGATAGGATTCTCTCAATGATCCCAAATAAGGTGAAAATGAAATAAACAACTTCAATCACTTAATCCAAAGTAAAGGAAGGCACCGCCATTATATACTCTAGTACTTCCAACAAGATAACCTTCCCCATTTTTATGAATATGTGGATCTCTTCAAGATGTACAAACAAGAGGTTGAGAGACCAACATTTGCCAATCCAAGTGAATAAAACAATAACCATGCTATTACAAAAGACAATGTATGATTATCCAATATTTATAATGTGGTAATGAGATCAACAATATTCCATTACTTGGACATGCAGCCCAAGTTCATTAATTGTATAGTTAAGTCTGCCACATCACAATGATTAAATTTGGACGAAGGATGTGTCACTTGAACGTTTTGAACAAACTATGTAATGGTCTCAAAATTCTGATTGAAAAATGAGGTGAACTATATTTTACATTTGAAATTTGTTATTTTGTTCCCACTAATATATACCTAAGTTCTTTATTTTGATGCCAACCTCAGTGCCTATTAAATATATGGATGGTGTGAACAATATTTGCACTGAAAATTTGCAGTTTTTGAGCCAATAATTTATACCCAAAATGTGTCCCAATCTAAATAATGTAGTCAGTTCTATTTGACATATGAGGGTGGATTTTTACTCTGGCAACATTATTCTCATTTAATATATAGTAGATTTTCCATTCGGATGGTAGGATTATCTTTCAGATAGTATATTTGTCATTCATCATAGAGGAAATCATATTAAAAAATCTCAAATTTGAGAAGTAAACAACTATGAAGCATGAGAATTCAAATTAGGATGTGTTGAAATACCCTATATGTCATGTTAATGATTATTCTATGGGTGGTGGAATCTTCTAGTGGAACATAGATTGAATACCATGGACTTGTGTAAGGCTTATTGTGATAATTGTTTTTAATGATCTTAAATTAAATGAGAAGATCAATTCGTAGAGAAATTGAGATTTTAGAATGAAAGCTTATTTAGTTAATGAAATACCAATGAAAATATTAGAATACACTTTTACCCTTACTCTAGCGTTGAATAAAATGCCGTGAAAAGTAATGTGTCTCTAGTTTTGGATAAAAGGACCCTCAACTTTCTTCGCAACTTTTGTGGTCACTGGCAACTTGTGAAAGGAATAAGCATCTTTAAAAATGCGATGCCATTTAGAAGGGAAATACTAATAGCAGCAGGGCAAAGGCAATTATTCCATTCGTTTAATTATTTCTCATTTGTTTGGTCATATTGTGAGCTACATTATATATCATGAAATTGTTTTAGCACTAGTAAACAATGATTAAATATATAATAAATTTGAACCTTTGACATTTAGACGACATTTTTCTCAATTTAAAAAAAATATATATGAAAATCATGTTGGAAACAGGTCTGAAGTTTTGAGTCTTTCATTTTCAAGATTAACTAATTGGTTTGGAAGATGAAAAACCATCAAATTTGGAGAGTGAGACTTTTCTATTCACTAAGGTTTTAAAGAAACTATATGCATGAAACTTATACTAGCACCTTCTAGTGGAATTGATAGTGCACTAATCCGTTGCTTGCCATTATTTTGGTTTTGGTACCACCTTATAGCATATCTAGGTTCAAATGCCATTTTCCATGACAGACAGTTGAACCTATTTCAACTCTAATTGATTCAACGAGTTCCACAAGGATGTCACAGGAGCATTTATGATGCCCATTTTGATGTAGATAGCTACCTATGTTAAGGTTTTATTTTGCAATTCCATGTTATTTATTTATAAACATTGTGTAATATTGATGCATTTGGTTGAACATATGAAACTACGTAGGTTGGATTTTGATGATGGAAATATTTGATGTATGACTTACTTGGTGATGATTTATCTAGTACATGACTTATCAAAGCTATTGTTGTTTCATGTATGGCTTAAGTGGATATGATCTATCTAATGAATGACGTAGTGAAATTATGATTGTTTCCAGTATGAACTACAAAATTGACACATGGATACTAGACTTAATAGTGTGATGATTATACATCTTGTTGTTATATAAAGGCATGAATGAGAGATAAACCACAGGGGGAAGGAGCTATATGATAGTTGAGAGCTACTCTTCCATTGAGGGAAGGTTGAGACATCTCATGGGGAAGGTATAATGCACATTGTTATATTACATTTGGTGTCTACTTGATATGCACTCTTATGGCATGAGTAAAATGCAAATGACAGGTGGCAAAGACTACCTGACTAGATTATTTGATGACAAGTCCAACCAGCTCTATAGTGTGGTCAATGTTAGGGGGTTCACCCTAGTTCTGAAGG
Organism: Pinus tabuliformis; assembly: GCA_031772625.1. Lineage (NCBI taxonomy): Eukaryota > Viridiplantae > Streptophyta > Pinopsida > Pinales > Pinaceae > Pinus > Pinus tabuliformis. Next base: position 1,153,290,923 of record CM062804.1, on the reverse strand, counting down.
AGGGGTGGAGGCATTTCCCACTATGTATCCTCCGAAACCTGGAATCGTGGGAGGACAGTGGTGGACACGCTCCCCTAGACATGTGATGACAATTTCTAGTTGCATGCTATGGAAGTTAGGTCGACATAGTCAATGCTTCCACCATGTCGGTTTTATTAGTGGTTAGTATGGTCGTTTCCACTGATAAAGCAGTAGAGGACGGATAGGGTGGGAATGGAAGTAGGTCAAGATGGATAGGGAATATAGATCAATTGGAGACTCTTGATGGGAAGTAATGTCATTTTCTGACTTATCAAATTTTACTGCTATAACTCTCTCTGGTTTGTTATGCTTTCAAACTCCTTGTATCCCTTCATTCTAACTTCGGGATGAAGTTTTCTGAAGGAGGGGTGTATGTAATGCCCCAATTAAATCTTATCATGGAAATTTTATTAATGTTTACATTATCTGAAAATATTGAGAAATATTAGTCTAATATAAAATTCATGATTTCTATTATTCAAATTCCCAACTCACCTTCTCAAATTGAATCTTATGTAGGATATGGTCTCCTTCCATTATTTCAAATAATATATATATTCATCTCACATTTCCCAATGTACCCTCACATTTATTAGGGAGAAGACATGGTCCTCTCCATTTAATTACATCTTACATTCCCCAATGTACCCTCACATTTACTTGGGAGAAGGCATGGTCCTCTCCCATTAATTTCCCAATTTTATATTCTTGTCACATTTCCAAATGTACTCCCAGCTTAACTTGGGAGAAGAGAAGTCAATTGTAAGGATGGATGAGAAGTTAATGACATTAATGAGAGGTGCTTGAGATGGAGAAGAGAAGGAGGGTATAAAAAGGGAAGGGGGAAGGTAGAATGGGGGGGGAAGTGGGGTCTTGCTTATGATTTTGGGGTTGGCTGTGATTTTGGAGACCTTAGGAACCTGTGGAGGTTTCTTGGGTTGTTGAGAGGAGGGAAATATTGTTCATATTAGTCTAGATCATTCATCTTCGACACACACACTACATCTGGTTGGACTTGGGCGCAGAGGACTAGGAAATCTATGGAGGTTTCCTCGGCTAGGAATTATTTCCTAGTTGGCTGGGAGGTAAATCCAGTTGGATTAGTCAAGAGGAGCATTCAGCATAAGCAGCAACTCATAGGCATCTCCACCAGCCACTGGTACAGGTATTCCTCTATAGATTGTTCACGTAAATTTATTAAAATGGAATGTTCACTATAAGTTATAAGGATTAGGATGTAAATGGTAAAATTTTCATTGTTTAAAAGCCTTCTAAGAAAGTAAATTATTGCCTCTGGTTGCATTAAAATTCTAGAGAAATAGATATGTTATAAGACCCTTAGGATAGGGCTCTTACAAACTAATTGTGAGTTATCAGTCAGTTGATGTATGCATTCACTCAACAAGTGTACTCCAGATAACTGATGATTCCCTTATCTACAACTCATGCATATCTATTCTGAGAAAGACCCAGCTCAACTAATTATCAAGGACAGTGTACTATCAGTTGCATGTTTTCACCTATAAAGGAAACTAATGCATGGAGAAGGAATAAGGTTCCTTGAGGATTGCGCAATTCTGACATGGTGTGAGATGAGTGTGAGAGATTAGTGTTCCATTTGGTTGAGATTCTTCCACTTGGTAACTAGAGGATCACCCAGGAGAAACTGCGCAAGGAAATAGGAGCTTGGAGGGCAGAGGAGAAGGCTTGTTAGAAGGTTTGTTTGCATGTGAGCATCTAGGAGGACGGTACTAAGAGCTGGCTAGCTATGAGAGTTAAGGATTTCTATAATTCTGATGTATTTCCACCTTGTATGATAATACAGATAGTGGGGTTTTTAGCTGAGGCTTTCCCCTGAGTATTTTTTGTGTTTCATGTGCATTGATTCTTCTTCTTATGGTTATATGTGTTCAGCTCTGATTCAGCAAGATATTTAAGCTTCCGCAAAGCAAATTGATAGTAGAAGTAGATTATAGTATTTTGCTTTAGTTATATTGCATTATCGGGTTAATATATAGTTAGATTTTCTACATGATCTTGGAGGTAGATTTGTAGAGAATTTGAAAAATTGCTACATGGTATCAGAGAGAGTTTATCAGAGTAGTGAACAGTATATGGAGAAGAGAATTGGAAGTTTGAAGTTCGGGGTTGCAGGTGCAAATCAATTTTTTATCATACTTCAAGGTTGTCCAATGGCGTTCTATGGCTTGAGACTCGAATATGCCTTGGAAGGTAGCTCAAATTACATAGCATGAAAAGATCACATGTAGGTTGAATTAGAATACAATGGCTTGAAGGATTTCATTGATCAAGAAATCCCAAAGCTAGGTTCAACTAATGCACAAGAATTAGCTGAGTGGAAGAAGTGTGTGGTGAGGGTGAGACGGATCATCCTTGAGGAAGTTCGAGACCATATTGTCTCCAGTCTCCATGGGAAGGATACTCCATATTCAATGTGGAAGACATTGAAGGACCTCTACCAGAACAGTAGCGACGAGAGGAAATTGGTGCTCAAGGATAAGCTTTGAAGAATCAAGATGGAGAATGGCGATACTATTTCCACATAGCTGAAAAAATTCACCACTTGCAGAGATGAGCTTAGCAGTGTGGGAATAACTACTGCCAATGATGATATGGTGAGCCTCACTCTCCTTGGCCTTCCAAAGAGCTGGAATAGCTACTAGGACTCTCTGAATGGAAGGGAGAAATTGTCGGATTGGGAAAGCCTGTGGTCGGATCTCATGCAGGAGGAGATCAGGAGGAGCACACGAGATGGTTCTTCATCCAAGGATGATGATGAAGAAAATATGGCCTTAGCAAGGCAAGGAAAGGGAAGGGGAAGGATTCCCATTCCAAATTGAATTCTTCTCTTGGAGGGAAGAAGGTCAACAAGTATAAAGTGAGATTCTTTAATTGTCATGAGATGGGACATTATGTGACTAGTTTCCCATTGAATAAGTCCAAGAAGGGATCCTTAGAAGGATCGAAAGGTAAGGCATTAGCCTCTCAGTTCGAGATGCATGTTACCCTCATCACATGCATGGTTTCATTGATGATGGGTTGTGGTTGGTATCTTGAGAGTGGAGCCTCATTCCACATGACTGGCGATAAAAGTTTCTTCAATACCTTGGAGGAGAAAGACCTCAAGATGTACATAGAGATGGGTGACGATCAAAGGTATAGTGTTTTAGGAGTGGGCAAGGTTTCTTTTTAAATGGAGCATGGAGCTCCTATCACCTTGACAGATGTGAAATATGTTCCTGGACTGAAGAATAACTTGATATTGATCACAATGTTTGAGGACAAAGGCTATGATGTCGTCTTTAGTAAGGGAAAGGTTTTCCTTAGACACATCACCACGGGATAGGTGAAATAGAACGGCTCACGAGTTAAGAACCTATATTCTCTTGAGGTTCAAGATGCATGCAAAGCCTTGAGGAGCAAGGAAAATGTTAGAGATTTGGTGGTTGAGAGGGAGAGTAAATTACCTCTCAACATGCAGTCCTAGAAAAAGTCTCAGACAATTGTGGAGGAGCCATAATTGGAGAAGCTGAGAGGAGACCGAGTAGAGGCATCCACTCATGTAGAGACCTCCAGTAGGGGGAAATTTTGAGCCAAGTGGGTAGAGGGAGCACATGAATCCATACCTCTAAGTGTGAGGTTGGGCGATGTGAAGAGATAGTCCCAAGAAGGCTGAAATTGGGCAGGGTCCATTGGGAGGTTTTATCTCATGAATCGTACCTCGTTATGGGAGCCCAATGTACATAGTAGTGGGAGGAATCAGTGGGATTGATGCAGTCAGAGATCAAAGTGATAGAGGCTAAAGAAGTCAGATACTAAATAGTGCAGAGAAGGATTGACAACAGTGCACAAAGGCAGATTCAGCAGAAGCGCAAAGTTTTTAGTCAACAGAGGCAATAGCAGTCAGAGACTTTGATGATAGACGCATCATACTGATTCAGGTTGGATGTTTTTTTGTTTTTGGAGTTGCTGGAGAAACAACAATAGAGAGAAGTGCTGCATGTATAACATTCCAAATGTTCACGATTGGTATCGAGTTTAATTTCTTTCTTATTGAGAGGGAGTGTTGAAAATAGCAACAAGAAATGATAAAAATAGAATCTAGAATATTCCAATTTTAATTTGTCCTTAAATTTAAATTGTGAATTAAAATCAAATTTAGTCTTACCAGCTACTTGGACATAATTAATTAATTCATTATGGATTAATTAGTTGGAGAAATTCAAGTTAGAAGTCTTTTTGAAGTGATGCAAGAGTTATCCCTTAAATTAAGGAGATTATCCCTTAATTAAGGAGATAAGGTTGAGTTATATTTGAGTTGTAATTAGTTAGCTCAGTTTACTGAGTTAAGTCCAACTAAATTAGCTCCAAACTATTTGAGGAACTAATTGCGAGTTACTAGTCAGTTGATGCATGCATGCATTCAACAGGTGTAATCTAGATAACTGAAGATTCCCTCATCTACAACTCATTCATGTCTATTCTTAGAAATACCCAGTTGAGCTAAGTTTCAAGGACAGTGTACTACAGTTGCATGTTTTCTCCTATAAAGGAAACTCATGCATGCAGAAGTTATAAGGTTCCTTGAGGATTGCGCAGTTCTAACAGGGTGTGAGATCAGTGTGAGAGATCAGTGTTCCACTTGGTTGAGAGTCTTCCACTTGGTAACAGGAGGATCACCGAAGAAAAAATGCGCAAGGAAATAGGAGCTTGAATGGTAGAGGAGAAAGCTTGTGAGAAGCTTTGTTTTCCTATGAGAATATAAGAGGATTATATTGAGAGTTGGCTAGTTGTGAGAGCTAAGGCTTTGTATAATTTTGATGTATTTCCACCTTGTATGATAATATAGATAGTGGGGTTTTTAGCTGAGGCTTTCCCCTGAGTATTTTCTGTGTTTCATGTTCATTGATTCTTCTTCTTATGGTTATATGCTTTTAGCTCTGATTCATCTATATCTTTAAGCTTCAGCAAAGCAAATTGATAGTAGAACTAGATTATAGTATTTTTCTTTAGTTATATTACATTATCGGGTTAATCTACAGTCAGATTTTCTACATGACTCCCCTTCAGTGTCTAGTGATTGTGTCCTTACAATGCACTTCGATCATACGATTTGCTCCTAACACTCGTACATTGGGGGACTATCTATTATCACCAAAAATTGATCTTTTGGCCATAATTTACTAGATGGATCAAAGTACACCATGTGGGGCCAATTTTACCATAGTAAAAAAAATTTCATTGTAAGAAATTACTTAATAAACCACATTTTTTTAAGTCATTTCTGATTAAACCCGTGAAGAATAATTAAATAAATCACTATTTATTTAAATATCTTCTAGGAATAATTTTTTTATTATTAAAGAGGAATCGGCAACTAGAGCAGCCTCATAACTCGCGTTACACGGGGTCGATTCTGACCGCTACCACTATAACCCTGGGAAAATGCGCCCGCCCCTCTCCACATCTTTCGTGCTATTCCAAGGGATTTGAACTCGTGACCTTTAGTACGGAGCCCACTTTCTAACGAACTTCACCGCATTGTGATTACCAATCGCCTACCCTCGTTGGGCTATCTTCTAGGAATAATTAATTAAACCATTGTTTAACTAATATTCCTTGTCATATTTGACCTAGTTATGAGAAATAAATAGATAAATCATTACTTATATTATTTTTCTCTAGGAATAATTAATTAATCACTAATTAGTTATTATTCGTTGTCAAGTTTGACTAAAGCCCCTAGGAATATTTAAATAAATCATTATTTGTTTATTATTCCTTAACCATATTTCTTGAGATGATAAATAATTCATTTATTTATTTATTATTTCTAAATAAAAATATTTGACCAATTTAAATACTTTTTCCCTCCAACCAAATATAATAAAATATTCAAAAATGGTTAATTCTACAATTTGGTTAATAATATTTTATTATTATCCATTACTCGAGAATAACATAATATTTTGTTATAAATAGAAGGGTTTTACATTCATTCTTCACTTTTGATCATTTTCATTGTTGCACTCACTGTTGTAGCTCAGATTATTATCATTTTCACACACCTTATTTTTCATTTGAGTTCTCATTGAGCTCAAACATTATTATTTTTCTAGGTTTTACACATTGTAGAGGAGAGAAACTCTACAAAAGCTTAAGACATTGAGGATAGACAAGAACCCATCCCATAGAGGGAGACTAGTAACATTATTTTCTCCCTTCACAAGTGTCGTTTAATAAAATATATTCTTTATATATTTGGTTTCCATTGGATTATTGGAGTTACTTGCGCTTATTTTTCTTATTCCATTATGTTGTTTTACTATTTTTGTTGCATAGATCAGGGCTTTGACATGTATTTTTTCTATCATTTGTTGTAGATATATACTATTTAACAACCATTTTAACTGTTGAGGTTGTTTGTCATCCATAAGCTAAAGTGATTTATTTTCGTACACTCTCAATAAGAAAAAACCCCAACAGAATTGGGTGAGAATTCCTTGGGCTATGTTTGGAAACTGCAATTCTAAACGAATGAGTGCTTTGCATGAATACATGAAGTCTTCTTAACCTTCATTTTGTCTAACATTATGTGGATTTATGTTATATTCATGGACATGTACTTGACAAGTATAACAATTGGTTTCCATTTATGGTTGGATTTGTCAATGAATTGGAGTCCTTTGAGAAATGATATGTGTATGATTTTAGTTACAAGGTAGCGTGCTTGACACGTCAAGGTAAGATAATTGGTCTATTGTTATATTAATTTATACATTTGAAATTATGTGTTTATGGCAGTATGATGTCGGGATTGCAAGGAAAAAAAATACTACCATGAAATCTTGAAGAAGGCTTAGGTTTAGCTTTCCTTGGGAAGCATTGGGAATCCATGGGGTTGAGTCATAGTGCTTGTTGCTAGTTTTGGGATATTGGTGCCTTGTGATTTATTTGCCCTTGATTTTTTATTTTATTTATGTCCAGTGCGAGCCAATACCATTTTTCTTGTGGTGTTGTACTACCATTGGTTTTTCATTGTTTTCTCTTGTTTTCTTCTTGGTCTTGCCTTTTATGTTTTGAAGGTCTTGTGGATTGGTTTGGGAAACAGGAAAGTTAATGGAGCTTGGGGAGAGCTGAATGAAATCCAATAGGTAATGTAAAACCTAGATGAAGCTTGGTGCATGTATAAGTGTAGATGAAGGAAAGAGTATGACAGTCGGTTGAGTTGGTTCAGTTCATTGGGATAAATGGATGGTGGCATGACGATCATGAGGAAGGTAACCAGGAAAGTTAAATTGAATGGATTCGAGGTGTGAGGTGCCTTCACTATGTTGGGAACTATTCTTCTCTATGTTATGCATGTTTTGCATGAATAAAGGGACTTCTTTTAACCTTAACCTTATGATATTTGGTAATTATGTTGTGATTATGATTATGATGATATCTATATATGTATACATGTATGTACATATGTCATTTTCTAACAGCATTATATGCATATATTCACATACGTATGTCATTGTCTAATAGGGTCGTCAGGGATCATCCTTGTGGAGGAATGATTGCTTATGCAAGTGAATGGCATGACGAGGTTCCTAGTCTTATGAGGAATCAAGTTCGAACAGTTACCCTAACATATCAATGAGGTTAGTATCATGTGAATATGAATTGATATAATGTAATTATACTATGTCAATGTTTATGCTATGGCTGGTAATGTTGAGGGATACATCAACAGAATGAAATTAGTGTGATCTGCAGCATGCTGGGACAAGCATGGATAGTGGAAAGACACTAGAAGAAAGGTTGCTTGGTAGATTCAGTGTGTGGTCTCTGGATGTGTACTACTATTGTTGTTTATATATTCTACATGTTCTATATGAGGTGTTATGTACATATGGTGTTGTGTACATATTGTATATGTGGTGTTATGTACATATGGTATTGTATATGTGTTGTATATGGGGTGCTATGTACATATGTTGTAGTGTACGTGTTTTATATGCAGTGTTGTGTACATATGGTGTTGTTTGCATGATGTACATGTCGTGCTATGTACATGTGGTGTTGGGTGCATGTGGTGTTGTGTACATGTTATACATGGGGTATTGTGTGCAGCTGGTGTTATGTACATGCCATGCATATGGTGTTGTATACATGCTATACATGGGGTATTTTGTGTAGGTCATGTTTTGTACATGTGGTGTTTTTTATACATCATGCATATGGTGATGTGTACATGTGTTGTTGTTTATACATCGTGCGTGTGGTGTTGTGCAGGTGTTGTTGTATACATGTCGTGGTGTGTACACGTTGTGCAAGTGGTGTTCTGTACATGTGGTGCAGTGTACAAGTTGTGGAGGTGGTGCTATGTATAGGTGGTACTGTGTACATGTTGTACATGTGGTATTCTAATCATGTTGTACATGTTAAGTTGTGTACATATGGTATTGGGTGCATGTCATACATTTTTTTTAATGTACATGTGGTATCGTGCGCATGTCGTACATGTTGTTTTGTGCACATGTTGTATTGTGTACATGTGTTATGTAGTCGTGGTATCATGGCATGTGTATTTTTTCTACTTTAATTTGTGTACGTATATGTGTTTCGTTGTACGCTTGGTGTTGGAGTATGTGCTATCTTATACATCGGGTGTAGGAGTATGTGTTGTGTTGTACACTGGGTGTAGGTGTATGCGTTGTGTTTTATGTCGAGTGTAGGTGTATGTATTGTGTGATGTTGTACATCATGTGTGGGTGTAGTCATGTGATGTACATTGAGGGATTGTGTACATGATTGAAGAAAACATAAGGTATTGGGTGCTTGCCGGGTGTGGTAGCTAATCGAGTGTGTGTACGAAAAGAACAAAGGTAGAAGAAAACAACCAATTGAATGATAAGTATAAGTATTTTATTTCAGTTATAATTATGCATTTGATCTATGATTTTAATTTATGATTGTTGTGTTTTGAGTTAACTGGATGTGATATGCTAATACATGATGATTTGATCGAAGAGCTAGTTTGACTTGTTGTAACTGGAAGTAAACAATATTGCAGGTGCACCTTATTGACGAGCTACCAATGAGGTATGATTTGAAATTGTTTCAATTTCTTTTCAAACTAATGGTGGTTGTGTGTTTGGCATAGGAAAGCATGGAAATTCCTAGTTTAGGTGGTTGGAATTGGTTTTCAATGAATGTTAGCCACAACAGTAAAATAAAATGGAACAAGTAGCAATATGTTGGTAAAGCATTCAGGAGTAGGTCCATTGTGGGACATGGATACTGAATAGTGTCAATTGATTTCCATGGCCATGCTATGACCATTATGATGGTTTTTAGGCAAGTATATTCCTTCATTATTTGACCTTCCGATGTGAGTAAGATTTTCCAATTGATGGATCTCCTGGGAAAGTGGATGTCAGGGAACTTGAAAGGTGAGTGACAGCATGGAAGGGGGTTACCAAATTGCCTGATGGACTCTGTAGCAGAGAAGGGAAGGATAGGAGATGGATTTGTTTTGGTCTTTAGCATTTCTAGATGGAATCAAAAGCACATTGCGAGTGTGCCCTTGAATAATGAGTTAGTAATTATTCTCTAAGAGAACAAGTAGTGTCAGGATTGTAGCATTGGAAATTAGATGCAAGTTTGACATTGGCAATGGATTCTAAAATTCCTCGGAAGGAGGTGATTCCTAGTATTACTTTGACGGTGGAGATGTGAACCTCTCATTTCCCTTGTTATTGATGCAGGCGTTGTATATCTTTATTTTTTGGGTAAGAAAATGTACATATGTATATATGTGTATATTATTGTAAATATTGTATCGAGCTAGATTTATAAAGCTCCACAAACAATATTTTTATTTTCTAGTTCAAGCAAATGTGCATGAGCATATATGTGACTGTTAATTTAAATACAATAATGAGTTGTGATACAAAGCTCTAGTAAGCGATATGTTTGTCATAATTGGTCATGGTTTCAGCAGTGGTTATTTGAACATTGCAATGAGATTTGTTATAAAGCTCCATGGGTAGCATGTTTTGGTTTTAGTTGTTTTGTTGGTTTTAGGTGTCATTAAACATCGAGGATGACATTCCCATAAGGGGGAGGGTTCTATAAAAAACCCTTTTTGAATTTCCATGTAAACAAAAATGTAAGACGAAGGACATGGGACACATATTCCAACTTTAATTATGGGAAAAACATCGTAGTGGGTGTCAGTTTGAGTTTATTATGGCCAAGGAAACTGATAAAGGCATTGGCAAAGGCAAGATCCATTAATTGGTATTTATTTATGAAACGAAAGGAAAATAGGAGAAAAGGAAGGTGAAAGGTCACAAAATGGAATGAGGAGGAAATTGAAGGAAAAATAGAGGCATCAATGATCAAAAAAGTCTTATGAGGGTTAGTTCATGGCTTTTTGTTTAGTTTTAGAATTTTGACAGTTTTTGGAGGATTTCTCTCTCCATTATCTTTATCTATGTCACTTAAAGAATTCCTTGGAGCACCCTATCATTGGAGAAAGGAAAGAAAAAGTAAGGGAATGAAAGAAAAGGAATGTAAAGATCAAGTAGTTATAGTGGGATTACTTGCATGATATCTAATTGAATATATGATTTCGTTACTATTTTTAGCATGTATGGTATATGCATGTGTGTATTTGGTTCTCTTGTTTTCATTGGAATGGGTTTTTCTAGGTGTGACAGTGGTTTTCAACATTGAATTTCCATTTCTAGATAGCAGTGATGTGATGGGGTTCTTTTAGATGGTTGAGTTGTATTATTGGATGGTTTCGAAACTAAGTGAGGTGGTCTCAGGAAAATTATGAAAGGCCTAGGAATCCCTTAACCGATGAATAGTAGGATACAAGATAAAGCCTGATGGTGGAGACATGAAACTTCCTCACAATTTAAGTGGAGAGATCTAGAGTAATCTATGCTTTTTAGGGCCTAGTGATCCCTTGACCGGTATATGGTGGGAGTGTGGTAAATCCTGGTAGTGTATGTTTATTGTTTGGGCCTAGGAATCCCTTGACCAATATATGGTGGGATACATGGTAAATCTTGGTTGTATATATGAGGGTTTCGGACCTAGGAATCCCTTGATAAGTAATGGAGGGATACACGAAATCATGAGGAATCCATGGATGGCTTAGAATATGGCACGATGGTGATTGGCTAGAAGAAAGATTTTGTTCAACCCAATCTATAGCTGGCTGGTACATGGAAGTCCTTGACTTGGTTGGCTTTTGTATATGTTAATAAGAGTTAATTTCCTCTTGTATTTTATGAGTACTGATACTTGTTATGATGTGGCTTTGATGTTTGTTCTATCATCATTATTACTTTGGTTATATGTTGGTTATAAGCATGGTTTTATGAAAGACTATAGTTATGGATATCATCATGTTTTGATTATTTAACGAATATTTAATGAATGTATGAACTAATAGATGATAATGAAACTATTGTGAGAGGGAATCAGACCTTCTTAATGATTCTCAAGTAATTATGACATTCATATGTTCATATGTGTAATTATCACCTATAGATTACATGTTCATGATGTGTTTGACGAAATTTCTGTCATGAATAGGCCTTGGTAGGTCAATTTATTGTCTAATTTTTGTATGGAAGGATTTTTCCTTTTCTCTTTCATTGTTTTGGAAAGTTTCATCAAGTTTTGGGTAGTGACCCGAGTCTAGCCTTGAAAATGTGGCATGTATTTTGCAGTAGCAAGTACAGAACTATGAAATTTAGACTATGGTCTCTCCCTTTCAAAACTATACATGTGACTAGAGTCTTTAATCACATGTATGTGGGTTTCTTCATGTGACTGGGAGTTCAGGTCAGTGAAAAACAAAGTTAGCTCAAGGTCTGGGCACCTGGAATGGTGGTTTAGCCCTTAAGGGTCTTGTAGCACCTGCGGGAAGTTAGTAAGGTTTTGTTTTGTTGATTCAACTTCCTTTATGTGACCTAGGAGGTTGAATCATATTATAGTTACTCTTCATTACATGTTTACACTAGTATGCCAATTAACTTGGGAAAATGTTGGAGGAGGATGTTACAGGTGATCGACCTCCAAAAAACAATTTCTTAAAATGGCTTCTGTGAAGCCTATCATTTCATTTTTCTCTTCAAGTTGTGTCATGATATGCTTCATGTAAGGCTCACTTTCAACTAAAATCTAAATTTTTCTACCCTTGCATGAAATTTATAAGTAAGACTAGTCTATCTCAAAGTATCCTTGAAGTTTGTTGGACCAATACCTGCTTAACAGTAAACCATATGATTTTGGAATGTCCACAACCACAATATTGATACATTGATGAACCTGGTAATTAAAAGGAATATGGATAAGAACATTCTTGAGTACACTTATAGAATATAAAAAATATTTATCCAGTTATATAATCTGTGCATTGGTCTATCTCATTGTGCATTGATTTTCTTAGCAACTGACAATGGCATCACATTTGCAGATGCACCGAAATGGACTAAGTAATTAGGAAAATTATAATTGAAAATTTTGAAAGTCAACACAAAAGGTGTGAAGAGACTAATATAATTTAAATTTATAGAATTTACAACTTATTCAGGGATATCATGAGAGTTACCAAACATTACCTATGATGCAAAACTCTCTTTACCTATCATGGTTTTCAATGAGATCATTTAGAGAATTAGGTCATGCTGGCTCGTTACCCTTGTGAGATCAAAGAGTGAAATGTTTGCACGAGGTCTTTTCATATCTTCCATTATATTGTAATCTATGCTAACCATAGCAATGGGTTGTGCTGATGAATCAAGTGGTGTTGCTTTATCCATATCAACAGGAGTGTTGGACTTGTTTTTGTTGTTTCTAGAAGTGTTCTTTGAAGTAAGAGCACCTTGACACTTTCTCTATCAGTTATGAGTAGGATTTGCAGGTGGCAAAATTTTTCACAACTATTTCTTGATCTCCTACTTAGAAATAGGTCCTTTTCTCCTTAGATTTTAATGATCAGTTGACTGCTTGGGAGAAGCTCCACTCACTACTAGTTGATCAACACTCTGTTTGTAAATGTTGTATACAATACTGAACATGTTAATTTAATGTCATACACTCGCATTTTCTTGAGTCACAGCAAGTTCCCTTGTCTCTTCATTCCCCTTAGAATGTTCCTCTTCCAATAGAGTATTAACAAGGTTTTCCATCATAATGTTCATATTATGATTCCACCATGGGAATTTCTTCTCAAATTTTCTCTTGATGAAAATTATAGAAGTTATCCATGACCAAACTTTCAATGTTGAACATTATGTTGGAACTCTTAGCAGATTTGACCTGATGTGAATCTTTTTCTTTTCTTTTAAAGAACAATGGCTTGGAAGATTTGTTGTTGGTAGTTGATGTCTCTCTTGACTGTCACTTCAATTCTGAAACTTCTTTCATGAGTAACTTCAGAGAGTTGCTCAAGATTTCCATGTCAAAAGAGTTTGCATCCTTTGTTCTGTTGGAAGAGGCTTCATTCTTTTTACCATCTTTATTGGAGACATTAGAATAGTCATCATCTGTGATGAATCTAATATATCACAAATAGTTTTCTACAACGATAGCTTCTATCAAGGTTAAGCCCAAGTTTTTGTTTGCATCTCTCTTCATGAAAACAAAAATGTTAGTCGGAAATGCAGATGTGTAGGAATCTTTAGTGATGCCATTGTGTGGTTTCACATCCATGGGAAACTTATTTAAAAATCCCATAAATCTTTTATTAAAATATTTAATTTTTCTTTTCACAAACTTTCATATTCCCAATCTATTTTAACAACATGGATGGTGTTTTACGTGAGCAAATTTCTCAAGGACAAATTCTTAAGTTCCCTCCAGTTTTGGATTGAATTGCATGGAATACTATTATAACATATAAATGTTTTACCTTCTAAGCTATACTAGAAGAGTCTGCAAGTGATATCATCAAAATGTACCTCAATCATCTTTATATGCATGTAGAACTCATCTATATGATCTTTGGCTTTAGCCTTCCTGACTTGATAAAACTTTGATAGCATCTATTCTCGATGTTTGAGAATCTTTTGTATATTATTCAGGAGAGAAAGTGATCATTGGGACATCCAATGCAAATATACATCAACCTAGTCTTCATATTTTTGCCCCTCCTCTTCTTCTAAATATGAGAGTCTTCTCCCTCGCCGTTAGGATCTATGATGTGATTAGGGTGCTCCTAGTAAAAAAATTGAAAATATTCTCCTTCACTATCTAGATTGTCCTCAATGGGTGGAAGTTGCCCTCATTTCTTTGTAGGCTCAACCAACTCTTTAGGTGTTATGATAACCAAACATTCCACCGACGAGAAAATAATTCCACTAGGGGTTACTTATTTTCTTATATTCTTATGAGGCATAATCGCAGTGACAAGGAGCAGACCAAGAGCCTTTGCAAACTAATGAGTGATGGGTCATATAGTCTGAAGATGATCGTAAATAACCTTAAAGGATTGTTGTTACACAACATTTTGTCACTTTCCCTTCACTCCCGGTCTATGATACTGGAGGTCCCCTACAGTGTACCCGATATGATTTCCCATCATGAAGAAACTCCCAGTATTTCCCTCTTCATGAGTAGAATAATTCCCCTTTACATCATTTCCCAAGAATCTTCCTTTTATCCCAATTTACAAGACCAACGCTACTGACCAGTTTTCTCCTCGCGCCAATTTCCAGAGATTAAAACTAGCCCTCATGTCATACAGATCGACTGAGCCTTTTCCAATCGTGTCGATCCTCTTTTGGAAGGTTTTTTAAATAATGAGCTGAAGCTTCCATGTCTAGAAGCTTCGTAACGAAAGTGTGGTAGATGGTTGGGCCAGATAGAGCCGAGGAAGTCAATTTGGGATCCTTTCTCCTATTAGGATGGCACAACCTCAAGAGATAAGACCTTCTCCCATGATGAGAGGAACCATCTCCCTTCCATCCAAGCTATAAAAAATTCTCTTTTCCCCAAGAAAAATCTAGTTGGAGTTTTGGAGTAAGGTTGAATAATCATCAAGTCATCTATATCTTGTAGCTTTCTAGTGTATGTTTGAGGGAGAATAGTGTGATTTTGGTTTCATTTGAGACTAGAGGGAAATAGGCCTTAAAACTTCCATTGTTGGGGCTATCCATGAAGTGCTAGCAGAAGTCTGGGAACCCAGATACGTCAGAGGAAACCAGTAACGTCAAGGCACAAGTTGTAATCTCTTTCTAATTTATATAAATGCAACTACTAGTTGATTTCCTACATGAAGTGTCCTTTTACATCTTTATGGCTTAATGTTCCTTAAATTTTTAAGTGGGTTGAATACAATATTGTATGCTATCATGTTTGTTGTTTTTGTTCACATGTTTTAAGTATTCGAAGGAAGGAAACAGAAGATAGTTGGAGTGAGGAAACAGGATCATCACAAAGTGGAATAGCGTTCTAAGAGGTAGGCCCTATTAATTTATTCTAGATTAAGGAGATTTTCCATAGATTTTTTTTTGTGGCTAGACCCACTGTCTCAGGCTAGAGGAATTATTTGTGTCTGCACTGAGAATTTACCTGTGGACAAATTGGCGACTCCGTTGGGGAACCAATCCTTCAGTTTGATTGATTGGGATTTTATGGTTTTGTGTGAACTTTTATAGTATCACAATTTCCCTTTAGTGTTCTCTAGTTTGCTTGGTTTACTACTCTGAGCCTAAAATTTAGAGTGGAAAGTTTGGTCTTAGCATTTCAAAATTTTTATTTTTTCCTTAAATCCTCAATCAGCGCGTTTATTTTTCTGACAATCGCTCCGATCAGCGGAGTTTCTCAAAAACAGTGACGTTGACCCCCTTTTGGCATGTGTTGTCTATTAGGTAGTCATGTTGATACCTATAGGTGAAGATTAGGGTTTACCCTAGATCATAACCGGTGTGCCTTTCCCTTCTGATTTCTGTCTCTCAGCTTGTTTTGACTATGTTCTCCCTAGCTGGAAAGCTCTTTTAGCTTGCTTTGTATGATTGGTTGATTTGCATTTTCTTCACTCAATTTCTTGAGTTCTTGGATGGTGTATAACCTTAGGGCATCTAGGTCATCACCCATTCACTTGTTTACGTGCTCAGCAAGTCATGTAGATAGTCAAATTTGCCCCTTGCATTTCTTTTGATTAGTCTTTTTATTGCTTTGATTTCCATTTAACAAGTTTGAAAAGTTTTGTTTGGTATTTGAGAGTCTCTTTTTAGGCATAGATCACATTTCCCATCTTTTTTTTGGTTCCATCTTTGCTTCATTAGTTTGAAAGGAATTCTCTTTTTGTGCTTGATGTTTGCTTGTGATTGATTGTATTAGAAATATTTCATTGAAGTGTTTGTGAAACATTCATTTCATCATTTCATTGAAAAATACATAATTCTAGTTTGTTGAATCAATATGTTACATTAGTTAGAATCGTTGAAGGCTAGAGTTGCATCATCACTTACATTGGAAAAGAAAGGAATTCTCTTTACTAGTTAAAGGGCTACTTGAAGTGCATTTGATAGGAAAGTTAGGAATTGGAAAGACTTTTTTTCATCATCTTGTTTTCAAAAAATGAAATAGTGAAAAAGTCATTTTTCTTTCAATTACTTGTTTTGTTGCATTTGAGTGTGTTTTCTTCTCTCATTAGTGTAGACAATTAATCGAACTGAAAGGGTCTTGTCTCATTTAGCTGCATATAGGTGTTTTTCAAGTCACATGAATAAGGCCTGAAAACCGAGAAATAATTTCAAGATAGACTCTAAAATGTACTCAATTAACCTAAGGCACATTTGAAATCTAACGATGACATCTTAGAAGGTATAGGCTAGACACATGTTCCAACATCTTAAAACCTAGCAATTATTGTTCGCTTTGGCACTAAATAGCGCTAATATAGGCTTGTGCTCCCTGTACCATCGCGCATATAAAGGGAGACCCCACTAGGTTGCAATCCTTTATCCATAGGAAGCAGAGTCCACTGCCTTGTAAATGTGATACATCGAACATAGCATTCGGGGAGATTGCCTACCCCTACTTCTCAATTCGTCGAGAGGTATTATGTAGCTCACGGTTACCTGGTAATCCTTTTTACCTAGATCATCCTAAGTAATCATTTTGATCTTTTTGACTCCCTAAATATAAAAGATCACCCGAGTGATTGTCCTTTCGAGCTCGTTTCAAACCAAAAGTGATAGAGTCACCTTTGCTTCTTTCTCGACTATTAAAACATGAAAGAGCACCAATTTTTTTTGCATCTTAAAAAATTATTTCCCACGATGTTATAACATTCCTGCTAGTCTTTTTAGACCACATCATGAATATACCTTTAAATACATTATAAATCCCTTTAACTCAATCTCTCTTTTGGTTATTTGAGACAAAATCATCGTGGCCGAACCAACTTGTTCACCTAGTTCCTCTTCCTCTCCTCTGTCTGAAAGATTGTCTGAGGAACCTTTTCCTGAATTGACACAGTCACTTGAGTACCAAGGTGTTGAGCATGGAATTGTTCTGAGTATTCAACCTTTGTCATCTCATCCTTCCTCTTCAGTTACAAGGTCACTTTCTGACATTGGCTCGAAATCTCCGAATAACCCTATCCAAACTCCCGAGAGTCCCCCAACATATAAAAGTTAGCTTGGATTGGTTATTTATCCTTTGAATACTTTGTTCAATCTAGTTGTGATATCACCGTAGCATCTGTACAACCCATGTGATTAGCCGAGTATTCCTTGGGAATTATCCCCTCGAACATCTTCAATAGTTAGTCGTTGTCTATTTTCACCCATAGAATCATAAGGCAAAATCCCAGTCTCCTCTCCAGGTCGCTTGAAGGTTTCCACTCCACACATAGTCGAGGAGTAGATATATCCCTTCCCTCCTGAAGGTTTCCCTTACATGAGAAACATTCTGAATAGTGTTCATCTTCAGTTACCACGTAATTATGTGACTTTAGCTCTGTTAGCTCCAGGCATGCCCACTACCTCATCATTGTATCACAACCCTATTGGGGCATCTGGAGCTATCCTTACCACAAGTCCGTTCATTCAGAACCTAACCTCCCAATAGACGGTGTTTATGCCATTACTTCAGTCCCAGTGCAACCCGCCATTCCAAATCCTCTTGTTCCATCATTTCAAGTAACCTGTCTAGTTCAACTGATGATCTTGAGTCATGCCGTTATCAGTTCTTTGATCCCTCTAGTAAGTGGGCAGGTTGTCCCGCTGCCTGGGGGGTAGAGTCCACATGTTTCTATGATGTCTGGCACAATCAATGTGAGTGGCTTATAACCTTACATGGTTGGGATGAACCAACCCTCTTCGGGTGCCATTTCAAATCCTATTGGTCCTACTGGATCAAGTAATGTCCAGTACCAACAACCTAATGTTGGTTCGTCTGGGTTAAGTCACTTCCAATACCAGCAATCCAATATGGTTGAAGGTCAATACCAACCTCCTTATGTTCCATATGGTTCACAAGCAATGGCTAATCTGCCATAAATCCCTCAGTCTAGACCTTATGTCTAGCCTGGTCCTTCTGCCGCACTCGGTGGGTATGGCCAGATACAGTTTGGTAATTTTCAAGCTATCATTCGAGGAGCTATTCAAGTACCTTTGAAGCAGCAAGGATAGCTCCTGCAGTAGCAAAGCCAACCTTCATTGCAGTAAGGGCCATCCATGGAGCAGTAAGGCCGGATGATTCCTCAGTAAGGACAACTGCAACAACCACAAGGGAAACCCTCACAATAGTTACAACAAACCATGCAGCTGCAAATGCAGTATGCACCATAATCCTCCCAACCTATGCGTTCGTAAGGTCAACTTCTGTAGCCACAGGGACAACCTTTACAGTCGCAAGGTCAACCCTTGC
Source organism: Pinus tabuliformis (assembly GCA_031772625.1). Lineage (NCBI taxonomy): Eukaryota > Viridiplantae > Streptophyta > Pinopsida > Pinales > Pinaceae > Pinus > Pinus tabuliformis. The sequence continues at coordinate 1,153,271,984 of CM062804.1, read as the reverse complement.
AGCAACAAGGTAAACCCGAGAAGCAGCAACCCTTATAGTCATATCAACAGGGTCAACCCTTGCAAGGGAAAGGCTAGGGTCAAGTCCTGTAGCAACAGGTGCAGAATCCTTATGTCCAAGGGCAACAAGTTCAACCTCCTTTTGTTAAAGGACAACAAGTCCAAAATCCTTATGTCCAAGGACAACAAGTGCAGAATCCTCACATCCAAGGGCAAGAAGTCCAAAACCCTTTCGTCTAGGGGTAGTAGCTTCAAAACGCTTATGCTCAAGGACATCAGGTGCAAAATCCATATGTACAAGGCCAGCAGGCTCAATAGCCTTTTAACCTATATGTTGCTTATTAAAAACCTCTGGCCAAATAGTTTCAAGGCTTTCAAGGTCAAAATCCTCCCTGCGGGCAAGGTAATCTACAGTGGGGGAAAAAATCAAATGCCTTATGGGAAAAATCATCCACTTTGGGGAAAAAATCCTTATTAGCAGGGATGGGCCCCATCAATTGGCCCCCTTATAGAACTCAAATGCCTTTTAATACTCAGTTGTCATCCTCGGCTACATTGGAATTTCCAGATGTGTCTAGACTCATGAATGACCCGATTCTTCATTCGCTATACTGGCCTCCTGTTCCATCCAATATTCTAAGTGATTTTCCAAAGTTTCAAGGAAAAGCAAAAGAGGATCCTCAAGCCCACATGATGAAATATCACCTCTGGTGCTCCTGGAATTCCTACATCGATGACTCCATTCATCTTTGTCTTTTCCAACGAACTCTTACAGGGGATGCAACCAAATGTTATATCGAGCTACCTTGGAATACCTATCATGACTTTAACACTCTCGACATGGCCTTTCTCACACATTTCTGACTACCAATTCGCTATGAAACTGGCACCCATCTGTTAACGTTACTCAATCAAGACACTGTGACTCACATCTTTGATCACATCCATGAATGGAGACATAGTTGTTGTCTGATTAAGTTTGAAATTGTTGAACATTTGTTGACTGAGTGGTTCAACAAATCAATCGTCAATAAGATTGCTAAGGACATTGCTATCTGTGGATGTGTCATTGAGGAACAAATCATCACACGTGCCCAATATCTAGACCTTGTCTATTCATAGTCTGGCATGTTATATGATGTGTTACCCAATGAGCCCAAACCATCACCTGATCTGACGACATCTAAGTTTCTGGCTACCCCTCCTGATGATGGAGTAATTGGTTTAGTGACTTAGGCCCCTGCAATGTCTTCTTCCAAATAGAAGATGATCTCCAACACTACTCACAATGATTCCTCTCATAATTCATTCGGCCCTGGTAAAACCTTGGAGGTTCACGCTGTCCAGTCTACCGCAACATATAAATCCTCTAAAGGTAAGACGAAAGGCAAAGGCAAAGGTAAAGTCAATGCCCCAAAGTAGGGTCCTCCTAAGTCATCTGTCAGAAACCCAAGTATCCATGCCTCATCTGTGAGAAGGATCACTATACTAAGGATTGTCCCAGATAGTATAAACTTAGTTGTTTGCTGAAAGGGACCCTAGTTATCCTGAAATAGCCCTTTCTATCTCAGCAAACTCAAATGGTAAACAAGCCTCAGTCATCCACTTCCTTAGGTTCACAAGTGTTCATGATGATTACCCTGATGAACATGGCTACAAGGTCAAAGGATTATCAAACTCTTACCCCATTGGTAGGGAAAGAGAAAGAAATTGCCCCTTCTTCTTCCGTCCTGTCCAGTTCTGGTCCTCTCCATATAGTGTGACCTAATCCTGATTCCACCATTTGACCACCTTCTCGAGGTATGCTTCGAAAGTCCTTGTACAATCCTAACACTCGAGTTGCTCAACATTATAACATTGTTGATATTTGGCTCAAGTGCCATCAGCTATGTCTGCTCTGGAGGTCCTTCAAAGTTGTCCTTCTTAACAGAAATCATTACCATTGGTTATTGGGGGTATTGATCCGGTTGACTCTAATCTGAACTGTTTTGAGCTGGAAAACCATGTTCCACATTTACCTCATCAAATTTCCTTTCTCATTCATGTAATCAATAATGAGAAAACCATTCATAGGACCATCATCGATGAAGGTGCATTTACCTGCATCATGTCTATCGCTTGTCTGAAGGAAATTGGTTCTCCTACTTTGAACCAATCCCCTAACACCCTAGAAGCTTTTAACGGGCATGATTTGCAACGATTCAGTGTCCTTCCCAACCTTGCCATTACTTTGGAGGTAAAAATGGTACACGTCGAAGTAGAGATCATTGATGCTAATCTTAACTACAATCTTCTACTCAGATGGAGCTCAACCCATGCCATGCATGTTGTAGCCTCCTCTCATTTCTGTGTGATTCGTTTTCCCCATCAAGGGAAGATAGTCACAGCCAACCAACTCTCCTTATTTGCCTCTTCCTCTTTGGATGTCAATGTTACGTATGTCAAGCACATCAGTGCTCCTTATGGGACTGTGGGGCCAAGACTCTTTAAAGATCCTGCCTTGACGGGCATCTTTCTGCTCCCACCTCCTTATGTTGCCTCTATCAACATGATTTCAGTCAAAACTGATCCGTGGGTCATTCCTCCACTAGATATTGTTGATACATGGGGCGAGGTTATACCGTTAAGTCCCGACGAAATTGATTACGTGGAAATTGTTTCAGCTTCACCTTCAGTATCCTCTAATCATCTTATTTCAAGAACATCTCTCGACACACATTCTCACTCCCTGTGGCTTGGTTCTGACATGAAGGCCATGTCTATGCATCCTGAGAAGTTCTCTTCTCCACTGCCTATTGACATGCCAGTTTCTCCTACCATTTTCAAGCTCTTTCAACTGAGGTCACCTTTATCGCTTCATGGATTTAGGGTTTTCCTTCCTCCCCGAGTTTTTACCATTTGGCCAATCTTGCAATGGTGTTCTCATCTTCTGACTCGTAACCTTCCCTCGCCCAGGGGGCATGGGGGCATAACCTTATATGAGTTACACTCTATTATTTGGTTGAGTTGATGCTTACTCATCATGTCAGTGGTAAAACTTCGGTTTTCATATGTGTTAATTGATTACTCGAGTCTGAGCATGGACTCTCTCAAAAATTACTATTCTTAGCTCATCTTTCATGGTTACTTTTGTACAATAGTGTGTTATTCATTATTGTTTAGTGTGGTTTGGTGTGTTGTTTTGCAAGTAGATTTCCTGCTTATTATGTTTTTTCCTACTTTGCAAATGTTGGTATCTCCTCACATCGGTTTCGCTAATGGTGCTTGCCATAGTGCCCGGAATCTATCATCTGTAGCATGGGCCGTTTATGACCCCCATAGTGACTTGATTGATCTTCAAGATATTTTTCTAGGTCGAAAAACTAATAACATCGCTGAGTATAGCACATTTATTGAATTATTGTCAAAAGCTATCACTCTTGGCATCTGGGAATTGGTTGTCAACCTTGATTCATAGTTTTTCGTCCTTCAACTCAATGGGCAATATTCTGTCAGAAACCCTCAGATATTGAGAATGTATCTACGTATTCGTCTACTAGAAAGGAATTTTGATTACATCACATATCATCATATTCCTAGACACATGAATATTTTGATAGATGCATTAGCTAATTATGTGCTAGATAGACATTTGCGAAACATGTAAAAACTGAAAAAACAAAAACATTTGTACCATAGTAAGAGAGGAAGTACAGCATATATATATATATATATATATATGTATATGTATGTATGTATGTATGTATGTATGTATGTATGTATGTATATGTGTGCCCGTAATGTTTGTCATACATCAAAACCTCAAAAAATAATATGTGTTCAAAATACATTGGTGGCTCGCAGGCCTTATACACTTGTGGCTCACAGGCCTAAAAAATGTGGAATGCTAGACCTATACACTAAACAACATGATGCCCATGATAGCATGTAACTGCTTGGACTGCGCGAGTCAGCAGTCGGCGTATCCGATCTGACACCCCCACCATATGCCTTTAGTACTGGCGTGGGACATCACCCATCTAGGCATACTCTGGGATCCCATGGCTCAAACCCTCTAGATTCCATGAAGTATCCTCCTCGTTGTCACTTCCCTCCTAATAAGGAGCAACCTTGAACTACTGAGTAACGCACCTCGTGATGGGGGGCATCCCGACAGGGTGTTCTGTTCCAACATCTACATTCATAAAACCAAAATATCATGAACAAATGTATCTCAAAAACAATTAAAAACATAAAAAATTAAAATTGTTTGTTTTTTACCTCCATCATCATAATCCTCCCCCTCTGGGAGCAACATATTTGGATCTCCATGGAAGTCAGTACCACTATAAGGCCAATCCTCCACTACAATCAGTTGTCATCGTAGCCACGAGAGAAAGGTGAGCTTATAGGACATATGTTGGTCCCTGGTAATCCTAGGCATCAACTCACTCCAACGGACCATTCGTGGGTCTCGTGGCATCAATGGTTCCACCTTAGCCAACTGGTAGTAGAACAATGGAACCTGCTCTAGGAAGAACGTCACTAGAACAGACCTGTAGCAAAATTCCTTCAAGTTTCTCACCTTAGCTTTTGATAGCTAGTGCTTCATGTTGACTTTCATAGCTTCCACCCAGTTGAAGATAGTGGGCTCCATGCATTTGATACCATACTCAAAATTTGACTTGTTGGTCTCATGCTACACTTGGGACCTAACCACTCTATTGATGGTCAACAGTAACACTCTCAACACAAGTTGCCAAATAGTCATAATCTCAATCTTTCCACCTTTTGATTTGAGTGCTTTTGGGCATTGTTTTGCAAGTAGCATGGTCACACTTGCCCCAATCAGCCTTGAACCATATATATTGTCTGGCTCCCCTCTTCGGGACAATCCTATGATGAAATAAATTTCTTAAGTTTCCAACTCCAACTCTTTGTCACCAATGATGAAAATTTACCGATTCACATCCCAACAACTAATCAAATACCACAACAATTCGAGTTGAGCCCATAGACCTGGTGTAAAGAAGAATTTGAGGAGCCCACAGTTCCTCAAAGCATCCAAGCAATTTGGGTCAGCCATTTCTTGAGTGTCAATATCCTCATGCTTGGGTTCTGTTGGCTTGTTGGGGCCTGACCCAGTTTCAGAGTTAATTAGCCAAACAAATCCCTATACTACTGGCCCTTTTAGCAACAGTCCACGAAGAGTGGACTTAGGTCTCACCCAAAGTAGTATGGGGAGGGGTGCTAGAACCAAGTTTTCGCACCCTTGAGATGTCTGAAGGTTTTCTTGGATCCAACTATTTGTCCCTGCACATAGGTTACTTTGCACACCTCCCTGTTCCTCACACCCTGATACACTGTCTTCACACAGCTCTAACCAGGGGCTATGCAGCTTCCGCGCTACTAGAGTAGTGCTTTGGGTTATTCCCCTAAGACACACCTAAGATCTTACTTATCTTCCTATAATAGTTAATTATCTTCGCGTAAATGGATGTCTTATGTTACCTTTATTTATACAATGCATTCATATGAGTTCGCGCAGCAAATAGATAGTACCCTTGCAATTTATACCCAATCATATATTAAAATGAGAAAAGATACATAGAAATATGGTAAACTTCTCTTTATTAATTATTTTGATGGTTACACACTCGACCTACCTTGCGCACTTAATTGCAGGGGTTTGCGCACTCAGCTGCAGACTACTAGGCCTATGTGCACTTAGCTGCAGAGCCTTCTCCTACTCTATGACCCATAGACACCCTTTACACTTAGACTCATCATGCTTCCATTCTTAGTTATGCTTTTCGCTATTTTCTACACTTAGAGCCTCTCTCTATTTATACAATCCCATGGTTCGTGGACCATGGGTGGTCTATCAAGCTGACATTACATTACAAAAACAAGGGTGGAAAACCTTATGACTGTATTATGACTTCGCGCTCCATGCCCATAATTCACCAAGCTTTTACAAAGGATTTGGTCAAAACTTGGGCTTTAATCCCCAAAACAAGCCTTGGGGGGGATTCCATGCCCAACAGCCCCAACACAAACATCGTGACTTGCCCTCGAGTCACTTTGTCGAAGCATAGATCTTCATGTGGAGTCCCTCCAACTCTATCTGAACTGCTACAAGGTCGACACCGCACTGAGTTGCTTCCTGCTGGATCTGCTGTATGCATTATTCCAAGACCTCAGTGTCGGAACTGCTTCTCTGCATCTGCGCCTGTGTCCCCTGCATTTGTGCAAGCTTACATTCAATTTCTTTTGTGATGGTGAAGGCCTTGTCGATCTAAGGTTGAACAAACGCCTTCAGGACTATTTTCTTGTGCCGTGTTGCATCCACCTATTCTTTCAGTTCTTTGGCCTATTGCATCTGCGCAAGCCTCTGAGTGAGGGCCATCACCTGCACAGTTCCTTTGGCACCATCATACTACTATTGGAGTTCACGCGCCTCTGTCTCCAAGCACTAGATGTTGGGGTCCTCCTGCAGATTCATGAGGACCTCAAATGACTCCTCCAACATTTTGGTGCAGTCTCTCACTACACTACCAATCTCATCCAATCCCATTATAATAGTGATGGCACACTGTTCTCATACTTCCAGAGGGATGGATGGCTACGCCTTCAACTGCAACTCTGCAATCTGAAGGTTTAGTTCCAGCTGAACCTTTTCCATTTCCTCATGTGCCTCACGCACCCCTACTGCTAGCTTATGTATGCGTGCCTTTGCTGGGATGGCCAACTTAGGGATGCTTTGACAAGCTTCGTCCAGTACCTGTACCAGCTACCAATACTATGACACCACTTCGTCGCACTGCAAGCTCAACTGTTCCATGTTCATCTTTTGCTCGCTTAGTACTTGCAGTGCGTGGCTCTCCCTAGCCCACAGTTCTACAATAATCCCATCCCACAAAACATATAATGTCTCTAATGAGAGTGCGGCCATGTTGATTCCAATGCCCTCCAGTGCGCTAATCATAGGCCTGTCAGCCACATTTGTTGTCACCAGTACGCCTTCCGGCAGCACTATGTTATTTGTCACCCAAGCGTGTAGCATCTACTCTGCTGCAGTTGTCCCTACTGTGAGGCTGGTCGAAAGGGTACCAGCCCGAGGAGTGCACACCTAAAACTCCTGCAGCTATGCTCTGAGGGGCCCCAACACAATCTGGTTCTCTTGCATAAAATTTTGAAGGACCTCAGAGGTGACATCGCGCATTGTCTCACTGATGTCGTGCAGATCACCCTCGATAAGGGTGATCGGGTCATTAGATAACTTCCATGCCTTGAACTTCTTACGCAACCCCATTCACTCGGTCAGGTGTTGGTGCTTCAGCTGTGTTGACGCGGTTTGTGGGTTCGCACCTCCCTCCTCTTCCTCTGCTTCCAGCCCATGCAATGGAAACTTTTGGCCCTCACGTGCCTTCGCAACTGCCTCCTATGTTGTTGCTACTATTGCGGCCTTTTCATATTCATCTACTATCTATGTTGTGTCCCAAGCCTCCTGTGCTTCTGCTACCGCTCCCTCCTTCCTTCTCTTCTCTACCAACTCCGCTATGCGCAGTTTGGACTCTACTTTCTTCCTTTGTGCCGCAGACTTTTCCATTGTTGCAATGTATGGAGCATGCCACTCTAGTAGCCATGTCTCCAGTACATTAAAGATTACATCATCCATGGCTACAAAGGGTAGCTGTCTCCATTGCTTAGCCAGGTCCTTGCACACTCTAATGTATATACTTTGGAGGTTCGATTTGAACTCTGCAAAACTTTGTAGGCTGTTGTAGATAGTGGGTGATAACCGCGGCTTGCGATTAATCTCCATTCTTAGGTTCATTTCCATGAACACCCAGAATATCTTGTTGTCGCAGATCCGATTCGCGTCGTTTGTGGCCCAAATTGAAGCATACTTCATGGCCTTTGGCAGATCCCTATCAATTATGGGGAACTGACTGTCTTCCAGAAATTCCCCTGCCATAAGTACTATGGACAACAGAAGCCATGCATAGTGGAATGTTTTCCCTTGTTCCTGGGCCTCGCAGAAATTTTCCTTGAACTACTTGTAGAGGAACTCGAACCAGTTAAACTGGACCCCCTTCGCACACTGCTCAGCAAGTGCTACAACCAGTGCGGGTACCTCGTTCGCATGGCACTTGCTCATAAACTTACCTGCCAATATTTGGGTCACCACTTTCACTTCTTTGTCATTGATGCTCAATATGGTGTAGCCCCTATTCTTCTTTTCCAGTTTATACTTCTTCTTCATGCCCTCCGTGATGGTCAGGTCACTGCTTTTCTCCTCCGAGATATCTGCGAGGTCCTCTCCCTTGCACGGCAGCCTGGTAATGCAGTGAATCAAGTCTCCCGTGATGGAAATGGGCTCCTCCAGCCACAACACACCCAACATGCTCCAGGCAGAGCAACTGCTTGATGATGAAAATTGTTATTGGGGCATGGTGGAACTGTAGCACCCAAGGAAGGTTTAGTAGCCCTACCTTTTCCACTCCGTGCAACCACTTCCACAGCTCTAATTCGATAACCCCCACCATAGTTTTCTACTTAGGCTTCATGAGCTGCGCGGTCTGTAGGTGAGGGAACTTCTCGTGATCAACAGGATCCCAATCTTCAAATTCCAAACTAGGCACCCTTCCCAAGTGCGTGCCCTCAAAAATTATGTTGTCTTGGAGGAGTGGGGTTTGGAGTGAGATCTTTCTCTTGTCGATATCCTTGAACACTTTTGCCTTCCCCTTCCATGGGGGGATATAGGTAGGCAACTTTATTGGAGGGTGTGCGGGCTCAATCTCCTTCTCCATGCCTTCATCCTCATCTTCTTTGATGATAAGGTCCTCCAGGTCTTCCTCCTCCTCGTCAGTTTCTATGTTAACGACTTTCCCCTTCTCTTCGATCGAGAACTTGGTACGCAACGGGTCTTGCGGGGACACACATATGGGAACCATTGCCTGTTTTTCTTTCTTTGGTCTTGGTGTGTGCGATGATTTACGGATTTCTGCCACAATCCTAGCGCCTTCAGGGCATCTCACACAGTCAGGGCCTATGTGGCCTCTTCGGCGGTCATATCTATAATTTCCATAACTTCCTCAAATGCTGCCATCGTGTCCGACCAAAAATCTATCACTTACGGAATTAGGGACTCTATTAACACTCTCAAAAGGTGAAATAGGGCTCTGCTCATGTTATGCGGGGTATACAACTGCTCAATTCTCAAATGACCAAGTGTTGTTTACTAGGCAGACCTTTGTAATTTATAGTGCCTTTTGAATTTGAATTTGACTATTCCCCCAAATCTGATTCGTTAATGCTCCCTTGGTGGGAGATTTTCCCAAATCTTTCCCATAAATCATGTCTTAAATGCCTGTCGCCCACTCCATTTGATCTCCAGTCGATTATCACATCATGAATAGTGACTTCAATGGTCACTTTCTAGCCAACCTGTGCGGCAGCACAACCCCACTTGCGCAGTTGTGGACCTTGTGACTTTTTGCTTTTGCGCGTAGCTCCCAGATAGAATAGTTTATAGTCTCGTGCCTCCTTTCAATTGCCTATAGCGGTAAGACTGTACTTCCCTAGGCTAGTCAGGTGGTTGCACTAACTGTATATGATTTCCTCCCATGATCCATCATTTTTCCTGGGAAATACCCACCTTTTACTGTTACTGGCAGCTTCGCGCACCTTATCATCTGCAATGCACCACCCTGGTTACTTCACTTAGTAATATGCAGTCCAAGCCAAGGCATCAGACTAATCAATCTGCGATGATAGTCCTTCAACTTGTCAGCGTGATCATGCGCACCCTGTTTTGTCACCCTAGTCTTCTTATCAAGAAAATCTTCCTTTAGCTCATCCTCCAGCTTTTTGACTTCTACTTCTACCAGAGCGCGTTTCATCCTTAATCGCACCCTTTCTTTCTCAAGTTCTTGGAGTCTAAAATTTCCCTGTTGGATTTCTTCCTCAAGTCCCAAGCGTTCTACTTATTTCGGCTGTGTGATCCCTTCTTTCAAGGCTCTATGAACTGTCGTCTCTACTGGTGCTGCCATGAGTGGACTAGGAATTTCATGCTCCATAGGGATTATAGCATTTGCCTCATATTCCATCCTTGGAGGTGCCTGCATCATCAGGTTCTTGCACACGGTCCTATAAGACTATAGAACCGTTGGTACGCGTCGGTCCCACTCAATCCACTTCGCATAGTGGGCCTTGTTCAGCACTTCACATATGTTGTTAAAGGCTTTTGCATGGATATCCTTCTATGAACTTGGTCTTTCCATACTTCATGGTTCCAGCTGGAAGGGCTACTCGTGTCATTGCCTTGCCCACTCCTACTTATTGACCGTGTCTCCTAATGCGAAGATTGTGTGCATCCGCGTAGGTTTCGCACCATGTACCCGCATCCATCTGGATAGGTGGGCGCACGGATCGTTTCATCCAGAAATATTGTTTGTTAATCACATTTGAGGCTTCGCAAGCCACATGCACATCATTCTTCTGCAGTCGCACCAGTCCTCAAAACTTCTTTTGTGCACACCCCACCACCTTGCGGCGTAGTGTGTAGTACCCATTTCAAAGCTTCGAAACATTGCTGCTCTGACACTTCTCTTTCAAATATGCTCAGGAAGTCATCCACCTCACTTAAACTATCACACGTAGGCAGCTCCCTTACCCTCGTTGATATGTAGTGCAGCAATCTCATCATCATGTTACAATTTAGGGTGGTTCCCTCATGTAACCAGTTCTGCCATTGTTCTATTTCCTCATCGGAGTCCGATGTGCAGGAGCTTTTGTCCTCCATTGAGATTTGTCCATCCGCGGTTGGATTCACCCAGTCTTTCTCTCGTGTGGTTATCTTGTATATGCAGTCCAAGTCATCATCACTGTCATAGTCATGCACCAGCTCTATGTAGCACAATCCTTTTGCAAGGTCGAAAGGTACAACCACACGTAGAGACTTTCTCAAAAATCATTTTGCGCTTCTTCAGATTTATCACCCCATTCATGTCATTGGTCCAATCTATTCCCAATAGCACGAGGTAGGGATTGTTGTCATCAACAATCTCTATCACTTCGGAATCTGTTAGCGCGCTTGCTCCTTCGGTATCTACTGTGATTCTTTGCAAGCTCCCCATAGGTAGGATCTTTTGCTGGTTCGCCATTCACAGTTGGACAGGAGACCATTGAGTGTAGGCTTTCCCATGCGCTCCCATGTCTGCTTCGGCAGGATGTTCGCGTCTGATCCTAGATCTAGAATCACTTGGTCCATCTCATATTCTCCAATCTACATGGTCAATCTCATCTCCCTTCCCGTTCGCTGTGTGTGCTTTCCGAGCTTCTAGATTATGCGTGGTTCTCCTGGTGCAGTCCCAACACATCTATTTATGAGTTCTTGTGGCCCCTTTATAGCCTTGCTGTTGCGCATCAATGGGTCCATCTCTGGCTCCATTCTATCCTTACTTCCTAAAGTGGAGGGATCAGCGAAGCTCTTCTTGGCTTCCATGAAGGTTTCCTTAGTGCGCTCTAAATCAAACTCTAGTTCCTTTCTTCGAGTTGCTTTCCTTTGTCATCCCCTATCGTAATTCCACTTCGGAGCACAATATTTACATTAGGGTTCTCCTCGCGTGCCTCAAAGCTCATCATTTGCAAGTTCTGAGTCGAGGGAGGTTGGAGTTTTCCTTTACTACGCAACCTTGCTATCAATGTGGGACAATCCTCCATCTCATGATCAAACAGTGTATAATATAAACATGATGGTTGCATTGGATTTGTACAATCACGGGCATAATTTCATGGCCCTCTACAATTGTAACATATTAGTTGTTTGCGACCTTTGCCTGGGCCTCCTCCACCTCGGCCTCGTCCCCGCCCCTAAAATCCAGTTCACGTCATCCCTGCGTTCTGGTCAAGGGGCTGCGTTTCGGCCTAAACTCTATAGGTAGGGGACTGATCCATCATTAGCTCATAACTTCTACAGGTGTGATCATCATGTCCCACTGACCTATAGAAATTACAGAACAATTGTTGTGAATTCTGCATGTACTTCTATAATAAATGGCAGTTATTTATAGCATGCTTCCCTCCTATCTGACAAATCACGCACCATAATGCAGGTGTTGTGCTCAGTCCTACTTGTGCCTCCACTCTTAATGGCATTGGTCCTCCTCACACGAGGTAATTCATGAACATTGGGCAGTGGTCCTTATCATGTGCCTAACCCTTACACTTTACACACCATACCTCATCGTGCATCTCTGGGCGGGCTAGCCTGTCTTGTTTCAAACTTTGCATCTTAAGGCATACGTTTTTCAACTGCGCGTGAATCTATTGAACTCCCAGGTTGGGATCTTGTATCGGGGTATTGTGCAATCTCATTGCAACTTCCAAGGCCTCAGCCTAAGTTGCTAGCCTCTTTTTTGATAGCGTGTTCCTTAGATGTAGCGTTAATGATGCTACAAACCATTTGCGGTGTTGTCCATCTATCAATGTCATGTTAGCTTCGTGAATTGTGCACTTCAGCCTCTAATACAACTCCCAAGGGGTCTCTCCTAGTAGCATTGTGATTTCCTTGAACCCAATGATCGACTGTGCCTCTGACTTTGGCCTGCTAAATTCTTTGTTTAGTGCATCTTGGATATCGGCAATCCCCACATTCGGATTGTCATTGGAAAGCTTAATGTACCAGGTCAGGGCGCAATCCTACAAAGTGCTGAACAACATTGCTTTCCTTATATTATCATCTATGACTCCTTACACTTCCCATACAACTTTTATCATGAACCAAAACTGGTCTGGATATTCATTCCCTACTCCCTTGAACATTGGTAACTTTATCGCGTTCACCATATTGATTCGTGGTGGTGGCAGAGGTGGTACGTGCGAAGATGGAGGTGAAGACAGTGACACTGGCAATGGTGTAGGTGGGGGTGGTATGCGTAGAATCCTCTGCCTTATCAAATTGATCTCACTTCTTGCTGAGACCTTCACAAGCTCTTCTTCGCCCCCTTGCGAAGGTGAAATCCAAGGGCTAGTTTCTAGTTCTGTACTACCTTCGTTTCTGTAGATACTCCCACTTCGCATAGCCCCAAACATAAATTTATTCGGATATCCCGTTTCTCACACAGTAGCATTTTAATCCAAGTGTTGAAAGATTTAATGTACTTACCTCATAGCCCTTTGAGGAAACAATGTTCTGCCTCACTATAGCTGACTGAGGTATCTCCTGCAAACTCGGTGATGAATCCTCCTATAATTTGATCGAGCCAGTTATCAATAGTGAGTGCGATCTTATGCTTCGATGCTTCCAATACGTGCACCAATTCTGGAGTCCACACAATAGGTCTGTCAAGATTACACCTTCCTTGGTTATTTGCTAGCTTTGTGATCCACTCGTATAGCTCAGTAGCGAAAGATGCAAAGAAAATTTCATGGATATCTATGTATAAGTAGCAGTCTAACCACTCTTCTTTTGATAGTCATGCGTTCCTATTTTCCTGCACCGTAAACTCGTGAATCTTTTTATATAACCAATCTTCAATTTCTTTCTTTGTTGGATTCTAGTGGTACGACATCGGACATCTCTATGCAGATCTTGGTCTCAGCAATGGAACCATTTTTTGGCTTGTTGGGGCCCAACCCAGGTTTGGATTTAAGTAGCCAAACAAATCCCTGTACAACTGGCCCTTTCGGCAACAATCCGCGGAGTGCGAACTGAGGTCTCACCCGAAGTAGTATGGGGGGGTGCTGGAACCAGGTTTCCGCACCCTTGAGATGTCTGAAGGTTTGATTGGATCCAACTGTTCGTCCCTGTGCTCAGGTTACTTCGTACACTTCCCTATTCCTCACGCCCTGATACACTGCCTTCGTGCAGCCCTAACCAGGGGTTGTGGAGCTTCCGCACTGCTAGAGCAGCGCTCTGCGCTATTCCCCTAAGATGCACCTGAGATCTTACTTATCTTCTTATACGAGTTAATTATCTTCGCATAAATGGATGTATTACATTATCTTCATTTATACAACGCATTCATATGAGTTTTCACAACAAATAAATAGTACACTTCCAATTTATACCCAATCATATATCAAAACAGGAAAAGATACACATAAATATGGTAAACTTCTCTTTATAAATTCTTTCGACGGCTACAAACTCGACCTGCCCTACGCACTCAGCTATAGGGGTCCACACACTCAGCTGCGGACTACTAGGCCTTTGCACATTCAGCTATAGAGCCTTCTCGTACACTAGGACCCAAAGGAACCCTTTACACTTCGACTCAATCACTTAGACTCCTCATGCTTCCATTCTTAGTTATGCTCTTCGCTATTGTCTACACTTAGAGCCTTGCTCTATTGATACAATCCCATGGTCCATGGACCATGGGTAGGTCTATCAAGCTAACATTACATAACAAAACAAGGGCAGATAACCCTGTGACTCTATTATGACTTTGTGCTCCGTGCCCATAATTCATGGAGCTTTTCCAAAGGATTTGGTCAAAACTTGGGCTTTAAGCCCCAAAACATGCCTTGAGGGGGATTCCATGCCCAACAGATTCCTTCCACTCCATTTTTCACAATTTTTTCCCTGCAAAAACCATATAATCAAGTCAATAATCATCTTTGGCTAGAGAAATTTGGATTCAAACGGTCAAATTAAGAAAAAATATGAAAAAAATTTGTTCACGGTGCCGGTGCGACTGTTTTAAAAATAGTAGCATCGATGGCGTGGTTGATAGTTTTAGCAACCCCCAATCGACGCAATTTCGTGCCCGAAAATTGTGCTAACCGAGGGCGAATTTTTTATACCAAAACCTCCTCATGAAAATGAAAAACTGAATAAAAATAGGTGAAATAAGTATGAAAATGGAGCTTAACGTCTTAGCTCTTACCTACAAATAACGGCCCAACAAATGACCTCTCGGATCTCCCACAATCTGCTCCAGAAAAATTAGGGCACAAGTGGGTAGAAAGCTCTTCACACAAAGGTAAAATGGTAAATGGTAAAAATAATTACTTTTGCCTCCTTTTATTCATCTTCTCATGAAATATTTGGGTTTTTAAGCATTTTTGTCCTATTTTGCCTCAGAACTGGACAATTCATTTACCTTTTTATGCAGCGAGAGGTGATGGATTTTCGATGATGGTATTGGAGTCATGTTTCAGCTCTTTTCTCGACTCGTAAAACTCAAATGAAATGCAGAGTATTTTTCCCTTTTTTACTCATAAAAGAGAATAAAATGGGGGGTCTGCTTTCAAGCTCTTTTCTGACTCTTTAAACACGAAAATATTGTCGAGCTCGTCATTTTGAACTCGTTAAAGGTTGTGAAACGTTGCTCACACAGTATAAATTTACCCCTTTTTCGGGCTAGGATGCACTATTTACGTAAAACGTACTCCTTGACTGAAATAGTCAAGCAGTTCTCTCAAGTATCATTTTCTACCTTTTCGGGCTCGAGAGACACAAATGCACGAAAAGGGACCATGTGGAGTTTCCTTTTCCGTGTCTTTTTCAAACTCTCTAAACATGAAAAAGATACCGAGTTACACCTTTGTCAGACTCGTTAAAATATAAAATGACATTGGATTCATCGCCATGACAATCATGAGCTTCTCCTTCCTAGGGTTCATTAAACTTACTAGATTGGATTCACCTGAAGGATGATCTTACAGTGTAAGCACATGCTATCTCCTTCAAGCTTGCGATCAAAAATAATTGGGGTACCTACCATAAATGGTGTGGGAAAATTTGGAAGTTCTATTAGTCATGTCGGCAGCTCACTCTTGAACATGACACTTTCTGCTTGGTGTCAGGTTGGGATATCCTCTTTTTCGTCATTTGACCTTCCTGGGTTGGGCCACTCATTTTTTTCTTCCATTTTATCTCTGCCATGTCATCATGACCACTGATCCTATGGATCCAAAAGTTTCCAAAGTCTGGAGTCTTGTCATCGATATGTTCAAGAGTCAGTCCCTCTGCAATTACACTTACTCCTGATTCTATGTATCATCTGAAATCATTTGCATCCCTTTGTCTCGTGTCGATGATGTGGGATACATCATGGCCCTACTTGGACATGGTCAATTCCTGTCGAATTTAGCTCATCATCTGGGAAGTCAACCGAGAGACTCCCTTCCAGTACCTTAGAGCTTGCATGCCCTAATGGCAAGTTCTTCGCACTTGACGACAAGCTCGCATCACTGGCCTGTGATCGAGTGATTTCATGGGTGTTCGACATCATTTCTTTTATTCACATTCCATGAATAGTGCTCCCAGTACCTTGAGAGCCTTTGTCATTATTGGCAGTTTCTCTTGCACTTATTAATGGTTCACATCATTGACCGGCAATCAAGCGACTTCCTAGCATGTTTGACTTCAACACATTCATTCAGATGATAGGATTTGTACTTTGATCGGGTCATGTGGAGCACAAGACCCTAGGCTAAGATTACACAAGTTGAGGTTGCAAGACGATGTGACATGATCATGTTGATATACATGTCTCTTTTAGATGGATGGCTAGGACCATACCATGAGTCCTTATATGTGATCCTTCTCATCATTGGATGGTTGCCACCATACCTCGGTTCCATTATGATCCTTTCTATTGGATGGTTTCACCCATGCCTTGCATCCATTTACATGATAATTCTCTAGATGGTTGCGTCCATACCATGATTCATGTATCATTATTCAGAGCTTTCAGTGACATACATGTATTTATGCTTGCTTGCAGGTCTTCCAATGATGGACTCCGATTCCCTGCTTCCGCTTGTAAAGCATTTCACCCCTCACTCTAGTTCAGCCTTCACGCTTTAGGGGGCATCTATTACATAGAATTTTGTCACTGTCCCTATACTCCGCATCTATGATCTTGGAGGACCTCTATTGTGTACCCAATATGCTTTCCCAGCATGAAGAAACTCCCAATATGTCCCTCTTCATGAGAAAAATAATTCTCCTTTGCTTCATTTCCCAAGAATCTTCCTTTTATCCCAGTTTAAAAGACCAGCACTATTGACCAGTTTCCTCCTCACACTGATTTACAGATATTAAAACTAGCCCTCACATCGTACGGAGTGACTGAGCCCTTTTCCAGTCGCGTTGATCCTCCTTTGGAAGGTTTTTTAAACAAGGAGCTGAAGCTTCCATGTCTAGAAGCTTTGTAACAGAAGTCTGGTAGATGGATGGGCCAGATAGATCTGAGGAAGTCAGTTTGGGCTCATTTCCCCTATTAGGATGGAGCAACCTCAAGAGATAATACCTTCTCCCATTTTGGTTTGGTTTGAGACTAGACGGAAAGAGGCCTTAAAACTTCCATTTTTGGGGCTATCCATGAAGTGTTAGCAGAAGTGTTGGAACCTAGATACGTCAGAGGATACCAACAACGTCAAGTTTCCAGTTGTAATCTCTTTCTAATTTATATAAATGCAACTATTGATTGATTTCCTACATGAAGTGTCATTTTACATATTTATGGCTTAATGTTCCTTGACCTATTAAGTAGGTTGAATACAATATTGTATGTTATCACGTTTGTTGTTGTTGTTGTTTACTTGTTTCATGTATTCGAAAGAAGGAAATGGAAGATAGCTAGAGTGAGGAAATAGGATCATCACCAAGTGGAATAACGTTCTAAGAGGTAGGCCCTCTTAATTAGTTCTAGCTTAAGAATATTTTCCATAGATTGTTTGTTTGTGGCTAGACCCACTCTCTTGGGCTAGAGGAATTTTTTGTGTCTGCACTGAGAATTTACCTCGGCCACAATTGTCCCAGGCTATATTGAATAGTTTCTTCATTTTCAAGGTATGAATAGGAGTGTAAATGGGAATTTTGTTGCATTATGTATAGTTTTGTTCGTTAGGATGAAGATAATTTTCATCCATAAAAAGGTGGTTGCCCTCCTTCTAGTGCCAAAATGTTGACGATGTTGGATATCGCCAACATGTAAAGGGGTATCCCTGATGAAAATTCCTAATTAGACTTTATACCATTTGGTGTGGTAGTCCTTCTAGAATAAAGTCCCGACTGCCTTATTGTTAAATATATGCGTTGGATTCAATTTTCAACACGAGAGAATAGTGCATAAGTAATTTTGGATTAGCAAGTGAGTATGCCTTGTGGTGTTTTTGATGTGGAAAGTATCAAGGTTATTCTATCGAAGAGGGAGAGAAAACTGAGCCTTTTAAAGACAAGTTGTAGTATTAATATAGAAAAGTCACATGAGCATAACATATAAATGAACCGTTGGGAAACTAGCAAAATAGTTCACTATAGAAGAAATGATTCTTAAAACACATACAACACATCTTCAACATGATAAGTACGAAAGCTACCGAAATTGTTCAATTTCCTTAGTACAGATGAAAACAACATACATCGCAAACATTCAAAGAATAGTCATATAATATTTATGAAATACACATGAAATTGTCCTAGCTTAGCGAGCTTCTGAATTAAGTAAAAGTTCCAAGATACATCAAGATAGTGAACACCATTAGCCATAGTAGTGGAGCATTAGGGAAACCACTTTCTCCTCCAAAAGAACTATCTTCCTCTCTAATGCTTGGTAGGAGGAGCCAAGGTGAGAAGTACTTTACAGGAGTAATGAGGTTGTATGTATAAAAAATTGGTTATCCATCACCTCCCTTGTGACTCTTAGAATACCCTCATGATTGTTTGACTTCTTCATGACCTTTCAACTTCCTACATAAATTTTCACGATACATAACTGACTCTTGGACATCCACTTTACATTGCATTTTTCCAATATATACATGACATGGCACTGATGACATGGAAATGTCAAGTCACTCTTTGTTGTCACTTTCTTTGTGTCTTCATGAGAGATGGAACACAGTCTTCTTCTTCCTCCTCCACATGGCTTGAAGATAAGGAGTCTTCAATGTGATATTTGATCTCCAAATGTTGTCACAGCTAATGTTCTTGTGCCTTCTTATGATTGATCAACCTGCTCTTGCAACTTTGAAAGTGTCTTCTACTAAGGTCTCCTTCTTCATCCCCTTCATCTTCATCCTTTGACGACACAAAAGAATATGTACAACTAAAATCCACTCATGAAAGGACATCATCAATATGATAAACCCATAGTCTAACATGATGCATGAAAATCCAGTAACTAAGCTGGAACAAGTTAACAGGCTGAGAATTAGGCCTAGGCATTGTGTATTTATGTAGCTCAGGATGTTAGGGTCAGGCACCGAGCCTTGAGACTGTGTAGTGCATAGTTCATGTAGGCGATGGATTGGCATATTCATAGTTGAGGGACTTAAGAGGTCAAGCTAAGGGCTCGAGGCTTGATGTTTCCCACTGTACAGTTTCGAATTGACAAAGGTTGAGGGATTGCGTAGTTATACATTTCAAAGGCTCAAGGTTGTGGCTTGCTACTTAAGATTGCATAGTGGGTATAAGAGACTGGCTAAGGGGAAGGATTGCACAGTTCTAGAGCTCAAGGGGTGATACTGAGCACTGTGACTATGTAGTGCCCAGTTCTAGGAGGAAGGGTCTATGCATTGCATAGTACCAGGAAGCAAGGCTAAGGCTTAAGGATTGAGACTATGCAATACACAGTTTAAGAGGGCTTGGCGATGCTAGGTTGCTTGGATGAGAAGTTTTTAGGATCAGAATAAGTGTGGGATCAGTGAACCGAAGTGAATAGTGATAAGACATAAGTATGATCATACACTTAGAAATATTAATGACACAACACCGATAACCTAGAAAACATGAAAAACATATGTTCCTCAATGCGACGACATTGGGAAGGCTTACGCCAAGTGTGACACTAAAGATACACTTTACGATGATAGTGACAACATTTGCACAATAGTGCTTGAAACCTTGGAAATGAGTGTGATACATGTTTACATGGTAATAATAACTCATTAACACAATATCATCCCTTGAAACAAACCAAAACTACATTTATGTTATATGCAACACATGCCTATGCTAAGATACGACACTTTGATTTTCTTCAAAAGGAACAAGAATACTGAAAGAAAACACATGCGATGGTTCTTAATACTTGCAATGACAGTATGAAAAGTCAAAGAAGGCTCTGAAATTTTATTGTAGGCCAAAATTTTGGACATTGTTGTAGCAGCGAAAACACATACCTAATAGGAATATACTTCAAAGTAAAAAAAATAACCATAATAGATTGTAGAATTTCTTCGAATAAAATATATATTTTGAAGAGAAACTAAAACGAGTGCCAAAGATGATAAATTATGAATTTTAAATTATTTTTAAAAGGGGCAAACAACATATTTTGGTAGATGCAATATCAAGGAAAGAGGAAGACACAAAGACTTTACTATGCACCATTTCCATTCCACAACCTGACTTGGTGAAAGATGCAAGAATTGAATGGAAAAAATATAGGAATATATGATAATTAAATATGTATAGGAGGTTCTTGATGCACTACAAATATTTATTTGAAGGAATTATTTTTTATTATACCAATATCACTTATAGTTATGAGAGAATTTTCAAGTCAAATAAAATGTCTTTTTGGAATTACACAATTCTATTGTTGGAGGAAATTTAGGATTCTTTAAAATGTACCATATGATCATGAAAGGTTTCCTGGAGAACTTCTTAAAGTAGATATGAAAATTTTTGTGGCTAAATATTTGGTATGCCAATAGAATAAGGAAGAGTCAATCAAGACCCCAGTGCTCCTACAACCATAAGCGATACTAAGCTATTGCTAGGAAGGAGTTTCAATGGATTTTATTCCACATTTAGCAAAATTGAAAAGAAAAATTTCCATTATGGTATTGTTGGCTCGAATGAAAAATCATGCCGATTTTTTTATCTTCATCTTCCTTTTAAAAAAAGTATAATGGTAGAATCATTCATGGAAATAATCAGAAAGGTACGTGGAAACCACAAGGTTGTTGTAAGTGATAGATATCCAATTTTCGCTAGAAAAATTTAGAGTGAATTATGTTCTTATTTCGGTACTCAATTGACTCACTTCTCATATTTAGATCACTATTCCGATGGGAAACTTTAGATTGAGAATTAATATTTAGAATTATATGTAAATTTATTTTCATATGATAAATAGACACAATGGTTTGAGTGGTTTCCCTTGGTGGAATGGTGGTACAGCACATCCTTCCATACTTAATCAAAAATGTCCCCATTTATGAAACTTTTGCATATATCCTCCATCCATCACATCACCCTTAAATAAGACTATAAAGGATCAAGAAGTGTAGAACCACATAATGTTGTAATAAGAGATTCTTAAACTATTGAAGGAATTTTCATTATAACACAAAATAGGATGAAGCATCAAAGAGATCAGTATTGTAGTGAAAGGAAACTTGAAGTGAGAGATTGGGTATTTTTGAGACTGAAACCATATAGACATCCATGAAGTAACAAAATAAGGACAATAAATTAGTACTAAGGAATTATGGCCCCTATAAGGTGTTATATAGGATTAGAAGTATGCCTTGAAAATTGGGTTTTTCTCCATCTTCATTTGTACACCCAATTTTCCATGTCTCTTATTAAGTGATGAGCCCCAGTATTCCAACAAGAATGTTGTGACTCCCAAGGCTACCCACTTTAATTATCAACTTGGGCTTCATACAAACACAAGAACTGACAGTGTTGTATGCACAATAAGTTAGGTTTTACTTACTCTACTCCAAGGAAATGGATCAAACCAAGGTATGCAAATACCATTTTACACACTAAATATAGGATTTGCAGGAAAGGAAATTCTAATATACTTGCAAGAATTGAAAAAAAGGAGATTCTAATATATTTGCAAGAAATTTAAATGTTGCATAAAATTAAATGTTGATCTACTTTTGCAAGAAATGTAAATGTGCATAGAAGAAAATTTTAGTCTAATTATAAGAAATTCAAATGCTTGAAATGAAAACCCTAACTTATTGCAGGAAATAAACCCAATTTAGTTTCTCAAAGTAATAGCATGAAATCAATCCAAAACTATTGCGTTTAAATTATATTTTATGCTAACAACAAAATTTAACTACTACATCAAAATAAAATCTACCTTTTGTGATTTCCAATACAAGGCCTACATTCACACTTTCTAAGAGAGATGATTGAAAAAAGTGCAAAGGCAACTTTTCATATAAATTAAGCTTGCAAGAAGGAAAATACTACTAAACTAACTATAGAAACGAAGTATGCCTAGTAAAAATGTGCAAAGGAGAGAGAATAGAGTGCTTTGGTTAGGCCCTAACCCAAGGGTACTCAGTCCCCTAGAACACATTTAGAGTAAGGGGAACACATTTCTTCTCACTAATCTCAAAAAGTGCTCAAGTACATGTTATGGAAGTGAAAATGACAGTACAAGCTCCTAGCTTTAACAATCACTAAGATCATCTAAAAATTTGAATCCCACTAAGTTCTTGGACTCCTTTATTTGTAAGAAATGAGTGAGGTTGAAGCCTCCTTAGAAGGAGGGTTTCTTCCCTCCAAAATACCTATAAAAGTGGATGTAGTTGTAATAACCCTAGTGAAAATTCCATGTAATAAATGTTAAAAACAATAACCATGGATGACTAGGACACTTATTTGAAGTTGAATGTTGGTCAAAACATCCTAGGGCATGTTCATTTGATTGTTTATGGCTAAAGAAATTTCCAAGGGAAATGGCTAAGGCATTAAAATGGAATTTTGGCACATTTATTTATGAAAATAATGGGAATTAGGAGAAAAAGGTGGTGGAAGGTCACAGGTTGCATGTGAGGAGGAAAATGAAGGAAAATAATGGAAAATGAAGAAAATAAAGGTCTCATTCATAAAAAGTATTCTAAGGATCAGTTGATAACCTTTTGTTAGTTCAGGATTGGAGCTCTCTCATTATTCTCTCTCTCTCTCATACTCTTGGATAATTAGAGTTTTCTTGGAGAACTCTTGGTGGGTGTGGCATACTTGTACTCTTGGAGCAATAAGGAAAAAGAAGAGAAATAAAGTGAAAAAAGGCATTCGCATCAGAACTACATCATATTTTCTTACAAGTACTAAGTTGCATGTATGATTTCTTCACTAGTTTGGGGCATGCATGGCATATGAATGTGGTTTCTTTATTGTGATTTTTCATTCACGTGAAGGATTGCCTGAATCGATAGTGGGTCGCCTAGATTTTCCATTTCCTTAATAACCATGGTGATTATTGGTTTAGTTTCATTGTTTTTATTTGGTTGGTTCTCATGTTTCCTTAGCTTGGGTTAAGTTATTAGTCCTAGAAGCCCCGGTTGAAAAAACGCTCTGGAAGCCCAATAATAGCTTGGGTTGAGTTACTAGTCCTGGAAGACCCCATTGGACAAACACTCTGGAAGCCCTTGGTGGGTTGAGTTACTAGTCCTGGAAGCCTTGGTTGGACAAACACTCTGGAAGCCCTATATAAGTTGTGGGTTGAGTTACTAGTTCTGGAAGCCTTGGTTGGACAAATGCTCTAGAAGGCTTCGATGGATACCAATCTGATGATGGTTTTTAGTGATGTCCAACCATGAGGTGGAATCACTATTTTATGGGTTAATGTGGATGACCTATGGAAGCCCTAGATGAGTTTTAATTGATGTGTTCTATGAGATCCCACATTCATTCTTGGAATATGCCACAAGGGTGAATGGATGTAGAGATATTTGGCTCTGCCATTCTATAGTCATTTGGAGCATGGCATTCCCATATCCAGTTGATTCATTAAATTCATTAATGAGAAATTAATTCCCTTGATTTTCATGTGTAAATGTATTGATGTATTTATGGATTTGATGGCTGATATGTTTATAGTATTTTTGTTCCTATTATGTTGGTTATATGCACATTTTATGACAGTAGCTATGTATGGCTCTCAGAAGTTTTTTACTTGTATGTCAATGGATAATGTGTCTCTGACTTAATGGAGGATAATGCAGAAAATGGCATGAGGGAACAATGGTTCATAGAGATTCTTACATAAGTATGAGATCCCTACACTGAATTTTGTTTTTTACACCTATAGAGTGCATGTCGATGATATGTTTAATGAAACGCCTGTCATGGGTAGTAGGGTTCGAGTTATGGTCTTGTTTATTTTATTGCTTTTGCATCCTTGTTTCCTTGTCTTATTACCAATTTTAAGTGATCATTCCATTCTGGGTAGTGTCTCGAGCTCTGGGTTGAAAAAGGTGGCTCAAATCCCGGAATGCTAGCAAAATGGAGCATTAATTTAGAGACTAACTCACTTGGGCAGTGTCTGGTGAGCATTATAATGCACCTTGCTAGTGTCTGGGGAGAGTTATAACTAGCTGAGGTAGTCTATGGGGAGCGTTACTCTGCCATAAGTCTTGATTACATGCATCAGTCTTGTAGGTTGCTTACAAGAACTGATCGATTATGTTCGACTACATGCAGTTATGCATATTGGTAGTTGTTTTGGCATTACTTATGCATACTCCTAGTTGCATGTGGAAATGTGTACGATGGGGCAATGGTATTGTCATGCACGAGGTCATAGCATGCATTGTTGATATGGCCTTGCATCGGGGACTAGACCCTAGTTAGAGTGATGTTTATGAGTTGACACATTTACTTGTGTATGTCGATATGTTGATATGATTATGGTATACATGTATCACAATGATTTCATAATCTTGTAGACAAGTATCCTCCCTGAGCTATACTAAGGTACGTTGGTTTATTGTGATTTGGCTTATCTAACTTATTTTGCCTTGTAGGAGGAAATATAAAGTGGCTAACAAGATGGTTGATTATAGAGACTCCCCGTACGAATCCGAAGAGAAGTATGGTGTTGGGAACCCCTCTAACTTGGCAGTTACATTGAGAAGTTGAAAGGAAGAAAGAAGGAGTTGCAAGGTAGATAATGACAAAATCATACAATCACAGAAAATGTAGCAGAGGTGAATGCAGTAATACTTCAGAGCTTGTCAGATTTGCAGTGATAAGGACCACTATGGATCAGTCATGAGCAGGAAGATAAAACTAATGGGGCATATGGAAGTAAATAGCATGGTAGTCATTGATCAGATAGAGAGGACACAATCTGGGATGGAACATTGTTGGACACTCCACATAGGAGAAAGGATAGATACAGGTATGATTCTAGTTTTGATTCAAATAGGCACTACGATTGTCATCGGTATCATCCTTACAGGAGGAGTGATAGGGGGTATTTTCTTGATGAATTTAAGAAGGCAAAGCTAGCTACTTTTGATAGAGAGATAAAGAGATCATAGGATGCAGAGGCGAGGTTTCTTGGCATGAGGAAATTATTTAGGTTGCATGATTATTCAGAGAACATGAAAGCTAGAATAACTACTTTCAGTCTTAAAGGTAAAGAGGACATCTTGTGGAAAGATGTGAAGAATGTCACAGACATATATGAGGAGGATCTGAATTGGAGTGAATTCAAGTGGCTATACAATAAGAAGTGTTTTTTTAAAAGGTACTTTGATGATAGAGAAAAGGAATTTTATGAGCTAAAGATAGGATCCATGATAGATGACGAGTACACCAATAAGTTCTTGGAACTATTGAGGTATGCACCTTACCTCAAGGAGGAGAAAGCTAAGATTCAGAGATTTGTCAATGGGTTACCAGTTTCATTCAAATATAGGATTGAATTCGATGAGCCTAGATCATTGGAGGAGGCCACTCGAAAGCTAAAGCATTGTTATGAGCAATCGACGTGCCAAATTGAGACTAAGCCAATCTAGAGAGGAAATGAAAGGCACAAAGGCAAATTGGATAAGAAGTGGGCAAGGCCACAAAGTACAAATAACAAGGAGAATGTTGGACCACCTAAGAGGTTCAATGCATCAGATGGAGGACAAGGACATAGAACTGAAGAGAAGAGTAAGGATGGAGGCTGGAAGTCCATAGAGTGGTGGACATGTGGCAAATACCATCGTAGGAGAGATTTTCCACAGAATCAGGGAGGTAGACCGCAGATATATAGTGCACAGGAGGCACAAACTATTCAAAATGTTTGCCAAAGTATTCCTTGAATCTACGCAGTCATGGACAACAAGCATGTAGAACACTAGGCATCAATCATTGAGATAGATGGTAAGCTTTGTGATCAAGTTATTTATATTTTGATTGACCCTAGATTTAATTATAGCTATGTTAGTCCTGACTTGCTGAATAAGTGTGGTTTGAGTAAGGAATTGCATGTAGAGTCTTAGTTAGTTCAATTGGATACAGGTACAAAGAAGCTAGTTCATCACTGGGTAAGAGCTTGCACATTCAATTTGAATGATATGCCTACCATAGCACATTTGAATGTTTTACCATTGAGTTCATATAGTATGTTTTGGGTTTGTATTGGTTGTATCTACATAGAACCAAAGTTGACTGCTATGACAAAGATATTGAATGTGTTGATCACAATGGGGAACCAAGAGTTTTGCAAGGTAGGAGGAAAGCCACATCAGTTAGGATGGTGACAGCTGTGCAAGAAAAGCGTAGCCATAGGAAAGGGTGAAAGCTATTTGCAGTGCATATTTTTAGTGATAAGGGTAAGGAGGTTGAGGATGCAAATGTGTTGAACAAGTACCCGGTTTTACAATAGTTCAAGGATGTATTTCCTTAGGACATTACAGATTTTCCACCTCATAGGGAGGTAGGATTTTCTATTGAGTTAGTGTCAGGGGAAGCTCCAGCATTGAAATCACCTTACAGGATGAGAACACATGAGTTAGTTGAGTTAAATTTGTAGCTGAAGAAGATGTTGGACAAGGGATACATTTCGCCAAGTGTATCACCTTGGGGCGCACCAATCTTGTTTGTGAGAAAGAAATATGGTACCCTCATATTATGTATTGACTACATGCAGTTGAAAAAAGTGACTATCAAGAATGAATACCCTTTGTCGAGGATTGATGACTTGGTTGATCATTTGAAGGGAGAAACAGTGTTCTTGAAGATTGATCTAAGATCTAGATTCCATTAG
The DNA here is from genome assembly GCA_031772625.1 of Pinus tabuliformis. Classification (NCBI taxonomy): domain Eukaryota; kingdom Viridiplantae; phylum Streptophyta; class Pinopsida; order Pinales; family Pinaceae; genus Pinus; species Pinus tabuliformis. Next base: position 1,153,245,019 of record CM062804.1, on the reverse strand, counting down.
GTATGCATCAAAGAGGAGGACATATACAAGACCGTGTTCAGGACTAGGTATGGGCATTATGAGTTTGTTGTTGTTCCTTTTGGCTTAGCTAATGCTCCATCTATGTTCATGTGTTTGACAAATAGTGTGTTGCGTCCATATTTGGATAAGTTTGTTATTGTGTTAATTGATGATATACAGGTATATTCTAAAAAAGAGGAAGAGCATTTCGAGCATTTAGCAGCAGTGTTGATGTTGTTGAGAGAGCATCAGTTGTATACTAAGCTTAGCAAGTGTAGTTTATTTCAGACTAAGGTGCACTTGTTGGGTCCCTATAATACTAGTGATTACCCCATTACTATTGTAGTTATACCCCTTATTTATATTGTTGTGCCCCTATTACCCCCATGTTGTTATTTATGTGCCCCATAGAATCCCTCTATTGTTATTTTTGTGGCTTTATATTATTATTGTTAGGTCGGCTGGATTATATTGTGACTCCTTAGACTCCTATATATAGAAAGGAGGTTTTTTCATTTGAATCATCTAAGAATTGTTCATTTATGTAATGTAAAGGAGGTTGCCCCCTCGAAGAGGCTGAATTCTAAGGCGTGGATCTCTCTTTTCTATCTTTTTGTGAGCTGGTTTCATAACATTTGGTATCAGAGCTTTGGATTCTAGGGTTTCGCTGCTCCAAACAGGTCATCGTGGAATTTTCGCTATACCTTTTTTCTGTGACGTTTCAGAAGTCGCAAAAAAAACCCATTTGAGAAGAAATCTCGCCGAACCTTGGGTCCAAATTTCAGAGCTTTTCGCGCGATATTTGCGGAGATATGATCTGAGGAAGTTGGTCCTTTTGCAGACTCCTGAATTACATTCAAAACAGGTGACCTGGGGAAAATCGTCATAACTTTCTCTCTGGGGATCAGATTGAAATTTCGTAAGAAGGTACAGAAAGAGGACGGACTGTAGTTTCTTGTATGTGTGTTTCAGATTCAAAGGTTGAAACAGTGACTCGTGGCACGTCGTACAAGTTCGCTCTACTGAACTAGTCTAAAAGCAAGTCACTGTGGGAGATTTCACATAACTCTTCCTTGGAGAATCCAATTTGGGTCAGACTTGTGGCATTGGAAAGAGGACACAGAAGGCTACTACAGGTCGCAATTTTAGAACTGGATGATCCGAAATTACAGAGATACATCAGATTCAATATCAGGCTTCTATAAAGTGAAAAAAAGGTGTGTATTTTTTTTTTTTTTTTTTTGTGTAAGCTTGGTTTAACGGAATTCAAAGGGCATAGTAAAGCATTATTATCGGTAACTGATGCCCCGAGGAAAGAAAATGCAAACACCTAGTAAGGAACCTGAAAGCTCTAGCATGACTCATGAAGAAGAGGAAGAAATGCTACATGATATATCAAAATTACAAGAACAAGTGCAACAAATGTCACGCTCACAAAAGCTAACAGAAGCTAAGATAAGTGGCATGGAATCTAAGATAAATGGCATGGAATCTAAGATAAATGGCGTGGAAGCTAAGATGGACAATTTGAAGATAGATTTGAAGACAGACATGGCAGATTTGAAGACAGATTTGACAAATTTTCTACAAGAGATACTTACTAATGGTGAAAAGGTTGTAAAGGAAACTCATGATGTGAACAAAAGTAATGTTAGTCATGATTCCATAGATTCTAATGTTGGATCGAAGACCCACCATATTCCAAAAATCGATATGAGGAAGTTTGATGGCAAGGATCCCGCCACATGGATATTACAGATGGAGCAATTCTTCGATCTCAATAATGTGCAAAACACACAAAAGGTACGTATGGCAACTGTATATTTGGAACCAAATCAGTTTGTATGGTATCAATGGCTTTGCTCTCGTAAAAAATTTATCACTTGGGCAATTTTTACGGAAGAATTGATAGCACATTATGAAGATACAAAAAGCAACACTTTTTTTAGCTAATTGATAAGTCTCAAACAAAAGGGTTCAGTAATGGAGCACATTGAGGAGTTCCAAAAATTGAACATAAGGGTAAAAGATATTCCAGAGGAGCATAGGATTGATGTGTTCATAGGGTCTTTAAAGGATAATATCCAACATGATGTTCGCCTTTGGGAACCTGATTCATTAGAGAAGGCATTCAGGTTAGCAAGAAAAATGGAAAGCAAAATTATGGCAACCAGGAAGCATACCACTCACAACTATAAAGATGGAAGTGTTGTTGCCCCTAGTCTTTCACAACCTATAAGGTTGACACCACAACAATTGGAAGAAAAAAGAGCAAAAGGGCTTTGTTACAGTTGTGATAGCAAATACACTAAAGGTCATAAGTGTGCTGAGAAGAAATTATTCTACATAGATTGTGAAGAGGAAGAAGAAAAGGAGCAAGAAAGGTCAAAAGAAGAAGATATACTCCAGGAACAAAGCCTAGATGAAGAACAAATAAATCCGACCATATCTTGTAATGCATTGGCAGGAATTACCACTCCTCAAACCATCAAGATAGAAGGACAAATCAAGAAGAAAAAGGTAATAGTGTTGATTGATTCAGGAAGCACCCACAATTTTATTCATTGTAGGGTTGCAAAAGAATTGAATTGCTTCCTATATCCAGCACCAGAGTGTCAAGTGATGATTGCAAACGGAGGAACAATAAATTGCTCTGGCAGGTGCCATAATATCAAGCTATCCATGGGAGAATATGTATTGACTAGCCCAATGCTTTCCATTCCAATGGGAGGAGCTGATGTTGTACTAGGAGTCCAATGGCTACAATCCTTGGGTACAATAGCTTTTAATTTTCAAGAACTTTTCATCAAATTTTCTACGGAAGGAAAGGAATTTGAATTAAGGGGTATTGCAGGGAAACCAGGAAAGATAATCAGCTCTAATGGTATGACAAAGCTTCTAAAAAAGGAGCAAAGAGGTGTAATTGCACAATTATGTTCGCTAGATGTTTCCACATCGGAATCATCTATTTCTCCAGATCTCCAAAAAGTCCTGGACAATCATTCCAAGGTATTTGAGACTCCCAAAGGTCTCCCACCTATGCGTGATCATGATCATGCTATTCATCTGATTCCAGGAAGTGTTCCTCCAAACATCAGGCCGTACAGATATCCCTATGTCCAAAAAAGTGAAATTGAACGTATGGTTGCAGAAATGCTAGAGGCTGGTATAATTCAACCAAGTCAAAGTTCTTTCTCTGCTCCAGTAGTATTGGTGCAAAAGAAGGATGGATCATGGCGCATGTGTCCGGATTATAGGGAGCTCAACAAGCTCACTATTAAAGATAAGTTCCCCATTCCTGTCATTGATGAATTACTGGATGAATTGCATGGATCAATTTACTTCACCAAGTTGGATCTTCGTTCGGGATATCATCAAATCAGAATGAAGATTGAAGACATTCCGAAAACAGCATTTAGAACTCATGAGGGTCATTATGAATTTTGGTCATGCCTTTTGGCCTTACTAATGCACCTTCAACATTTCAAGGTTTGATGAATTCAATTTTCAAACCATTCCTTAGAAAATTTGTGTTAGTATTTTTTGATGATATACTAATCTACAGCAAGTCTTGGAAGGATCATGTTGAACATGTTGACAGGGTGCTACAACTATTGGAGGAGAAACAATTATATGCAAAAAGATCCAAATGTTTCTTTGGAGTCCAGGAGGTGGAATATTTGGGTCATATTGTATCTCATGAAGGAGTTAAGGTAGACCCTAGCAAAATTAAAGCCATTAAGGAATGGAAAATTCCCACATCCATAAAGCATCTGCGAGGATTTCTTGGGTTGACAGGGTATTATCGCAAGTTTGTTAAGAATTATGGGAGAATAGCAGCACCTCTAACAACATTATTGAAGAAAGATGCATTTTCATGGACTCCGGAAGCAACAAAGGCCTTTGAACATCTTAAAGAGGCAATGTGCCAAGCACCGGTCTTAGCTACACCGGACTTCACAAAAACCTTTATTGTGGAATGTGATGCTTCAGGAAATGGAATTGGTGCTGTTCTAATGCAAGATGAAAGACCCATTGCTTTTGAAAGTCGTCCAATCAAGGGAAAGTTTTTAAGCAAAGCTATTTATGAGAAGGAAATGTTGGCAATACTCCATGCACTTAAGAAATGGCGACCCTACCTAATGGGAAGACACTTCAAGGTAAAAACGGATCATGATAGCCTTAAATACTTTTTAGAACAAAGATTATCCTCTGAAGAGCAACAAAAGTGGGTCACAAAGATGTTGGGTTATGACTTTGAAATCATCTACAAAAAAGGGAAGCAAATGTGGTGGCAGATGCACTCTCAAGAAAGGATGAGGATGTGGAAGCATTGTTGTGTGCCATTTCTATTATCCAACCAAATTGGATAAACGAAGCAAGGGAGGAATGGAAGAATGATGAAGAAGTGTGGGCACTTATTCGAAAGCTACAACAAGATTCCAGTACGTCTGATACATTTAGCTGGAAAAATGATTCATTATGGTACAAAGATCGCTTATACCTCTGTAAGAATTCCCAGCTAAAACAAAAGATTCTTATGGAATTGCACACTTCTCCCTTAGGAGGGCACTCAGGATTTTTAAAAACTTACCACAGGGTTAAGAAGGAATTTTTTTGGGATGGCCTTAAATCAGATATTCAAAAGTTTGTGGCGGAATGTTTGGTTTGCCAACAAAATAAAGTTGAAACAATTAAGACACCGGGTCTATTACAACCTTTATCCATTCCAAGCCAACGTTGGGAGGAGGTTTCAATGGATTTTATCACAGGTTTACCCAAGTCTGAGGGAAAGAGTGTCATCATGGTGGTAGTTGACAGACTTACCAAGTATGCACACTTTTGTGCATTATCACATCCATTTAAAGCCAGTACAGTTTCTACTGCATTTATGGAAACAATTCAAAAGCTACATGGAAACCCAAAGATTATTGTAAGTGACAGAGATCCCATTTTCACTGGAAATTTTTGGACAGAATTATTTTCTTGTCTTGGTACTCAGTTAGCTCATAGCTCATCTTATCATCCTCAATCTGATGGGCAAACTGAGATAGTAAACAAATGTTTGGAAGGATATCTTCGTTGCTTTGTATCTGATAAACAGACACAATGGGTCAAATGGTTGCCTCTGGCTGAATGGTGGTATAACACTTCCTTCCATACAACAACAAAAATGACCCCATTTATGGCACTTTATGGGTATCAACCACCATCCATCACATCATATTTAAGAGAAAATTCTAAGGTTCAGGCAGTGGAACATCACATCGAACATCAACAACAAGTCCTCCAACTCTTAAAGGATAACCTTGTGTTGGCACAAAATAGAATGAAACAACAGGCAAATCAACATCGCAGTGAAAGAAGTTTTGATGTAGGTGATTGGGTATTCCTACGGCTACAACCATATAAGCAAATGTCCCTAAAGCAAGCTAAGAAGGATAATAAATTATCACCAAAGTATTATGGTCCGTACAAGGTGTTGCAAAAGATTGGTACTATGGCATACAAATTGGAGCTTCCTGCAGCTTCTCGATTGCACCCAGTTTTCCATGTTTCATGTTTAAAGAAAGTTATAGGCGACAAGCTCCCAGTTCAAACAATATTGCCAGAACTTGACGAGGAAGGAAAAATTATATTGGAACCGGAAGCAGTCACAGAAACAAGAACTCGACAGCTACGAAATCGATCAATTTCAGAGTATCTTATCAAGTGGAAGAACTTATCCGCTGAAGATTCCACATGGGAGGATGAGAATTTTATGCAGAAGTATCCAGAACTACTCAAGCGTTGAGGACAACACTTTTTTGAAGGAGAGGGGTATGTTGGGTCCCTATAATACTAGTGATTACCCCATTACTATTGTAGTTATACCCCTTATTTATATTGTTGTGCCCCTATTACCCCCATGTTGTTATTTATGTGCCCCATAGAATCCCTCTATTGTTATTTTTGTGGCTTTATATTATTATTGTTAGGTCGGCTGGATTATATTGTGACTCCTTAGACTCCTATATATAGAAAGGAGGTTTTGTCATTTGAATCATCCAAGAATTGTTCATTTATGTAATGTAAAGGAGGTTGCCCCCTCGAAGAGGCTGAATTCTAAGGTGTGGATCTCTCTTTTCTATCTTTTTGTGAGCTGGTTTCATAACAGCGCTACTTGTAACATGTTGTGTCAAATGAAGGTATTGTAGTAGATCTAGAGAAGATAACGGCCATCATGGAGTGAGTAACTCCTATGAATGTGGATGAGGTGAGATCTTTCATGGGTTTGGCAAGCTATTTTAGGATGTTCATCAGGAACTTCTCACATATTTCTTATCCTATCACATCATTGCGGAGGAAAGATAAGAATTTTGAATGGACCGTAGAGTGTGAGACTAGCTTTGAAAACCTTAAGGACTTGTTGACACATGCACTAGTGCTACAGGTTGTAGATCCAGACAAAAAGTTCATAGTGTGTAAAAATGATTGAAAGAGAGGGCTTGGTGGGGTCCTTATGTAGGATCGACATGTGGTATCTTATGAATCCCATAAACTAAATGAGCATGAGAATATCTATCCCACGCATGATCTCGAGTTGGCAGCATTTATACATTCATTGAAGATGTGGAGACACTATCCTCTTGGCAGGCGGTTTGTGCTTATGAGTGATCACATTGGGTTGAGGTATTTGTTTGACCATTTGAATCTGAATGCTAGGCAAGCTAGATTTTTGGCCACAATCAGTGATTTTGACTTCGTGATTAGGTACATCAAAGGCAAGGAGAACAGAGTGGAAGATGATCTCAGTAGCCGAATACAAATACATCACTTGGAAGCTATGAGCTCGTATGGAATAGATTTATAGGATAGGATCTTGCGGAAAGGATAGCAAGATGTCAAATATATGGATATTGTGCATGGTTGCAGTAAAGTACAAGAATAGGTGATAGTGCAGTTACAAGTACAGTTGATGACATAGGTACAGGTAGACATAGGTACAGGTATAGGTACTGGCAGCGGTACAGGTGCAGGCGTAGGTACACATGACTTGGATCTTTGTCTTAAGGCAGATGGGTTGGTCAAGTTTCGAGACAGGATATATGTACTAGATAGAAATGAACTCAAGAAGGTGATCTTCAGGGAATTTCATTGGAAACCATATTCATGTCACCCACGTTATCAGAAGACACTCACAGTAGTGAAGAGATATTACTATCGGCCAAATCTGAAAAGGGATGTAGCATATTTTGTGGCAAGACATTTCAATTGTCAGTGAGTGAAGGTTGAGTGCAAACATTCAAGTGGACTGCTACAACCAATCACAATTTTGAAGTGGAAATGGGAGGTCATTTCCATGGATATCATAATAGTGTTGTCGAAGATATTGAAGCAACATGATTCCAACATGGTCATTGTGGACAGGTTAATAGAGGTTGCACACTTTGTTCTGGTGAAATCTATGTTCTCAGCTAGTGATGTGGCACAGGTATTCATTCGAGATGTGGTTAGACTACATGGAGTTTCGTGGAAGATTCTGTCAAACAGGGATTCGAAGTTCACTTCCAAGTTTTAGAAGGACTTATTTGCAGTTTTGGGCACTGAGTTGCCTTCAACACGACCTATCATCCACAGACAGATGGACATATAGAGAGCTTCAACCAGATATTGGAGGAAATGTTGAGAATGTATGTGATGAATCAAGAGAGGAAGTGGGAAGAGTATCTCCCTTTGTTTGAGTTTACATACACCAATGGTTGTCAGGAGTCACTAAGCATGAGTTCCTTTCAGGTGTTTTATGGGCAAAGTTGTAACACTCCCATTAGTTGGAGTGATCTAGTTAGCAAAGTACTGATTGGACCAAATATGTTGGCAGACATGGAATAGGAGATGCAGATGATCAAGAAAAATATTAAGGAATCACATGATAGGCAGAAGAGCTATGCTGATAGGAATAGGTTGTTCAAGGAGTTTTAGGTTGGGGAACAGGTGTACTTGTGCATCAAACCAAAGAAGATCTCCTTGCAGATTGGCTCGTGTGCCAAGCTGGCACCATGGTTTTGTGGACCCTTTAGTATCATTGAGCGGATTGGGCTAGTAGCCTATCGACTTGCACTTCCTCCGACAATGAAAGTCCATGATGTTTTCCATGTATCCTTGCTTAAGAAGTACGTTAAGGATTTTGTTCATGTGATTGACTAGTTTGTATTGCAAGTGGAACCAAATGGAGAATTCCAGCTGGAGCCTCACTGTATATTGCAGAAAAAGGTGCTTATGCTCTGGAACCAAGCAATAGAGAAAGCTGAAGTGAAATGGAATCACTTTGGGCCCAATGAAGCTACATGGGAGATGGCGGGCTAGATGCGAGCCATGTATCCTTCCTTGTTTGTTTGTTGAGGCAAAGAAGCCTTGATATGGTGGTTTTGTAATTTATTATGGTGGCTTGGTAGTTGCTTATGGTGGTTTGGTAGTTTCTTTATGGTGGTTTAGTATTTGCTTAAAATGGCTTGGTATATGCTTTATGGTGGTTCAGTGTTTTCTTTATGTTGGTTTAGTATGTGCTTTATGGTGATCTATATATGCTTTATGTTGGTTGATATATGCTATATGATGTTTTGATATATGCCTTATGATGTTTTAATATATGCTATATGATGTTAGTGTGTGTTTGATATATGTTTGGTATATGATTTGGTATATTTTTTGGTATATATATTTTGATGACGTTATTATATGTACACCCATGTATGGATGTAAATATCTTAACGAGTTGTGTTATAAAGCTCCACTATGTAGTATGTTGTCCTTGTGTCATGATGTTATGTCTTGAGTAGATCTTTAATTATAAATATTGCATCGAGATAGGTTATAAAGCTGGGTTAAATGAAGGTTGCATGTGAGGAGGAAAATGAAGAATATTGAGGCCTCATTCATAAAAAGGCTTATGGGGATCAATTAGTAACCTTTTGTCAATTCCTTTTTGGAGCTCTCTCATTATTCTCTCTCTCTCTCTCTCTCATACTCTTAGATACTTAGATTTTTCTTGGAGCACTCTTGGTGGGTGTGGCATACTTGGATTCTTGGAGCAAGAAGGCAGAGGAAGATAAGGAAAGTGTAAGAAGGTATTGGCATCAGCAACTAAATTATATTTTTTTGCAGGTACTGAGTTTCATGTATGATTTCCTCACTAGTTTTGGCAATTCATGGCATATGCATGTGGTTTCTTGGTTGTGATCTATCATTGGCATGGAGGATTCCCTTGATCGATAGTGGATTTCCTGGCCTTTCCATTTCCTGGATAGCCATGGTGATTCTTGGTTTACTTTCATTTTTTTTTTTTTGTTGGCTCTCATGTTTCCTTAGCTTGGGTTGAGTTATTAGTCCTCGAAGACCTAGCTCAACAAATGCTTTGGAAGCCCTATAACATCTTGGGTTGAGTTACCAATCGTGGAAGACATGGTTGGATAAATGATCTGGAAGCCCTTCATGGGTTGAGTTACTAGTCTTGGAAGCCTTGGTTGGAAGAATGCTCTGGAAACCCTGTATAAGTTGTGGGTTGAGTTACTAGTTCTAGAAGCCATGGTTGGACAAACACTCTGGAAGCCCTCAAAGGCTTGGATGGAGACCAATCTGATGATGGTTTATGGTGATCTCCAACCATGAAGTGGAATCATTATTTGATGGGTTGAGATTGACAGCCTATCGAAGCCCTAAATGAGTTTTGATTAATGTGTTCTATGAGATCCCACATTCATGCTTGGAATATGGCACGGGGGTGAATGGCTGAAGAGAGATTTGGCTCAACCATTCTACGGTCCAGTGGAATGTGGTAGTACCATCTTCGGTTGGTTCAATGCATTCATTAATGAGAAATCCATTCCTTTTATTTTCATCTCTAAAGGTATTGATGTATTTATGGATTTGATGATTGATATTTTTATAGTAATTATGTTCCTATTATGCTGGTTATATGGACATTTTATGACAGCAGCTATGTATGGATCTCAACATGATTTTACTTGTATGTGAATGGATAATGTGCTTATGACTTAATGGAGGATAATGCAGAAAATGGAATGAGGGAATAATGGTTCATAGCGATTCTCAGATAAGTATGATATCCCTACACTTAATTATGTTATTTACACTTGTAGATTACATGTCAATGATATGTTTGACGAAATGCTTATCATGGCTAGTAGGGTTCTGGTTATGGTCTTGTTTAGTTTATTACTTTTTCATCCTTGTTTCCTTATATTCTTACCAATTTTAAGTGATCATTCCATTATGGGCAATGTCCCAGGCTCTAGGCTGAAAAAGGTGGCTCAAATCCCCGAATACTAGAAAAATAGAATGTTATTTTAGAGACTAACTCACCTGGGTAGTGTCTGGGGAGCATTATAACATGCCTTTCCAGTGTCTGGGGAGCATTAGAACTCGCCTAGTCAGTGTCTGGGGAGCATTATAACATGCCTTGCTAGTGTCTGGGGAGCATTATAACTCACCTAGGTAGTGTTTGGGGAGAGATACTCTACACTAAGTTTCTCAAACAATAATGGAACCCAAGGACAGGTTGTCTTAGTGGTTGAATTGTCTCCTGAAGGTTCTAATGATGATATTGGATGACTGTGTGTGATGTTCCATCTATTTCATTTCCTTTAAGTCACTAGGGAGGTTGAATCTTATCCATAGTGGCCTCTCGTCGCATGTTGGCCCCAGCTGGCCAGTTGCTTGGGTAGATATGGAGGGAGGGTGTTACATTAGCCTCCTGAGATCCTCACAACTATTGAGTGGAGAAACTTATCCAAAAGGAATTCGAGTTGGTTGGTGAGATAATAGAGGGAATGATCCTCCTACATGTCCTCCAGTTGCCTCCACTATACTTCTATACAATAAATGAACCATTTTCCTCCTCATTAATCATGTTAGACCACAATATATGATAAACATTCCTTAATCTCCATAATAAGCACATTATATTCAAGAAATGCATTATCAAATGCAAGGAGAGAGGTAAATGTATGTTGAAGGATGGTCAGATGGGACTTGATGTATAGCTATTAACGGGGCCTAGAATTTATAAAAGTGATCAATGAGAAGGTCCTAGTCCAAGCTAATTTTCAAAATATTAATGAATAAAGGAAAATCATACTAGAACCAAAAGAAATCCTAGAAATAAGGATTAAATGGATAAGAAAACAAGGAGAAACTACTAGGTACCTTATCAAAGGGAAGAACCTACAAGTGGGAGAAGAAACATGGAAATATGTGTTTTTCATGAAGTTTTTCTTCTAATTATTCAAGCATTTCGAAAAAATTTGTTCCAAGGGGAGGGGCATGTCAATCCCAGACAAACCATTTCTTAACCTTACAACCCGTTTTTAAGCCCTATTGAGTTTTTGCATTTATATTATTATTTTGTTATGTTGACCACAACCTTTCATTGTAATTGTACCCTTTGTCTCATATTCATATATATATATATATATATATATATATATATATATATACCAAGGAGGCCTACTTTTAGGATCATCAAATCATGTCTTATACATCGTATTCATTGTAAAAGATGGTTTTCCCATTGAAAGTGGTTTGTAATTATCAATTTTGTATCATTTTTAAGGAATCATCATTCATAACATTTGATACAATAATTCATACAATAGAGTAATTTTTTCATGACTTAATTCATAGGATTATACTTGAATTATAATCAGTCATCATATATTTTTAGGAGAAGAAAACATTTCGTCTTTAATTCCAATATTAGGGTAAAATAAACAAAGTTAATCCATCTAAGTACATAATAAAATATTTTAAGTACATTAAGTTGATTCAATAGCTAAATTTATTTCCCTTATCCCCCTTAAGCCTCCATGAAGTCCCCTTTCATATCCTCCACTTGTGGAATCACAATCCCCCATCTATTTTTAGTCCTTATTTTCTAGGATATAATATAGTTTTCATGTTACAATGGAATGTATAATTAGAATTCACATATGATCTTGGAATACAATCAACTACTCATTATATTTACACTCATATTTAGGTGTCAAAAATAGAGAATTAAATTGAGCCTATAATCCAATATCTAGAAAAACAAGATATTTTGTCTCCTCGGTCATAGAAGGAGAGTATTTTGAACATTAAATTTCACATCCTCATCAGGTATTACAGATTTATTGATCAAGGTACACAATTTTTCCAAAATATTAATCCTATAATCTATAGAAGTATCACAATAATTATCAACAAAAGATGCTATCACAACATCTCAAACACCCAAAGAACAACAATCACCTGTGATTATAAAGGAACACCAACCTAGATCATAAACATCCTACTAAACCCCCACATCCTTGAAGTGAATATCATAGAAAAAATCAATCAACACCACATCGTAAACTATCGAGTGCGTGCCACAAATATAGTCACATTTCCATGAAATAATAAGACATGTCAATGATATATCAAATTCATAAAGCTATAACTCTTCACATGTCAACTCCTTAATCTTAGAGTTCAAATTTTGACATATATGTATCGGACTATGTAAGCTATCAACAAATGTCAGCGTGAGAATTCCTCTCATTCACCACAAAAAAATTTCAACTAAGGCCACAACTTAAATATAGCCAAATGCATTATGTAGAGAGAAACTTGTGATAATGAGAGAAAGAGTGTAATCAAGGTTGATTCCCTTTGCTAGAGAATCCAATAACCATCATTATACTCTAAAACACTCCCAACAACTACAAGCCTGAAATCAATCACTAACCTATAGTAATTTTTTTACATATCTCCAGGATATGCCACCATGCATGTGCCTCCGTAAATATATAAGGTTATTCCAATGTCCCATTAGAATGAATAAGTGCTAATGTATTAAGATATAACATGAAAAATCCACTCTTTCACCACTCTAGCAAATTTCCTTAGAGTATTAAGGGTAAAATCATTAATAATGCGTCGCAATCCTCAAATGCTACTATTTATTACACATATAATCTAAGTCATTAAATATAGGTAAAATAATACATTTTAGGAAAATTTCCTAATCATATCTAGAAATAAACTGAGCCAAATCATTTCACATAATGAGTAGCATCATCACTGAGCTCAAAATCCATTCCTCCCTCCTTTTCTTCAAGGTTTGCTAAATAAAATCCATGTCATATGCCACTTTTTATGAAGATTGACTATGCACATACTACTCAACATTAGAGATAGTGTTATAAGAGAATTAGAAACATTGAACATTACTAGGAGCGAAGGCAGTGAATCAATATTCTGATCTATGATTAATGTTAACCAATTTTTTCCTTTCTTTACACAATTAATGAATCAGCGTTCATTAGCAGCATAAGTCATAAGAAGATTTTTGCATAATCATAACTCATAAGAAGAAGATATAAGAACATAACATGAGAATATCAAAACATATAGCCATAAGAACAACCATCAATAGCATGCACATCATCAACACACATAAGAGACAATGGATGTAAGGTGGAAACCATAAGCAAGAAAACCACCATCGGATTTTTTTTCTCTTATCATCTTCTATTATAATAATTCCACATTACAGATGATCATTGGCCACCACTAGTGTGCAAAAAACAACATACATATCATCTGAGCCACTAGTCGCTCTAGGCTACAACCCAAATGAAATTTGTAGGCTACCAACTATAAGAAGCCACCACTCCTTTGACTTTGCATACCACGAGCTACTGGAAGCCACCACTCCTAATAAGCCTCACCCAACCACCACTTGACTATCTAGCCAACACTAGATGGAATCCACGACTCCCATGTTCTCAAGACACTGCCTTAAGGATGCCACTACACCTTTAATATGAAATCCACCACTTGATCACTAAAAGCCCCAACCTTTATCACATATCTTGGGCCTCATTTAATCTATTTTCAAACTATGGACCATATACTCAAATCAACAAAATAGTGAGCCTCTTTTCATCAATTTTCACACTAGAATCACAATATCAATATGATCACCAACATCCACAATCTGCAACTACAACTGAATACAAACTCTACAACACAATGCTCTCCTACATAATCAATATTTGCAAATCAATCTTAATCAATACATCAACCCATTTTCATCAATATTCTCAAACAATCTCAAACCTTGTCGTAGCGTATTATCACAATCTATTTTACACACTCAACCATTAATAACTCAAGCTAGCATCCATAGAAAAATTATATGCTAAAGAAACATCAAGGAACTCTCCAATAAAGCCCCTACAACATAAATGCATCAACAATTTATCAACCCTAGTGAAAATTTCATGTAATAAAAAGTTAAAAAATAATAACCATGGTTGATGGGACACTTATTCCAAGATGAATGTTGGGCAAAACATCCTAGTGGGTGTTCATTTGGTTTATTATGGCTAGGGAAATTGGCAAAGGCAATGTCTAAGGCTTTGGAAAGGAAAAAATGGCATTTTTGGCACATTTATTAATGAAAATAATGAAAATTAGGAGAAGAGGAAGGTGAAAGGTCATAGGTTGCATGTGAGGAGGAAAATGAAGAAAAATAATATAAAATGAAGAAAATAGAGGCCTGATGATAAAAAGGCATTTGAAGATCAGTTTGTAACCTTTTCCAATTCATTTTTAGAGCTCTCTCATTATTCTCTCTCTCTCTCTCACTCACTCTTGGACACAGATTTTTCTTGGAGCACTTGGGCATTCGATCAATAAAGGCAAAGAAGGTAGGAGGAAGCAAAGATTAAGCAAGGAAAAATAAGACCAAGCAGCTACAACATGATTATTTGCATGTATTGATTTGCATGTGTGATTTCCTTGCTATATTTTTCAGGCATGATATTGCATGTGGTTCTTTTGTTGTTATGCCATGGTTTTAGCTAGGTATGATAGTGTTTTCTCAACATAGCCTTGTCATTTCCTCATAGCCTTAATGAGATGGGTTCTCATAATTTTGTTGAAATGGATTGTCAGATGGGTTCGAAGCTGATTGGGGTAGATCTTTGAAGTGACAAACACATGGCCTAGTGGTCCTTGAACTAAATTGTGGATCATGGTAGACCTACTAGCCTAGTAACCCCTAAGCCAAATTGTGGGTTGTGGTAAAGCCAGGATTTTGTGCCTCGGTGGACCTAGGAATCCTTGTCAATGAATTGCGGGATATATGGTAAATCCAAGAGGTGGATTTATCCTTGTTGGGCCTAGTAGTCTCGGGATGGGATGTACAGTAAATCCTAGACAGTGGGTCTCAGTGTAGGGACTAGTGATCTCTCGAACAGACTTTGGATAACTATGGTAGAATCCATGCTTGTTTGGTTCTTTTCAATTGGTTATGAGTCCCACATTCATGCTTGGAACATGGTAAGGGGGTGATTGGTTGATGAGAGATTTGGCTCAGCCAATCTATGGTTAGGTTGAATGTGGTAGTCCCATCCCCAATTGGTTTCTACATTCATTAATGATAAATTCATCGCTTTGGTTTTCATGTGTAGATATACTATTTTATATGTGGATTATATAACTGATGTATTTATGGTATTTATGTAGTTACTATCTTGGTTATGTATATGTTTTATGATAGCATCTATGTATGGCTCTCATCAAGTTTTTACTTGTAAACGAATGGATAATTTATCTATGACCTAATAGAGGATATTGCAGAAAATGACATGAGTGAACAATGGTTCTTAGTGATTCTATGATAAGTACGAGATCCCTATGTTTAAATATGTTTTTTACACCTATAGATTACTTGTTTGTGATATGTTTGGCAAAATGTATGTCATGGCTAATAGGGGTCTAGTTAACGGTTTACTCAACTAATTATTTTTTCATCATTGCTTCCCTATTATTTTACTACTTTGAAGATGCCATTCCATTTTGGGCACACCTCGGATCTGGCCCTAAATAAGTGTTTCAAATCCTAGGGACGCTTGCATAGAACTAGACAAACTAGTCCCTAAACATTGTCTTGCAGGCTTATGAGAGCATCCAAAGGTCCCTGGACGTTGGCATGCCCATAGCATGACAGAGTCCAGTGGTCAAGTGATCAAAAACTTCAGTGGGACACAGGGGAAATTTGCCTAAAGTGTTGGCATGGTTCTCAGGGGTGTTGTAGCTGATGTGGAAGTTCTATATGTTGTGTTTCCATCGATTCCATTTCCTTAAAGTCACATAGGATATTGAATCCAGTCACATTAGCCTCTCATCACATGTTTAAACTGGTTGGATGACCACTTGGGTAGATGTGGGAGGAGGGTGTTAGAGAGTGGTATGAAAGCATGATTCACCTCTCGGACTGGATGGGCTATGTGTTGGTCATGCATACATGTGAGTTTCATGTGTGTCTATTATGCTTTCATTCCATATGCTTGTTGCATTTGCATGCTCTTGATCATGGTTGTAGTGATGTCGTCATGTGGAAGTTGATGTTGTCATTGGGGAGTGCACTGTCACGAGTGTATGATTGGTTAAATGTTGTTATATGTCATTTACATGTATCATTTTGTACACTTGGTTATATTATCGTATGTTTGGTTACATTCTTTTATGTTTTTTTACATGCATCATTGTTGTAGGTTTGGTTACAAGTATTGTTCACTTATGCTTGATTACATGCATTCATGTGTGTGTGTGGTTTATTACGCATTGCTTATGCATGTTGATGTTTGCATGAGGCCATGTGTATAGTGGCATAATGGTTCTTGTCATGCATGAGGTCATTTTATGTGTAGTCGATATGGTCATGCATTGATGATTCTCGCTAGAATGATGTTTATGTTTTGATGCACTTATTTCTATATGTTTATTTGTTGTTATGATTATGTTATACATGTGTCACACTGGTTTGGATGATCTTGTAGATGAAGTATCCTCCCCAAATTATACATGGTACACTCGTTTATTATGATTTGGTTTATCTGACATAGTATGCCTTGCAGGGAAGTGATCAAATGGCTAGCAAGATGGTAGACTACAAATACACTCCCTATGAATCAGATGAGTAGCGTGGTGGGCACTCTTATGATTTGGAAAATACATTGAGAATATTGAAGGAAGAAATAAGAAGTTTTAAGTCAGACAATGACAAGATCATAGAGTCACAAGAGAAACAAGCAAAGGTTAATGCAATACTCCTTCAAATTTTTTCAAAACTACAGTGACAAGGGCCACTTTGATCTGCCATGGACAAGAGGAAAAAATTAATGGGGCATATGGAAATAGGTCTCCTAGTAGACACAGGTCAGATAGAGCTAACACAGTGATAGATGGAATGTTTTTGAACACTCCAAATAGGAGGGGTGATGAGTACAAGTACTATTCTAGTTCTGGTTCTGATAGGAATCATGATCGTCATCATTATCATCCTTACAGGAGGAGCGATAGGGCATACTTTCTAGATGAATTTAAGAAAGAAAAGCCACCTAATTTTGATGGAGATGTGAAGAAGCCAGAATATGCAAACAGTTGGATACTTGTGATGAACAAATTTTTTGAGTTACATGAGTACACAAATAACATGAAGGCTAGAATTGTTATCTTTAGCTTGAAAGGTAAAGCAGACATTTGGTGGGAAGACCTGAAGCGGGTAAGATACATCAGGATGGATGACTTGAGTTGGCATGAGTTCAAGGGCCTTTTGAGGAAGAAATACTTGTCAGAAAGGTAGTACAAAAGTAAGGCCAAAGAATTCTATAAGCTAAAGATGGGGTCAATGACAGATGAAGAGTACATGACCAAGTTTCTAGAGTTATTGAGGTACGTACAATATCTTATAGATGAGAAGGCTAAATTTCAACAAATTTTCAGTGGTTTTCCATTAGCATTTAGAGATTGGATTGACTCTGATGAGCCTCGGTCACTCAAGGAATTTATTGGTAAATTGAAGCATTTCTATGAGCAGTAAAAGCATAAGAATGAATCTCAGCAAGGATGGAAAGGAAAATACAAAGGTAAAGGTAAATGGAAGCGTAAGAGAGTAAGGCCTAAAAATACAGAGGAGAGAGAAAATGTGGCACCTCAAAAGAAGTTTAAAGTAGCTCCATAGAGGTAATGGTACTGGATGGTTGAATTATTGGACATGTGGTGAGGAACACCTTAGGAGAGATTGTCTGCATAATCAAGGTGGTAGGCCTAAGATATACAATGCTCAGATTGTTGGAGAGGTGGGGTAGATTATTCCTAGTATTTATGAAGTTGTGCAGAACAAACAGGCAGAGCACCAAGAATTTATCATTGAGATGGATGGTAAGCTTTGTGATCAAATTATTTCTATTTTGATTGACCTTAGATCTAATTATAACTATGTTAGTCCTGACTTGGTGGATAATTTTGGTTTGAGTAAGGATTTGCATGGAGAATCTTGGTTAGTGTAGTTGGCTATAGGTACAAAGAAGAAATTTCATCATTGGGTAAGATATTTTGCATTTGAATTGAATGGTATGCCTACCACAACACATCTAGATGTGTTACCATTGGAATCATATAGTATGTTGTTGGGAATGGATTGGTTGTATCTTCATAGGACCAAAATGGATCGTTATGACAAAGCCATTAAGTGTGTTGATGAAAATGGGGAGACAAGAGTCTTATAGGTTAAGAAGAAAGCCACATCATGTAGGATGGTGACAACTATGCAGGCAAAGTGTAGTGGCAGGGAAGGGTGTATGTTATTTGTAGTGAAATTTTCTAGTGACAAGGGTAAGGAAGTTCAGGATCCAAATGTGTTGGGAAGGTATCCACTTTCAAGGATTGATGACTTGTTTGATCAGTTGAAGGGAGAAACAATGTTCTTGAATATTGATCTTAGATCTAGATACCAAGTATGCATCAAAGAGGAGGACATTTACAAGACATCTTTCTGGACCAAGTATGGGCATTATGAGTTTGTTGTAGTTCCATTCGGTTTGATTAATGCTCCAACTACATTTATGTGCTTGATGAATAATGCGTTGCATCTGTATTTGGATAAGTTTGTTATTGTGTTCCTTGATGACATATTGGTATATTCTAAAAATGAGAAAGAGGATGTCAAGCATTTACCAGTAGGGTTGAGGTTGTTTAGAGAGCATCAGTTGTATGCTAAGCCCATCAAGTGTAGTTTCTTTCAGACCGAGGTACACTACTTGTGACATGTTGTTTCCAAGTAGAGCATTGCAGTAGATCCAGAAAAGATAAGGGCCATCATGGAGTGGGTAGCTCCCAGGAATGTAGAAGAGGTGAGGTATTTCATAGGGTTGGAAGGCTATTATAGGAGGTTCATTGCAGAGGAAAGGAAATAATTTTGAATCGACAGAGGAGTGTGAAACCAATTTTGAGAAGCTTAAGTAGTTGTTGACACATGCTCTAGTGTTAAATATTATAGATCCAAACAGGGAGTTTGTAGTATGCACATATGCTTGTAGTAGAGCACTTGGTGGGGTCCTTATGTAGGATGGGTAGGTGGTGTGCTATGAGTGGTGAAAACTTAATGAGCACGCGAAAAACTATCCAATGAATTATCTTGAGCTAGCAGCGATCATACATGCATTGAAGAAGTGGAGGCACTATCTTCTTGGCAGGAGGTTTGTACTAATGAGTGATCATCTTGGGTTGAGGTATTTGTTTGACTAGCTGAATATGAATGCCAAACAAGCTAGATGGTTGGCCACTTTCAATGAGTTTGATTTCAAGATTGGGTACATCAAAGGAAAAGAGAACATGGTGGCAAATGCTCTTAGCAGGAAGATACAGGTAAATCACTTAGAAGCTATGAGCTCTTATGGGAGAGACTTACAGGATAGGATTTTGCAGGTAGGTTAGTAGGATGTCATATATATGGATATTATGCAGAGGTTGTAACAGGGTACTGGTACAGGTACAGGAAATGGTAATGGTATAGGTATAGGTGTAGGTGCAGGAAATCACTTGTGAGTGACCTCAGTTAATTAATTAATGAATGAAAGTATTACAGACTCAAGTGATGGTGTGTGTCTATGTTATTTTAGGCAATGGATCGATCAGATTGCAAAATACATAAACACTGGAAAATGGAAAACAGTAAGGAAAACACAGTAAGCAAATGCAATAACACAACAATTAATAAGGAGTTCACCCTATTCTCCAAGGCTACATCTCTGGTCCAACTTTCAGTGGTGGCCTTCTTTTATTGTGTCTTTAAAGCAGAGAATTACAATGAGGAGCTCAATTTTGAGTCTCCTGAAATAGATAACGTTTGGCAGGGTGGTTTTTGGATTCCCCAAACCACTAGAGTGCATAGACTCTTTTCCTTAACCAATATTGACCTCTCTAGTATTCAATGGGAGGAGCCCAATGTGGTGCTCAATTCCCGATAGATCCTCTCAGGGATTGCTTGAACCTCTCAAGCTTTCTATCTACTCAATGCTGCCTATGGTCAGCTTGGCTCTCTGTTTTCTACTTCTCACTTTACTGTCCTTTCTCTCACTTTCTTCGTCTTCATTCTCTTCCATTCTTCTTCTTTTGTTCTGCTCTCTGGATGTTTATGGCTAAAAGTCAATCTGTCTCATGACTATTCACTTCCACTTCCACCCCTTCGTTTCACCTGTTGTTATTCGCTTGGAGTTCCTGCCTTTGTGTAATCGCCAACATCTCACAGGGAGTAGTCACATGTCCTCTTATGAACTACGCTAGCATTTCCTTGACGGTTCGGTATTTTCAGTTACATTGTGGAATGACTCATCTATTGACTCAGTGGTCAAATCAGACATCAAATTCTTATGTGTCGCAGCTTAATCCCATGTCAAATCCGATTCCTCCATCGGGCGCAATCTGCGCTGTCAAATCTGGAGCCCCGAGATCCTAGGACATTCGTTCATTTCGCGCGGTTAACTTTCTCGACCGTTAGCGTGCGATGAGAGGCAGTTTTCTCTATCATTAGCTGGACATTCATCGTGCAATGTATGGAATCGCTCGTTTTTCACCAAATCCACTTACCGCCCGAGGATGCCTCTAATATACTACCAATTTTGGGGTGCGGGACCTGCCTTTTGCCTTAGCACCTCCCTCACAGTTTCCCAGCTTCCCATACAACCGAGCGCTCGGGGCCTTTCCTTCTCAAGGGGTTTTTCCCAGCGATGCCACTAATCGCGAATCAGAGATGGCCTCCATTTCTCGATTTGGGCTTCCCAAGTGCCAGTTTTTCCTCCTGTGCAGTCTCCATGGGCCTCAGTTAGAGCACTTTGACTGAGGTCCTCGTCATTCCTTGCTGGCTGCAAACTGACACCATCCAAAGGTTTTCCTGATTACTCTTTATCCATAAATTTGAAGTCTGTCCTGATTTGATACAGTCATGGAACTTTGATTAATTTTCATGGATCCAATTCGGATCACAGCCTTCCCACTAAAAAAGCTTTTGGACCACCAAAAGTTGGTTTTCAAGCATCAACTAAGTGAGGGTACAATTGTCTCACTTGTGCAATCTCTATCCACTTTGCACTGCTCGGCTTTGAACTCTTGAGCCCAATTCTGAGGTACTCAACATCTCCCCTATGCCTCGTCCTCACCTTCCTATCTAGCACTGTGTCTTCCTACAATTCGTTAAGATATTCAAGTAACAAGTCATAAATAGAAGGCAATTGACTCTGCTCTTCAGGATCTTCAATTAGTGAAGGTTCAAACAATCTCAAGAAATCTGCATTTACGACTAAGTAGATGTGCATGTAAGCTGGTAGATCAAGGTGAAAAGAATTCTCACCAATCTTCCCAAGTATCCTGAAAGGTCCATACCTGATAGGCTTTAGCTTTTTACCTTCATCTTGCATCCTATCCTTGCTGATGTACAGCCAGACTTGGTCACCAACTTGGAAACTATGCTCCATCCGATGCTTGTCATGCCTTGCCTTATATCTGGCTTGGCTCTTTTCCAGATGTTCCTGTACTGCCTAGTGGATCTCTTGGATCTGTTCAATGAACCTAGTTGCCCTATCCACATCACTGTGTCCCTCAATTGTGGTGTCTTTACCAAAGACAAAATCTAAAGGAGACCTTGGTGTGAAACCAAAATAGGTTTCAAAAGGAGATCTATGTGTATAAGAATGTTTTTCTCTATTGTAAGCATGCTACACATAACATAAATGTTCATCCCAAAGCTTAGGATGTTTGTTGCAATATCCCCTGAGTAACTGGATCATTGTCCTGTTAACTACTTCTATCTGGCCATCAGTTTGTGGATCAAAAGTTGTTCTTTTCTTTCAGTTTGGTGTCCATCAGTTCCCACATACTTGACCAAAACTTCCCCACAAATTAGGTGTCTCGATTAGATACAATGGAAGTGGGTAATCTAAATTGAACCCATACATGTTCAAAGAACAGTTTTGCAGTTTATTCAGCTGTAATCTATTTATTACAGGGTATCAAAATACACATTTTTCTGAACCTATCCACAACAACATATAGATAATCATGCCCTTTCCTAGATTTAGGCAGTGCTCCAACAAAATCCATGGAAACACTTTCCCAAGGGTGAGAAGGAATTGTTAGTGGAGTTTAC
Organism: Pinus tabuliformis; assembly: GCA_031772625.1. Classification (NCBI taxonomy): domain Eukaryota; kingdom Viridiplantae; phylum Streptophyta; class Pinopsida; order Pinales; family Pinaceae; genus Pinus; species Pinus tabuliformis. The sequence continues at coordinate 1,153,222,503 of CM062804.1, read as the reverse complement.
AAGCCTAGTTTTCTATTGTTGGGCTTACTTTTAGCACACATAGTACACCCTCTTACATATCTAGAAACTGCCTCATTAATTTTTGGCCAATAACAAAATCTTTGCAACTATGCAAGAGTTTTACTTACCCGAAAGTGACCTGATATTAGAGAAGTGTGTGCTTCTCGAATTATCTTTACTCTTTCAGATTATGGAATGCATAACTTCACACAATGGTATAAGATTCGGTCCTTTACGTGATAGTCCAATTCTTCTACTCTTTTGCCTTGACTTAAAGTTTCATATACATCTTTAAAGTCTATATCTTGAGCATATTGTTCAATGTAACTCTCATGTAACACAGAATTATGCTTAAGTATAGTAGATGCATTTATAATGGGTCTAGATAACATGTCTGCAACTTTATTATGTATGCCCTTTTTATATCTAATGACTAAATGAATCTGTTGTAGAAAACCCATCCATCTATAGTGTCTCGATTTCTGCAACTTAGTTTGGAAGTGTAGATATTGAAGTTGTTGATGATTAGTATGTATTGCTATCTCTTTGCCCATTAAGTAATGTTTCCACTTTTTCACACTCTATACTAATGCATACAATTGTTTATCATATGTAGGATATTTAACTACTGAAGAATTAAATGTCTCAGAATGATAACATATGGGTTTACCATGCTGTGTCAATACTGCTCCCATGGCATAGTCACTGGCATCTGTTTGGATCTCAAATGGTCTTTGAAGATCAGGAAGTGCTAGTACAGGTGTTGTACTAATCTTTTCTTTCAAGGTGTCGAAGGCTTTCTGTTTTTTGCCCCCCACTAAAACACCTTGTTCAATCTTGTTCAAGCATGTAAGGGAGCTGCAATTAGGGAAAAGTTAGAAATAAACTTTCTCGAATATTGTGCTGCCCCTAAGAAGCTTCTAACTTCTGTAGTAGATTTGGGTTTAGGTCATTTTACAATGACTACCACCTTAGAGGGATCTATCTTCAATTCACAACCCCCCTACTATATGACCCAAATAACTCAAAGATTTTTTGCCAAATTCACATTTTGAGAGTTTAACATAAAGTTTTTCTCTTTTCAAAACATCTAGTGTCTGCTTAACATGCTTTAAGTGTTCTTCCCATGTTTTGTTAAATATCAGAATGACATCCAGATACACAATAACAAAATCATCGAGAAAAGGTTTGAGTACATCATTCATTAATCTCATGAAAGTAGCAAGAGCATTAGTTAAGCCAAAAGGCCTAACCAACCACTCATAGAATCCCTGCTTTGTTTTGAAAGCAGTCTTCCATGCATCTTGTTCTAGAACTCTGACCTGATGGTATCCACTGTGAAAGTCTAACTTAGAAAAATAAACAGCTTCTTTCAATTGATCTAAAAGATCATCTATGCAAGGAAGGGGATAATGATTTTTTATTGTTATCTTATTCAGTGCTCGGTAATCAATGCACATTCTCCACGAGCCATCTTTCTTTCTCACCAAAACGATTGGTGACCCACATGGTGATGTGTTAGGTCTGATGAACCCTTTCTCAAGTAACTCTTGCACCCGCTTCTTGATTTCAACATTCTCTAAAGCAGACAGCCTATACATTCCAATGTTAGGCAATGGAGCATCTTGCTGCAAAATAATATCATGTACTATTTCCTTTTTGGGTGGCAGACCTTTAGGTTCTTAAAACAAGATATCATACTCTGAAACAACCTTTTCTAAATCAACTTGTTGTTCAACATTACAACCTTCAAATATATTGGTTTTATCAGGTTTCTTTTCCTTTACAACCATCAGTAAGAATTGTTTACATGAATTTATCAATTGTTTCATCTGCCCTGAGTTTATGAGAGTATAATTATTCTTGAGCTTATGAGCTCTTACAAAGTATTCAATTCCATCTTTAACAAGTAGATACTTGTTCTCAGCTCTATAGAAAATAGCTTTTCTATCATACAAGTAAGGACTTCTTAAAAAAATTCCACATATATCCAAAGGAATTATGTCTAACTCAACCTCATCTACAAATGCTGACCCAAAAGAAAACTTGAGTTTGCACTATCTAGTCACTTGTAATTGTGCTTTATCATTCAACCATCCTAATGGGTATGGTTTCTTGCGAGGTGTAGTTATTAATCCCCATTTCTTTACAATTGCTTCAGAAATTAAATATACTTGCGAGCCACTATCAAACAAAGTATCAATCTTTTGATGTTTGGAAATAACTCGAATATGGAAAAGCTCATGCCTTTTTCTCTCATTTTCTTGATCAATAATAGATTGTGCAGAACTACTAGTAGATGCTTCAGAACTCTTACCTTTTATACCTGTGGCTGCAATAGTTGTTTCATCTCTTGAGTTTGACCCCAAATCTTTCTGAATAGCTACAACAATCTTCTTCTTCTTGCCCTCAAACTTCTTAGGTCTCAGCTCGGGATGCAGAATCCAACAGTGCTCATCATCATGCCCATCCTTTTTATAGTGAGTGCATGAAACCTTGCTCTTCTGTGCAGTGTTAGCCTTCCTTGCTTTCCATTTCTGCTTTCTTTTCTCCTTATTCTTGCTTGTAATGGGTTGGGATGATCCCCCAACTTTTGGGCTTCCATTCTTTCCTCTAGCTTCTAGATTAGTAGCTTGTACAGATACCTCATCTACTAGTGGGATTAAACATGAGGATAGTGTGCCTCATGTAGCTATGTAGACCACCAATGTACTTCAACAGAGTCTTAGGTGAGTCTAATGAGATTCCTAGAATCGATGCTCTCTTTCTAAATTCTTCAGTATACCCTTGCACACTTTGCCCTTTCAACTATCGAAGAGTTTTCCAACTCATCATGGCTTGCTGCATGTAGGCTAATGGATAGAACTGTTTTTTGATTACAGAAACAAATCCACTCCAGACAGAGATAGTCTTATCATGTCTCTTGAGGTCAGCTTTGGTCCTGCCTTCCCACCAAACCAAGGCAGTGCCTCCAAGGCGTAGGCTTTCCAGGTGAATCTTGCTCTTGTCTGATTCAATACTCTGCACTCTGCAATAGACATAAATTTGTCTAATCCAATTGTCCAACTTTTTTGCATTCAACTCTCCATCATATATAGGCAAATCAAATTTAACATCTAGTTTGATCAAAGATGCTTTCTTTTTATGTTCAGGGCTATTAGGAGGTGTGAGAAAGTTTTCTTCTTTCCCTTTGCCTTTTGAGTGGTCATGGAGGAAACACTCATCTTCTCCTTTGTCTTGTTTGGAGCCTGATGCATCTTCTTCCTTATGTTTTCTAAAGTCCTTATACATTTCTTTTACCATGGACCTTACGACTAGGAAACTATCTATGAATTGAGGGTCTGGCCCTATAGAACCTTCTTCTGACATTGTCTTTCGAGAATAGACTCTCCCAATTTTAGAATTAGTTTCGACCAACTCCCCTTCTCCTAATTTGAGCTTTGATCTAGTTAGAATTCAACAACTAAACCAACACAAGCTTGTCTAACCTTAACAGCCTAGAGCTCTGATACCACTTGATCTAAAAATCACTTGTGAGTGACCTCAGTTAATTAATTAATGAATGAAGGCATTACACACTCATGTGATGGTGTGTGTCTATGTTATTTTAGGCAACGAATCAATCGGATTGCAAAATACACAAACACTGGAAAATGGAAAACAGTAAGGAAAACATAGTAAGCAAATGCAAGAACACAACAATTAATAAGGAGTTCACCCTATTCTCTAGGGCTACATCTCTGGTTCAACTTTCAGTGGTGGCCTTATTTTATTGTGTCTTTAAAGTAGAGAATTACAATGAGGAGCTCAATTTTGAGTCTCCTGAAACAGAGAATGTTTGGCAGGTTGGTTCTTGGATTCCCCAAACCACTAAAGTGCACAGACTGTTTTCCTTACCCAATCTTGACCTCTCTGGTCTTTAATGAGAGGAGCCTAATGTGGTGCTCAATTCTTGATAGATCCTCTCAGGGATTGCTTGAACCTCTCAAGCTTTCTGTCTGCTCGATGCTGCCTATGGTCAGCTCGGCTCTCTATTTTCTACTTCTCGCTTTACTGTCCTTTCTCTCGCTTTCTCTATCTTCGTTCTCTTCCTTTCTTCTTCTTCTATTCTGCTCTCTGGTTATTCATGGCTAAAAGCCAATCTCTCTCATGACTGTTTTCTTCCTCTTCCTCTCCTTCAGTTCGCCTGCTACTGTTTTCTGGGAGTTCCCTGCCTCTGCGTCATCGCCAACGTCTCACAGGGAGTGGCCACTTGTCCTCTCATGAACTGTGCTAGCTCTTCCTCCACGGTTCAGTATTTTTAGTTACGTTGTGGAATGACTCATCTGCCAACTCAGTGGTCAAATCAGACATCAAATTCTTATGTGTCACGGCTTAATCCCCTATCAAATCTAGTTCCTCCATCGGGCACAATCTCCGTCGTCAGATCTAGAGCCCCCAAATCCTACGACATTCGCTCATTTTGTGCGGTTGACTTGCTCGATCGTTAGCACACAATGAGGGGTAGTTTTCTCTCTCATCAACCAGACACGCATCGCGCAATGTATGGAATCGCTTGTTTTTCGCCAAATCCACTTACCTCCTGAGGATGCCTCCGATATACTGCCGGTTTTGGGGCACATGACCCGCCTTTTGCCTTAGCGCTTGCCTCACATTTTACCAGCTTCCCATGCGATCGAGCACTTGGGGCCTTTCCTTCTCGAGGGGTTTTGCCAGCGATGTGCGATTAGTGCTAATCGCGCATCAGAAATGACCTCTGTTTCCCAATCTGGGCTTCCCAAGTGGTAGTTTTGCCTCCTATGCAATCTCCATGGGCCTCGATCAGTGCAATTTAACTGAGGTCCTCATCGTTCCTTGCTGGCTGCAAACTCCCACCGTCTAGAGGTTTTCATGTTCGCTCTTTATCCATAAATTCGAAGTCTGTCCTAATTTGATTTAGTCATGGAACTTTGATTAATTTTCATGGATCCAATTTGGATCAATTTCCTTACATCAAATGGACTAGTTAGATTCAGAGACAAGATATATGTGCTAGACAAAAATGAGCTCAAAAAGGTCATATTTAGGGAGTTTCATGCAAAATCATATTTGGGTCACCCAGGTTATCAGAAGAAACTGACAGCAGTGAAGAGATTTTATTATTGGCAAAACACGAAGAGGGATGTAGCAAAGTTTGTGGCTAGCTTTTTCTATTGTCAGTATGTGAAGTCATAATGTAAACATCCAGGTGCACTGCTATAGCTGATTGCGATTCTAAAATGGAAATGGAAGGTAATTTCCATGGACTTCATCACAAGGTTTTCAAGGACAGTGAGGTAGCATGATTCCATCATGGTTTTTGTGGATAGGTTAACAAAGGTTGCACACTTCATCCTAATGAAGTCTACATTCTCAGCTAGCAATGTAGCACAGGTGTTCATCAGAGATGTGGCGAAATTGCATGGTGTTACAAAGAAGATTATGTTAGACAAGGATGCACAGTTCACTTCTAAATCTTGGAAGGAGTTGTTTTGCAGGTTTGGGAATAGATTTGGCCTTTAGTACATCTTATCATCCGCAGCCTGATGGAAAGATAGAGAGGGTCAACAGGATATTGGAGGACATGTTAAGGATGTATGTTATGCATCAACAATGGAAGTGGGAGGAGTATCTTCCCTTGGTGGAGTTCTCATACAACAATCTTTATCAGGACTCACTAAGGATGAGTCCTTTCAAGGCATTGTATGGGCAGAGTTGCAATAACCCCATCAGTTGGAGCGATCTAGTTAACAGGGTGGTAATTGGACCAAACATGGAACATGCGATGTAGGTTATAAAGAATATTTTAAAGGAAGCACAAGATAGGTAGAAGAGTTATGAAGATAAGAACAAGTTGTTCAAGGAGTTTGAGGTTGGGGAATAGGTGTACTTGCACATCAAACCAAAGAAGAGATTCTTATGGACTGGATTATGTGCCAAGCTGGACACATGGTTTTGTGGACACTTCAGTATTGTTGAGAGGATTGGGCTAGTAGCCTATCAACTTGCACTACCTCTGACAATGAAATTTCATGATGTTTTCCATGTGTCATTGCTTAATAAGTATGTTAAAGATTTTGATCCTATGATTGACTGGTCTATATTGCAAGTGGAACCAAATGGCGAATTCCAGCTGAAGCCTCAATGTATATTGTAGAAAAAGGTGCTCATTCTCTCAAACCAAGCAATCGATCAAGTTAAAGTGTAGTCAAAAAACTTTGGTCTCGATGAAGCTACATGGGAGATGGCGGATCAGATGCAGGCTATGTATCCTTCCTTACTTGACGGTTTAGGAAAAGCAGATTTGATATAGTGTTTTGGTATATGTTTCGATATACGTCTTGGTATATTCTTTAGTATATGTTTTGGTGATGTTTCTATCACCATGAGCTATGTTATAAAGATCTAATAAGCGGTATGGGTTTCATGTTGACATGTTAATATGTTATCATGATATTATGTTATCATGTTGTTATGTTGTCATGTGGGTTGGCATTCAGCAAAATGATCATTGTAAATACTACATCGAGCTATGTTATAAAGCTCCATGAGAAATATGTCTTCTTTTTAGCAGTTTTGCTAAGGTATGTGTGTGATTGGATACTGAGAACAGTGTCCCCCAAGGGGGAGGGCTCTATAATAACCTTGGTGAAAATTCCATGTAATAAAAAGTTAAAAATAATAACCACATTTGATGGGACACTTATTTGAAGTTGAATGTTGGAAAAAACATCCTGGTGGGTGTTCATTTGGTTTAGTATGGCTAAGGAAATTGAAAAAGGAAATGGCTAAGGATTTGGAAAGGAAAAATGGAATTTTTGGCACATTTATTTATGAAAATAATGGAAATTAGGAGAAAAGGAAGGTGAAAGGTTGTAGGTTTCATGTGATGAGGAAAATGAAGGAAAATAATGTAAAATGAAGAAAATAGAGGCCTAATTGATAAAAAGGAATCTGAGGATCAATTCTAACCTTTTGTTAGTTCAGGTTTGGAGCTCTCTCATTATCTCTCTCTCTCTCTCTCACTTTTCGACACTTAGAGTCTTCTTGGAGCACTTGGGGATTTGATCAAGAAAGGAAAATAAGGCAAGAGGAAGTGAAGATCAAGCAAGGAAAAGAAGGATCAAGTAGCTACAACAAGATTCTTTGCAGGTATTGATTTGCATGTGCGATTTCCTTGTTGGATTTGGCATGCATGGTACTTCATGTGGTTCATTTTTTGTTGTGGCATGGGTTTTTCCAGGTGTGGCAGTGTTTTCTCAGCCTAACATTGACGTTTCCTGATGGCATTGATTAAATGGGTTCTCATACTTCAGTTGAGCTAGATTTTTAGAAGGATTTGAACCTGAGTGGGGTGGATCCCTGAAAACAAAAACGCATGGCCTAGTATTCTCTAAAATGGATTGTGGACCATGGTAAATCCATTGACCTACTAACCACTGAGCCAGACTATGGGTTGTGGTAAAGCCAGGATTATCTGCCTCGTTGGGGCTAGGAATCATTTCCGGTGAATGGTGGGATATATGGTAAAGTCAAGAGGTGGATTTCTCTTCATTGGGCCTAATAGTCTTGGGATTGGATATATGTAAATCCTAGAGAGTGGTTATCATTGTAGGGCCTAGTGATCCCTCGATTGGAATGTGGATTATAGTCAAGTGTGAGGGACTAGAAGGCACTCAAATTATTCATGGTGTAGGTGGAGAACTTCATTAGCATCCATGCTTGTTTTTTTTCTTTTCGATTTCTTATGAATCCCACATTCATGCTTGGAATATGGCGTAAGGGTGATTGGATGAAGAGAGATTTGGATCAGCCAATATATGGTTGGGTGGAATGTGGTAGTCCCATCCCGGTTGGTCTCTACATTCATTAATGAGAAATTCATCCCTTTGGTTTTCATGTGTAAACTAGTTCATATGTGGATTCTATGGATGATGTATTTATGGTATTTATGTTGTTACTATGTTGGTTATGTATATGTTTTAGGAAAATTGCTATGTATTGATCTCATCATGTTTTTACTTGTAAATGAATGGACAATGTATCTATGACCTAATATATTATAATGAAACAAATGACATGAAGGAACAATGGTTCTTAGAATTCTCAAATAAGTATGAGATCCCTATGCTTATTTGTTGTTTACACCTGTGGATTACATGTTTCTGATATGCTTGATGAAATTACTGTCATAGCTAATAGGGGTCTGGTTAAGGGCTTGTTCAACTAATTGCTTTTGCATCATTGTTTTGCTATTATTTTACTACTTTGAAGATGTCATTCCATTATGGGAAGTGACCTGGGCTCTGGGCCTTAAAAATTGGCTCAAATCACAGGGATGCTAGTGCAAAACTAGAGAAAATGGTCCCTGGAAACTGGCTTGTAGGATTGTGAGAGCATCCAGAGGTCCCTGGACGATGGCATGCCCATAGCATGAGAGCATCCAGAGGGAAAGTGATCAAAAACTTCAGTGGGACACAGGGGCAAGTTGCCTGAATTTGTTACATGGTTCTTAGGGGTCTTATAGAGCATGAGAGAATCCAGTGGTCAAGTGATAAAAAACTTTAGTGGGACACAAGGGAAATTTGCCTAAAGTGTTGGCATGGTTCTCAGGGGTGTTGTAGCTAGTGTGGAAGTTCTATATGTTGTGCTTCCATAGATTCCATTTCCTTAAGGTCACATAGGAGGTTGAATGCAATCACAGTAGCCTCTCATCACGTATTTACCCCATTTGGTCGGTTACTTCGGTATGTGGGAGGAGGGTGTTATAAATAATATAAACTCTGATATGAAATCTCTACAACAACATCTACAGTAATATCTATCCTCTCCATATCAGTTGTGACGAGAGCCATAATATGCAACACAAATAGATTATACATCTATATCTATTATAGATCCATCATCGTCTAAAGTATGCTCCACGTGTAGCCTCGTATTTTCTCTCCAAATCTGCATGTTGGAAATATTGAGAGGGGGGGGTGAATCAGTGTTTCTTTCAATAATTTTTAATTGTTCTAGTGATTCCCAAAATCATATATGTATTTGTATATGTATACACAGACCACAGAAATCAACAGTTGGAATTAATGCTTTTATTAAAGAAACACAAAAACAGTGCAATGAAATAAATACAGTATTAATATATATCTAATTGTGAACAGTTGCCAAGCTCCAACTTGGACTTCAATGAGGCTCCAACCTCAAGAGCACCAACTCTGTTTTTCCAAGACACCAATCTTGGACTTAGGAGCACCAACTCCCAAGGACTTCAATCATGTTCAATTCTGAAGCTCCAACCTCTTTGGTATACACTGGTGTGTTGCTGCACTCTTTTCAGCTTCCACTGCTTCTGCTGCCCCCTTTGCCTCTCCTGCTTCCACTATCTCATACTCAGGTTATACCATACACCAACAACAACATCAGTTCTCTATTTTTGCTGCTTTTATACATTACATGCCTCTGTCCATTCATTTCCTCTTACACGCTGGCTCTTTGGCTTCTTCCTCAGTGGCTATCGTTTCCTCTGACTCGCTTGGTCTTCTATGCTCGCTTGACACTTCAGCTTCCCAATCCATGGCTTCCTCTGTTTATCCACTGTTTCAATATTCACAAGACACTTTCAAGGGAAAGAGAGGCCGCATACACACATTGACATGGCTTAATGAACAGCCACGTCCCAATCATAATCGGAAGCGGTTTTAGGCATGAAGCCTTTAAATCATGGACTTACTGTAGAATCGGAGCCACCCTTTTATCGGTCCTTTTATAACTATCAGAAGCCACCACCCATCCGCGTTATTAATTATCTTGGGCTTTAAAGCCCGCGGCTACACATATGCAAATATATGGCCAACACTATAAAACTCCGCGCCACATATATTTTAATACACAGGAAAATACATAATTCATGTTCTCATTCAACAGACACGGATCTCAAATTTTATGCATCCGACTTTATAATTATCAGTAGTTCCGGCTTTTGGTGCTCGCAATAAAACTCTTAACCCCATTCCCCGACGCGGTGCGGACCCTGTTAGCCTCATGTTGCAACAGGTGTTCATCTTTCATGATTGATAGTTTTACATGCCAAATATGTCATACTTTGCATGCTGCAATGCTCCATATTTCCAGAAAGAGGTCAAAAAGAGATCATGAAAGTGTGCTAGTCTAAATTCCACTGTTGTATTCCAAATTTTGATGAGTTAATCATTTTTGAAGAATTTTCTGTTAAGGGAACTCCAAACAGCCTAATCTTGGTTTCCCTAGGTTTCAATTTCTTGTTTTAGAATATAGAGAATGAATATATGTCCAAACAGTTTAATCTTGGAAGATTTGTAGATAGGTAGAGAATCAAAGGAGCCCAACTGCTTAATCTGGGCCCTTGGCAGAAATAAGCGTAGATTTAGATAGGAAGGCAGTCAAAAGAAAAATTGTAAAGCAGGGTCTGCAAGTCTAAGTGCACCCAAACCAAAAAGAAGAAAAAATGCTAGGTAAGTAGGCTGGGTAAGTAGTTTTGAGGTTGCAGAATGTTGATCTGTGATCAATTTTGTGTTTCAAAGTGATATTGTACTTCAGATCACAGGTACAAGGCAGTTTTCATTTGGAGGAGCTCAAGCGAGGCATGGCTAACCCCCCTTTCTTCTCATTCCCCAAATCACTCACTAATTTCCCTAAAGAGGTCAAGATCTCCTTGATACCTTTTAGTTTCATCATTTTCCATATCATTTGCCTTGGTAAAGATCTGCTTTACTCAAGGAGTGTTCATACTTCCTCTATAAATCATTTTCCCCAAAAGAGCCTAAGATTCACACACTTAGCGCTTTCTTATCACTTGTCATATTAACTACTAATTTTTACTATGTAGCTCCCTATTTGTTCCCCCTTCCCCTACTAAAACTATGTATAAAATTCCCCTATATACATATTCCCATCCCCTGGCACTATAGCCATATAATAACAGTTTAGGAAATGTTGAGTTCACCTGGAGCTTAGCATTAGCCTTCCGCGTCCTAACCCTGGGATTAACTTGACATCTGGTTAAGTTAATAACCTTTTCCCTCACCCCTTTACCCATAAAAATTTCATTATACTCATCCTCTCTCGCTTATTGTTTAAAGTTTAGTGTTAAATTGTTTGAATCAACATTAAACTTTACCCCCGGTGCGCAAACCATGCAAAAAACCCACATTTCCAAAGTTTAACCCCCCGTGGCATTGTATTAATATTCGAATATTCGCGCGGGCTCCCGTCTTTATCCCTCCACCGCTTCATCTGTTCCGCCAGTCGTCCGATCGCTCGCGCCACAGATCTACGGTGGGCAGGTCTTGTCATCTTTGAAGCCATCGATGGTTAGCGCCCGAGAGATGGGCAGTTTTCTTGTCGTACTCCCGCCATGCGTCACCCTCTCGACTATGGTAGATCCCCCTCTGCCGAAACCACTTCTGCTCAAAGGCGGTGCGTCCGAAACCGGATACCGCTTTCTCCCCTCCTGCGTTAGCGCCACGTCATGCTGACTTCACCATCCCGCATCAGCCTCCTGCCGTCGTGTCCTTGCCATGTCTCCTGCCACATCACCCTACTGATGTCACCCTGCCACGTCACCGCTGTACTGGGACCCACTGCTAACATCATGCTGACGTCACTGTCAAAAAGTGCGAAAGGCGCAAATCGCAGCCTAGGAAGCCTGGAATCAGAATCTGAGGTAGCTTTTCATGCGCGATTAGCGATTAGCGCCTAGCGCTAATCGCGCATGGCTACAGGAAATAGGCCAAAATGGAAATCCCCTTCGTAACTCGGCCTCTAGTAAGCCCGAAAGGCGCAAAATGACCAGAATTTCTTCGCGAAGCATATAGAAAGGGGCAAACACAGTTTTTAAAGCAACAGAGGGCCAAACAGCTACCATGAAAGGTCGATGGGATAGTCTAAACCACTCAAAAGACATTAAAGAGGCCAAGTTCAGCGTCAAAGAGTATCAGTTCAGCAACATCAAAAGTAGGTGAAAATTAAAAACCTCCATCAAAGTCACCAAAACAGTTAAGGCCATTTAAAAACTTCTCTGGTCGAGATTAGTGCACATTAATGCCACCGAATAGCAGCAGAACCAAGTTAGAGGTGGAGATAAAAGACAAATCACAGTTATTACAGAAAGACTGCACCGAGCCACCCAGGACAGACATTAACTCAGTTTGATACAGCTGCCCTCAGCGCAGCTCAAAGATATTTTCATGCATTTATTTCTGGATAAGATTAGGTTAAAGTAATCATTTTCTTTCAGACCTGTTTAGGTCGGCTGTAATAGATTAATTTTGGATAATTTTCCCTATTTATACCGACCCTCTGTATTGTTTAAAGGGTTGGTTGGTTGATAATCTTCATGAGAGACTCGCACTGTATATCTGATATGTTTCTCTTAATCAAAGATTGTTGAAAGCTTGGAGAATGGACTGTTTGATGTGTTGTTAATGGTTTCTGAAGGATGAATTTGGAATTCTTGTGCTGCAATATGAATCAATAAGTGTTCCTCACCTCTGTTATTTCAATTTCATATATGCTCAAGTTACAGAATGAAGGATTGGTTTAGAATTTGCTTAGCTGCACTCTATGCTCAGTTTCTGTGGCTTCTTAATGTTTTTCCTCTTGATTTAGGCATAAATATGAATTCTTTTATGGTTCATGTTTGATCTATTTCACATATGAATGACTGTTATCTAGGAATTCTTAGCTGCTCCTAGATAGGGCTCATTTATCTTCCCCCTGCTAACCTGAATGAGAGATTCTTAGTTGCCTCTCATTTCTTAGCCTTTCAATCCATCTCTTTGCCTTGAATGGTTGTTTCATATGCAGCTGTCTTGCTCCATTTTCCTCTCTTGTGACCAAGAAAATGCACCAGTAGTCTTACTCCATGACTCCATGCCTAATGGTTTGAAACTTATCACACTATGTTTTGCCTCTCTACTTGAAAGCATCAATCTTCCCACCAGAACACAAAAAAAACCCCTTGAACCCAATAACTAGCCTAAAATCATCATCAACAAAGCTAAATCAGAAACAGAGAGCCCTCTCTGATTGTAGGTGGGCTAGAACCTGCAGTCCAAAGATTGGTTTGTGGTTACCTCGGCCGTATCCTTTCAGGAGCTTAAGGACAACCTGAGTGATAACATAATGGCGACTCCACTAGGGAACTCCTCAGATAATTTCATGAATCAAGTTGGAAAGCTCGACTAGGGAAATCGAACAAATTTTTCCGATTGTTGTCTATTTCTTAAAACTACAGATGAAGTGTAAATGTCAGCCAGGAAGCCTTTGAAACTGTTCTTGCTTTGCATTTACAGCATTAAATAAAAGGTGCTTCAGTCAATCTTCATTCTAGCTTTAAGCTCTAAACAGTTGTCTCAAAAATTTAATCAATGCCTTCTTAAACTACAAATATTCCCAGGAAAATACCAAAAACAAAATTCAGAAGCTGGCTCCAAAGAGGAAAACTCGTTATACTAGGTCAAATCCTGACCCAGACCCTCCAGCTGTTTTTGACAACCCCAACTTAATCCCAAAGATTCTTAGGAAACACCAAGATTTTGCTGATAATAGTCCTGAAGCAGTTCACCCAATCAGTGTTCCAACCCCTGTCAAAGTTTTATTTCGTCAACCCCTACTTCCCCTTGTTCATCGTCCACCTCTCAAAGCACTCCTTTCACACCTCTATTCACTGCACATACTCCCATTACCACTACTATTGTCCCAGTTGTTCCACTTATCCCTGTTGTTCCAGTCGTTCCTGTTGTTCCACTTATCCCTGTAAACATGGCCAATAGATATGCACCCCTGCAATTACCTGCAAACCCTGGGGCTATGCCTCAGGATTATCAAACTAAAATCACATATTTTGATGGAACTGGTACTTGCACAACCCTTCAGCATACAAAGAAAATGCAAGACTATTTTGAGAACTACGAGATAGATGATGATAGTGTGAGAATGAAAATTTTCATCCAAAGTCTGATAGGTGATGTTAGGACTTGGTTCAGAGCACTTGCTGCAAATTCCATAACCAATCCGGATGAGCTTTATCAATCCTTTATCAACAGATGGGAGAAAAAGAAAGACCCCTTGCACATACTAGCTGAATACGATACAATAAAAAGAGGCCCTCAAGAGTCCATCTTGGATTATTGTGTAAGATTCAATAATGTTTATAATGCAATACCACAGAACTTAAGACCTCCACCTGACCTTGCCTTGTATAAATTCCCTGATGGATTCGACCCGGATATGGCTTACCAATTAAAAGAAAGAGCTCCTCAAACCCTTGCAGACATGCAAAATGTTGCTGTTAGCGTAGAGGCTAACCTAATTTCCAAAAGAAACAGAGCTAGAATGCAAAGAAGAACCACCTTTAAAGAGGAACCCTCAGCCTTAGATCAAAAGCTTGATGCTATCATCAGTGGCATGCATAGGCTGGGAGACAGAGTAGAAAGTGTTGAGAGGAAGTCTTCATGGGAAGCACAACAACCTAATGCCACAAGGAACCCAAACTTTAGGAAAACGCAAAACACAAATGCTGGCAGGTCTAGCCCAGACCATAACGTAAGGCCCCCTTTCATGAAAATTATGCGGAAGCCTCTACATCTAGTGAACCCACAGAGGACACTCACATGAACTTGGTGGATTCGAGGGTTGAGCAACAAATTTTCCTAACTCAACAAGACGAAGATGAGCATGACTTTAATCAATTTCAGACTAAGTCTGGTGAGTCTTTTGATTTTAAACAAGGCTATGATACTAATGTGTACGAGGTCCACAAACAATATAAACTGAGAACTAGGACCATTGACATTCCTGAACCTAGCAAAGCAAAGGATGGCAAACAGCCCAACAAGATTAAAGGCAAGGCTGTCATAACAGAACCAGTTGATATACCTGTCCCAAACCCGCATCAAGTGACTGTAGAGGACATAACAGAAGTGCAGCCTTCTATTGATCAGCCTCTGCCAACTCCTTCCTCGGAAAAGAACTCGAACAGTGTTCCAAAAAGCCCTCCTGAAACTGAAAAACCGCAAGGAGTCACTTCCCATAACACTGATAAACAAGACCAAATTGCTGATACTCCAATGGAAAAAGGGAAGCCTGCCTCTCAAAATATTAAGACCCAATCTGAAAAATCATTTGACTTAGAGGCGGAAATAGGTAAACTAAAGATATCCATCCCCTTATATGAACTTGCCAAACATGATGTGTATAGGCAACAAAATCAAAGATCACTTCAAATGCCGGAGGTTAAGGATGATGTGAATATTCTTGATGATCAACTTGAGCTGTTGTTCGGTCCAGAAGTTAATGGAAAATCAACATATGGATCTGTTCTACCTTTTTATGTCAGTTTGCACATACATGACAAAGTCTTGCACAATGCCATGTTTGACTCAGGTGCCTCACACAACCTTATGCCCAAAGCTGTAATGGAAAAGATGAACCTTGATGTTACAAGACCCTACAAAGATCTATTCTCCTTTGAATCAAGTCAAGTCAAGTTTTTAGGCCTCATCAAAGACTTGTGTGTCTCCTTAGTCCAATATCCCAACAAGACAATCCTCATGGATGTGGTGGTTGCTAACATTCCACCAAAGTACACATGCTATTGTCAAGATATTGGGGAGAAAAACTCCAAGGGTCCCTCCAATTAGACCTCTCTTATGCCACTATATCTGTCTTTGGGCAACCAAAGAGACTATATAGAGAAACACTGATGAAGTATGTGGTAACTAGTGAGGATAAGCCCCAAAATTTTCTTATTCACTCAATCCATTCTGATATGGATTCCTTTATTTTATTTAATGATGAAACAAATCCTCTTATTGATGACAAGTCGTTGGCTTTAGAACTGAACACACACATCAATGAAGAAGCGGTTGCCCATACTGATGAAACTGTCAAAACAACAAATGCAACCAGCATACAAGAAGAACCTCCCCAAATAAAGTTTTCAAATCTGTCCACTACAAAAGTGACTGAAACTCTTGATATTAACCACAAGCAAGAAATCACATGGTGTCTAGAGTTTGATGGCTCTGTTAACAAGTTAGGAGCAGGGTCAGGTGTCTGGATTCACAATACACATAACAATCATGCAGAAGGCCATGCCTACAGACTGAACTTTAAATGCACCAACAACATGGCAGAATATGAGGCTCTCCTGTTAGGCCTTAAACTGCTCAAAGCTCTAGGAGCTGCAAAAGTGTCCATTCTAGGTGACTCCAATTTAATAATACAACAAATGAAAGGCAACTTTGTTACCAATGACAATAGAATGAGGGCCTATGGGACTGCTGCCACTAATATACTCAATGCATTCACTGAATCCAAGCTTGCTAAGATTTCAAGAAATCATAACATTCATGCACACAGCCTAGCCACTTTTGCTAGCACATGCAAGCTTCCCTTTGAGCCAAGTCACTACTTTACTGCTGAGATAAAACATAGGCCTGCTATCCCAAATAATGTTAAAGATTGGCAAGTGTTCGAAAATGATGCCCAGATTAACAACTTCCTCACTCTTGAGCATGAGTTTTCAAATATTACCATTGACATGGATGTTATGACGGATGAACAACAACAAACAAATGAAAATCAGCAGGCTGTAACAGCTGTAACAGCTAAACAAATCCTGAACCCAACCGTTTTTGACAAAACCAACATAGAAGAGCTGAGACAAATGCATTTGGAGGAAATAGCCAAAACAGAGACCGAGATCATTGACTTAAAGAATAACTTTTTGCCTGTTGGGCTAACTCCATTAGAAGATATATTTGATGCAAATGATGTTCCCAAAAAACCAAAAATGTAGCCCTTAAACACTGATATAGAAGAGCACAACATTGGAATGGCAGAGCAGCCCAAAATGATCAAACTAACTCAATCTTTGCCACCCGATCAAAAACCCAAATATGTTGATTTGTTCAAAGAATTCCAAGATGTATTTGCTTGGAGTTATGAGGATTTGAAGTCCTATGACACCTCAATGATTCAACACACCATTCCTCTAAAACCAAACCAAAAGCCCTTCAAACAGAAACTGAGGAGAATCAATCATATACTTCTCCCTTTGATTGAAAAGGAAGTGAAAAGAATGTTTGAAGCAGGTATCATAGCACCCATTAGATTTTCAGAATGGGTATCCAATCTTGTTCCTACAAGAAAGAAGACAAGTGAGATTAGGCTATGTGTAGACCTAAGAAATTTAAATCAAGTCTCCCTAAAAGACCACCACCCCTTGCAAAAAATGGACTACATCCTACAAAGAGTAGTGGGGTCATCTAGAATCTCTTTGCTAGATGGCTTTTCAGGTTTTAATCAAATACTGGTTCACCCGGATGACCAAGAAAAGACAGCCTTTACCACACCGTGGGGAACATTTAAGTATGTGAAGATGCCATTCGGACTTAAAAACACTGGTGCTACCTTTCAAAGGGCAATGGATATTGCATTTGCCAAGGAAATACATGATTTACTAGTTGTCTACCTTGATGAATTAACCCCTTTCTCTAAATCTGATCAAGAGCACCTAAAACATTTGAGGCAAATATTCATGACATGTAGGAAATATGGCATTTGCTTGAACCCCAAGAAGTCTCTCTTTGGCCTTGAAGAAGGCAAACTTCTTGGCCATATCATATCAAAGGACGGGATTAGAATTGATCCTGAAAGAATCCAAGCCATCCTCCAAATCCCATATCCAAGAAACATAAAACAGTTACAAGCATTCCTTGGAAAAATCAACTTCTTGAGGAGATTTATTCCAAATCTAGCCGAGCTAATAAGATTGTTAAGTAACATGTTGAAAAAGGATGCTAAGGTAAAATGGTCTCTTGAGACCAAGCAAGCCTTTGAGAGTATCAAAACTGCCTTAACACAAGCCCCTGTCCTCACAAGTCCACAATTTGATAGGGACTTTATCATATTTTCTTTTGCATCTGACCACACCATAGCTGCTGTCCTTTTGCAAAAGGATGATCAGGGAGCTGAAAAGCCAATTGCATTTTTTAGCCAAGCCTTAAGAGATGCCCCTCTGAAGTACCCAATCATGGAGAAGCAGGCCTATGCCCTGGTCAAAGCAATCAAAGATTTCCGAGTCTACAATTTATATTCACATGTGATTGCTTATGTACCAAATGCTATTGTAAAAGACATATTAACCCAAGAGGGATTAGAGGGCAAAAGAGGCAAGTGGATTGCTAACATCCTTGAGTATGACATAGAAATAAAACCAACCAAACTGATAAAGGGACAAGGTTTAGCCAAACTGATGTTCGAAACAAACTTTCAAGCCTTAGACATTAACCAATTAGACAATGAACAGGAGCTGGCGACTCCATAGATCAGTGAAACCTTTTTGCAATCCCCATGGTATGTTGATATATGCTTTGTATTGTTAAACCTGTTTGCTCCCCCAGGATTGTCCAGGACCAAGAAAAGATTTTTAAAAATGAAGGCTTCAAAGTTTTGTGTCATAGATGGTGCATTATTTTGGAAAAATCATGAAGGCATTTTGCTTAATTGTTTAACCATGAATGAAACTAACAATATCATGAAAGAATTCCATGCAGGTGACTGTGGAGGACATCTATATTGGAAGTCCACTGCTGATAAAATTTTAAGGGCTGGTTTCTATTGGCCCTCTCTTTTTGCAGATGTAAGGAAATTTGCCATTTCATGTCACAAATGTCAAATCTTTGAGGGAAAAAGAAAGTTGTTGCCCTTGCCCCTTAAACCCATCTCAACTGAAAAGCCTTTTCAACAATGGGGTCTTGACTTCATTGGAGAAATCCATCCCTCTTCCTCAGGCCAGCACAAGTGGATTCTAACAGCCACCGACTATTTCACCAAGTGGGTTGAAGCCATCCCATGCAGACAGGCCAATGAATCCATCATTATCCAATTCCTTGAGTGCAATATCCTTTCTAGATTTGGCTGCCCTGAGAAGATCATTACTGACAACGCCGCTGCTTTTAAATCCAAAAAAATGATCAATTTTTGCCATAAATTTCACATCACCTTGGGACATTCCACAGCCTATTACCCCCAAGGTAATGGCTTGGCTGAGTCATCTAATAAGAGCTTGATTAATATCATAAAGAAAGTGCTAGAAGAAAACAAGAAGAACTGGCATAGAAAGCTCACAAATGCCCTATGGGCAGACACACTTTCAACAAAGAAATCCATTGGGATGAGCCCTTATGAGCTAGTATATGGCATGGAGGCCAGATTTCCTTCATCCTTAGGCATCCCTACTATCAAACTATTACAGGAGATTCAGGCTGAACCAAATGATATTCAACGAAGAATAAATCAGACCACTCATCTTCAGCAAAATAGAGAGCAAGTTTATGACAGAGCTCAGATTTTGCAAGAGAAGCTCAAAAAGATGTTTGATAAAAGAGCTAAGGCGGAAGATTTCTGTGTTGGCAACAAAGTTCTAAGGTGGGACTCACGAAGAGAAGACAAGGGAAAACATGAAAAATTTGATTTTTTATGGAAAGGGCCATTCGTTATTTCTGCTATTCAGGGAAATAACACATATTTTCTCAAATCTGTAGAGGGCAGCACAGCTGAAGAAGGCCTGTTAATGGCCGAATGTTAAAACGTTACCATGATCCCTTTTAAAGGATATAATGCAGCTTTGTATATATCTCTTTGTACATTGATATTTGTATATATTAGCACTTTGTTTATTTTTTGTATAAGCAGTATGAGTATCAGAGAAGCAGCAATAAAGCTTGCTAAGACACAGCCAATGCCAGTATTCCATTTTTAAAGCTCTGTCTCTGCATTAATCTCAGCAAAAAAACAAGAGTAGCACTGTCATATCACATAAATTCATGGTAAAAAGAAACTGTTTGCAGCTTGCAGTCTTCAGTCAAACGGTATCAATAAGAGAGGAGCATTTTTTAGCTTCACATCAGCAACTGTTTCCAGATCAGAGGCTAAGGAAATACATCAGTTCTGATCTATGTTTTGGATCTATTTCAAAGGAAATGCTCAAGCAACATTGTATTTAATATCAAGCACGCAGAATAAAACAGGCAGTGCTATGTATTTCACAATATTTCAGTTGAGGAGAGGGCTGCTCACATTTTAAAATTTCACACTTTTAGCAGCCAGCACAAAGAAAAGGTTTCAGTCTACAGCAACAATAGAAGATCAAGGCAGTCTGAACTGCTATTCTTGGCTTTTCACAAGGAAAAGCCATCCCCAAGTGGATCCACTGTTAGCCTCCTGTTGCAATAGGTGTTCATATTTCATGATTGACAGTTTTACATTCCAAATATGTCATACTTTGCATGCTGCAATGCTCCATATTTCCATAAAGAGGTCAAAAAGAGACCATGAAAGTGTGCCAGTCTAAATGCCACTGCTGTATTCCAAATTTTGATGAGTTAACCATTTTTGAAGAATTTTCTATTAAGGGAACTCCAAACAGCCTAATCTTGGTTTCCCTAGGTTTCAATTTCTTGTTTTAGAATATAGAGAATGAATATCTGTCCAAACAGTTTAATCTTGGTAGATTTGTAGATAGGTAGAGAATCAAAGGAGCCCAACTACTTAATCTGGGCCCTTGGCAAAATAAGTGTAGATTTAGATAGGAAGGCAGTCAAAAGAAAAATTGTAAAGCAGGGTCTGCAAGTCTAAGTGCACCCAAACCAAAAAGAAGAAAAATGGTAGGTAAGTAGGCTAGGTAAGTAGTTTTGAGGTTGCAGAATGTTGATTTGTGATCAATTTTGTGTTTCAAAGTGATATTGTACTTCAGATCACAGGTACAAGACAGTTTTCATTTGGAGGAGCTCAAGCGAGGCATGCCTAACCCCCCTTTCTTCTCATTCCCCAAATCACTCACTAATTTCCCTGAAGAGGTCAAGATCTCCTTGATACCTCTTAGTTTCATCATTTTCCATATCATTTGCCTTTGTAAAGATCTGCTTTACTCAAGGAGTGTTCATACTTCCTCTATAAATAATTTTCCCCAAAATAGCCTAAGATTCACACACTTAGCGCTTTCTTATCACTTGTCATATTAACTACTAATTTTTACTATGTAGCTCCCTATCTGTTCCCCCTTCCCCTACTAAAACTATGTATAAAATTCCCCTATATACATATTCCCATCCCCTGGCACTATAGCCATATAATATCAGTTTAGTAAATGCTGAGTTCACCTGGAGCTTAGCATTAGCCTTCCGCGTCCTAACCCTGGGATTAACTTGACATTTGGTTAAGTTAATAACCTTTCCCTCACCCCTTTACCCATAAACATTTCATTATTCTCACCCTCTCTCGCTTATTGTTTAAAGTTTAGTGTTAAGTTGTTTGAATCAACATTAAACTTTACCCCCAGCGCGCAAACCATGCAAAAAACCCACATTTCCAAAGTTTAACCCCCCTGCGGCATTGTATTAATATTCGAATATTTGCGCGGGCCCCCGTCTTTATCCCTCCGCCGCTTCATCTGTTCTGCCAGCCGTCCGGTCACTCGCGCCACAGATCTACGGTGGGCGGGTCTTGTCATGTCCGAAGCTGTTGATGGTTAGCACCCAGGAGACGGGCGGTTTTCTTGTCATAATCCCACCACGCGTCACCCTCTCGACTGTGGCAGAGCCCCCTCTGCCGAAACCACTTCTGCTCAAAGGCGATGCGTCCGAAACTGAACACCGCTTTCCCCCCTCCTACGTCAGCGCCACATCATGCTGACGTCACCATCCTGCGTCGGCCTCCTACCGTCGTGTCCTTACCATGTGTCCTAACACGTCACCTCCTCCACCGTACTAACACGTCACCCTGCCACGTCACCACTGCACTGGGACCCACCGCTGACGTCATGCTGATGTCACCGTCAAAAAGTGCGAAAGGTGCAAATCGCAGCCTAGGAAGCCCGGAATCAGAATCTGAGGCATTTTTTCAAATCGCGCATGGCTTCGGGAAATAGGCCAAAATGGAAAGCCCCTTTGTGACTCGGCCTCCAGCAAGCCCGAAAGGTGCAAAATGACAAGAATTTCTTCGTGAAGCATACAGAAAGGGGCAAACACAGTTTTTAAAGCAATAGAGGGCCGAACCGCTGCCATGAAAGGTCGATGGGATAGTCTAAACCACTCAGAAGACATTAAAGAGGCCAGGTTCAGCATCAAAGAGTATCAGTTCAGCAACATCAAAAGCAGGTGAAAATTAAAAACCTCCATCAAAGTCAGCAAAACAGTTAAGGCCATTTAAAAACTTATCTGGTCGGGATTAGTGGACATTAATGCCACCGAACAGCAGCAGAACCAAGTTAGAGGTGGAGATAAAAGAAAAATCACAGTTATTACTGAAAGACTGCACCGAGCCACCCAGGACAGACATTAACTCAGCTTGATACAGCTACCCTTAGTGCAGCTCAAAGATATTTTCATGCATTTATTTCTGGATAAGATTAGGTTAAAGTAATCATTTTCTTTCAGACCTGTTTAGGTCGACTATAATAGATTAATTTTGGATAATTTTCCCTATTTATACCGACCCTCTGTATTGTTTAAAGGGTTGGTTGGTTGATAATCTTCATGAGAGACTCGCACTGTATATCTGATATGTTTCTCTTAATCAAAGATTACTGAAAGCTTGGAGAATGGATTGTTTGATGTGTTGTTAATGGTTTTTGAAGGATGAATTTGGAATTTTTGTGCTGCAATATGAATCAATAAGTGTTCCTCACCTCTGTTATTTCAATTTCATATATGCTCAAGTTACAGAACGAAGGATTGGTTTAGAATTTGCTTAGCTACACTCTATGCTCAGTTTCTGTGGCTTCTTAATGTTTTTCCTCTTGATTTAGGCATAAATATGAATTCTTTTATGGCTTGTGTTTGATCTATTTCACATATGAATGACTGTTATCTAGGAATTCTTAGCTGCTCCTAGATAGGGCTCATTTATCTTCCCCCTGCTAACCTGAATGACAGATTCTTAATTGCCTCTCATTTCTTAGCCTTTCAATCCATCTCTTTGCCTTGAATGATTGTTTCATATGCAGCTGTCTTACTCCATTTTCCTCTCTTGTGACCAAGAAAACGCACCAGCAGTCTTACTCCATGACTCCATGCCCGATGGTTTGAAACTTATCACACTATGTTTTGCCTCTCTACTTGAAAGCATCGATCTTCCCACCAGAACACAAACAAAACCCCTTGAACCCAATAACTAGCCTAAAATCATCACCAACAAAGCTAAATCAGAAAGAGAGAGCCCTCTCTGATTGCAGGTGGGCTAGAACTTGCAGTCCAAAGATTGGTTTGTGGTTACCTCGGCCGTATCCTTGCAGGAGCTTAAGGAAAACCTAAGTGATAACAGACCCGACACACCTTATGCTCCCTTTTATATGGATCTCAGATCCGTCATATCGGTGGATTCGTATCAGCAGATTAGCGATGTAATGGGTCTGTGGACCCGACGCTCCTTTGGGTTCTGTCTTATAATATTTTGGCTCCGTTTATGGGCGTACAGTCCTAAGCCTTTGCGGACCCGATATCCTTTAACGGCCCGTTCTATAATGATTTCAGGTCCGGATGATTTCGGCGATCTCTTTAAACGCTGCTCCAAAGTGTTACAAGGCCTCCGTGGATGCGATGTTAATATATATTCCCTTTAAAGCTTCCATTGGGTCCGCCACCACTTATTGCAATCAGAGGATTGGGGAGGACGACCCTATATACATTGCGAGATAAAGCGGATGCGATATCATTATAAACCAGTTTTAATGCCACCATCGGGTACATTGTAATATGCCATTGGGTCACTTAGCCGAAACCCCAATGCGCCGATATGGTGAAATATATATATATATATATATTCCATTGGGTCCATATGCGCCGAAACACATCTAACTTTTGTTGTTTCCGCCAAAAGGGAAAAAAAGGCCTTTGATTATTGTAAATGCATATATGTAGATTTTGGGCGCTTAAACACTCCCGATAACGTTAATACATGCATATGTGGGTTTTCATTGCCCGAACAACTCCCGATAATGTTGATGCATGCATATATTACTTTGTTTGCTTCATTTGCTCCTCTGATGGCTCCTCTTGCTCCAATATGCTCCGATAGCTCTGTTTGCTTCATTTGCTCCTCCGATGGCTCCTCTTGCTCCGATATGCTCCGATAGCTCTTCTTCTTTGGCATATATATGGCATATATATATGTGGCTCCTCCTATAGCTCCTCTTTGCTCCAATGTGACTCCCTGGCTTGGTCTGCTCCTCTTGGCTCCATTTGCTCGTCTTGGCTCCGTCTGCTCCTCTGATGGCTCTGTCTCCTCCTCTTGAATATTTCCATATTGACATCAATGACAATCTGTGTCCAACAATCTCCACCTTTGTTATTGATGGCAATATTCTTCTGCTCTCTCCCCCTTTGACATCAATGGCAAAGGGATGCATACGAACTCCCCCTGCCAAACTTCTCCCCCTGTCCTACTGCATCTTTATGAATGAACTTGAGTGATGATAAAGAAATAACCCCCATCTTTTGACGTAGATGTTCAAATGCTTCTCGAGGAAGAGGTTTTGTGAAAATATCAACTATCTGCTCCTTAGTACTGATATATTCCAGGACGATGTTTTGTTCAGCTACTTGCTCACAGAGGAAATGATACTTGATTGGTTTGTGTTTGGTTCTTGAGTGCATCACTGGATTTTTGCTGAGACTGATAGCGCTTGTGTTGTCACAATAGACGGTAATCGGTTGATATGTACATATGTCTAGATCTTTTAGAGCTTCCTTCATGCATAGTATCTGAGAAAAACAGTCTGATGCAGCAATATACTCGGCTTCGGTTGTGGATAATGATATGGATGACTGTTTTTTGCTAAGCCAGGATACTAAACAGTCTCCTAGGAAGAATGCATTTCCACTAGTACTTTTCCAATCATCTATACTTCCAGCCCAATTAGCATCGGTGAATGCAGTTACCGTCAGTGTTGAGTCCTTTGGGTACCAAAGACCAAAATCAAAAGTTCCCTTCAAATATCTGAGAATTCTTTTTACAGCTAATAAATGAGATTGTTTGGGAGCAGACTGAAATCTTCCCACCATTCCTACTGCTTGCATTATGTATGGTCGTGTAGTTGTTAAGTATAGAAAGGCTCCAATAATTGACCTGTAATGAGTTACATCTACTAGAGGGGAGTCATCATCTTTGCTCAATTTGTAGTTTGTGGTCATAGGTGTACTCACTGGTGCACAGTCCTCCATTCCATATTTTTTGAGCATGTCTTTTAGATATTTGGCTTGAGATATACACAGTCCTACTCTGGTTTGAGATACTTAAAGTCCAAGGAAGTGGGACAGCTCTCCTATCATTGACATCTCAAACTCTTTTTCCATGCTTTGAGAAAATTCATGGCTCATTTCAACATTATTACTAGCAAAAATCAGATCATCGAGATAAACAAGAGCAACTAGTAACTTACCTTGATCTGTCTTTATGTATAGATTGCTTCCAGCCACTCCCTTTTTGAAGCCTTGTTGTTGGAGATAGTTATCTAATCTTGCATACCAAGCTCTAGGAGCTTTTTTCAATCCATACAAAGCCTTTTTCAACTTACAGACTAGGTCCTTTCCTGCTGTCAGATCAAAACCTTCTGGCTACTCCATGTAGACTTCCTCCTTGAGTTCCCCATTTAGAAATGTTGATTTCACGTCCATTTGATAGATCTTGAATCCTTTTGAGAAAGCAAATGCCAAGAACATCCTGATAGCTTCCATATGGGCCATGGGTGCAAATGTCTCTTCAAAGCAATTTCCTTCAATTTGTGAATAGCCTTTGCAAACAAGTCTTGCCTTGTTTCTAATACCCTGTCCTTCCTCATTCATTTTATTTTTGAACATCCATTTGGTTCCTATTATGTTTTTGTCCTTTGGACGAGGTACCAGCTCCCATGTCTTGTTCTTCTCAATTTGGGACATTTCTTCTTCCATTGCTTTTACCCAGTGAGGATCCTTACTTGCTTCTGCAAATGTTTCTAGTTCTATCATAGATAGGAGGGCAATGACTTTTCTCTTGGGTGTAATTGATATCCTTCTTCGGGTCTACACACCTTCACCTTTATTGCCAATGATCTGCTCTTCTAGATGATATCTTTCAATATACTTCATCTTTGAAGGGGTATGAGGTGGTTCTCTTTTCTCTTCTTCTTCTTCTTCTTCATCTATCTTTTCTTCTTTAGGTTCTTCTTCTTCAAGGAGAAAGTCATCTTCATGTTCTTCAATTTCCTTTACTGGAAGATCTTCATCAACCTTTACATCAATGCTTTCCACTATTTTCTTCAGTCGAAAATTGTAGCACTTGTAAGCCTTGCTCCATGGAGAGTATCCAAGAAATATCCTCTCATCAACTCGAGAATCAAACTTTCCAGGTGAGCCATCATTTATTTTTATGAAGCACTTGCTTCCAAATATCTTGAAGTACTTCACCGAAGCAGGTCTTCCTTTCCATAGCTCATAAGGAGTTTTGTCACAATTTGGTCTTAATTGAGTCCGATTCAGTGTATAGACTGTTGTCCCTACTACTTCCCTCCAGAATTTAGGTTGTGGGTCTGCTGCTAATAACATGGTTCTTGCCATCTCTTGGACTGTTCGGTTTCGTCTTTCAACTACCCCATTTTGCTGAGGTGTTCTGGCAGCCGAGAATTCCCTTTTAATTCCATGAATATTACAGAACTTACTGAACTCATTTGATGTGAATTCTCCTCCTTTGTCTATTCTGAGGCACTTAATTTTTGAATCTTTTTCATTTTCCACAAGGGCTTTTAGATTCTTAAAACACTCAAAGGTTTCAGATTTATAATTTATGAAATATATCCACATCACTCTAGTATAATCATCAACAAATAACACAAAGTACCTTTCTCCTTGCAGTGCTTCATTTCTAGTTGGCCCACACACATCAGCATGGATGATCTCTAAGGGCTTTGATGTACAGTGTTCCTTTGTCTTGTGGCTGGTTCTGGTTTGCTTTCCATGTTGACATGGACCACACACTACTTGATTTGGTTTGAACAGCCTTGGGATGTCTTGTACAACTTTGATCTTGCTGATATTGATCAGATTTTTGAAGCTGGTATGTCCAAGTTCCTTGTGCCACAGCCAACTCTCATCTGTCTGACTCAAGTAGCATTTATTTTCCTGAATCTTGTTCAGAACGTAAATATTGTCTGGTGTTCTCACACCTTTTGCCACAAGTTTCCCTGAGGCAGAGTTCCTTATTTCACAGTATTTGGTGCTGAAAACAACCTTATGTCCTTGATCACAGATTTGGCTGACACTCAGAAGGTTGTGTTTGAGTCCGTCAACCAGCAGAGCATCTTGAGCTTTTCCTCTTCCATTGATCAGAGTAACTATTCCTCTTCCTGTAATTTTTCCAGTTCCGCTTCCAAAGGACACATTCCCTTCCTTTTTGCTCAGTGAGATAAATTTCCTTCTGTCTCTTGTCATGTGTCTAGAGCACCCACTATCCACAAACCTCTGGTTTCCATTATTTTGGCAAATAGAGCCAGGCCGCATTTGTCCATGTCAGAGTTCTTGCTACTCGTCTTTCTTCCTTTGAGTGGGCAGTCTTGTTCATAGTGTCCATTATTGTAGCAAAAAGAGCAAGTCAGATCAAATTTAGTCAAGGGATCAAATGAATTGAAGGTTTTGATTTGTCCCTGTCTTTTGGGGGCATATGAATTGATTACTCGGTCCTTTTGCGTTGTCTTTTCACTTCTGCGAGCCATACAGTGTCTAGCTTGGTGACTGAAGTTTTTACAGTGAAAACAGTGTCCAAGAAAGATGGTTTTGAAGCAACCACGATTTAAGTCGATTTCCTTCCTGGGAATTACTCCTCCCTCGTCCTTTGGATTTTTGATGGGCCCTTGGTGGAGTACAGGTTTGTATTTGCTGTAGTGTCCATGATTCGACTCCACATTATTCTTTGGAGTAATTCATTCTTCATTCTTGGAATCTGGGATGCACTTTTGATAACATACTTTTTCATCTTTTGGGTTGCAGGAAAGTGCATCGGCATAGCTTTTCGCACTATTCTTAGTGCTTGAGGATTCTCCTTTGAAACATATTCCAGACTTTTATGTTGAGGTTTTTGATTTTTCAGAATAGTCTCAAGTATTTGAGAGCTTTTACAATCCCTTTTAATTTGCTCCCACTCCTTTTTCAGAGATACTACTTTGGCCTCACGTTCTTCACAAGTCTCTTCTTTTTCTTTAAGCTTTGCTTCTAAGAGATCTTCTCTCCTTCTTATTTCCTCGTTTTCGACTTTGAGAGAAATGATTTTGTTCTGTAGTTTCTCATTTTCTTCAATGGCGCTTATTAATAGTTCATCTACATTCCCTTCTAGGCCCGAGTCATCATCATCTGTGAGTGCCATGAATAATGCTTCTTGGCTTTCATCATGATCAATTTCCTCATCTGATTTCCTTTTGATGACCATAAACTCATCCTCATCAGACTCATCTTGCTTGGAGAAGAAGTTTTTCTTATTGAACCCTTTCTTTTTATGTGCCATTCTTTTAGAATTTCCTTCATCATCACTATCATGTTTATGAGGACATTTTGCTGCATAATGACCTATTTTACCACATTTAAAATAGATAAGAGGATACTTGCCTTTAAGCTTAGATCCTCTCTTCAACTTTCATACATATTGAGCTAATTCGGATTCCACATCTGACTCATCACTATAGTCATTTCTTTCTTTCTCTTCCTTTGACTTTGAGGCCTTGAATGCTGCATCTTTGGAGCTAGGACCACCTTTCCTCATTTCATAGGCAGTGAGAATTCCATGGAGTTCTTCCATTTTGAGGGTGTCAAGATCCTTTGATTCTTCTATAGCACTTATTTTGGAGTCAAATCTGTCTGGAAGAGACCTTAATACCTTTTGAACAATGGTACTTTCTTCAACTTTTTCATCCAATCCTTTCAGGGAATTTACCACTTCAGCTACTCGGAGGAGGTATGCTGCAATGTCTTCTTCATCTTCCATCTTCAAACTTTCAAATTGTCTTCTGTGAGTTTGAAGCTTTTCCTTTTTGACTTTTGAGTCTCCATCGTACAAGCCAACTAGCTTCTCCCACATTTCTTTGGCAGAGTTAGAGTGCATGATTTTGTAAACTCAGAATCAGTGATTCCACTAGTGATAGAGTTCATGTCTTTTGCATTTGCAATGTAGGCTTTCCTCTCGTCTTGGTCTGTTGGAAGAGTGGAAGTCACTTGGTATTCACTTTGACAAAAATGCCAGACTTCAGGTCCAAGGGACATTAAATAGTAAGTCATTCTTTTCTTCCAAAAACCAAAGTTAGTGCCATCAAAGAGAGGAGGTTTTCCTGATGCTTCATGATTTCTCATCATGGCTACTGATCCTTCTTCAAGCTATTAGGCTAGTATGAAGAAGCCTACTCTGATACCAATTGTTGGAAATACTGAGACGGGGGGGTGAATCAGTGTTTCTTTCAATAATTTTTAATTGTTCTAGTGATTCCCAAAAGCATATATGTATTTGTATATGTATACACAGACCATAGAAATCAACAGCTAGAATTAATGCTTTTATTAAAGAAATGCAAAAACAGTGCAATGAAATAAATACAGTATTAATATACATCTAATTGTGAACAGTTTCCAAGCTCCAACTTGGACTTCAATGAGGCTCCAACCTCAAGAGCACCAACTCTGTTTTGCCAAGACACCAATCTTGGACTTAGGAGCACCAACTCCCAAGGACTTCAATCCTGTTCAATTCTGAGGCTCCAACCTCTTTTGTATACACTGGTGTGCTGCTGCACTCTTTTCAGCTTCCACTACTTCTGCTGCCCCCTTTGCCTCTCCTTCTTCCACTATCTCATACTCAGGTTATACCATACACCAACAACAACATCAGTTCTCTATTTTTGCTGCTTTTATACATTACATGCCTCTGTCCATTTGTTTCCTCTTACACGCTGGCTCTTTGGCTTCTTCCTCAGTGGCTATCGTTTCCTTTGACTCACTTGGTCTTCTATGCTCGCTTGACACTTCAGCTTCCCAATCCATGGCTTCCTCTGTTTATCCGGGCGTTTCAATATTCACAAGACACGTTCAAGGGAAAGAGAGGCTGCATACACACATTGACATGGCTTAACGAACAGCCACGTCCCAATCGTAATCAGAAGCGTTTTTAGGCATGAAGCCTTTAAATCATGGACTTACTGTAGAATCGGAGCCACCCTCTTATCGGTCCTTTTATAACTATCGGAAGCCACCACCCATCCGCGTTATTAATTATCTTGGGATTTAAAGCCCGCGGCTACACATATACAAATATATGGCCAACACTATAAAACTCCGTGGCCACATATATTTTAATACACGGGAAAATAACATAATTCTTGTTCTCATTCAACAGACGCGGATCTCAAATTTTATGCACCCACCTTTATAATTATCGACGGGTCCAGCTTTCGGCACTTGCAATAAAACTCTTAACCCCATTCCCCAATGCGGTGCGGACCCGACACACCTTATGCTCCCTTTTATATGGATCTCGGATCCGTCATATCGGCGGATTCGTATCGGCAGATTAGCGATGTAATGGGTCTGCGGACCCGATGCTCCTTTGCGTTCTGTCTTATAATATTTCGGCTCCGTTTATGGGCGTACAGTCCTAAGCCTTTGCGGACCCAATATCCTTTAACGACCCGTTCTATAATGATTTTGGGTCCAGACGATTTCGACGATCTCGTTAAATGCTGCTCTGAAGTGTTACAAGGCCTCTGTGGATGCGATGTTAATATATATTCCCTTTAAAGCTTCCATTGGGTCCGCCACCACTTATTGCAATCGGAGGATTGTGGTGGACGGCACTATATACATTGCGACATACAGCGGATGCGATATCATTATAAACCAGTTTTAATGCCACCATCGGGTCCATTGTAATATGCCATCAGGTCACTTAGCCGAAACCCCGATGCGCCAATGTGGCGAAATATATATATATGTGCCATCGGGTCCATATGTGCCGAAACACATTTAACTTGTGTTGTTTCCGCCAAAAGGGAAAAAAAGGCCTTTGATTATTGTAAATGCATATATGTATATTTTGGGCGCCCAAACACTCCCGATAACATTAATACATGCATATGTGGGTTTTCATTGCCCGAACAACTCCCGATAATGTTGATGCATGCATATATTACTCTGTTTGCTTCATTTGCTCCTCCGATGGCTCTTCTTGCTCCGATATGCTCCGATAGCTCTGTTTGCTTCATTTTCTCCTCCGATGGCTCCTCTTGCTCCGATATGCTCCGATAGCTCTTCTTCTTTGGCATATATATGACATATATATATGTGGCTCCTCCTATAGCTCCTCTTTGCTCCAATGTGACTCCCCTGGCTTGGTCTGCTCCTCTTGGCTCCATTTGCTCCTCTGATGGCTCTATCTCCTCCTCTTGAATATTGCCATATTGACATCAATGACAATCTGTGTCCAACACTGCAAACTTGTAGCATACACTCTCTCTCAATATAACACTCTCTAACCCCTTCTACATCACTCTTCAACATTTTATGATTGATGGTATATGAAACTAATATTCATTGCTAATCCTCCTCATCTTTGAATTTATCACCTCTTAGATGATTTTTAACTCAAGGAAACTCTCTCCATCAAAAACCACAAGAAAAAACCATGGTATATTCGTATATAAATCACTGAAATACACGAGGAATGTGGAAAACTGAGTCTAGATAGGGTAATGAAGATTATCCCTGAAGGAAAATCATTACTAGGAGGGGTAATGTAGGTTTCATGAAAAACATTTGAGTTATAACACAGTTTTCATCAACAAAACCCAATTTACCTTGATTTCAGCCCAAAAACTCAAAGAAACTTCTCTAGATCCTCCTAAATCTAATCATTTGTACCTGAAAACATCTTCCAAGCCTATAAATCCTTTGGAGCCTCATGTCAAAATTTTGAATCATCATGTCAAGGCATCCAACCCTATTTAACTAATCATCATGTCAACGCCTCCAAACATGTTGACATCATTCCAATACAATTAACTCCTTAGTTGACTCCTTATGAAGACACTTAGGACACCTAGAAATTTACTCCATAGTTGATTTTTTAGCCAAACATATCTTGAAAACACCATGCATGAGAGCCACCACATCTATGTCGTCACCATGATATTTTGTGGACCAATATGACGATGAATACCACAACTACTGGTATAACATCATGAGGATCATAACTACTAGGTTGACATCAAGCTGACCACTAGGATAACATCAATGCCAACACCATGAAACAACATGTCCAACATGCTCCCCCTTTATTGTTAATGTCAACCTACAACCACAACACTATAATTGTTCTCATTCTCGTCTTGTGGTTGTCACTATCCCCCTTTGACATCAAGGATGAGTATGAATAAATACTACTTATATCAATTGATAAATGGATGAAAATAAATCAACTCCTCATGCCAACACCATGTCAATAAACTAGCATGCCTCTATGCCAACATTTATCAACACTATGTCTCTAAACTAACACCATGCACTTCCTTCTGTTGTTGTTGAACAAACTCCCACTACTCATAACATGCAGTTGCAAAAGATCCCTCCATATTGTTGTAAATGCTACCACTATTGTTGTCAATGCCTCCTTTTCGCATGCAAGATGTTGCTCCTCATAGACCAATGCTTCAACCATCTATGACCCAATGATATACAAATGAGTTACATGAATTTATAAGAATGATACATTGCTACAAGAATGATATAACATGGTTGTACAAAGCCTCCAAACAACCAACATGTAGATAAAACATGATTCCTCTCTTGTGCATGATCATCACTCACAAATTTCAACCAATGAGCCATAAGAAAGACATGATAGTACATGGCTACATAATGAATCCAAAATCCCACACATGGCTTAAACACATAACATCAATCAACCTAAACATGGTCATAACAACTATCATCTTTAAACCATGACTCACTCAACACATGCTTGACATGACTCATGAATCTCTTTCCTACCTCTAGGACCATTCCACCAATAACTAGATGATAAAACAACATATTAAAGGTCTTCATATGAAAGTACATGGTTGAAAATAATGATGTACAATCTAATATAATGCCTCAAAAAATCTCTCTAAGAAATAGACCAAGACTTGTCATAATTTCCAAGACATTACCAAGACTCATCATACTTTCCAAGACATGGATCACTCAACCAATGCTGACAACAACAATGATTACATGGATTATCTTTGCACACACAAGTGCATACATGGCTGAAGCAATAAATTCACTACATTGCATGGCATAAATAAAACTACTTAATTAGCTATCATGGCAATAATGACAAGTATATACATATGGATGAAGTACATGACATCCACCATAACTCCTCAATCAGCAATGATACACAATAAGATACATGGATGCTACAAGTGCTACTCCACCAATCCAAATGAGCATAAAAATGGATGGCCAAAACAATGTCTCCTCCTAATGCATACTATCATCAAATGTTGTTGAAACAATGAGCCAAACAGAATGCGAGTAGATAGGCCATTTCCAAAATATCAATGAGACATGTAGAAATATATGACTGAAAGTATCTTCTCCTCTAAACATGGTTAAACCAAGGGTTCTCTTCTATGCATGACATGGATAGCTCCCCCTAATATCATATATACCTCGAATCAGTCGGTTGATTCTACAAACGTGAATATGCAATGTGGCTCATTAGCATACCACATAATTGTTACTCATCTCCACCAACTAATCATGCTACCATATGTTGCTATCATATGCTCCCCCTGAGAGTATGCACCTCTCATAAACTTTGTAGTCATAAATGAATATGCATGAGGTAACCATGGACTACAAAAGGGGCTAATATATCTACTTCACAAACTACTACTCCTTTCTCCACACGATCTTGGGTTGCTTCTTTTCATTCTTCTATGGTTTTCTGCTAACTACTCTCTGAATTTGTTGTTGTTTCTAATGTATTTTCCTTGAGGAATGTGGCGAC
Source organism: Pinus tabuliformis (assembly GCA_031772625.1). NCBI lineage: Eukaryota > Viridiplantae > Streptophyta > Pinopsida > Pinales > Pinaceae > Pinus > Pinus tabuliformis. The sequence continues at coordinate 1,153,188,378 of CM062804.1, read as the reverse complement.
ATGTAGTATCTTTCCATATGGATAAATTTGTGATAGTTGTAATAGTCCACACGACCAATATATAAAACAAGAGGATCAAATATCTTGCTACTCATGCTAGATCTATGCTTTGTATATAACATATCTCTCCTCCAAGAGCTAGATTTGTAGTCAATTTCTTCATGGCCAAAAAAATTGCATGAGTAACAATAATCATTAAATAATAATAATACATGATGGTCAATCTCCTTGGTTGCTCATATTGTTCTAAGTTATGTTGCCTAGGTCTATACACTTTGCTCCTATAGTTGGCTGCAACATGTCCAAACTTGTGACAATTGTAACACTCTACCTCATGCATCAAAGGAACAAAGGGGCTTTGATTCCTTTGGAATTTGATAGATCTACCACAATCTTTAACCCTAGGAGAAAAACATCTTCTAGTGATAGAGGCTCCTTGAGGTCTTCTTCTTTGTTACTACTAGTTTTGATGTGTGTTTCCTCCTTTGATACTCTTGTTGTTGTTATTTATCGCTATAGGTATTTTTGGTTATGATTTATTGTTCTTTCCTACATGTGAACTAGACTCTCCCTTTTGAAAACCAAAATGAGATCTATCCAATGGCAATATTTGGTTCTCAAGCAAATTGTTTAAGGCTATGGTGATCTTTACTTGCTTCAATTATTGGTCTTTTTCTTCATGTTGCTTCTTCATGGAGACCACTTCTGCTTTGAATTTTTCAACTCACCCTTCCTTCTATTTCAACTATTTTCTCATAATTTCTTCAACTCCTTTTGATTCTTCCAACTAATTCCTCCAGCTGATAATATCCTCCTTGAGTTTTCTCTCCTTATCATCACACATCTACAAGAGTTTTTCTTGATCCTTGCATGCAGTTGTTAGTCTACCAACCTCAACAAATAATTTTTCAATAACCATTAAATTTTACTCGTATTTAGCTTGAAGAAGCATTTCTTTATCATTCATCATCATGGCTATCTAAATCAGCAAGGCAAACATCATATCTATCATAAACATAACTTAAAAACAATCATATGTAGTTAACCCTTTAGATTTATTCTATGTAAGTGCACTAGGTTGATCCAGGTAGATATTGGTGGCCACCCACCTATTCCACTTAGAGCCCGACCATTATTTCTTCCAGTTTCCTTAGTTGTAGCACAATTTTCTATTTTTGGCAGCTTTTTCAGGTCTTTAACTTGCAAAGCCATTTTGAGGCCCTATATGATGTTTTTTTTGGAAAACGGGAAAATGGAAGTTTTAAACTAATGATTGTAGTTGAAATTTTTAGTCCTTGGATATATCTTTATAACGAGCTATCATGCACATCAAACAGAGATTGTATGCCAAATTTACGACCCCAAGAAATTGATGTACCAACTTACCCCAATGGGACCCACAGTTTTGGCGCTTCATCTTCTAAGGTTATGTTTTTGGATGTTTAGGATTTTTTATTGTTCCTCAATAATAAATAGGCCTTAGAGTGTCATTGTAACATAGTTCAGAGGAATGTAACTGCCACATCTCTTCTTAGAGATAAACTACCATCACTCAAGCTAGTTTATTTCCATTTTTTATGTAAGCATATTTTAGTTCTCTAATGAAAATGAAATGAAGATTTATTTTTCTACATCTCTATTTTTATGTTGATATGTGTATTTAGTTTCATTCCTTCATAATTGTAGATCATAGGTTTTGATAAAGCTTCATTTTCTAATTTGTTAGTTCCTCCATTATTACTAAGGGAACTGATATTCTCTGGTTGAGGTTCTTTATTTTGAGAGGCCTTCTTCTTTTTCTTCTTCATACTGTTCTTCTCAAACTCTCCATAATTGCTATTGTTTCCTCCAAACAACACTTGCAATCTATCCCAAATCTCCTTGATGGACTTTAGATCTCCTATTTTCTCTAATTCTACATTATGGAAATTCTAAAAAATAATACGTCTCACTTGAGCATTTTGTTGCATTATTTTAGGTGAAAGTGGATCCTCGCCACATCCTTTACAAATCAATCTCAAATTTTTAGTTCCAAAAGACAATAACTTATCTTTCACTCTTTCATACCATAACTTAAACTTTGTAGTAGTGAGAAGATATACTCCTAGAGGATTCATTTTGATAATAAAAAAGTTGCAGAAATTTAATCAAATATGCCCTAATCTACTATCAAACGATTAAGTTTCAACCAATATCCCCACTCGAATAACACTTGTTAGAAACCCTGAACAACAGAGAGAGTGCGGGGGTAAATTAATATTTTTCTCTACGATCAACTTTTAACAAATTTTTCCTTTCTTTACACAATTACTAAATTATCATTCATTGGCAGCATAACACATAAGAAAATGCATTCATAACCATAACTCATAAGTAGAAAATCATAGAAGATAACTTGAGAACATCAAAACAAATAACCATAAGAACAATCATCGATAACATGGACATCATATTCACACATAAGAGACACTGGATGTAAGGTGGAAACAAAAAGGGAGAAAACCATTGTGAGATTGTTCTCCTATGCTCTTATTCTAATTCTTCATTACATATGATCACTAGCCACCACCAGTGTGAAAGCCACAACTTGCATATCATGTGAGCCACCACTTGCTACAAGGCACAAATTGTATGAACGTTTCAGGCAACCACATGTTGGAAGCCACCACTCCCTCAACTTTGCAGGACACCACCGACTCAAAGCCACCACTCCAAATGAGCCTCACCCAACCACCGCTGAATGGGATCCACCATTCCCACATTCTTAGGCCACTATCTGTAGGATTCCCACGGGGGATTCACTCAATAAACCTATAAAATATTGCGTGCATTCGTGGCATACTAAACAATACCCTTAATTTGACTACATATTGGAAAATACCTCTAAAAATCACTTTATTTAACCCCCTACCAATATTAACCCAATACACCTTCTCAATTAAAAAATCCCCTACTTTCACTAGATATTGTAGGTACTCATTTTTTAATAAACATTTTTTATACCCCTTTATATTTATATCCCTTTATTTTCATTAACAATGGTAAGAAAATTGTTTACCTGGAAAGAATAACCTAAATACTAGGTAGTTGAAAACTTGAAAGTTTCAATAAAAAAGAGGCAGATATAAGTTGGTTGATTTACAAATACATATTGTGGAAAATTTGAATGGAAAATACATATATTTGAACTCTCAATTGCATCTATCTTCTATTGAATACTAAAAAAGATACACTACAACAATTCAAAATAAAACCTCAATAACCAACACAATGGTGCACCTTTCATCTCGCTTATAGAATAGGAAGAGGAGAGAAAGTACAATGAATATGGACACATGCAAAATCCTATCTGGTTGGACTTTGTCAAATCATAGCCCTAACCTGATCACCTAGTGCACCATAGTTGCATGGTAAGAGTGCCAAGTAAGTGTGTCTCCATCAAAAGATGAACTAGAGCATGCAATCATGCATCCCTTCCTTGAGATTTGTGTCCTCTACCTAAGATGGGAATTTCTCATGCATAAGTATTCTAATTGACTAAGGATCCACAACCTCTTAGTAAGAATATATCATCCATGCTAAAAATAACAAAAGAAAATCTCTAATAATAGAAAAACTCTATCCAAAACTGAATTTCCTAAATTTGAAACAACATCTAAACTAGAATTAATTGAAGTTGTGACATTAGTGCCCTTAGAAAGCATGAAATCTCTTCGAAACAATAGTCTATTTTATTATCTCCTATGGCATGCATGTGGCCTCTACCAAGCAAAAGTCTATATCAGTGTGTCTGTCATTTTCATTCAACCTATTCATCACTAATGTAAGGAAAGGATGAAGGTTCAATATCTGTTGTCTTCTCTATTGCCTCATCATTGGGAGGATCACTAGTATAGCAATAGGTAAACAATCTTAGCACGCACATTAGACATAGATCAGAGAGGTATTAGTAATGTGATGCATGTATGTTCTGGAGCAAGGCTTCTTGGGAGTGGGAGAAAAATCAAGAAGCGAGAGTAGAAGTGGGAAGTGGGAGTGGAAGTAGGAGCAAGGAGTGACATTTTCAAAAGCTCCTGGATTGGGAGCGATTTTGGGAGTGAATTTTATATAACATATATTTTTATATATTTTGATGCATATATGTCAATAAAAGTTTGTAGAATGATGAATTTGTTATAAAAACAAAAAAACATGGATTAACCCATATAACATCATTCATCTATTAGTTATAGTGTTCATCAAGCACAGGTCCACAATTACAAGTTCTCATTTATATAGCATGTAAGGGTGCACATAGCCAAAATAACGTTGAGTGTAATCCACCTCTTAACCAAAAATACATCAACAAATAGGCTCTGGATGGCCTCTAACGTCCAAAAAAAAACATGCTACAACAAATACCTATATATCATCAAAATAATTCTCTATCTCGGGATCTTTTTCATTAAGATCACCCTCTAAGCATTAACATAAGATAAAAGAATGTAGCATGTCAAGTCAAGATTTCGTTTAAGTGATAGGTACATTTTTAGTAGGGTCATGATAGAGGAGCTTGACAACCAACGTGACTGTCATCAAGGCACATAGATGGTTTGGTTCTCTTGATTAAATATGAGTTCCATAACCTAGTACATGACAAAACACAATGGAAACGTTGCAATCCCCCAAATTCTGGAATCATGAAAAAATAATAAGTCTGCTAGACTTTAAGTGAGATCCAAAATTCTACTTTCTCCATATGAAATCTAATTAGGTTAAAACCACTCTCAAACATCCTAAGTCATTTCATGGTAATGTTAAAAATTTAAGTAAAAGGAATACTTGGGCCATAGGTTTGAATATTAGACTACTATGGACCTAATATTACCATATTTTTTTCTTTCTCCCTCCCACATTACTCTTGAACCTCTATTCCTCTACCCACTTGTTTTTTTCCTCCACGTGGCCAATTTATTGTATAAACAACACCCTATAATACACATATTTCTATACAACATATAAAATCTCTTTACCCCCTATTATATGCTCAATATATTAATTCATTTTTTCCTCTTTTTTTATTCCCCAATATGAACGCACGTGATATGGTATTGCTTTGTCAGTGAAGCCCCCATGAGGATTCCATTACACCCTAAATATGCAATTCATCACTTGTTCACTAAAATCCCCAGCCTTCAGCATATTTCTTGGACCTCATTTCATCTACTTTCAAACTATCGCCCACATACTAAAATCAACAAAATAATGAGTCTTTTTCCATCAATTTTCACACTAGACTCACAATATCAATATTCTCATCAACATCAAAAAAATGTTTAGCTATAACTAAATACAAACTATGCAATACAATGCCCTCCTACATAATCAATCTCTACAAATCAATCTTAATCAATACATCAACCCATTGTCATCAATTTTCTCAAACAATATCAAACACTATCAAAAAATATCAAATAATATCAAACCCATTGTCACTTTATTAGGTATTAGATAATGGTTATATTATTAAGAGATAGAGAACATTGATCCATTACTTTTATGGTTCAATAATAAAATTTGTTTCTTCCTCTAATTTTTAAAGTTCCATTTGTATTGGAATAGTTTTTCAGAGAACCATTTTTAGAAAATATATATGGAAATCCTTATGAATATTAGGAGGGGGGGGAATACAACTCAATCTTTATTTTCCAATTGTACAAAAATCTTGTAATATCCATAAACTGTTGTAGTTAATTTCTGATTATTTTTTTTGTTTGACTTTAGATTGCTTGTAATTTTGTGGTCTCATTAATACCCAATAATCATTCTCAAATTTTAATTCACTTTGATGTTGATTAGCTTACAACTTCATCATGTTTTGTGCCATCAAAAGGTTTTCACTAAAAAATGTCAAAATCTTCTCTAGTATTCTCCATATGTGACTCTATTTCCTATTGTTTGGACTTTTCTTGAAAAATGTATGAGATACTAGGAAATGGATATGCATAAAGGGCCTCAAATGGGGTCATTTTATTATATATAGTGGTATTATAGCACGATTAATCTAGAGGAATCCACTTTATCCATTTAGATTGATTACCTAAAATATAACATTTTAGATAAGCCTCTAAACATTCATTAACTATTTCTATTTAACCATCTATATGTGGATGATATGTTAAACGCACTGTTTGTGTTTTGCTACTCATCTTCCATAATATTTTCCAAACAATTATTGTGATTTTGGATATTTTTCACTTATTATTACCTCATGAACTCTATGAAGTATATGAATTTCCTTCATAAACACTTATGTCACTTCGATTTTTGTGTATGCACTTCTAATTCTATAAAAATGTGCATGTTTTGTGAGTCTATCAATAATGACAAAAATGTGATATTTTCCTTCAAATTTTGGTAACCCTTTAACTAATTACACTATTATCTCTTCCCATATTTTGTTAGGTTTGTCTAATGGCTAAATTAACCTTGGATATTCTATTGTCTCTCCTTTATTTCATTGGAAAATATGACATTTTTTTCAAAATATTTGAATACTTTTCTTCATTCCTTCCCAAAAAAGAAATATATATTTTTTATTCTTTGATATGTTTTTAGAAACCTTGTATGTCCCGCCATTGAAATTTCATGGGATTCCCTTAATATTTTTTTCTTCAAATTCAATTGAGGGCGTAAAAACATTATATTCTTCTACCAATGTATATCTCCTTTCCACTCAAAATGTTCCATAGAGTCCATTCCTTACATAATACATTGTACTTCTTATTTAGTATTGTTCTCATTTTTATTTCATGGTGTTCTTCTTCTAGCCACACCAAAATGAGACAGGTAATAGACTTTTATTCTAGAAAAGAATATTGTACTACATTGTCCTTCCCCTTCATGTAGATAATTTCAAAATTGAAACTTTACAATTTTCCTACACATTTTTGTTGATTTTATGATTATAATCTTTGATCAAAAATTATTGTAGGCTAGCATGGCCTTTAATGACTTTAAAGTGTCCCCAAATGAGATAGTATTGCCATTTTGTTATCGCATATATAATTTTTTCTAGTTAATTTCATATGTTGATTTCACCAAATATTTTCCCCTCAATTGTTTGCTTTCAAAATCCAATGGTCTCCCTTCTTGTGTCAAAACCACTCAAATTTATTAACTTGATGTATTTCATTCTACTATTAATGTTTTACCAATATTATATGTTTTCCATAAAAGTGTACAGTACATGTCATCCTTTAAGAGAGAGAATTCCTAGGTAGCCTCATAATTCCATAAAAAATATTTTTTCTTTAAGAGAGATGTGAGTGGGCTTGTAATGCATGCATAATTGTTAACAATATTTTGATATTATACAATAATTCCACAAAATATTGAAGACTCTTTGTGTTATTAGGAATAAGTTGTTTTGTAATAACCTGAATCTTTTGAGGGTTCACCTTAAGTCCTTCCTTTGATAAAATTGATGAGCCTCAGTATTGCAGCAAGGATGTTGCAACTCCTAGGGCTACTAAATTTACTTTATCAACCCAGGATTTCCTACAAACATGGAGGTCACATTGATATATACACAACACATGCAACATTCTACTCATGTCACTTCTCAACTAGGGCACTACACCACTAGGGTTCCAAACCAGTCTTCTATTGAGTAGAAGGAGTCTCACTACTGGAAGTGAATGTAAAGCTAGTTCTAATGTAGGAAATTAAATGCTTTCCTCTATAGGAAATTAAATTTAATTAATGGTAAATGCCATAAATCATTTAGCTAAGAAATGACATAAATTACTTGTACAAAAGAACTATGATAACCTTGCAATTTATCCTAAACTATTAGGATTGTTTGGAAATGGAAAGTTGTTCTATCATTCTAGGACTCATACATACAAGCACTAACTATCTCATTTCACATTTGCAAAAAAATAATATTTTAATTGCTAAATTCAGAAATGTAAATGTTATGCCATTTTGACTTAACGTGTAGAGGGAGAAGGCATGGGAGAGTTGATCTCAGGTGGCACTGATAGGAATGGAATCCAAGATGAGGGCTTAACCTTCTATTATACCACCATTTTTGGTAAAAACAGAGTGAAATAGGCTGCTATAGAAGATCCTTTAGCTGCTATAAGAAACGACTACAAGATGTCGTAATGTGATGTAGGATGTCCAGGCTTGCTACAAAAAGTTAGCTAAAGGGATTAGGGAGACAAGAAAAGTGAGATGAGGTATTGGAGAGATGTATGATGGTGATAGAAGGTGTAGGGAAGGTGAAAATTACCCAAGACTAAGCCCAACACTCCAAGGACGTTCGACTAACCTAAGTTGGCTTGCTCACGGTGGCTGAAAAATAGATGTTCAGACTATGGGTTGGTGTGCATTGTGTTGATGGTGCTGCAGCCGCCAACATTTAGGGGATCACCCTGGTATGAAGTCCCAACTAAACCTTACACCATTTGGTGTGGGAGTCCCATCTAGTATGATGGCCTGGTTACCATTGTCTAAATGATTTGCCTCAACTCTTGTTTGTCAGCACAAGAGAGTGGCTCGCTTTGTCTTCGAGAAGTGAGGTTTAGGTGCCTAGTGAGTGTAAGTGTACTTGTGTCAATGGTTCTTTCAATGTGAGGGGAAGAAGGTGAAGGTGAGTTCTAATTTGAAAGGGATCAGTTCCAACTCGGCTAGGAACACAAAACACGAAAGGACATACATAACTTCCGGCAGATCAGTCCACTTAGATGTGGAAGTCACAACATACAAGGTAAGATAACACATAAAACACTCACGGAATAGTCTAAATGATTGCAATGATTGTTACAACAAGGTTCATGTGAAAGTTCTGTTTGATGTCTGGAAGAGCAGTCAACATGGACAGGACATCATTAACATCATATACAACACGTTTCCATAAATAGATTATGCAGTACAATAACTGAATCAGTTCAAATGTAGAACACAGGTTAAAGAAACATGTATTACAAGTGTTAAAGATCAATCTTACAACAAATACAATACATGTGTGAAAATGTTCTGGCCTATTAACATGCTTCTAAATTAAGTGAAAGTTCCAAGACACGTCATTACACCATAGATCACTAACCCTGTCAACGGGGCATTGGAGCCACTACTTACTTCTCAAAGAAAAGATTACAGACTCTCTTGACTATGTGGGAGGAGCTGAGGTGAAAAGTAATTTCATGTACAAATGAGGGGGAATTTATAGCCAAGGGTGAAACTAACCCTTGTGGTTGTTCAACTACCCTCATGACCATTTGACTTCCATGACTTTCTGACTTACGTGACTCTATGTTCAACAAGTGGGTCTCTTGGACTTCCACATTACATCGCATTGATTGACAACAAGCCCATAATTGAGATGTGGGTGACATGACTCATGACTTGACATGACAATGCTGGCACATTCATGCTGCTACTAGAGTGCATGTCGAGCTATAATGCTGCTAGGTGATGGATGTCTTCATGGTGAATCATAGCTTCACCTCCACATGGCAAAGTGTACGGAGTCTTCAATGGTGCTTGGTTCACTTGATGAAGCTTTAGCATGTTGTTCCTTGTTTGGATGTTGGAGGATTTCCAGGTTCATCTGTTCACGAAGGTGCATGTTTGTCACATTCGTTCACTTCGCATGCTTCATTCATTCATCCATTAGTGAACCTATCCTTCTGCATGTGCTGCCTTCATTCATCTCGTTCGTCATCTTGCCATGTTGGTTGGTGTACCTATATCTGCTGTCACTCATGATGAGACGACATCAAATCCAAAACCTCCTAGTCTACCATGGGACATGATGATTCGAATGCAGGTGACTGGGAGAGGCAACAAAGTTGTGATGCGGGATGATGGCTTGGGGCTACTGCTGATGAAAACTGCGCAAGAGTTATTGAGAGATGGACACACACAATTTGAGTCGAGAGTGACTGTCTGCAAGGTCTGGAATGGCTGAGAGGCAAAATTGCGCAAGTTTTGAGAGGGACAGTCCAGGCTGCAGGAGGGCAAGGAAGGCATGTTTTGTGCATTTTCCAGAATGAACAGTCAGTGGTGGTTGGATAACCAGATTTTTGCAATTTCCCAGAGGAACGGGTTGGGCTGCATGATGGGTCAGCAGGCAGGGATTGTGTAGTTTTCTAGAGGAACTACCCAGGAAACTGTTAGCCAGAACTGGGCAATTCCCAGAGGGATCTCCTAGTTGGTTGTTGGGGTCACTGGTAGCCAAAACTATCCAATTCCCAAAGGGGACTAGTAGTTGAATGCTCGGTCATTAGAAACAGAAACTACATAATTCTTGGAGGGAACTGGTAGTCTATTGTTAGGAGCTCCTCGTGGGGAAATTTCACTAAATTTAGGAAGCCAGCCTACTAATCATCTCTACATAATTTCTGAGTTGAGAAAATTGTTAGACAGCAGAAGGCCTACTCATGAAACTTGCGCAATTTCTTGGATGAGTAGCTAGTCGACCGTCTGGATGACTGAGTAGCAAAACCGCGCAATTTTCTGAAGGAGATAGGGACGGGCCCTTGGTGTTTGTCCAGCTTATCTACACAATATCCTCATTTAGTTGAGTAGGCAACATCAATGGCCTCTGCGCAATTTTTTAGCGGAGTCACTCCCAGGGTGACTGCCGGGTTCGACTGTTTGAGTGGCCAGCATGAGTGTTGATTGAGTTGCTTGTGGGCAATGCATCTTGGAAGGACTAGCTTGGTTCTTCTGAGTTGTTCTAGTTGACAGTTGATCGATTCAAAAGTAGTGTGATGGTTCGACTGTCAGTGGGGAGTCTGGTCGTTAAAACTTTTAGAAAAATGGTTAAGTGTGTGAACAATCATAAGACACATAGGTGAACACACGACACACACTTGCATGACTTGACAACGAAATGACCAAACCATCCAGACACATATGCTCAACAAGACTGACCAATGGTGTAAGCCACAAGTGCAACACTCATGATTTATTGTCCATTGATCAAGACAATGCTTGTGCAACAGTCAATGTGACTCCGTGTGTCAGTGCGACAGATTCTTTCATAGTGAATACAACAAGCACATATGAAGAAAATACTCTAAGCATAACTAGAACATGGTCACAAGCATGACTTGGACATCAACATGCAAAGACTTGAATGAAATGAGCAAGCAAGGCAGATGTAAGGACTCACGCGAGCTCACAGAGAGAACCCGAATGTCTACAATCATCAAATTAACTCTTCAAGGGAGGCTAAGAAATTGGTGAAGGCCAAATTTTGGATGGTGGTTGTAGCCGCTACAACACTTGGCGACACACTGGTAGAACTCCAGCTTCTTTGTTTCGGTTCATTGCTAGCACAGGGACTTGGTTTTTCAGGGAGTATTGAATCGCTATGCAGGTTACTTTAGTTTACCCACCTACCCCATGGACATACGTGGTTCACCCTTTTCCAACTCAGTTAAACACAACCAAAAGTTAATCTTGAATCTCAGTGTTTCGAATCTAGGATGGGTAGTTTGGCTCGTGAGTTGAAGATTTACAGAGTATAAGTTTTCATCTCTGGTGTTTCTCTGCTACCAGTAGGCCTGGACAGTACCCCAGTGGAGTCAACCCACATTGCTCCACTGCCAGCGAGCCTGGTCAGTACCCTGTGGATTTGCATGCCTCACCTCTCTGCGTAGGAAGTCTTTCTCTTATTTTTCCTTTATATTTTTCAAGAGGACTGTGCATAGGCACTTATTTATTTTTTGGGTGGAAGAGGGATCCCGACTTATTGAGATCAAAAGACGTTGTTCCTTCAAAGAAGCATGTAATACCTCTGACATAGGTTTACTCTTTTATATTTTCACCTACTCCGTTTCTACAAGTTTGATGAGCTCGAACACATAGAGCAGAAGGCTGAGTACAGGCATGGGGCATCCCATTGTGGACTCAGGTTCATGGTTGGACCAAAGCTTCCCTTACTAATGGTTCATATTTTCTGTTAGGACTTCATAGGCCAAAGGTTGTAACCAAGCACAAAGAAAACGAACACAAGACTAGCCAAATGCTACATTGTCACAAGTCTCTTCAAATTTCAGCCACATACTCTATTTAAAAGCCAGAATGTAGTAGCTTATAGCACTTATTTCTGGAAACAAAAATAGTAATATATCAAACAAAGAAAAATGATCATGAACAAAAATAGTAAGTAGAATCAAACAAAGCGAAAGCAAAGATAATAAGAAAAACAAACCAAATGAAACAACAAGCAACAAGCAAACTATGTACATGGTAGGGCACGGCCCGACCTATTGAAAATAATGCTTGAGATATTGGATGTTGACAAGAATGTTGTTAATCTTCCTGTCGATTGATCGTAGATGATACGTGTATGGGCCAAGCTTCTCATGGATTGTGTATGATCCAATCCACAGGAACTGGAACTTTGTATCTTTGCCTTTGTCTTCATGGGGCTTATCCCATTTCAGAACTAAGTCATCCACATCAAGCTAGCTTGCCCTAAAGACTTCTTATCAAACCACCTCTTGATACGGTTTGGTGAAGTGTGAATTTTTCTTTTTCTTTCATCCTTTCTTCCTGGAGCTTATGGATAGCATCAATCTTAGGTCGAACTAGCTGGCAAGGCTTGTCTTGGGATTCCTGGGAAAGCTGAAGAGAAGGTAAATAGATATTTGGAGGGAGGATAACTTCTTTACCATAAACCAGGAAGTATGGTAAGGTATTCAGGGAGGGCTTAGGTGTTACACTATCAGCCCATAGTACATTTGTCAGGGTGGTATGCTAGTTACGTTGCTTAGAGAAAATAGTCTTCTTGATTATACGAATGAGGTTTTTATTCATAGACTCTGTTAGACTGTTTCCTTGCGATAGTAATTCGATGAATGTTTAAATTAGCACAATACCATTCTGTAATGCAAAGTCATAGAGTTTCAAAGATGAAAAATAAGTTGCATTATAAAAAACAAGTGATACCGAAACGCCGAAGCATGAGATGATATTCTGCTGGAGGAAGCTGATGACCTCTTGGTCGTTCACTTGTTTGAGTAGAATTTCCTTTGTCCACCACGTAAAGTAGTCAGATTCTGTTAGGATATAATGGTGTTTCTTTGACGAATGAGGGAAAATTTCCCTAACAATGTCCAGGCCCCACTGTTGGAATGGTTTAGTCACTACAACAGGGTATCTTAGGGCTACTGATATTCATGTTCTACTAGTGCATTACTGATGGACTAGGCATTTGCGGGCATAGGAATGCACATCCTTGAATAATCTGGGCCAGTAAAAACCAACTCGCATAACCTTGTGTATAGCGGTATTTCCCGCAAAGTGACCACTGACAGGTCCATCATGCAAATCTTGAAGTACCTTCTCTGATTCCTGTGCCTCCCGGCACCTGAGAAAAACTCCATCACTGTGCTTTCTGTAAAGAACATCATGCACCAACTGATATCCTAAGGATTTCAAGTGAAATTCCATCTTTTTTTTCTGATAGAAAAGTGAGAGGGTGTGGTGCCATGATCAAGGTATTGGTTTACATCTGCATACAAATAAGTTTCATTTTTCGTGGGGGTTGCTTGTCTTATTTCGTACATTCAATCTCCTGCTCCCAACTGACGAGCTCTTCTTCCTTCTCCTGAGCGCGTACTGCTTCAGCTGCAAGTCTGTAGAGCCCATGTCCTTTGATCCTATGTATTGGATTTATTTCAAGATCATATTCTTGCAAACATGTCATCTAGTTCGCACGTCATTCTCCCAACTCTTGTTGTACCAACAATGTACGAACTGTTGGGTGGGGAACGAATACTATGCAGTGGTTCTTCAGCGAGTAGGGCCTGAAGTGTTTCACCACCTTGTAAATTGCATAAGCTTGTTTGTCAATGGAGGGGTAGTTAAGCTTTGGTCCCTGCATGCTTGCATTCATGAAAGAGATGGGACGTTCATCATTAGCTTCATCTTTCTGAGTGAGTACTGTAGCTACTGAGTTATCAAAAGCGAAGGTGTATAGCAGGAAATATTTTTTGAAATCTGGGCTATAAAGTGTGGGCCCTTCAACAATGGCTTACTTAATCTTAGAGAATTCATGATTTTCTTTCTTGCCCGAGGTGTACAATACATCTTTCTTAATCATGTCTTGCATGGGCTTGACTACTGGCACATAATCTGAGATGAATTTCCAGAGGAGGTTTATCTTGCCCAAGAAGGACTGCATGGCTTTATTTTTGACTAGGTGAGGAATCTGTTTGGTAGCTTGGACTTGATCTGGATCCACCTTGATCCCGCTATTGGCAACAATGTGTCCAAGGAGGTTCCCCTCTGACACAATGAATACGCTCTTCTTGGGATTCAGGGAAATCCCATATCTTCAGCATTGGTCAAAAATTTTCTTAAGATGGCGTATGTGGTCTTCTCGTCTTCTTGAGAACATAATCACATCATAGAGGTATACCACCACGCTCTACCCGATGAGTCCGTGAAAGAAGATGTCGATAGCACATTGAAATGTTGTGCCTATGTTTACAAGCCCAAATGGAATTCGTCTATATGCAAACGTACCCCACATGGTATGGAAAGTAGTTCTAAGTCTGTCAGGTTTTGTTACCAAAACCTCATTGTATCCTAAAAAATTGTTAATGAGAGAGAACATATGTGCCCCAGATACTATTTGCAAAATATGATCCATAGATGACATGGGGTAGTTGTCTTTCTCTCAGGCGTGGTTAACATTCCGGAAATCGACACACAAGTGGATTTCCCTGGACTTCTTTCATACAGGCACAACGTTGGAGACCCAAGTGGAATGATGAACTTTATATATGATCCATGCATCCAAAAATTTAGTAAGCTCTTTCTGTATGAGGGGTTCAAGTGACGGATGTACCTTTTTCAACTTTTGTTGATATGGCTTGACCCCTTCCTTGATTGGGATGATATGTTGGATGATCCATGTGTCATAAGTTTTCAGGTCGTCATACATCCACACAAACACATCTCGGTACTATTTGAACAAGAGAATGAAGGCTTGTTGTTCTTGTTGTGTACAACATGTACAAAGATTGACAAACTATGGATCCTTTTCTGTTCCTAGGTTTATTAGTTCGTGCCTCATGATGGAACTATGGGTCTTGTTGTTCCTTCACCCTTGGAACCACTCTTGCAAGTCATATAGCTTTTCCAATGATACCACACCTTTTGTGATAATGTGGCCTTTCATTTCATCAGCGCCTGCTTACAAAGAACGCTCGTTTTTGTCATTGCCTATTGCTGCATCTTTAAAAACGTCAGTGTTGGCCTTAAAATGTAGTATCTATTGATCATCATTAAACACATGTAGGTTAATATATGTTGGCCGGGATAGATGGTTTGTACCAAATTTCAATATTAAATCTATCCCTAAATGGTGACATTCTTGAGGCTGCATTTGCTAGTGCATTGGTAGTTGCATTACACATACGTGGCATTGCAATGATATTAAATGCTTGGAAGTTTGATATTAGTAACCATACATCTTCTTGGTAGTCTTTTAGATGTGGTGATAAATAGTGAATGGTGTCACATACCTTCCATACCACTATCTCTAAATCACCTACCACTTTAAGCATGACCACATTGAGGCTGATAGCTTTCTGCAATCCCAACACGAGTGCTTCATATTTTTCTACATTGTTCATGCACTCAAACTCCAATCGGCTTGACACTAGATGCTTCATGTTGCAAGGGTCGGTCAAAACACACCTGGCTCCTGAGCTATCCTATGTCTTTGATCTGTCAAAGTATAAAGTCCACAACTCATCTATACGCAAACCGCTTGATATGGTAGTACGGATACTACTATTGTCACTGCTACTACTGCTACTATTGGTGCAATGTGTTGTACAAATTTCATTACCATCAGTTGGGCAAGGAAGGAGTCCCAACTATGTGTCTGGTGGGGTTGGAGTTGGCTGTGCAAGATAACACCCCAATGTTGTCTTAAGGACGCAGCTGCCAAACATGAGTTCTACAAGAGCCAAAGGTTCATTCTCGCTATTGATGGGAGTGACATTTCTAGGTTTTAACCCTGTACAGAAATTACCTGCATACGAATTCTAAAACACATAAAATAAACAATGTGAGAGCATAACACATAAAACACATATACACAGAGATTTTCGCCTGGATCCCAAAACCGGGACTACTAGCGTGATTTTTCATTATGTTCCTTTCAATGTTACAATACATATTTATACATGCCAAAGCATCCAATAGCATGGACCAAAATCCATCGTATCCAAAACCATGGACCGAGAACCATCACGTCTAAAACCATGTGCGAAAAATCATGCACAAAACCATAGGTAGGTCTACTCAACCTAATATAGGGTCCAAAAACAAAATTTTCCGGGGCGCTGCCCTCAACCCCATAGAGTGGGGTTACCTACACCCCTCGAACCCCCTGTGACTCCCTCCACTATGTAGTCGGTGCAATGAAGGGGGGCTTCGCTCCCCTTCTAACTCCCCGATTAACTACATGAGCTAGTTGTGGAAAGAATATAACACAACCCAACAACATTATGCTTCATGTACCTCTCAGATTCTACCTCGATTCAATTGCACTTGGCCTTGTACATAAGCCACATGTGAGACCAATCTATAGTGAAATATCCATCTAGCTTGTTGGACCAGACTCTGCTTAGTAATAGACCGTATGCTTCCGGTATGTCCACAACAACTATGTTGATGCATTGGTGGACTCGACTATCATGGGATAGTCGGATGTTCACGTCTCATAGTTAACTAATGGCTGGTACCGATGTTAAATCAAGTCGGATGATTCACGCAAATGTTTCACTCCATTTTGCATTGATATTCTTAGCAATGGAGTGTGGCATGACATTGGCTGTCGTGCTAAAATACCTCAAGCAGTTGTCAATATTGTAGTTAAAAACATGAAATGAAAGTAGGAATGGAGGGAAACTTGAGATTTCTTCTTCCATCTGAAGTGTATTGATTACTGTGTAAATTGATTTGGGTGGTGTGCTTGCTCCCTGGATGGTAGAGGCCGCATTGTTTGTTGTTGTCTGTCCCAAAGCACGCAGCAGGATATCTCGTTGACTCTGGATCTTAGCCCACTCGAATAAACTAATGTTCACTTGAGTTTTCTTCATGTCATTAACAATGTTGTAGTCTAGAGGTGGTAGACTCGCAGAGGTGTTCGGGGTGGAATGAATGTTCATGTTTTCCAACGAAGTGTTTCACAACTTGCTGCTCATGGATGTACTCTTATCTGCTGTTGTCTTCCTGGACTTGCTTTGTGTTTTCTTCTTTGGGGTGGCTGGTGGATCGGCCTTCCTTATCAGCATTATGATTGTTTCTTTCATCTCCCCAAGTGTAGGGGAGCCCCTTTACTTCTAATATTGTAATGGTAAGTTTTCTTCCAGCGCTGCTTCTTGGTGTTCATTTTGCAAGCACTGATACGTGTTCACAACATGCCCAGAGCTTGATGGATCATAAGGTGCAACCCCTTGATCATTGTCAGTGTCTTCTTGCTACTCCTACATATTGCTTCACGCATTGAGTGTATGACTGTAGAAATCATTTGTGACCCACTTCCAGTCCAAACAAGAGTTCTCCAAATGATGTTCTTTGTGGAAAGAAAAGAACTTAGGATCCGCACACTATTCGAGATGGAACACAAGATTCTACGTAGTTTTTGAAATGAACTGGTTACTGCTTGATGTGTTGTTTTCCTGTCTCTGCCTAGGTGGGTGACTGCTTGGAAATGTGTTTGATCTACGTTATTTGAGTTCGAACATTTCAGTGGACAAGCTCTTAACAAGACAAGTGAGAGTCTCAATGTCGATTGCTGCCTTATCTCTACTCTTCCTCGTCATTTCTTGGGACTTCCTGCTCACATCCTTGGAGTCCTTTGTTGATTCATCATCGTTGATGACTCCAACTACATGCAAGCCTTGCTCAACAATGATAGCCTCTTCACAGTTTTCCATTAGTGTTGGTCTCGCAGCTTGCTTGACGAACTTCGCAATGCTAGTTGGTAATGTGGACATGTGGTAATTAGTGGTGATGGAGTCATGAGGCTTAGTGTTTGCTGGGAACTTGTTCAATATACGTGTAAACCTATGATTGAAACCTTTCACTTTCTCTTTTCCCTCCATCTTGAGGCTTCCAAACTCTTTGAGTATCATGTCTGGGGTCTTGTCATCACCGAGCTTCTCAAGGAACAAGTGTTTGAATGCCACCCAGTTATGTATAGAGTTTGATGGAAGGCCATGATACCAAGCAGCTACACAACCAACTAAGGTACATGGGAACAATCTACATGCGACATCATCATAATGTACTTTGAGGGTCTACAGCTATAGGTAGAAGTTTTCTAGGTGGTCTTCCTCCTTTACTGTGCTATCAAGGTCAAACTTGACATTCATTCTCTCTTCTCGCCTCATAATCTTATGCAAGACGAATCAAAGGGCCAATGGTCCCTAAGTAATCTATTCAAGATTTGGGTCAACCATCTATTTCTCTTCTTTATACTCTTCCTCTCCTTCAGAGTCTGATGTTTCCGACTCTGAGTCTGTTGTTTCATCTCCACCTCCACCTCCTCAGCTACCTTTCCCTCCACCTCCTACACCAAAGTGTGATCCTGGCATCACTGTTATACAAACTTTATACCTATGAATAAGTATATCTTCCCTAAGTGGGTAGTTACACTTAGTGTTGGCATTATGGTACAAGTGTTCTCCTTGATGGCAACTCACTCACACATCATTTTAGTTTTGATAAAATGAAACTCACAATATAACAGGTATATTCTAAGGTAATAGGGTAGTGGTACAGAAGAACAGGAAGATGGAACTAAGGTCTACTAATCATAATAAAGAAGTTGAAGGAAAAGGTTGAAGTAAAGAATTTTAAGAAGTATACGCAGGTCCACATAGTCAAAATAGCGTATACACGCTGGTCCACAGAACAAAAAGATTGTATACATATACATGCACTCTCACAAGAGGAAAAGCGCGTACAGGTTGGAAAATCAAGAGTAGAGAATACCAAGGCTCAATACCATGGTATTAGCCCACAATATCAAGTAGAGTAATGACTATTTGATCCTTCCCAAGAATACCACAGGTCATTAAGTGGTTTTGGTCCAAGGTATTGAGAAAGGTCAAAAGCTATATAAGGAGGAGAAGATCATAAGGCCAAGTTTGCAAGTGAATGGGCTTCTAAGGAATGCTTCTATCTGAAGTATATTTTATATTGCAGGGGCTATGTTGATGATTTGATCTCAAATATTTATGTGCACCTTGAATTCAATGTTGGATCAGGATCATGAGACCTGAAATGACTTATCATTGAATGATCTGATATCGGTTGGGCTAGATCTGATTATGTACACCTGTTTTATTCTTTAAATGTCATGATCTGGGTTTATCTGAAGTACGGAATTGCAACAAATTTATGAGCCAATATTTGCAGATATGTACGCTAGTTCGTCTCGGTAAAAGCATGTGTACACACAAGTTCTACTCTTCCAAGTAGCATATACAAAAGAAAATCATTTTTCATTAGATCTGACTAATTTATCTAATCAGTTATGTTGTTTTACTATTGTCTCTCAATGAAGTCTTCTCAGATCTGAATCTAAAACTGAATGCATAATGAGTTTGGTATATGATTGATTGATTGTATAAGTGAGAAGGGTGATCTTTGTTGCTGCCTGTGTAAAGCTCTGTAAATAGACAGTAGATGGTCAGTATATTGATGGTTGGTACAAACTCGATTCAAAAGTTTTATGTTTCAGTTGTTTTTAAGGTACACGTAGGTTTGATAACATGAAGTAGCATATAGACGCAGGTTGGGTTCAGTAAAGTAGCGTGTACATCCTGATGCATGAGTTTTGAGATTACAGCTAGTTCTGAATGATGATGCAGGTTTCTGGGTTCAGTATAGTGTTCTGGTGACAGTGATCTAATTGTTCAGATTAACTGCATGTTGGTTGATGCAGATTAAGTTTCAAAGTCTGATGGGTCCAGTATGGAAATTTGATGAAACGAGGCCTTCATGTGTATTGTTGTGTACCAGGAGCATCCAGTCTGAAAATTTATGAAACATGGTCTCTGGAGGAAGACAGAAGGTTGTAGCCTTCTGTAGGTTGGCACCTACATACTAGTAATCACATTGGCTAGTACAGGAGATATGGGTTTGCAGCTCCCTTTTAGTAGAATATGGAAAAAGAGAGAAGGTTGTAGCCTTCTGCAGGTGGGTGCCTGTGTACTGGTATGAGTCTGCACCAGTACAAGATTGTAAAAAAAATTCTTATTTTTAAAAGAAGACAGAGATGACAACAGCAAGTGATTTTCACCCACATTGAGTTTCCACCTTAAATCTTAGTGTTCATGTGTGTTGCTTACATGTGATGGTTTATTCTATTTTTATTTCTCTGTTTAATAAGTTACTGATGCACTGGTTAAATATCAACACATGATAAATTGTGTACATCACAATTTTTTTGGGTGTATGTTGGTTTCTCTAATCATAGTTGGGTGTGCACACTAGATCACTTCATAGAAGTAGTGTATATAAATCTGTTTGAGAAAAGAAAAAATTTTGATCAGATAATACTGATTCACCGCCCTCTCAGTATTATTTCCAACAATTGGTATCAGAGCAGGTCCTTCTAAAGAAGCTTGATCGCTTGAAAGAAGATCTTTCAAGATGAATAATCATGAAAGCATGGGATCCAGCAGACCACCAATATTCAATGGGAGCAACCTATTATATTGGAAAATAAGAACCAAAGCCTATCTGCAATCGCTTGGAGCAGATGTTTGGGAAATTGTAGAAGGAGGATATCAATTTCCAACAGCAATTCCTATAGACTCTGCAGGTAAGAAGTTGTATGAAACTAATGCCAAAGCTGTCAATACATTATTGGGAAGCCTGTGAGAATCAGAATTTGTCAAAGTCATGTAGCTCAATACAACCAAAGAAATATGGTACAAAATCATTCAAAGCTACGAAGAAGGCTCTCAGGTAAAACATGCTAAGCTTCAAACTCTCAGAATTCAGTATGAAACTCTTAAGATGCATAGTGATGACATTGTCACTAGTTACTTCTTATGTATATGTGAGATTGTTAATTGTATGAAGAATTTGGGTGAAGAGATAAAGGAAGTTATATTAGTGAAGAAAATTTTCAAATCTTTGTCTTCTAAATTTGAGTCAAAAGTGTCTACCACAAAGGAAAAACAAGATCTTCAAACTATTGTAGTGAATCAACTCCATGGAATCCTAACCACCTTTGAAATGAGAAAATGAGGTCCATCAGATATGAGAGAAACCGCTTTTAAAGCATTAGCAAGGGAAAAAGAAAAGGAGGAGCACAATGAATTAGGACACATTTTAGAAGAAGAGGATGAGGTAAATTTTTTCAAGAAGCTTCAACGGGGTTCCGGAAGATTCATAGGTAAGCTACCTTTCAAATGATTTGCTTGTGTTAGTGTCAGCCACTATGCTGCCAAATGTCGTAATAAAGATAAATATGAAAAGAGAAAGGAATATGCTAAAGGCAATAGAAAACAGGTTGTGATTACAAGGAGTTACTATACACATGAAGATAGTGATGGTTTATCTAATAGTGATGAAGATGAAACTGAACAAGATTATAGACTACTCATGGCCTATGACAATGATGATTTTTTGGATGCATTAGAAGAGGAAGATTTTCTTGAAGAAATCACTAAACTCAAAATATGTTTAGAAGAAAAGAATATGATCATAGATACTTTGACACACCAACTTGCTGAAAGAGAAAAACACAATGAAAATCTAGAATGTGAAATTGTGAGTCTAAGAAAAGATCTTGAGAAAACAAAATCTCTTAATCTTAGATTTGCTAAAGGATCAGAAACTTTAAATGAAATCATCAAAGTTCAGCGTTCTCCTCTGATAAAGATAGGTCTTGGATATACTAAAGAATCATCTCAATCATAGAAGTCATCAACCTCCACCAAAAGTTATCTTGATGCAGCAAAGACCAGTGAAAAACATGTCAATCATCAGCAAAGGCCTAAAATTACTCATCAGGTAAATCATACTCAATTTACTCCAAGGATGAATATCGGTAGAAACCACAACCAACAGGTAAACAATGATAAAATATTCTATGATCACAGAAACTTCATTAATGGGAAATGTTTTTCATGTCATAACTTTGGGCACAAGGTTGCTCAATGTGTTTCTTAAAAAACCATCATGACTAGAGAAGCACGAAATCAAAGGGATGTAACAAGAATCAAGAAAATTTCCTATAATAACTTTTCTCCTCTTGAAAATGAAACAGAATGCTCGATTTGTAACAATTTTTTTCATGAAGAATCTGAATGCATTAGAAAATTTCAGTCAGCACTTCAAAAGGATAAAACACCATTAAATCCCAGGATATGGAGAAGGAAGGAATCTCTATCAAAAATATGTGGTATAGCTTTGTATGCAGAAGGACAAGAAAATTAGTGGTACATCAACAGTGGATGCTCCAAACACAGAAAATTCATTCATATAATGCTTTAGAAAAAGAAAAGAATGTCTCATTTTGAAATAGCACTCCAACTATCATTAAAGGTAAACGTTCTATTTTCTTGAAAGAAAAGGTGAAATCTGGAAATGTCATGTATGTAGATGGTTTAAATCACAAGCTGTTGAGTGTTAATTAAATGTGTGATCAAGGAAATGAAGTAATGTTTCGATCAAACGATGTGTCGTTCGTGAGCTTGATATAGGAGAAACCGTTATCAAAGGTACAAGAACTTGAAACAACTTATACATACTTAAAGGAGGATAGCAATAATTCTATCTAATTAAAACAAATGAAAATTGGCTGTGTCATAGAATATTGGGACATCTAAGCTTCTCTCAAATAAGAAAAGCACGCAGGCTCAAGGAAGTTCATGATCTTCCAGACATCGGTATCCCAGAAAGTACCATATGAAAACCATGTCAAATTGATAAGCAAACCAAAGTTCACTTCATCGAAAAGGAAGGGTCAGCAAGTAAGCCTCTTGAACTCATCCATACTGATTTATGTGGACCAACAAGGAAAAAGTCTCCTCGAGGAGAAGAATACTTTATTTTGTTTATTGATGATTTTTACATAATGTGTTGGATAGGTCTTCTAATGCATAAAGATGAAGCATTTGAAAAGTTTAAAGTCTTCAAAGCTTTAGTAGAAAATGAATTAGATTGAAAAATCAAATGCCTCAGATCTAATCGAGGGGGAGAATTCATATCAGATGAGTTCTTTGAATTTTGTGAACAACATGGAATAAAAAGGGAATTTTCCACCACAAGAACTCCTCGGAAAAATGGTGTAGTAGAAAGGATGAATAGAACAATTCAACAAATGGCTTGGGCTATGCTAGATGAATTTGGAACTCCTGCAACCTTCTGGGGTGAAGCTACATTTATTGTTGTGACTATTCTCAACAAAGCGAATGTTCAGGTAAATAGCAATCAAACTCCATATGAACTTTGGTATAGTAAGCCTCCTACTGTAAAACACTTTAGAGTTTTTGGAAGAAAATGTTTTATCAAAATGACTGATGAAAAACTTGGTATGTTTGAACCCAGAACAGATGAAGGTATTCTTCTTGGTTATTCATCCATAAGTAAAGGATACAAATGTTATAATAAAAGACTTCAGAAAATTCTTGAAAGCATTGATGTTGTAGTTGATGAAGCATGAAAAAATCTGGAACAAATGAAATCAACAGAGGAACATGACAATGAGGAAGACGGGGAATGCTTTCTCACATAAAATCAAGATGATATTGAAGAAGAAACCAATGAAGCACTAGAAGAAGATACAATAGACAACGAAATGAATCCAAATAGGTATGATTAGAAGAATCATCCAGAATCTCAAGTTCTAGGAGAAAAGGGGTCTAGAGTACAGACAAGAAGAACTCTTACAGGGACCTCAAGTTATCTAGCATTACTATCCTCCATAGAACCTCAGAATGTAAATGAATCTTGCAAAGATGAATGTTCGATGAAGGCCATGGATGAAGAATTAGACCAAATTGAAAAGAATGATACTTGAGAATTAATTCCTAGACCTCATGATAAAAATGTTATAGGAAGAAAATTGATATTTAAGAATAAGCTGAATGAAAATGGAGAAGTTGTTAGAAACAAGGCAAGACTTGTTTGTAAAGGTTGTGATTAACAATAAGGTATAGATTTTGAGGAAACCTTTGCACCTATTTCCAGACTTGAAGCTAGAAGGATGTTTCTTGCCCTTTCTAGTTTTCAAAAATTCAAAGTATATCAAATGGACGTAAAATCAACTTTCCTTAATGGAGATTTAGAAGATGAAGTGTATATTGAACTACCAAAAGGATTCATTCTTAGAAATGATGCAAATATTGTATGCAAGATCAAAAAGGCTCTCTACGTTCTGAAATAGGCTACAAGGTCTTAGTATTACCTCCTTGACAAATATCTACAAAAACAAGGTTTCACAAACGGTTTTGTAGGTAGCAATTTATACACAAAGATTGAAAATGATAAACTACTAATTATTGTTGTTTATGCTGATGATATCATCTTTGCTAGCAATGAAGAATCCATGAGTCAGAAGTTTTCTTCAGTAATGCAGCAAGAATTTGAAATGTCCTTACTTGGTGAACTTACTTATTTTCTTGGTCTGCAAGTACACCAAACAAAAGATGGTATCGTTGTTTCACAAACCAAATATCTCAAGTAGATCTTGAAAAAGTATGGGATGGAAGATTCTAAACCAGTATGTACTCCAATGATAACAAGATGTAGTCTCAGCTCTAACGATGAATCACCGATAGTAAACCAACCAACTTACAAATCTATGATTGGAAGTCTGCTTTATCTAATAGGTACCAGACCTGATATCATGCATGCAGTAGGAATTGTTGGAAGTTTCCAAGCAAATCCAAAGGAATCACATCTCCAGGCAGTCAAAATAATCTTCAAATATCTTCAAGGAACTTAGGACTTTGGACTATGGTATCCTAAAGAAATAGACCTTACTCTTCATGCATATACAGTTGCAGATTGTGTTGAAAATAGCAACAAGAAATGCTAAAAATAGAATTGCTAAAATTATCACTACTATAAATATCAGTTCAACCAGTGTTGATCTTACCAACAGTGGATGGAAAAATGGAAGTGCTAAAAATAGCATTTCGGGATACCTTCCTATTTTAGTCAGTCCCTAAAACTAAGATAGTGAAGTAAAATTCGAATTTCATCTTAGAAGTTGTTTGTAAAATAATTAATTAATTCATCTTGAGTTAGTTAGTTAAGGAAAATCAAACATGAAGTCTATGTGGGGACATGCAACAGTTTCTCCATTAATTGAGGAATTTATCCATCAACTAAAGAGATAAGGATGAGTTGTAATATTGAGTTGTAATTAGTTGGTTTAGTTAACTGAGTCAAGTCCAGTTAGATTAATTCAAACAGTTTGTTGAATTAATGTAAGTTCAGTTGGTTAATGCTTGCATGCATGTAACTACTGCTTTCAGATAATTTAGTATTCTCTCATAAATAACTCATGCATGTCAGTTTAGACAAAGACCTAGTTGGGATCAGATGGAGGGGCAGTGTACTATCAGTCGCTAGAATATTCCATTGTGAGTATTCCTTGAATGCAGAAGGAATTATTTCCTTGAGTATTGTGCAATTACTTCTTCAGTTTTAGTGAGTGTGTTGAGGCCAATTCACACATGTGACATCATTGGACCCCAAGGAAAAGTGTGGAAGGAAATAGGAGGCTTGGAGGGCTTGAGGAGGACATATACTATGTCTATTTAGTCTGTGAGTTGTATTGTTTGATTGCAGAGAGAGCAGGATATCTTGAGAGCTAATTCTTTTTGTAACTTGAACAAGATTTCCACTTGTATGATAATACAAAGATTTGGGTTTTAGGCTGAGGCTTTCCCGAGTTATTTCCTCTGTGTTATGTGTGATTGATTTCTCATTCTCAGTTATATGTGTTCTCCTGATCTTGCTCAATTCAATTAAGCTTCCACAAAGTGTTGTAGAAGTAGATCTTGTATTGTATTTTAGTATATTGCATAATATGTTGATCTACAGTGGGAATTTCTACATGGTATTAGAGAAAACATGATCAAGGCAAAGAACAGTATACAAGAAGGAGAAGTTCAAAGTTTGTGGTTCCTGAATATAAAATTTGAGTTCTTATCACATCTCAATTTCACCTATGGCATTCAGTGGTTTAAGACTCGACTATGTCCTTGATGGCAGCTCAAATTATATAGCCTGGAAGGATCACATGGAGGCAATGTTAGAGGATAATGGTCTAAAGGAATTCATTGATCAAGAAGTCCCCAAGCCGACTGATGCTACTCAACTGGTGGAATGGAAGAAATGTGTGTCTAGGGCAAGGAGAATCATCCCGGAGGGAGTTTGAGATCACATTGTCTCGAGCCTCCATGGGAAGGAGACACCATTTTCGATGTGGAAAACATTGAAATATTTATATCAGAACAAAAATGATCAGAGGAAGCTGGCACTGAAATGCAAGCTTCAAAAGATCAAGTGTGAAAAGGGCAAGACGATCTCTACATATCTGAACAAGCTCACCACCTATAGGGATGAGATTGGAAGTGTAGGGATCACGACCGCTGATGATGACATGGTGTGTCTTGTACTCCTCGGTCTTCCTTAGAGCTGGCATAGCTACCAGAACTCAGTTAATGGAAGAGAAAAGCTACTAGATTGGGAATGACTTTCGTCGGATCTGATGCAGGAGGAAATAAGAAGAAGCACCAGAGATGGATCCTCATCGAATCAAGATGATGAGGAAAATCTAGCCTTATCGAGTAAGGCGAGGAAAGGGAAAGCGAAGGTGTCCCATTCCAAATCCAGTTATTCCCATGGTGGGAAGAAGATTGACAAATCAAAAGTTCTATGCTTTCATTGTCATGAAGTGGGCCATTATGCTACGAATTTTCCACAGAAGAAATCCATGAAGGGTTCCTTAAAGGGATCTGATGGTGAGGCACTGGCCTCATAGTTTGAGTTGGATTTCTCACTTATCACATGCATGGTTTCATCCATGGTGGGATGTGTGTGGTACCTGGATAGTGAAGCTTCATTCCACATGTCAAGTGACAAGAATCTCTTCAGCAACTTGGAGGAGAAGGATCGAGATGGGCGATGATGGAAAGTACCGTGTTTCAGGTGAAGGTACGGTTGTGTTACAGAGGGAGCATGGAGCTCCCCTCACCCTGACTGATGTAAAG
This sequence comes from Pinus tabuliformis, assembly GCA_031772625.1. Lineage (NCBI taxonomy): Eukaryota > Viridiplantae > Streptophyta > Pinopsida > Pinales > Pinaceae > Pinus > Pinus tabuliformis. Next base: position 1,153,161,103 of record CM062804.1, on the reverse strand, counting down.
TATGTACCAGGTCTGAAGAAGTATCTTGTGTCTGTCGCTATGCTAGAAGATAAAGGCTATGATGTAGTCTTTAGTCAAGGAAAGGTATTCTTGAGGCATATCAGTACTGGACAGACAAAGCGAATAGTGATTTGAGTCAAGAATCTCTACAAGCTGGAGGTAGACAACTGTGTTGCTTTGAGTTCCAAAGATGAGATGGTGCAGAGCCAAGATATTGGTGAGCTATGGCATAGAAGACTGGGCCACTTACACCATGGAGCCATGAAGATCATGCAACAGATTTCTACTGGATTACCCAAGGGAAAACTTGAGTAGACGACTACATGCAAAGGTTGTACCTTGGGTAAGTATGTCAAATCTTCCTTTCCAGATTGAGACAGTAGAGCTGGAGCAATCCTGGAGCAAGTTCGCTAAGATGTTTGTGGACCTTTCTCTACAGCCTCCACTACTAAACAAAGGTACTATGTTATTTTTATTGATGATTTTTCTCATAGATGTTGGATCTACTTGATGCAAAAGAAGGATCAAACCTTCTTGAGGTTATGTAAGTTTAAAGCCTTAGCAGAGAAATAATTTCGAAAGAAAATAAAAGCCTTGCGTAGCGACAATGGTGGGGAGTATGTCTCCCAATATTTTAAAGACGTCTGTGCTATAGAAAGTATTAAACGGGAATTAACGGTACCTCGTAACCCATAGCAGAATGGGGTGGCCGAAAGGAAGAACAGATCGATTGTGGGAGCAGCTCAACTGATGTTGCATGACCAAAGCCTACCACTACATCTGTGTGATGAGGCATGCAATACAACAATATACCTGCAAAACAGAAGCCCGCACAATATACTGGGGATGAAGACACCTATGGAGGCCTATTCCAGGAAGTGACCTGATGTAAGTCACTTCTGAATCTTTGGATCATTAGTTTACTGTCATGTGACCAAAGATGCCAGGAAGAAGCTAGACCCAACAACTGAGTTGGGAATACTTGTGGGGTACATGGATACACCCCACAACTATCAGGTGTACCTACCTTCCACTCAGAGGACAGTGGTACGCAGGGATCTGAAGTTCGACGAGCAGAAAGCCATGTGCTTATCACTTGAGAGGGAGCTTGAGTTGCATGTAGATGAGTAACCTTCAGTTCATAAGGAGGAGCAACCTCGGATTGATGCGGAGCAGCTGCATGAATAGGATCCGTGAGTGGAGACATCCACTCATGCTGAGACTTCCAGATATGGGTGGAAACACTGAAGGGAAGCTGATAGGTTGATGCTAGATGCACAGGAGAATGTGGGACAACCATCTTCTCAACGCAAATAGAGGAGGTCACCCGAGCGGTACACTGGGTACATGGCCCTGATTGGGGAGTGTGTAGATACCAGATCTTCTTCATTCAAGGAGGCAGTGCAGCAACCAAGTCTGGGTTGATACAATGGTAGAAGAGTACGCCTCTATCATTCGAAACAGTGTGTGGGATTTTGTCCCAAGGTCTCAGGGCAAGTCATTGGTGAGTCCAAGATGGCATTACAAGGTAAAGCAGGTAGTTGATGGCAATGTTGAGAAACATAAGGCAAGGCTTGTTGCCCGGGGTTTCTCAGAGTTCAAGGGGATCGACTACGATGAGACTTCTACTGCCATAGCAAGGTACTCATCGATTAGATCGATATTGGCACTATCAGCTCAGATGGGGTGCAAGATCCACCAGATGGATGTGAAGATAGCATTCCTCAATGGGAATATTGAGGAGGAGGTGTACATTAAGCAGCCAGAAGGTTTCAAAACCTTCGATCATGAGTCACATGTATGCAGACTCAAGAGGGCTCTGTATGGTTTGAAGCAAGCACACCATGCTTGGTACACCAGGATCGACATCTATTTTACAGGTTTGGGCTTCACTAAGAGTGAAGCAAATGCGAACCTTTACCACATCATGGTAGAAGGTAAACCATTGATCATTGTTCTTTATCTCAATGATCTAATTTTGACAGGTGATGATCAGCCGATATAGTCTTGTAAGGAGGACCTTGCAAGAGAGTTTGAGATGAAGGACATGGGCATTATGCACTACTTTCTAGGCATGGAGTTGTGGCAAAAATATGGGGAAGTATTTGTGTCTCAAGGAAAGTATGCTAATGAGATACTCAGGTGCTTTCACATGGAGAAGTGCAAGCCCATGCAGACTCCTCTAGTTGGGAACTGGAGGAAGGAGGATGCTACTTCAGGTGAGGTAGTAGCTGCTACTATTTATAGGCAGTTGGTGGGTTCACTTATGTATCTGATGAACACATGACCCGACTTATGCTTTGCGGTGAACCAACTGAGTCATGCTATGGTTCAACCTAGCAAGTTGTTTTGGAAGGCAGTGAAGCATGTGCTGATATACCTCAGAGGCACATCTCAGTTCGGATTGTGGTACAGACAAACAGAGGGAGTGAAGCTTCAAGGCTTCATAGATGCGGATTGGTAAGGATTCCATCAGACTGGAAGAGCACTTCTGAGGAATCTTCAACCTTGGTTTAGCTGCAATTTCTTAGTATAGTAGGAAATAGAGATCAGTTACACTTAGCTTAGCAGAGGCTAAATACATGGCTACTAGTCAGGCTGCATGTGAGGCCATTTGGATGTGAAAGATTCTAGTGGGATCCTTTGGTCAGATGATGGATCCTATAGTGATCTACTGCGATAACCATAGTTATATCAAGCTCTCTGAGAATCCATTTTTTCATGACAGGTCCAAGCACATTGATATCCGGTATCACCATCTTCGAGACTATGTGGTCAAGAGGATCATGTTGTTGCTATATGTTTCGACCGAGGAATAGGATGCAGATATTTTGACTAAGGCATTGTCAAAATGCAAGTTCGAGTTCCACAGAGACAGGATTAGGGTTACTGATAATCCCTTTCTTGTTGAGAGGGAGTGTTGAAAATAGCAACAAGAAATGATAAAAATAGAATTGATAAAAATAGCACTACTATAAATAGCAGTTCAGCCAATGTTGATCTTAGCAATAATGGATGGAAAAATGGAAGTGATAAAAATAGCATTCTATAAATAGAATTTCAGGATACCTTCCTATTTTAGTCAGTGCCTAAAACTAAAATACTGAAGTAAAATTCGAATCTGTTCTTAGCAGTTGTTTGTAAAATAATTAATTAATTCATCTTAAGTTAATTAGTTAAGGAAAATCAAACATGAAGTCTATGTGGGGAAATACAACAGTTTCTCCATTAATTGAAGAATTTATTCATGAGTTAAAAGATTAAGGATGAGTTGTAATATTGAGTTGTAATTAGTTGGCTCAGTTAACTGAATCAAGTCCAGTTAAATTAATTCAAATAGTTTGTTGAATTAATGTAAGTTCGGTTAGTTAATTCTTGCATGCATGTAACTATTGCACTTCAGATAACTGAGTATTCTCTCATAATTAACTCATGCATGTCAGTTCAGACAGAGACCTAGTTGATATCTGATGGAGGGGCATTGTACTATCAGTTGCTAGAATATTCCATTGTGAATATTCCTTGCATGCAGAAGGAATTATTTCCTTGAGGATTGTGCAGTTACTTCTTCAGGTTTAGTGAGTGTGATGAGGCCAATTCACACATGTGACATCATTGGATCCCAAGGAAAACTATGCAAGGAAATAGGAGGCTTGGAGGGCTTGAGGAGGACATATACTATGTCTATTCAATCTGTGAGTTGTATTGTTTGATTGCAGAGAGAGCAGGATAGCTTGAGAGCTGATTCTTTTTGTAACTTGAACAAGATTTCCACTTGTATGATAATACAGAGATTGGGGTTTTAGGCTGAGGCTTTCCCTGGGTTATTTCTTCTGTGTTATGTGTGATTGATTTCTCATTCTCAGTTATATGTGTTCTCTTGATCTTGCTCAATTCGATTAAGCTTCCGCAAAGTGTTGTAGAAGTAGATCTTGTATTGTGTTTTAGTATATTGCATAATCTATTGATCTACAGTGGGAATTTCTACATATTGGGCAGGAAGTGTTGATGATCAAAAGAGAACTAGTGGAGGTGCATTCTATATGGGTTCTCGGTGAGTGTCATGGTTCACCAAGAAACAAAGTTCAATTGCCTTATCTATAGCTGAAGTAGAATATGTGGCTTCTGCATCTTGTTGCACACAACTACTTTGGATGATGCAATCACTAAAAGACATTCAGATCACATGTACTTCACCCATCTCCATTCTATGTGATAATACAAGTGCCATCAGTATTTCAAAAAACCCAGTCATGCACTCCAAGACCAAGCACATACCAATTAAGTATTGTTTTCTACAAGAACAAGTGCTTGAACAAAAGGTTAAATTGAAGTATGTTCCCTACAAAGAACAGGTTGACGATATATTCACTATACCACTTCCCAGAGGAACATTTGAATATCTCAGATAAAAGCTAGGAGTAGTTGTTGCATCATCCTGTTCTTAAATCTATATTTTAGAGGAAGGTTATTATACATGGGTTTCATGAAGTATAGTCACGCATACATGCAGGTCTCTATGGCTGAAGGAGCGTATATGTTTTTCTGATAGAAAAACATTGGGTTAGACTCTGATATGGGTGCTCTGTCTGATATTGATGATTATAGTTTGATGATATCCTTTGTTCATTGATTCTTTATCTGTCTAATAAAGATGACTTGATGAACGACTTGTTGACAATGCACACGTAGCACAAGTTCATGGGGAGCATTTGCCTTCACACACATTCTGCATTGTTGGAATTATGGTTGCTGATTTCAGCTATGGTTTCATATATTTATATCATTTGATGCATAAGTTATGTAAATATCTAGGGGGTGACATGATTTCTTTTGTCATAGTCTAACTCATATTGGACATATGATGTAATTTGTTTCCCCACTATACCTAGGATGGATGACGTAATACTTGTTTTATTTCATTCATGTATAAACAATTGATATATCCCCACTTTGTTGGGTGGATGAGTCAAATTTGGTGTATCCCCACTTGGTTGGGTGGTTTATGTATGTATGAGTCTTTGGTCATAAGGAGGTCATACTCACTTATTTGAGTTATAGAGTCATGTTATTCTTTTAAATCATATCTCTGCAGACTTGGCATGTACTCAAGGGAGCTAGACAACATCATGCATATCAAAGGAAGAGAGTAGCTTGGTCCTCTCTTTTGCTCTTGATGTCAAAGGGGGAGAGTATTTTGGTGTTGCATGGTATCTCTAACAGTTTCTACAGCTTGTAGTAATCAACACCATCATGGTTGCCATCAAGTCTAAAGGGGGAGATTTTTGGCATTATGATATAAGTGTTGTCCTTGATGGCAACTCACTCATAGGTCAGTTTAGTTTTGATAAAAGGAAACTCATAGTATAATAGGTATATTCAGAGGTAACAGGGTAGTGGTACATAAGAACATGAAGATGGAACTAAGGTCTACTAATTAGAATAAATAAGTTGAAGGAAAAGGTTGAAGTAAAGCAGTTGAAGAAGTATATACAGATCCACTTAGTCAAAATAGCATATACACGCTGGTCCACAGAACAAAAAGAGCGTATATGTATACACGCACTCTCACAAGAGGAAAAGTGCATACAGGTTGGAAAATCAAGAGTAGAGAATACCAGGGGTCAATACCATGGTATTAGCCCATAATATCGAGCAGAGTAATGACTACTTGATCCCGCCCAAGAATACCATGGGTCACTAAGTGATTTTGGTTCGAGGTATTGAGAAAGGCCAAAAACTATATAAGGAGGAGAATATCATAAGGCCAAGCGAGCAAGTGAATGGATTTCTAAGGAATACTTCTATCTAAAGTATATTTTATGTTGTAGGGACTATGTTGGTGATTTGAAATGAAATATTTATTTGCACCTTGAATTCAATGTTGGATCAGGATCATGAGACCTGAAATGATTTATCATTGAATGATTTGATATCGGTTGGGCTAGATCTGATTATGTACACCTATTTTATTATTTAAATGTCATGATATGGGTTTCTCTGAAGTTCAGAATTGTAGAAAAGTTATGAGCCAATATTTTCAGATCTATACGCTGGTTCATCTCATTAAAAGCGCGTGTACATGCAGGTTCTACTCTTCCAAGTAGCGTATACAAAAGAAAATCGTTTTTATTCAAATCTGACTAATCTATCTAATCATGTCTGTTGTTTTATTGTTCTCTATCAATGAAGTCTTCTTAGATCTGAATCTAAAACTGAATGCATAATGAGTTTGTTATCTGATTGATTGATTGTATAAGTGAGAAGGGTGATCTTTGTTTCTGCTTGTGTAAAGATCTATAAATAGATAGTAGATGGTCAGTATATTGCTGGTTGGTACAGACTTGATTTAGAAGTTTTCTGTTTCAATAGTTTTGAAGGTACACGTAGGTTGGATAATAGGAGGTAGCGTATACACACATGTTGGGTTTAGTAAAGCAGCGTGTACATTCTAATGCATGATTTTTGAGGTTACAGCTGGTTCTGAATGATGATGCAGGTTTATGGGTTCAGGATAGTGTTTTGGTGACAATGATCTGATTGTTCAGATTAACTGAATGTTGGTTGATGCAGATTAAGTTTCAAAGTTTGATGGGTCTAGTATGGAAATTTGATGAAATGAGGCCTTCATTTGTATTCTTGTGTACTAGGAGCATCGAGTCTAAAAATTTATGAAACATGGTCCCTGGAGGAAGAGAGAAGGCTGTAGCCTTCTGTAGGTCGGCGCCTATGAACTAGTAATCACATTGGCTAATACAAGAGATAGGGGGTTGCAGCGCCCTTCTAGTAGAAGCTAGAAAATGAGAGAAGGTTGTAGCCTTCTACAGGTGGGTGCCTGCGTACTCGTATGAGTCTTCACTAGTACAAGATTGTAAACAAATTTTCTTATTATTAAAAGAAGACAAAGATGACGCCAGTGAGTGGTTTTCACCCACATTGGGTTTCCACCTTAAATCTTGGTGTTCATGTGTGTTGCTTATGTGTGATGGTCTATTCTATTTTTACAGCTCTGTTTAATAAGTTACTGATGCACTGGTTAAATATCAACACATGATAAATTGCCTAAATCACAAGTTTTATGGGTGTATGTTGGTTTCTCTAATCATAGTTGCATGTACACGCTAGTTCACTTCACAGAAGTAGCGTATATAAATTTGTTTGAGAAAATAAAAAAAATTGATCAGATAATACGGATTCGCCCCCCTCTCAGTATTATTTCCAACACTTAGAACAATTGAAGTAAAGATGTTTAACCTTTTCCTACAATAAACAAAGAAGATAAAATAACCTACTTGTGATCCTTCACTTCCTTTGATCTCCTCTGAGTTTCTCCCGTCGCTCCCGCTCAAACTCAATTCACTCAATTGGTACCTGCCAACATAAATAGAAGAGGACAACAATCAAAGCATATGATCTATTTATTGTGAACAAATGGAATTGACAACATTTGAACATACATTCATCATAGATATAGACAAAAGTATTAAAAAAGGAACAAACAACTTTATTGATTGATAGAAGGAGAAGTTACACCCAATGTGGTTCAATATCTTGTCAGTCATCTAGCTTAGTCCAAGCCCTCATCACACCAATAGCAACAACAATCCAACAGCATAACATTACTTTGCCAATGATTTCAAGTCTCTAAACCAACATTATTTCTCTACAATATCCATGCTCCTTGGCTCTATGATCGGAGGCCAATTTATAGATGAATGCAAGTGGTTTTGTCATTAATATGGCACTGAATGTTTTTCTATAATTGGACGATTAGTTTCCATGTTCAAAGGGATGAGAGGATAGAGGATGTTAAGAAATTTACTGCATAACATAAATAATTACCGAGAGAAATATATATAAGAAAATAACCAGCAACAACCATAAACACATAAGCACAAATGTTTATCCGGAAAACCCCAAATCCAGTGAAAAACCCAACCTAATAAGATCTTATTAGCATTGGCCAAAACCTTGGCCAATCCGACCAAGTGAGCCTTCATCGCTCACCTCCAGGTCTTTCATTACAATGAAGTCCTTCCAACCTTTTATAAGCTCGATTACATATAATACCATGGGCAGAATACTATGAGTGCACAATACCATGTGCCCCAAAGCCATCACTATTTAACCTGGTCAACTTTGACTCTATCCTGAGTCAAGTTTACCTAACAATTCCCCCCTTAAACTTGACTTGGGGTTCCTTGACTAACTCCAACCAAACCTATTAAGTGAGACAATCCCACTCACTCTAGCTCTTACCCCCCTCAGAGTTTTTACCCGAGGTATTGTTAACCCGACATCCCCCCTATCACCTAGGTCTAACCCAGACTTTATTGGTGATCACTGAGGGGTACACATGCCTTACCAGGTCTTACAGTAGCATGCCCATTTACATGCAATAATTTTTGACTTCATTAACTTTTTTTTGTTTATTACTGCTACGATTCTGATCCATCCTCTCTCATTTTTATTTGATCAAAAACTTCTATCAAACCGCTCCAACTGTGCACCCAAGAACCTCATAGATTCCAGCACCAGTGGCCTCACTTAGTAGAAAATGAACAATTTTCGAAGCCATATGAACAATTTTCTTCTGCTGACCAAAGGTATCTCTCAACCTTCTTTAAATATCCGCATGAATCCTGAACAATTCGTCAGCATGTTCCAAACTAGTAAATATCGCAAATGCATTGTGATCCCTGGAAGTTACAGCACTATCTTCTGCACATTCTCCTAGAGGTTCTTCCGCGTACGATTGTTCCACCATTATTCTCCAGACCCAGATCTGTAAAAAGGCTACATTGATCTCATCAGGCACTATAAACCCCTGGCATCAAAGAATCCCTTTGAAGCCAATATCTGGCTCTGATACCAGTTGTTAAGAAATTTACTGCATAACATAAATAATTACCGAGAGAAATATATATAAGAAAGTAACCAGCAACAACCATAAACACATAAACACAAATTTTTATTCGGGAAAACCCCAAATCCGGGGAAAAAACCAACCTAATAAGATCTTATTAGCATTGGCCAAAACCTTGGCCAATCTGACCAAGTGAGCCTTCAACGCTCACCTCCAGGTCTTTCATTACAATGAAGCCCTTCCATCCTTTTATAAGCTCCATTACCTATAATACCACGGGTAAAATACTATGAGTGCACAAAACCATGTGCCCCAAAACCATCACTGTTTAACCTAGTCAACTTTGACTCTATCCTAAGTCAATTTTACATAACAGAGGATTAGATGATCCAAGTCCATCCTATGTCAAGCTCATCTTGATAGTATAGGTGCTGGGTTCCTTCTAGAAGGCTTTAGAAAGGAGGAATATACTCAGGATCCAATGAACATTTCGAGGATTCTCCCCTACTGCAGCCTTGAGTGGGCATAGATGCTCTGCAATGCAACCTTGAATGGGGCTACCTACTCTGCAGAGCACTTACCCCTGACCAGGGGTGCGCTAGTGACCCAAGGAAGCACTTCAGCAGGGTTTGAAGTCATGAAACTCTCATGGATGAAAGAACTTAATGAGGTGGCATTTCTAGGGCATGTAGCAACTAAATTAGAGTTTGATAGACCCTGTTTACACTGATTTTATCGTCAGGAGTGATGTGACCAAATAAACCTATAACAATCACAAGAGTGCCTTGTTCACCTTGTTGGAGGATTGGAGGTTTCTTTTTGTCTTTGCTAGCCTTTCCTAGACCTTCAAGTGTGGCAAGGGTTCCTTCTTCCACTAATGATAACACAACACTCGTTGGAGTGGCCTTTGGGTTCCTCACTGCACGTGGAAGATATTTTTTGTCTGGGATCAGTCTGACTAATTTCGTGAGCTGGCAAATGATGGGATGAATGGAGTGAAGGTGTTGATCTAAAGTCTCGTGATCAACACTAGGAGATGAGGAGTAACCAACCGCTGAGTCACGTGTAGGTGAGAGAGAGTGCGAGTTACTGCCTTAACTAGATGGTTGTTGAATGAGTGTGAGGGGAATTTCAGCCATGTACAACTGGTTGCCCTCCTTCTAGCGCTAGAATTGTTGATGGTGTTGGACCCACCAACATTTAGGGGATCACTCCAGTATGAAGTCCCAACTAGACCTCATGTCGTTTGGTGTGGGAGTCCCATCTGGTATGATGGCCTGATTTCCATTGCCTTAACGATTTGTCTCAACTCTTGTTTGTCAGCAGAGGAGAGTGGCTCACTTTGTCTTCAAGAAGTGAGGTTCGTGTTCCTGGTGAGTGTAAGTGTACTTGTGTCAATGGTTCTTTCACTATGAGGGGAAGAAGGTGAAGGTGAGTTCAAGGTTGAAAGGGATCAGTCCCAACTTGGCTAGGAACACACAACACAAAAGGGCATACATAGCTTCCGACAGAGCAATCCACTTGAATGCGGAAGTCACAACATACAAGGTAAGATAACACGTACAACACTCACGGAACAATCTAAACGAGTGCAACGGTTGTTACAACAAGGTTCATGTGAAAGGTCCGTCTAATGTCTGGTAGAGTAATCGACATGGACGGGACAACATTAACAACATATACAACACATTTCTATAAATAGATTATGCACTACAACAACTGAATCAGTTCATATGTAGAACATAGGTTAAAGGAACATGCATTACAAGTGTTAAATATCAGTCTTACAGCATACAATACATGTGTGAAAACATGTTATCCTGTTAACAAGCTTCTGAATTAAGTGAAAGTTCCAAGACACATCGTTAGACCATACATCACTAACCCCATTAGCGGGGCATTGGAGCCACTACTTACTCCTCAAAGAAAATATTACAGACTCTCTTGGCTATGTAGGAGGAGCTGAGGTGAAAAGTTATTTCATGTACAAATGAGGGGGAATTTATAGGCAAGGTTGAAACTGACCCTTGTGGTTGTTCGACTACCCTCATGATTGTTCGACTTCCATGACTTTCTGACTTACATGACTCTATGTTCAAGAAGTGGATCTATTGTACTTCCATGTTACATCACATTGATTGACAACAAGCCAATAGTGGAGATGTGGGTGACATGACTCATGACTTGACTCAACATGAATTGACATGGAAATGCTGCCATATTTGTGATGCTATTGGAGTGCATGTCGAGTTACAGTGTTGTTGGGTGATGGATGTCTTCATGGTGCATCATAGCTTCACCTATGCATGGCGAAGTGTGTGGAGTATTCGATGGTGCTTGGTTTGATTGATGAAGCTCTAGCATGTTGTTCCTTGCTTCCATGCTGGAGGCTTGACAGGTTCATCTATTCGTGAAGGTACATGTTTGTCACATTCGTCCATTTCCCATGCTTCGTTTGTTCGTTCATTACTGAACATTTCCTTCTACATGTTCTCCCTACATTCATCCCATTCGTTGTCTTAGCATGTTGGTGGTGTACTTGTATCTGCAGTCACTCATGATGAGATGAAATCAAATCCAAAACCTCCTAATTTACCATGGCACATGATCATTTGGATGCAGGTGAATAGGAGAGGCAGTAAGGTTGTGATGCAGGATGATGGCTCTAGGTAACTGCTGATGAAAATAGTGTAAGAGTCACTGAGAGATGGAGACAGACAATCTGAGTCAACAGTGACTGTCTGCAAGGTTTGGCTCAGCTGAGAGGAAAAATTGCAAAAATTTTCGAAGGGACAGTCCAGGCTACAGGAGGGCAAGGCATGCTTTTTGAATTTTCTGAAACTAACAGTCAATGGGGGATGGACAACCATATTTGTGCAATTTTCCAAAGGAACGGGTCGAGCTACATGATGAGTCAATAGGTAGGGGTTGTGTAGTTTTCTGGGGGAACTTCCTAGGGGACTGTCAACTAGAACTGCACAATTCCTAGAGGGAATTACCAGTTGGCTATTGGGGTCACTCGCAGCCAAAACTACACAATTCCCAAAGTGGACTGGTAGTTTGTTGCTTAGTCACTGGCAGAAAAAATTGTGCAATTCTTGGAGGGAACTTGCAGTCTGCTGCTAGGAGCTGGTGGTGGGGAAATTTCACTAAAGCTAGGAAGCTTACATGTTGATCATCTCTGTGCAATTTCTGAGCTGAGTGGACTACTGGACAAGAGAAGAACTACTCATGAAACTTGCACAATTCCTTGGATGAACACCCAGTCAACCATCCGGATGACTGACTGGGAAAACTGTGAAATTTTCTGAAGGAGATTCAGACGGGCACTTGGTATCTGTCTGGCCTATCCGCACAATATCCTCTGTCAGTCGAGCAGGTAAGTTCAATGGCCTCTATGCAATTTTTGTGGGGAATCAGTCCCGGAGTGACTGTCGGGTTTGACTGTCGGAGTGGCCAGCATGAGTGTTGATTGAGTTGCTTGCAGGAAGAACAACTTGGAAGGACTATCTTGGTGCCTCTGCGTTGTTCTAGTTGACAGTTGATCAAGTCGAAAGTAGGGTGATGGTTAGGTGTCAGTGGGGAGTCTAGTAGTCAGAACTTCCAGCAAAAATGGCTTAGTGTGTGAACAATCAAAAGAATCATAAGTTAACATACGACACACACTCACATGACTTGACGACAAAATGACGAAACCATCAAGATACAAATGCTTAACAAGACTGAAGAACAGTGCAAGCCACAAGTGCGACGCTCATGATTTCTCATTCATTGATCGAGATGACACTTGCACAACAGTCAATGTGACTCTGTGTGTGAGTGCGACAGATTCTTTCACAGTGAATACAACAAGCAAATATGAAGAGAAGTATTTAAGCATAACCAAAACATGGTTGCGAGCATGAATTGGACATTAGCATGCAGAGACTTAAATGAAATGAACAAGCAAGGTAGATGTAAGGACTCACGCAAGCTCACGGAGTGAACCAAAGTGTGTGCAGTGATCAAGTGAACTCTTCAAGGGAGGCTCCGAAATTGGTGAAGGAAAAATTTTGGAGGGTGTTGGTATCTGCTACAACACCTTGGAAGGAGGTGGAGAGGACCTACATGAAGCTGGTTAGATGAGTTCCTCCTTGCAGATAAAAAATACTTGAACCAAAACCTGTTTTTCTTTTCATTAATGCATCACTACATGTCGAGATGGAAAAGATGAATTGAATTTGAGAAAGTTGTTTTATCTATTGTTAAGGACTAGATCTATGAAATGGGATGCCTTTTAAGCTAAAGAAAACTTAAGGAAACAAGATAAAAACTACAAGTGCTTCAAAGAAATCATAAACAATGATCTAGTTAAGAATGAACCATAAGCGATGCAATGACCAAAATACAAACTATGTTTTTGGGGTTGTGAGAGTGTGGCCCTCTAATCATGATCCCATGAGGGAGATGAGATATAGGCCACTGTCACAATATTTTCTGAAGTACTTTCCTTCACTATTGAACCACTAATCTACCACTTCAAACTAATGGAAACTAGGTTAAGAAATAATTCAAATACATGTTAAGCTAAACAAAACATAAATAAACTTCAGCTGCTAAATATCATTTTAATCTAAGAATACATATACAAAAATAGGAACCTTTGCTACTAGGGTTGGGCTCTAACCCAAGAGCTTCAGCCCTCTGAGTCAACTTAGTGCTAGATCAAGGTAGAATTTCTCATTATCATCAAAATGTAGAATACAACATAACAATAACAGTCACAATGTCTCACCTCAAATTTCCTCTTGGCTAGAACAAAAAATCAAATCCTAATGAGTCCCTTGACTCTCTTATTTATACAAAACTAGATCTCCCAACATCTCCCTAGAAAATAGGGAGACTTGGCTCCCTAACTCGAGAATGACTCTTTCTTAACTGTCACTAGCTTGGTTTCCAATGGACTCAGCTTGCTTGGTTGCTAGTAACTCAGAGTTGATGAGATATGGTGGAGGAATCTTTGAATGATTTGAGGAGCTAAGGATGGAGAACAATCTCCTAAAATATCTCTTGCTTGCCCACTTCTATTTCCTACACTTAAGTGAACCCAAAACTACTCCAATTCCTACATTTAATACATATTAGGCCACATGACATAGTAACTCACCTTCACCCTTCTCACTAAGAAAAATATAACAAAATATGTAAATAAATGTGAGAAAAGTCAATTTTAATAATTTGGAGAGTGGCATTGTGACCCATATAGTTTACCTATTGATGAGCCTCATCATCACCCCCCTACTGAAAAATTTTCTCATCCTCTAATCAACTTAGTCTATATCCATATTTTTCATTGCTCTTGTGGCCTCTCTAACGTCCCAAGCCTCTATTGATGGAGTTTCCTCTTGAGGATAGAACCCTACATTTTCCTCTATCTCTTCCCACTGCTTTCTTTCCTCTTCTTCCTTCCTACCTTCTAACAAACCCAATAGCAAAGGTGGATTAAGTTTTAGTCCAATCCAATTGATCTTTAGTCTCTACATGGAATTCTTATACCAGGGGATCCTTTCCAATGCATTTCTCATCCTCTCAGTGGAGTGGTACTCTCTGATCTTTAGATTGTGTGGTAGGTTGAGCCATCTCCTCTGGCATGCTTGCTGGCTTAAACTCCCCAATAATCTTAAAGTGTTCTCAAAATGGGAGATGGCCTATTCTTGGGTAGCCAGGTATCTCGGTGAAATTTGAGCATCAATGGAAATGATGATGTGGTTACTAATAACTACCATGGAATTTAATTGTTCTACTATGATGTCAAGGGGCTCTCTTTCCTCTTTTTCTACTATCATCTTCGCTTCCTCAGCCCTAGCCTCCTCATGACTCATCCATGATACAAGGGAAATTAGATGTAAGTCCCCAAACTTTTCATTGGGGTTCCACACATTCAATTTTGTTAATGCAAGGTTGTTCAAATAGAATTTAGATAATTTGGACTTGTCTTCAAGGGTTCTCTTGTCACATATCTATATGAATTTCTATAATCTTGAAATGGCATGGTGCCTTAGTGTGCCAATGTCTTGATTTGAAAATTCATCCATTGAACTTTGATGTATATTACATATGATTTAGATGGAATCCTACACTAAAGTGCCTCCATGGAGAGGCTTTCCATGGTGGCCAATTGTCTCTCTTTTTCCTACAATTTCCTCCTTAGCCATGTGTTTTTTGCCTATATTTCAGATCTCATTATGTGTTCTTTGTCTCTCAACGCACTCAACTCCCTTCCCATCTCTAGGATATTTTATCCATATGGCCCACATATTCTACTTTCTTTGACTTAGAAATTTGCATCCTGTTATCACCTAGATTGACCTCAGGCTAAAGGGAGGCAATTCCAAGGTAACGACAAACCAAGCTCAGCCTAGTAGCTAGCCCTACTAAGTGAGGAGAGGGCTCTCTCAGTAAGGATCTCAGCCAAGATTACTGGATCAGGTAAAGGATTTTAGGCTAGGTATATTAGCATGAAAGTTTTTATTGAAGTTTGTAGGGGTTTTTCCAGATCAGGAGGAGCTGGGTAGTTTAGGTCTGGGAAATTAGGTCAGAAATGCAGGGTGTTCTATGGGGCAAGGTAGGCATAGGCTTTAACACTTTAGGCTTGATGATGTAAGGTGTTTAAGACTGATGAGGAGCTAAGAAGGGAATGTGACAATCATGGATCCTTCTTAAATAGTAGAAAACATGAAATGTTAACTGATTTCCCAAGGCAGAGCACTGATACAATGGATTCTACCTATCAAAATTGAAAGCATTCAACGAGAAACAATGAAATGAATGATGGCATACATAAAACATGTAAAAAAATGATCAGAAAAGAAGGAATTGTACTAAAGCTTCATACCACATGGATCCCATAAAAATAGATGCAAATCTTATTAATCTCCTTGCCACACTGCTTACAATGATGTACAATCAAGCTCTGAGCATCCAACTAATTCAAACAAACAAAATGACTAAGAAAATACATGATATAGGCCTCAATAAAACTAATCCTAGCCTCAAGGGTCAAATCCATGAGAGGAGGAGCAGTTGCACAAAAGACTGAACTGAAAGCTAAAGACTAGGGTGGTCAAACTGACTCATCCCTAATATGAAGAAAACTGATTCATTACATGCCATTTAGGCCAATCATCTGATGTATCTACCATAGGTAACAAATAAACACTTTAATTACATCATCATTATGAATTAAATTAGTGAAAACATCAAAATCATACAACTGAAAAGTATTTTCTAAGAGAAACAGTGAAAAATTTGGCTGCCTGTCAAGTGCGCAACGCTAGTGTCAAACGCACAGTGCCTTAAGGAAGTATGCGGAACCATGTTCAAACACAGTTTTAACTACCTTCCTAATTTCCAAATTGAGCCCAAGATAGCTCGTTGGAAATCTTGTTGAGTCTAATTTCCAGAACGTCTTTAATTTTTCAATTTGGAGCTCATTTTCCCTGTCAAAAGCTCAATCTTCCAAGATTGGTCAAAATGTGAAGGATGAGGTTGCCAAAATGCAATGTGTTGTTCCAGTGAACTTTTGGAGCTCTTCTTCAACTCCAGATTGAGCTCATGATAGCTCATTGGAAAGCTCTCTATGTCTAGTTATCATTTGACTCATCAAGAAAGTCATTTGGTCACCCCACCTAAGAGATATCTTGATTTTCCCAAAGTCAGTTCAGAAGGGAAACAACCCTCTTGTGGAAAATGATTGTTTGGACATTTGTCCCAAACCATGAGACCTGTGTAAAAAATAAAGGAGGTATTTCTTATTGATTCTATTATGGACAAAAACCTCTCTCATTTTTGTCAAATTCATCTTTTATTGCTCAGAAACATCATTTGAATCAAACCTGTCCCGATCTGTGGAACAGGGGATTTGTAGAAATGAAGGGAAATGAAGGGGATGAGGGGATTCTAATTTCTTGAGAAAATTTTTAGAAGTAGAGAGGGATGTTAGGAAACAGGGGAAAGTGTAATTTCAAAGATTGAGTGAGGGGAAGAGGTCCAAAAGGGAAAAACACAGGCCTAACCTCGAAAAGTGTCAAATTGTAGCAATAAGCTAGGCTTTGTGGGAAAATGATGAATTGAAGGGATATCAGTGATGGAAAGTGTTTAATAAGGTATTTTAATGGTAGGGAAATGTGTACGAGCATCAAGATACAAGTTTTGTTGATGATTTGACCATCCAAGGAAAATTACCTCCAAAACCCTAGGAGAGGGAAATGAGCCTTACCTAAGCACAACTGAAGCACAAACAAGGTGGAAAATGACCCATTGGAACTTGAAATAATGATGAAAACTCTTTGAATGATGGTACACTTAGCCGAATGGTGACATGGACCAATATTTGGAAAACTTTGGAAGGAGTGAAAATGATCCTAGACCTAATACCTAGTCACCAAATTTTACTTGAAGACTCACTGAAATGACAAAATTTCACTTTGACACCCTAAGACCACTTTGTAAAAGCATGTTTGATTATTGGTGGAAGGCTACAAATTCTGACTCTAACGTTGGCTCCATTGGGGATGGTAGCTCCTTGGAGGTGCCAAGAACACTATAGAGCAAGTAGCCTTATCCATTGGGCATGGAGTAATAAAAACTCAATCTAAAATACATGACTGAAAACTGATGACTCAAAGACACAAACTGACTTGAAATTGACTGAAAAAATGACTCAAGACTTACTTAGTTGAAACAAGTACTTACAAAGCTTATTAATGGCAGCAGACCATCGAGATTTGAGGGCTTCAAACACTGATGACAACCTCTTGCCTACTGAGGAAAGATGTACAATCATGTGAAGTGAACCTTCCAATGTAACCAATCCAGCAGATGGTTGCTCACTGAAATTCTATTCTCACTTTCCTCAAGCAGGTAGAATGATATACATGTAGGCAACTCACAATAACAACTGAAACCAAGGCTTATGCTAACAAACTAGGAAAAGATCATTTTCTCTAATTGTTATGAAACCAGCTCAAGAAAAGATAGAAAAGATAGATCCACGCCTTAGAATTCAGCCTCTTCAAGGGGGAATCCTCCTTTACATTACATAAATTAACAATTATTGGATGATTCAAATGACAAAACCTCCTTTCTATATATAAGAGTCTAAGGAGTCACAATATAATCCAGCCGACCTAACAATAATAATATAAAGGCACAATAATAACAATAGTGGGCTTCTATGGGGCACAGTAGTAACAATATGGGCACTACATGGGTACATCAATATAATAAGTGGGTTATACTAATAACAATAAGGGGTTACACTAGTAATATAGGGGCCTAACATGCCCCTCTCCTTCAAAAAGGGTTGTCCTCAACGCTTGAGTAGTTCTTGATGCTTCTGTATAAAATTCTTGTCCTCCCATGTGGAATCTTTAGCGGGTAAGTTCTTCCACTTGATGAGATACTCTGAAATTGATCGATTTCATAGCTATCGGGTTCTTGTTTCTGTGACTGCTCCAGGTTCTAATATGATTTTTCCTTCCTCTTCAATTTCTGGCAATATTGTTTGAATTGGGATCTTTTGCAACTTTTGAATAAGTGGCCATACTTCTTCGTCCTTCTTCCATTCTTCCCTTGCTTCGTTTATCCAATTTGGTTGGATAATATAAATAGCACAAAAAAATTCTTCCACATCCTCATCCTTGAAGAGTCTTCCCATTCGGTAAGGTCGCCATTTTTTAAGTGCATGTAGTATTGCCAACATTTCCTTCTCATAAATAGCTTTCTTGAGATGTAGCAGTAAAAATACCCAATCACCTACATCAAAACATTTTTCACTACGATGTTGATCTACCTGTTGTTTCGTTTGATTTTTCACCGAAGTGACGTTATCCTTTAAAAGTTGGAGAACTTGTTGTTGATGCTCGATGTGATCTTTCACTGCTTGAACCTTTTTCTTCTTCATATGTCCTTCTATCTCTAGAGTTTGAGTAGTGGTAATTTCTTCCAATCCTTTACAAAATATGGTAGGATTCATTTCTTGATGCTCAATGTGATCTTTCACTTCTTGAACATTTTTCTTCTTGATATGTCCTTCTATCTTGATAGTTTGAGGAGTGGTAATTTTGAACAATGAATTACAAGATATGGTTGGATTCATTTCTTCTTTCTCGATGTGATCTTTCACTTCTTGCACCTTTTTCTTTTTGATATGTCCTTCTATATTAAGAGTTTTAGGAGTGGTAATTCTTGCCAATGCTTTACAAGATATGGTATGATTCATTTCTTCTTTCTCTAGGGTGGGGTCCTGGCGTATATCTTCTTCTTTTGCTTTTTCTTGATCCTTTTCTTCCTCCTCTTCATATTCTATGTAAAATAATTTCTTCTCAGCACACTTATGACCTTTAGTGCATTTGCTATCACAATTGTAACAAAGCCCTTTTTCTCTTTTTTCTTCCAATTGTTGTGGTGTAACCCTTGTAGGTTTTGGAAGGCTAGGAGAAACAACACTTCCATATTTATAGTTGTGAGGGGTACGCTTCCTGGTTTCCATAATTTTGCTTTCCACTATGTCACAAAGCCCTTTTACTCTTTCCAATTGTTGTGGTGTTGCTCTAAAGAAGGTGTTGCTCTTTGTATCCTCATAATGTGCTATCATTTCCTCCATGAAAATTGACCACGTAACAAGTTGTTTATGAGAACAAAGCCCTTCGTACCATAAAAATTGATCTGGTTCTAAATATGAAGATGCAATACATACCTTTTGTAACAGTTGTACACCATGTAGATCAAAATATTGCTCCATCTGAAGTATCCAATTTACCGGATCCTTGCCATCAAACTTCCTCATCTTGCTTTTTCTTGATTTTAGGAGCTCGACCTTGAAACGACTGTAATTCTGTACTTTTGGATCTTTAAGTTCTGAAATTGTGAGCTATAGTAGCCCTCTGTGTCCTCTTTCCAATGCCACTAGTCTGATCCAAATTGGATTCTCTAAGAAAACGTTATGCACAATCTCCCAAGATGACCTGATTATAGACCTTTCCAGAAGAGCGAACTTGTATGAAGTGCCACGTGTCACTATTTCGACCTTTGGATCTAAAAAAGATATAAAAAAAAATTACAGTCTGTCCTCTTTCTCTACCTTCTTAAAAAATTTCAATCCGATCCCCAGAGAAAAAGTTATGACGATTTTCCCCAGGTCACCTGTTTTAAATGTAATTCAGGAGTCTACAAAAAGACCAACTTCCTCAGATCATATCTCTGCAAATATCACGCAAAACGCTCTGAAATTCGGACCCAAGGTTCAGCACGATTTCTTCTCAAATGGGTTTGTTTTGCAACTTCTGAAACGTCACAGAAAAAAGTTATAGCAAAAATGCCACAATGAACTGTTTGGAGCAGCGAAACCCTAGAATCCAAAGCTCTGATACCAAATGTTATGAAACCAGCTCAAGAAAAGATAGAAAAGATAGATCCACGCCTTATAATTCAGCCTCTTCGAGGGGGCAACCTCCTTTACATTACATAAATTAACAATTATTGGATGATTCAAATGACAAAACCTCCTTTCTATATATAAGAGTCTAAGGAGTCACAATATAATCTAGCCAACCTAACAATAATAATATAAAGGCACAATAATAACAATAGTGGGCTTCTATGGGGCACAATAGTAACAATATGGGCACTACATGGGTACATCAATATAATAAGTGGGTTATACTAATAACAATAAGGGGTTACACTAGTAGTATAGGGGCCTAACACTAATGCTTGCAAAATAATGCCGAAGGGATCTTGAAAATCCTGAAGCACTAGCTTGTCTTGAGATCCAACAACAAAAATACAAGTACTCCCTTCATTCTGATCTAAAAGAATAGTTGGTTACTGATTGATAGGAAGGCATAGAGAAGTATAAGCTTCTGCTATCTGAGTGTTGGTTGTAAATTCCTCGAGCATGAGAAATTTTGACACGATTTTTGGCATACTGTTTCTCTCAGGCTCATATTCCTCAATTTCATAGTCTAAGTCATTCTTAAATAGAAAACATTCTTCAAAATTATCAAACTTGATAGCCCTATCATCTTCATGAAAGAAAACAATATCTGTTCGTTGATCTATAAATATAATTTCAAGATTGTCCTCATTTTCAAAAGTGGAAGAAACTTCACTAGCACCTTCTTGACGATGTGAACACTCCAAACCTACATTAGCATGGACTATAACACTTTCAAGAGTTGATCTATCTCATCTTCAGATAGAGGAGATAGTACCTTTTGTTTTCTTTTTCTAAAACAATAATTGTCTTCTTGAAATAACAATTCAAAACATGAAATATGAGAAGAAAAATCTAAATGACAGTCCCCAATTCCATGGTCTTCTAAAATTTGAATAAATTGTTGGTCATCTTCATATGACATGGCAACTAGATTGTCATGTTTCTTATCGCACTCATCAGTCGTACGAGGGAAAACTTTAGATAGTTCTTGAAACTCAAAACTGACACTTCTATCATTTACCACTGAGTTACCCAAAGAAGATTTTTCACTTACTTGAACAAAGATCTCATCTTTTTTTTATAAAATGACTGGATTACCTCCTCATGAAGGCTTTGTTCTAATGAAATGAAAAATTTTGGGTCAATAACTTTGTTTTCTTCATTCCATATGATCTCAACAACAAAGCTCTCCTTCATGGGATCAGAACAAGGTACTCTTCATCATCATGATCTAAATCTAGATCTGAAATAACCAACTTGACTTTATCACAATCTGGGATTGGAATTTGATTTTCCTACATACTATCTCCTGCTATGAGCAGATCTGAAATAAGACCCTATCTTCCATCATTTTCAATTGTTCTAAGATCTTGAACCTGCTGCAAATTTTCCTGAGCAACTTCATAAGTATCCTCTAAGCTCTCTTTATGCTACTGAAATGGATTTTCATACAGGGCTTCCATGATCTCATCATCCATGAAGTCATCATCTTCATAAACTTTCTCAAGATTTTCAAGAAAACTATAAACATGTTTATAACAGTTCTGAACTAATACTAAGGATTGACAAGATTCTTTATACCTTTCAAAGAACATGGTATGAAAATCCTTTAAACAGTAAATACAAGCAGGCGGCAAACTTTCATACGAAGATCGGGCTTCACCTTCCAGAGTGGCCATGAATATCTTCATCAAGCAGTCTTCAAGAAAATCAACCTTCAACTTGTGAGTATGCATGTGAAATCTAACCAGATGTAAAGCAGAATCATTCTTATCATCATCTTTAAATATAAGCAAATTCCTTTGCCAATCTACCGTATGTATTTTATTTGGGAAACCTGGAATGTGATCTCAGCTCATGGGAGCATACCTTCAAGCCAAAAAATTGATTTTGATAATAATGAGTTCACCAAGAAATTCTTCAGGCTATTGGTTCTTGTAGAGTGGAGTTGCCATAAAAATTCTGAACCTTGGGATTTTTCGACACTGGAGTCGTCAGGTGAATGATTTCAGCCTTCACATGCATCTGACTACTATTCACCATCAGCAATCAGATCTTAACTTGATACATTTTTCTGAGGAACAATAAACTACGTCCCCCATATGGTCGCCACTATGTTATCACCTAGATTGACCTCAGGCTAAAGGGAGGAAATTCTAGGGTAACCACAAACCAAGCTTAGCCTAGTAGCTCGCCCTACTAGGTCAGGAGAGGGCTCTCTCCATAAGGATCTCAGTTAAGATGACTGGATCAAGTAAAGGATTTTAGGCAAGGTGTAGTAGCATGAAATTTTTGATTGGATTTTGTAGGGGTTTTTGCGGATCAGGAGGAGCTCGGTAGTTTAGGTCTGGGAAATTAGGTAAAAAATGTAGGGTGTTCTATGGGGCAACGTAGGCATAGGATTTAGCACTTTAGGTTTGATGATGTAAGGTGTTTAAGACTAATGAGGAGCTAAGAAGGGCATGTGACAATCATGGATCCTTCTTAAACAGTAGAAAACATGAAATGTTGACTTATTTCCCAAGGCAAAGCACTAATACAATGTATTCTACATATCAAACTTGAAAGCATTCAACTAGAAGCATGAAATGAATGATGGCATACATAAAACATGTAAAAAATGATCACAAAAGAAGAAACTGTACTAAAACTCCATACCACAGGGATCCCATAAAAATAGCTACAAATCTTATTAATCTCCTTGACAAACTACTTACAATGATGTACAATCAAGCTCTGAGCATCCAACTGAGTCCAACCAACAAAATGACTAAGAAAATACATGATATAGGCCTCAAAAGAACTAATCCTAGCCTCAGGGGTTGAATCCATGAGAGGAGGAGCAATTACACAAAATACTGAACTAAGAGCTAAAGACTAGGGTGGTCAAACTAACTCATCCCTAATATGAAGCAAACTGATTCATTACATGCCACTTAGGCCATTCATCTGATGTATCTACCCTAGGTAACCAAAACACACTTTAATTACATCATCATTATGAATTACATCAGTGAAAACATCAAAATCCCAAAGCTGAAAAGTATATCCTGAGAGAAACAGTGAAAAATTTGGCTGCCTATTGAGTGCGCAACGCCAGTGTCAAACGTGCAGCGCCTTAAGGAAGTGCATAGCACCATGTTCAAACCCACTTTTGACTACCTTCCCAATGTCCAAATTGAGACTAGCATAGCTAGCCGGAAAGCTTATCCTGTCTAGTTTCCATATCTATCTTCACTTTGTAAAATGAACTTGATTTGGCCCTCCAAAAATGGATTCTGCCAAGACTGGTAAAACGCGCAGCACAAGTGTCAAATGTGCAGCGCCTGAAGGAAGTGCAGAGCGCCATATTCAAACCCCCTTTTGACTACCTTCCTAATGTCCAAATTGATCCTAGGATAGCTCGTTGGAAATCTTATTTAGTTTAATCTCCAGAACATCTTGAATTTTTCAATTTGGAGCTCATTTTCCCTGTCAAAAGCTCAATCTCCCAAGACTGGTCAAAATGTGAAGAATGAGGCTGCCAAAATGCAGAGTGCTATTCTAGTCAACTTTTGGAGGTCTTCCACAACTCCATATTGATATCATGGTAGCTCATTGGAAATCTCTTTGTTTCTATTTATCATTTGACTCATAAAGAAAGTCATTTGGTCACTCCACCTAGGAGACATCTTGATTTTCCCAAAGTCAATCCAGAAGGGCAGCAACTCTCCTATGGCAAATTATTGTTTAGACATTTCTCCCAAACTATGAGACCTGTGTAAAACTTGAAGGAGTTTTTTCCTCTTGCATCTATGATGGACAAAAACCTCTCTCATTTTTGTCAAATTCATCTTTTATTGCTCAGAAACATCATTTTAATAAAACATATCCCGATGTGTGGAACAGGGGATTTGTAGAAATGAAGGGAAAATAAGGTGATGAGGGGATTCTAATTTCTTGAGAACATTTTTGGAAGTAGGGAGGGATGTTAGGAAGTAGGGGAAAGTGTAATTTCAAATATTGAGTGAGGGGAAGGGGTCTAAAAGGGAAAAACACAGGCCTAACCTAGAAAAGTGTCAAATTGTAGCAATAGGCTAGGGTTTGTTGGAAAATGATGAATTTAAGGGATATCAGTGATGGAAAGTGTTTAATAAGGCGTTTTAAGGGTAGGGGAAGGTGTACGAGCATTAGGATACAAGTTTTGTTCACGATTTGACCATCCAAGGAAAATTACCTTAAAAACCCTAGGAGAGGGAAATGAGCCTTACCTAAGCACAACTGAAGCACTAACAAGGTGTAAAATGACCCATTGGAACTTGAAATAATGATGAAAACTCTTTGAATGATGGTACACTCAGCCAAATGGTGACATGGATCAATATTTGGAAAACTTTGGAAGGAGTGAAAACGATCCTAGACCTAAAACAATCCTAGACCTAATACCTAGTGACCAAATTTTACTTGAAGACTCACTGAAATGACAAAATTTGACTTTTACACCCTAAGACCACTTTGTAAGAGCATGTTAGATCACTGGTGGAAGGTTGAAAAGAATGAATCTAACACATCCAGTAATGTGTCCTTCCTCTTTCTTTCTAAAGCTCAAAGGAGGGATTGCAAATTTTTGTGGTATTACTCTACCTCCCTCAATGAACTTGTAGTAAGAACTTAGATTTGGCTGTGGGCTAGGCTCCTGCAACTCTAGAAAATCTCCCTCAGATGTTTTTGGATAATTTTCCCCCTCCTGCACCTATTTCGTTGCTTCCTTTCCTTCTCTTTACCCCTATTGTCCTTCTTGTAGCTTTTTCTATGTTTCCTGTAGCACTAACAATATTTCTTGTAGAACATTCTGAGGACCCTATAGCAGGTTGTTTCCTTTCTGTAAGAAGGTCACAGGTGCCTTGGTTTTGTTTGCTAATTTTGATCTGGTGAAAGGCTTACTAACATAGGTGATGGGAGCCTTTGGGGTTGCTTGTTGTGATGTCCCTTCCTCACTCTTCATTCCCACGGAACCTAGCTCCTCTAGCTTGTTTGGTGACTCTTCAATTATGATGGGATTTCTTATAGGTGGTTGTGGCTTCCCCTGTTTGATCGCAGTGCTTCTTCTTGTTTTAAAATAGAGGGGAGTCTGCCACTCTTTTCCTCTTGGACTTGATTGGTGTGCTCAATGAAGCCAAGGCAGCAGTTGCCTCCTTTTCAGTGGGCTCAAGATACAATATTGGAGAGTTATCCTCTTATTTAGTATGTTTCTTAGGGTTGGTTTTTGTCCTCTTCTTCTCCTCTTCTTCTTTCTCTTCTTCTTTTTCTTCTTCTTCTCTTCCTTTTTCTTTTTTCTCTATTAATACCTCCTCTTCCTCTTCTGCTTCTTCTTCTTCTACTTCTTCTTCTTCCTCTTCTCGTGCTTCATCTTCATCACTAGAGTTTGGGGTCCAACCATATTCAAGTGCTTGGGTTTCAAGGACAACCTCTCTGTCCATGTCTCTAAATGTGGACCAAGGAACAAGAATTCTCAATTGGCTCCATCAATCCTCCATTATCAGCTTAATGAGTCCATGATGTGCTAATTGCTGATGTTTCCCTTCTGGCGCCTTCTAGCTCATGTCTATAATTTAATGCAAAAAGAAATAAGGCACATTGAGCCTTTGGTTTATGGGTAAATCATCTTTGAACCTCAACTCACTGTTAACGGATAAAGTTCCCTAGGGCTTTAGGTCAGAACCCTAGCAGAGCAGGAGTAATCCACAATAAGAAACAAGTAAATAACTCAGGCAAAATGCTTAAACGAGCAAACTATGCAAGGATGTACATACCTGGTGTCCTTGATTCAGGTAGTTCCAGCCAGGGTTCAAACCCTCTGCAACTCCTGCCGGTCTTTGGTCCTGCAAAACAACCAATTCAAAGACACATAGTAGCATATAGACAAAGCATTATAGTGGAATCAACTTTATAGCATATGAATAGATGTTTAGTTATACATTGAAATAGTCATTCATACATAAACCATAACAATAACATCATATGAATGAACAAAGTTGATATGAGGAACAAGATAGTGTTTCCTTTATTGTAGATAACTATAATCAAAACATAGAAAGAGTTCACCTGAGTCTTCCTCTTCCGGCTCCAAGCGAAACCATCCTCCAGGTCCATCCAGTCCCGGTCTTCAAAAGGCTCCTTCCATAACCAACACAAGGATATCTCCCACAAGTGAAAGGATATCAACTCTCAAGGAAACAAGGGTTTCCTGAACTTGGGGAAGTGCTTGAAGCATAGGGATCTTCAAACTTGATCAGGGGATAATCTTAGCAGAGTAATTCTCTATTTTCTCTCCTCCTTAAGGCCTTCCCATTGAAGTCTTTTTATACTTCTCCCAAAGTAGTTTTTTAGTTGGGAAACAGTTGGGAATAGTTGGGCCACGGAAAATAATAGGTAATCAACAGGTAAAACCCATGATCTCCGCCCATAATTAAGGAAATTTAATTTTTTTAAGTGTTTTAATACCTATATGCGGGTTGGGTATAGACTGACCCACGTGTACACTCATTTAATACAGGGAAAATTTGTGTACAGGGATTAAAACACTATTTTTTGAATATTTGGACCAAGTCTGGAAGGATGGGTTGGCCTAGGCCATAAACCAAGCATCACAAATACATAAGGTGAAATTTGGAGCTATAACAGATGCCCCCTAAAATATGAGGTTAGAAGGGAAACATGATGGCCAAAATGTATTAAGCATGTGGAAAGAAACTTGTCAAAAACCGAGAATGACTTCTCGAGATTTCAGCCTACCAAGCTAGCAAAAGAAGATCAGAAAGAAATAATTGTCTGAGGTGGGCATACCCATGCTCAAAGAAAGTAAAGCATGTTTGGATATCAAGTACAAGCAGATCCACTATGTATACAAGTATAAGGAACTGAAAGTACATAATGGATCATCTGATCACAATCAAACAAGTACATGTCTGAATATCACATATAAGAAGATGATCAATGAAGCTAAAAGATGAAGCTGATCACTGATGTCAAAAATTGATCCCAATAGTACCAAATGAACATGATGGAATAAGATGGTACTACATTGCAACTCAGATGCCAGCATATAAGATGTCGCTGTGAAGGACTGCAACATATAATGTGGAATGGTGTCAACTAGCAGCAACAAGAGCAACTGGCAAGTCAACCAAAGAATGTTGATGTAACCCGAGGTCTTCACTGACCATCATGGTACATTTCTACACCATGGGACTAAATGATCTGAAGTCGACCATGTGAGAAATAGTTTTATTACCGGTCACTGATGTATACCGTTAACAAATGTGAGACTACTCATCAATAATGATAATGAGAGTCAAGGTACCAGTACAATCTAACAAGTGCGAATAGATGTGCTGAAGTCGAACCCCTGTAAGAATCTATCAATCAGGAGATAATGATTGTTACCTACTATTGATAGTGAAGGATCTACAACTGATGATTACAAACCCCAAGGTACTTCCAAATGGACTCTAGACCTTTGCCCCAGAGTAACGAATCGTATTCGATAGGGAAAGATCTGCTAGAAGGAAGCCATTAAGGAATCCTTCATCAATATAGTGTGAGTGTAACCCGTAGGCCAATAATGTGGAAGGAATCGGACGAAAAAGATGTAGTAACCCGACCAAAGAACGTTTTCGGCATACACAAGATGTAGCTACAGCACAATAGAAACCCTCTAAATGAACCAATAATGAAAGCTGACACAGAGGCGAGGAATCCATCAATAGGGTCAAATGGAAACCAAGGTAGTGCACGAATCCCAATGTGTGATAATGAAAGCTGATGTTGAACACAAAGGAAACCACTCAGTCAAAGACCCATGATAATGATCGATGTTGAGCACAAGGTGACCTATCAATAATGAAAATAGGGCCAGGGTGTGGCTCTAGGCCTGTCCTTAGAGCAAGATGTTGTCAACGATAAGGACAAGACCCACCAGAAATAAGTCAATGGGGACCTTCTCAAACCGGCATGAGTAAAGGACCAATATAACTGATGTGATGATAGAAAAGGCACTGACAACCAAGGATGGACGACTGAAAAATAGGTCAAGAGACACTGCAAAGAGGCCGAATCAGGCTTACCTCCCTTGAACAAAAGCACGACTCAATGATGACCATGTGGCAACATATGATGACTCTGTATAAGTTCGACATGCAAGAGGCATGAATGAACTCTCCATATGATTGGAAGAGATAACCAATCGGAGGATAACTCACTCAATAACAAGGTTAAGGCATACCTAAGTCAAGCTAAATCCCACCTAAATGGAGAAGATGATTTGTTTGAGTGCTTTGTTCAAGGGCGACACAACTGACTCTAGCTGCCAACAATAAATGGAAATGTTTTCTTGTTCCCGCTCTTTTTTGGACTATGTAATTTTTTTTTGTCTTTTTCTTTAAGCTGGAAAAATAATAAAAGAGTGTTATAGTACAGTGGAAAGAATGAGTGTTAGTGAAACACATGATCTAGTTCTTGGGATGGGAACATTCCTATGCTCAATGCAGGGAGGCGAAACCGGTCGAGGACACTCAAAGGGATGTTCCTTCCACGGGTTTTGAGGCTGTGTCAAGTTGCAGATGCTAAGGGATTGCAAGTTTGATTTTTGTAGAAGACATGGTCAAAAAGTGGCTTAAACACGAGTCCAAATGAAGCTGGCTCAAGGCCAAAAGGTGCAAATGGTCAAAATGCAATGCAGTAGTACAACTCAGTACAATGGAGCCTCTAGGGTATAAGGCCAGAATGAAGTGAAGAAGCAAAGAGAAATGATTCTTCAATTCATAAGTCATGGAAAACTACAAAGGACTCTCAAGCCTACTCAATGAAGCAGCATGGGCAACCAATGTTAGTGAGGTGATCACTACGATGCCCATGAAAAGGATGGCTTTACCATCGTGTCATGATTTAAAAAATTGGCGAGTGAAGACGCTTTATGAACCATAACATGATGGGATCTACCATATGGCAAGTGTATCGTCAAATGGAGGCTAGTATGCAAAATGAAATGGAAAAATGGCTTCCCTAACCTATATGCCAGTGAGTAAACGATACCTGCCATGATGGGTCAGCAGTCATGGAACTGACTTGAAATTTTCAAAAAAGTGTCCAAAATGTCCTGAAAAACAACCCATTCTCGACACTCCAAGCTCCCAAGTTAAAAGATACATGAGACAAAACAAAATCAAATTTTGAAAAAAAATTGACATTTTCAAAGCTTATAAAAAGGTTTTTTGACTCACCGTTGTTACCATTTGTGCTGAGAGAAAAAGTTGTGGAGAAAAAGAAGCAATCTTGCCTCCCAAAGAATTCAACCATTCAAATTGGCTCAAAATCACCAGGTAACCCCCAAATCTAGCTTACATCAATTTGTGATTGTTTTTAGAAATTTTAATTGAGGTTTTACCATTGGAAATTATGTTAAAAATTCCAACGCTATGTATAGGTGAGTTGGTTATGAGAAACTGGTGTATACGCAAGCCCTACACGTGACTGTGTATGAACTGGACTCTTGTATATGCGGTTTGAATTTAAAACATAAAAATCTAACGGTTAAACATGATTTTCTTTCAAGATGACAATAACCTGGATGGAAAGGGAGCATGCTACTATTGATGATGAGGTTATGAATGATCAATAGGCCTTGGATGCCTTGAGAGGATGTGATTTATTCAAACTCTTCAAAATGCCAAATATGAAGGCAAACACCTGCTTGCTTGAAATGTTAATCTGCTATTGTAGTATCGAAGATGATGCATTCATTATTGATCAAATGCCTTTAAGGATAGAGATAGAATATATTTACTTTACCACTGGACTCTCCCGGAGAGGAGAAGTGGTGCATTCGACTGGACGATCATGAGGTAGTCTTTCAGTAGAAGACTACGTGCATATATACTGTCTGGGGCATCCAGAGAATATTGGAAGTGAAATTCCAATCAAACATGTAGAGAGTCTGTCCTTGAGGATCATTCTATTCACCATAGCTAGGGTAAACGGATCGGCCTCATTACACCAAGCGTCATGACTATCCATGAGGTTGGTTGTAGATTGTCTCACTACTGTGTTTGACTAGTGTACACCTCTTTTGACCAATATGAAGAGTCAGCTATCCTCCATTCAAAAAGGACAGACCAAGAACTTTGGATATGGGACCATTTTGTGCTTCTTATTCTTCGAGAAGGTTCCAGGGTTATGTCCCAGAGTATCAGTTCCTATCAGTAGCCCGCGAGATCCACAGATGCGCAGGTGGGCCAGCCTGATGAAATTCCTAGGAGGCAGAGACATACCACGAACTACTTTTGACAATGATTTCTTCTCCTGGTGGGAGCAGCCGATCATCATTGTAGACGACTATCCCTATGCTAGCATGGGTTTCAGGGGAGATCTGGATCTGTCGTTGCCACCAGATGCAACATGGGGAGAGATAGGTAACCATTTTTTAAAGTTTTTTCAATTTTTATGATTTTTATGTTTTTCAAATATGAAAATGAACTTATAGATATTTTTTGATGGCATTAAATGACTGATATAATGACCATGTTCCAGATGTGGGTCCAGTATGACCAGATGGATTTCCACAGCACAGGCATCACGGAACAGGCACCGAAGAGGCAGCTGTGGAGACTGAGAGAGTCTTATACTCAATCTAGCGAAACTTGGTGAGGTTGACCCACCGGGTACCGATGGAGGCCGTAGAAGATCTACCAAAGGATATGCAATGCTGCGTGGTAGGAGTGCCACGCAACTGGGTTCGCCTTTTTCGGTGTGTGGC
This sequence comes from Pinus tabuliformis, assembly GCA_031772625.1. Taxonomy (NCBI): domain Eukaryota; kingdom Viridiplantae; phylum Streptophyta; class Pinopsida; order Pinales; family Pinaceae; genus Pinus; species Pinus tabuliformis. The sequence continues at coordinate 1,153,129,966 of CM062804.1, read as the reverse complement.
CAAAGCAGTGGTCACCTACTTAGCCGCTCATCTTGAGCCGGGTCATTACATGTACTGGACATGATTATGGGCATTTTAGTCCTGATATTGTATATTATTTTTAACACACTTTACGTACACACAAGCGATTTTATGATATATATATATATATATATCTATATCTATATATATATATATATATATATATATATATATATATATATATATATATATATATATAGATATATATATATATCTAAAGTTCCAAACTTTTGACATTTGATTTTATCTTGATGAATGGATGATGTGCCAATCTAAAGTTTGATTAGTGATAGAATCTACTAATGAATTATTAGATCGTGGAATGTGCAAATAAGTAATATAAACAAATGATCTTTGTAACACCCTCACTCTCAAATATTGGCGATATAAAGAAGGATCCCTAACCTGATAGATGTTATTCAATTGTGACACTACCAACTGTGAATCAAGATAGGCTACCAGCGAATCGATTCCATAAGAAATAGCTTCAGATAGTAAATTAATGATGGCAGTATACTTGGCCATATTATTTGACGTTCGACCAATACATACTCCCCTTGATACCATTAACTGACCAGTTGGATAATAAATCACCCAAGCTGCGGAAGCGAGGTTTCGAGTGTGCCAACTAGCACCATCGTCGAATCTGAAATAGACCAATTCATCCATCAACACTTTCCAAAGCAGATCAAAAAGTGTCGATATCATGAAAACACCTGATAAGATATGTACAAAAATACAAAATATACAAAGAAGCCATTGCTCAGCCATAACCTAAGCAAAGTACTTCTTGAGGTAGATCCCATCGGGGGGCTCTACCAGCTTGCTCCTTGAGATGTTAATAGGTACAGTCATTGAGCCAATCAGTATATTACCTTCAGCAGAAAACTATGTTGGAGCCAAAAGAACCGTACAAACCTCACTAGTAGGTAGATTGGAGGACCTAGATTTGACTTCATGCAAAGGAGGACGAAAATATGAATGATGATGTAAATCTTCCAATGGTCAATCTGCAACTATCATGGCTCCGAATACTGCTTCGTCAAATGAAAAAACTGTATCTAAGCAATCCAAAGCAGAAGTGGAATCAAGGGTCCAAGTAGGGGCCACATAACTATCTAACTCCTTTTCTGAAGGAGTAGGAAGGTCGTCTGTAGATTTATTGATAGATTCATATCTAAGCTCTACTGCACACACAGAAGATTCTATTCCACCCACCTTCCCTTTATCTAATGTGGTCACAGATGAAGGTAAGGTCCTAGGATCCAAAAAATAGTGAGTTCGAAAAAACTCTTTCCGTAAAGGCTCCTTGGAAAATGAAATTGTATCTATTCTAGCTATAGGAGGGGGGAATATCAAATACACCCATCAAGGAAGAGTACATCTTGACTCCTAGATTCTTGATAGGTTGACAAGGATTATCTATCAAGGGAATGGTAGAATTCGAAGTTGCCCTATGATCACCTAGAGAATAATCCAACTGATCAATTTTAACAATTCTCCCCTCATGAGGAAAACAAAGGATGTGAAATAGAGTCAAAACTAAGGCTTCCATTTCATAAATCCAATTCTGCCCTAAAAGGAGATTGTAATCGAGGCGGGCATCAATGATTTCTACTTAGACATTAATGACCTTTCCTCCAACACATATAGGAAAGGTCTGGATAATCCCGAGTGGCCTATGAGAATGTCCGTCAAATGCTGTCAACAGTGTGGGTGAAGGAACAGCCGAAGGCAATCTAATGGCCTTCCAACATGACATAGACATGACACATGTGGAAGCTCCCTCATCTATAACTATTTGAAAAATATTAGTTTTCCGGTAAGTAGACTTTATCTGGAAAGCCATATGAAGAGGAAGTCTCTTTTTGACATTGTGCATATCAAAAGTGAGAGCTAAAGAATTATTTGGATCCACTTCCCCCATTGCCAAAAGAAAAGCACTTCGTTGAGCTGGACATGACTGGAGTACCTCTAAAGCAGACATAGCGCATGGAATTTGAGCTAGATCCTCAACAATGGAGTAATTCTGGGCTACCCTAGCATTAGGGTTAATAATAGCGTGCTTGGCAGAACTTTTCGATATCCGAGGTATAGACTCGATAGAGGGTCGCTCAATTTGAAGTGGTTCCATAGTTCTAGGAATATATTTATCCTTGGATGTTTCTGCTTCACCATAATCCCGTGACCATGTAGCCACATTGACATTAGAACTCATGATGAAAACATTTGAGGAATTGTCCCCCTCTTGGTTGCCCCCTGCAGAGGTACCACGGTTTGAGTTTGCGCCAGCAAGCAACTGCTGCCCTTGGGGAAAAGGGTTAGTTAAGACAACTTGGGAACTAGAAGACCCTTGCTACCCTAACAAGTGCTGAGCATATTGAATTTTTGGGGAGAGATGAGTCAAATGGTCTCTGTTGCATAACTTGTATGGAAACTTAACTTTCTTCTTAGACTCATTTCCACCCTCACCAACACCATTGCCGGGATTGTTTGCATTACCCTTCCCATCTTGATTCTTCTTTTTACCTCCTCATTTCTTCTTCCCATTGGAATTTTAATTTCCTTTCGGGTTAGAAGCCTAAACAGTGTTTACCAAAGAAGGTTGAGAAGGTGGAGTAGTAGACAGTGCAACCTGATTGGAAGAAGAAATTTGTATAGACAACTATTGCAATTGGCTCAAAAGGTTCACCACATTCGCATCAATCGATCCAACAATACCATCAGCATGTGGGCCTGGCTTCGGTTTGGCTACATCAACCATGGATCTAGGAGCATTAGGCAAGATCTTCTAAAGGGTCCCAGACTAAGAATATATCAGTTCTAATTGTTAGGCGCAAAATATAGCCTGCTCTTCAGAATATACTCTGGACATAGAAACATACTTGGAGATCTCGGGTTGTAACGATTTTAAAAACCATTCGAAATGGAATTCAGGTGGAATTTTAGCTTTGATGAGCCTCTTTCTCCATCTTCATTCCTGAATATGATTAGAAATGTGAGTGGCCGTGTCCTAATGAAAATTGGCCAGAAGTTCAGTTTCGGCTTCGTAACGGACAAGCAACTAAAAATGGCTTAAGAAAATGTTAGCCAAATCGGTGAAAGATGTAAAGGTGCCCCCTGGCAACTCTATATACCACTTACCAACACTACCAGTTAAGATGCATTGAAATAGTCTCAACCTAATCGAATCATCGATGAGGGAGTTCGATGAGCACCATAAATGGAATATGGTTACATGGTTGCACAGGTCTTCCCCACTCTTCCCTTCGAATTTTGGGATATGCGATGGAATTTTGGTTGGGACCGGAGGCCAAGCCGGATTGTATCTGATTGGATCATTCATTAACATAGTCAAGTCTGGCAAATTGAGCATGGCCAGAAATGGAAGTATCGGAGGACCTTGGGAATTCCACCCAGATTCGACGAGGTTCCTGAAAATCTAAAAAGAATGACCTAGATTTTGAAATGCACCAGGTTGCCCGAAGTAACTGGTAGAACTTGTTGAACCAAAAGGTGACCCTTGTGGTCCAGCAAAACTCGAAGTTTGACCAACTCCAACTAAAACACCTCCGTAACTGGCGAAGTTTCCCCCTAACGAATTATTATACGGAGTGGAAAACCCTTGGTAAGGGTTCCAAGCATTAGCTAAGGGTGGAAAACTTCGAAATGAATTGACTAAGGAGTATGGCATATTCCCTTGTTGTCCGAAAAATGGATTCCCAGCTCCTGTGCCACTAACTACGGGATTATTCCAATCCTGAAGGAATTGCTACCTTGACTCGTGAAAGAAAAAGGCATAGATCCTATCTTCAAATTGGAATGTGGTATATGACCACTTCCAAAAGGAAAACCCTAAAAGGATGCTAATCCACTCATCATGGATGTGGAGGCAGTTAATGGTACACCTAATGAAACTGAAGGAATACCTTGAGAAGGCATACCAATGGATGTCTGCGCTTGGGAACTTCCACTCATCAACAGAATGGAAGTAGTCCTAAACAAGGATGTGCTAGCAGTAGACCCAAATAAAGATGTAGAAGGGATGGAAATGGTTCCTCCCCCTTGTGCTGATATAGAAGTATGCATACTTGTAGCACTCGTGGTGGATGCCATGCTTCCAGCAGTGGTCATCGAAGGGATGTTTTTGTGTGGACCTGGGCTTGAAGGCTTGTCTGTCAAAGTTTCAATGTATAACAATACGTTCGGATGATTAGAAGGAAGAGGAGAATTCAGAGCCACAACCGACTCTAAGAGCTCTTCTACCTCAATATTATCTTCCAATTGGAAGAGTACTCCAGAAAGAACTAGTGTGTTCCCCTCTGGCTCTATGGTAGTACCAAGTCTACCTTGTAAACTGATGCCCCCAAGTGGAGGATCAATCTCTAATGCGCTAGCTGCCACTAGTTGAAAACCACTGGCAGAATCGCTCCTACGCCTTCTAGGAGAAGGCTCTGGACTCACAGGTGAAAGCCCACAAAGTCTATGGGACCGTCTAAGTGATCGATTAGCCACTTTGAATTATTTAATAAAATATACTTAAAGACTCAAGAAATTGAAAGCTAGGCTGACTAGGAGCACAGAACACACACCAAAAATGTCCCTAAAAGAATTCAGCAGTCAAACAACTTCCAATTATTTCCCCTATGGGTGATTAGGACCAAACACCAAAATACAAGAAAGTGAATAATAAGGGCCTTCCAAAAATAGACTAGGGTAAATACGCCCCAGGTCTACTAGTGAAGGTATCAGAGGAAGTTACGCTGACATCCAAACAACAGCCTTTGTCGGTGCAAGCCCCCAAGCTTCACAAGGGTTCCCTCTAGAAGTACCGCTGAGAGTGATGCAACGTCGACCTCAAGTGCCACGAGATTCCCCTTTGTAGCCAGCTATGTAGATCCCTAGGATAGGCAACTAAAGATACCAACTCATATCAGAAGCCGGGTGGAACAGTCATGAGGTAAGATATGACAAGTAAAAGAGGGGGTATCTCTCGTCCTTATCTTCAAAAACCCTTGTGCTTAACTCCCAGTCACAGAGCATTCCTGGTCTCCCTAACACTATTGGATTTTCAATCTCTATTCATACTTCTATGTTTGACAATTTGGAGTGGCCTTGGAGAGTTTACTTTCCTCTCGCCTAATCCAAGGCCCTAAATAACCTAAAACTTGTTGGTGTACTTATTGACAATATAAAAAGTTCTAGTTTATTTTATTAGCGCTCGATTTTAAGTGGTTGTTCTTTTTAAGTCAAAGGGGAAATATGGAAGTGAAACTGATGGTGCTCTTAGATGCAAAAGAAATTAATGAAAAAGTAACTTATATGCAATGCACTTGTTTGTTCTTCGATGAAAAGCAACTTCTACTTGGGTTCTAAGAAACTTCTATTAAAGCAATAAACTTCTTTTCTTTTCTTGCAATAGAGTTCACACTCACAAAATCTAAAAAACTATTGATGCTCTAATAATGCAAACTACCCTAATGCAGAGTGTACATGATGATGCAAAAATTCTAGAATACTCTAAAAAGAAAATGAAAGTAATTTTTTTTATAATCCAACTTAAGTGTTTTGAAAGGAATGAGAATTTTGAACAAAAAATCTTTCACAAAACAAGAAGGACTAAACACAAAGATCCCAAATCACTCTCAAAAACCAAAAGAAACCAAACACAAATTTGGAAAAGAAAGCAAAAACGATGTTTCTGAAGGACTTTTCTTTTTCAAAACAACAATAAAATAAAATTTTCAAAAGTACTCAAAATGCTACCAAAGACTCAAAGATCAAAAGCAAGTCACCAAGAAACTTTGCAAGCTGTCAATTCAACACGAATGAAAACTTAACAAAATAGATGTTTCAAGATGCACTAAATGATCCCAAAAGCAGAAAAAAGAGGTTAAAGATACTGATCAAGAAATCAGGATCAAATTTGTCAACAACAACTTTTGAAAATCAAGAAGAAGCGAATGGCCACAACCTTAACGGAAAGCAAAGCAAGCAAACCGTAATAATGAAGTTTGACACAAAGATTGCAAGCAATCTTTTGTTTCGGAAAACCAGAAAAATCAAGAGCCTCTACAAGAAGCCTTGTGTGTTCAAACACAAATGATAACACTCACTATAAAGCAAACCAAGACCAAAAACTCTTCAAAGCAGGAGAGAACTCAAAACAGTAGGCTCACCGAAAAACTAAAATCTGAAAGCAAAAACTAACCACTCAGGAAGCATACAAGCCAAGAAACAAATCTTTCGAGATAAAAAGTCTTGAAAAAATCATGCAAAACAAATGTATACATGACTGTGTCTCTATACAGTTACGTGTACATGCGTTTCAACCAAAAGAAACCTGCGTATACACGGCTTCAGTTCAGAGAACCTAGTGTATACGCTTCTGTAACCCGACAAAGGTGTGTATATAAAAGTTTACAAGAAAAAAAAAATGAGGCCTGATGAAAAGGATCAGACTTGAAGTGTGAGTTCCTATAGGAGCATACAATACAATCACAACAAGAAAACTGAAACCTAAGCCCTGATTGGCACTAAATAACCCAAACTAGGAACAACAAGATTGTTGTCCCCAATGGAGTCGCCAATTCTGTTAAGGGATAAAGTCCCCTAGGGCTTTGGGTCAGAACCCTGGCAGAGAAGGAATAATCCACAATAAGAAACAAGCAAATAACTCAGGCAAAATGCTTAAACGAGCAAACTATGTGAAGATGTACATACCCAGGGTCCTTCATTTGGGTAGTTCCAACCAGTGTTCAAACCCTTTGCAAATCCTCACGATCTTTGAACCTGAAAAACAACCAATTCAAAGACACATAGCAGTATATAGATAAAGAATTATAGTAAAATCAACTTTATAGCATATGAATAGATGGTTAGTTATACATTGAAATAGTCATTCATACATAAACCATAACAATAACATCAGATGCATGAACAAAGTTGATATCAAGAACAAGACAGTGTTTCTTTTATTACAAATAACTATAATCAAAACATAGAAAGATTTCACCTGAGTCTTCCTCTTCCAGCTCCAAGCGGAACCGTCCTCCACGTCCGTCCAGTCCCGATCTTCAAAAGGCTCCTTTCATAACCAACACAAGGATATCTCCCACAAGTGAAAGGATATCAACTCTCAAGGAAACAAGGGTTTCTTGAACTTGGCGAAGTGCTTGAAGCACAAGGATCTTCAGACTTGATTAGGGGATAATCTCAGTAGAGTAATTCTCTATTTTCTCTCCTCCTTAAGGCCTTCCCATTGAATTCTTTATATACTTCTCCCAAAGTAGTTTTTTAGTTTGGAAATAGTTGGGAACAGTTGGGCCATAGGCACTAATAGGTAATCAACAGGTAAAACCCAAGATCTCCACCCATAGTTAAGGAAATTTAATTTTTTTTAGTGTTTTAAGACATATACATGGGCTGGGTATAGACTGACCCGCGTGTACACACATTTAATATAGGGAAAATTCGTATACAGGGAGTAAAACACTATCTTTTGAATATTTGGACCAAGTCTGGAAGGAGGGGTTGCCCTAGACCATAAACCAAGCATCACAAATACATAAGGTGGTATTTGGAGCTATAACACTCATGGAGGAGTCTAAATTGGTAGCCATAAACTACACTAGCCTCCGTTCACAAGAAATGTATTTCATGATTTGGTACCTCACCTCATCTGAGGGATAGGGAAGGCTCTCCCTCCTGGCCCCATTTTTGTCTTCAATTGGCTCTTCATCATTTAAGAAGCATATTTTCTTACTAAAGGTGCTTCTAGCCTTGTCCTCCCTTCTCCATTGTACCTTTTGAGGAAGTGTGGTTACTCTAATGATCACCTCGGGGTTGATTTTAATGGACATCCTTCTCACCATAGTGGTAGCACTTGTTCTTGCCTAGGGGTTGAGTACCATGGAAAATTCATGGGCTATATCATCATCGTACCCCCTAAGAAACTCAAAGAAGCCCAACCAGTGATGCCTCCTAAAGATATCTACCATAGGGGGATGAAGGTGAATCCTTGATGTATCTGTGGGTTCTCTTCTATTGAATCCCCCTCCCATTTCTCTTCTCTGGTTATAGCTAAATGCAAGAGGTTTTGTAGGCTAGCTTCAGTATGAGTTTCAGGGTGGCTAAGAGCTTAAAATGTTTTTGGTAGATGACTACAATTTATACCCTTTTCTATATCCACACAATTCCCTTAAATTTCCCAAAATTATGTCTAATTCTCAAGCTCATTGTAATTACTAGAAGATTGCAGAGTTCTTTTTTAGCTTTTTAATCTTGAACACAAGAGAGATGGGCCACTTACTTTTCACTATGATGCTTGGGATTATGAGAATTGCTAACCAATTTGACCCTAGGCACCCCCTTGCAGAATTCTTGTGGAATTCCAGTGCTTCCTATAGCTTTTTGAGTTTCATGTAGCTTCCTGTAGCTCTGTTTCTTGTAGGGTGGCCAAAACAAGGTTCGACTCTCTGATGGCTTCCTAGCTAGTCCCAGTCTCTTTGATTTCGAAATGAGCAACAAGTGCATGAAATTTTGGAATTTTATGCTATTTATGGTCAAGGCTTGGAGCGCTTTTCTAGCTGGTAGTGGTACGAGATTTCCTAATTGGGACCATTGGCCCACCACTGGTGATCATGCACTTTCCCCTCATAATAATCACCCACTGCCACATAATTGAATTGAACACCTTTTTTATTGATGCCCATTGATTTTACACTCCAACTTGGCATGCTGATTGGGAGTTCTCATTTTTATCACGAGTTGAGAGTGGCCAAGTTAACTAGCCACCTCCAACTTATAAAAATGAACTCTTTTCAACATTTATACATTTTCATCATATCGTACTCGAGGAAGAGTTGGATGAGTGACAATACCTATGCCTACCTTTGTTGATTGATGCAAAATGGAGGATTTTCTTGTTATGTTGCTTCTCATGTAAGTGTTCCTTTTTGTCATTCTTTTTTATTTCCTCCTGCTTATGTAGATGAATTCCTCTTGTTCCATGCATGTACGTTATTGGTACATCCTTTCTTCTACTGTGGTTGTTGAGCTTTAGCTAGGAGCAATAAGGTCTTCAAAGATGCTCATGGTCTCCTCTGCTCTGGTTGTGAATGAGAATGCAAGCTTAGGCTGGCTGCAGTGATGGCACAGGTCGCTACAGGAGATCATGTAGCTGCTACAAGAAACCCTGTACCTTCCTTTTTCTTCCTTACTCAGTTTATTTTTCTTAGATGGAGATTGGGCAGTGGTGTAGGCATATGAGAATGATGATGAACGCTCAGATGGAGTGAGGAATGGCTAAGGCAAGGGAGGACATGTCCTTTGGGCCTCTTTTTTTTTCATTTTCCTCTGATTTTGTTAATGACACAGAGCTAGATATGGATATGATGGCTTGGAACATTGATGATGGGTGAGGTATGATGAGGTGTAGGGTCCCAAATAAACCTAGAATAGGCTTGCATAGTGATTTTCCTATTGAGATCCCTTTCTTGTAGCATTTCAGGACATGTTGTAGTGCTACAAAATCTTCCTATAGTGACTACTAGACATCCTATGGCAAGCTAGGAAATGCCAAAAAAAATTCTTTTCGATGCATGAAAATGGATATGAGTGATGGTGACATGGTAGGCATGAATGATATGAAGTGGATGGAGGAAAAAATGAGATGATTCTTGGCATGCTGTCCCCATAGCTCTGAATCTTTTATTGCCTTCAAAAGCCTGTAAAATCACATAATTTATTAGTGGGTAGGTTTGAGGTCCCTTCCATGGCATTTTTTTTTTGAAAGAGACACAGGTCGCCCCAAAAGTGATTTTAAGCATGTATACCTACCCTAGGCACCTCAAAGGAGGTTTTTGGGATCATTTTATTTTTCTTTTTTTCACTCCTATGATGCCTCAAGGAGATTTTGAATCCAAGAGTTTGCCTCAAATTCCTCATAGAGGTTTTCATCTAGGCCCCTTATTGTGTTTTTTTTCACAAAAATAAAAACAGTCTTCAAGAATTGTGTCACCTAGAAGCTAAGACACTTCCAATAACATTTACCTCCTTACTAATGGTACTGATGAACTCTTCCCTTGACAGAGGTCTTTTATAGGATTTCGATCTGTATCCATTGACATGCAATGGAATACCTTCCTCATCAATGGTCCTGATTTGAATAGCCCCATTGCCATGGAAATTCTCTATTAGGTATTGGCCCAGCCACCTGGTCATTAGTTTTCCTTTGAAGTCCTTGAACATGGAGTCATATAGCAGAGCCCAATCCCCTTCTTGAAAAAAAATCCTTAATGTTCTTGTAACACCATAGCTTCCTTTGTACTTGGATAACTTCATTGTGTAGGATGGCCTACATCCTGAATTCATCCAGACCATTCAACTGGAGAAGCCTCTCCTATTGTGCCTTTGTAATATACAAGTTTAATTGTGCTGTCATTCTCAAAGTGTTGTAATCAAACTCAATGGAGAGGAGCCTTCTTTCCATAGACCAAGTCATAAGTGATGAATCCGGTGGTTGTCTTCCAAGTTGTATTATAGGCCTAAGTGGCCTCCACCAGTCTATCTGCCAAATATTTTTTTGCTTCTTCTCACAACCTTGGTGAGGATGCCTTACAATGCTCTGTTAGTGACCTCTATTTATCCATTTTCTTGAGGATGATAGGAAGTTGACTTCTTGTGTTTTATCCTATGTTTCCCCAAAAAATTTGCGATCATATGTTATGTGACTTGTGTTGGGTTGTGTTATATTCTTTCCACGACTGGCCCACATAGTTAACCGGGGGGTTAGAGGGGGGGGTGGAGCCCCCCTTCATTGCGTCGATTGTGTAGCAGGGGGGTGTCACGGGGGGTTTGAGGCATACCTATAACCCCACTTTATGGGTTCCAGGGCAGCGCCCTAGAAAATTTTAGTTTTGGACCCTATGTTAGGACGGGCAGACCCACCTATGGTTTTATGCATGATTTTTGCACATGTTTTTGGACGCGATGGTTTTTTGGTCCATGGTATTGGACGCGATGGTTTTCGGTCCATGGTATTAGATGCTTCAACATGTATAAATATATATTGTAACATTGAAAGGAACATAATGAAAAATCAAGCTGGTAGTCCCGGTTTTGGAATCTAGGGTAAAATATCTGTGTATATGTGTTTTATGTGTCATGCTCTCGCATTTTTTATTTTATATGTTTTAGAATTCAGATGCAGGTAATTTTTGTATGGGGTTAAAACCTACATTTGGTATCAGAGCAGTTTTGGCTTCAAGGGGATGCCTTTGTTGCTAAGGGGTTTCGCTCAGGCCTGTGGTATACCATGTTTAGTGGGAGATCTGCGAGACTGATTCTGGTGGTGAAAGAAGATGGTGAGTAGTGGAAAGATAGAGATCGAGAAATTTAATTCTCAGAGTTTTGAGTTGTGGAAACTCAAGATGGAGGATCAATTGGTGGATAAAGATCAGTGGATCACAATAGATCCGGGTACTAAACCAACAAGAGTGTCCAATGAAGAATGGAAGAAGTCGGATTGGAAGGCAAAGAGCACAATACAATTGTGTGTCTCAGATTCAGTGTTGTTGAATTTATCAGGGGAAGCTACGGCGAAGGCTTTACGGAACAAGTTAGGGACTTTATACCAATCTAAGTCTCTGGTGAACAAATTGTTCCTGCGAAAAAAGTTGTATAACCTAAGGATGAAAGATGGAGACTCGATGACAGAGCATATAAACGCATTTAATACTATGCTAAGTCAGTTAGCATCTGTTGATATTAAAATTTCAGATGAAGATAAGTACATCAATTTGTTGTGTTCTCTACTAGATTCGTGGGATAGTCTGGTTATTGCAATAGGTCGCAATGCAATTGCCTTGTAGTTTGATGAAATAGTATCATTCTTGCTGACGGAGGAGATGAGATGGAAAAATATGGAGAGCTAGAATGGTGATGCCTTGTCTGTAGGATGGTCCTAGGATAGAAACAAAAATAAGTCATCGAGTGGGAGATCTAAATCTAGAGGGAGATATAAATCTCCAGGAAAACCTGTAAAGGTGGTGTGCTGGAAATGCGAAAAGGATGGGCACTACAAAAGGGACTGTAAATCTAAAGATCTTGATAAAGGAAAGGGATGTGATGATTCTCCTTCTGCAGAGGCGAAAACCACCTTAGATGAAGGTGGGGATGTGTACTTGGCTTCTTCAAGTACACATGTAGATCATGAGGCATGGTTGATTGACTCAGGTGCATCCTTTCACTTCACTCCCCATAGAGAGTGGTTCTGTAAGTATGAGAAATATGATGGTGGTGATGTCTTCTTAGGGGATGATAGGAAGGCTAGAATCACTGGTCATGGAAAAGTAAAGTTGAAGTGGAAAGGTGGAAGGGTTAAAACACTTCTGGGTGTTTTGCATATTCTTGCATTGGCCAGAAATCTAATTTCTATAAGCAAGTTGGATGATGCAGGTGTAAAAACAGTGTTCAAGAAGGATACCTACAAAATGGTTCGGGGAGCACTGGTATTGATGTGGGGAGTTTAGATTGGAACTCTGTACAAGCTGCAAGGTATCACTGTTGTTGATGGGTGCAACAGTTCCGCGGTTCCTGAAAGTGGAGCATAAACTCTAGTAGTCTCTAGAGAGAAGACCATGTTGTGGCATCAAAGGCTTGGACATATTGGAGAGAAGGGCCTTCAAATACTTCATGGTAAAGGTATGGTAGAAGGTATCAGTAATAGCTCTCTGGGTTTTGATTTCTGTGAAAATTGTGTATATGGGAAGCAGAATCGAGTGAGTTTCCCCTCTGGTAGTAAGAGGGAAAAATAGATATTAGAACTTGTGCGCAGTGATGTGTTTGGACCTGTGAAGGTTCCATCACTAGGTAAGTCTATGTACTATGTATCATTTATAGATGACTTCTCATGGATATATTTCCTTAAGAAGAAATCTGAAGCCTTTGACAGGTTTAAAAAATTTAAGGCTCTCGTGGAAAATCAGATAGAGAAGAAGATAAAGGTGTTGAGGATAGATAATGGTGGAGAGTTTTGCAGCAAGGAATTTGAAGAATTCTGTAAGAAGTATGGTATAGCATGGCAGAAGACTACTCCATGTACACCTTAGCAAAATGGATTTGCAGAAAGAATGAATAAGACATTGATGGAAAGGGCAAGAAGCATGCTCAGTGGTGCCGGGTTAGGACAGGAATTCTGGGCAGAGGCAGTGGATACTACATGTTACCTAGTCAATAGGTCACCTTCATCAACGTTGGAGGATAAGACTCTACAAGAGGTATGGAATGGTAAGAAACCCTCTCTTTCACATCTGAGGGTATTTGGATGTGATGCATATGTACATGTTCCCAAGGAGAAACGAACCAAGTTGGATAGTAAATCTGAAAAGTGCATCTTTATTGGGTATAAGGATGGTTTAAAGGGTTATAAGCTTTGGAACCCAGTTAGATGGAAGGTTGTGTATAGCCGAGATGTGGTGTTTAGAGAGGTAAAAGATGTTATTAAACATGAAGTCCAACCAAAGGAACCTGAGAAGATAGAGTTCGAGCTTAAGGAGGAAGAATCAAACTCTACAGCAGAGGAGGAATCAGAAGATGAAGAGCCACAAACTCCGGGTGTGAGAAGATCAATTCGACAAAGAAGGCAACCATAAAGGTATAGTCCATCTGCTTTCTGTTCAAATTTTGATTTATCTATTACTGATGATGTGTTGGGTCCCTATAATACTAGTGATTACCCCATAAATATTGTATTTGTATCCCTTATTAATATTTTTGTGCCACTATTGTCCCCATATTGTTATTATTATGCCCCATAGAATCCCTCTATTGTTATTTTTGTGGCTTTATATTATTATTTTTAGGTCGGATGGGTTATATTGTGACTCCATAGACTCCTATATATAGAAAGGAGGTTTATTCATTTGAATCATCCAAGAATTACTCATTTATGTAATGTAAAGGAGGTTTCCCCCTCGAAGAGGCTGAATTCTAAGGTGTGGATCTCTCTTTTCTATCTTTTTGTGATCTGGTTTCATAACATTTGGTATCAGAGCTTTGGATTCTAGGGTTTCGCTGCTCCTGTTAGTGTCAGCCTTTGCAGCCTTCCTCCAGTGTTCAAACATGCTCTTACAAATTGATTTTAAGGTTTCAAGATCAAATTTTGTCATTTCAGTGAGTCTTCAAGTGAAATTTGGTCACTAGGCATTAGGTCTAGGGTTTTCTTTTTCTCCTTCCAAAGTTGTCCAAATGTCGGTCCATGTCACCATTCAGCTAAGTGTACCATCATTCAGAGGGTTGTCATCATCATTTTCAGGGTATAATGGGTCATTTTACACCTTGTACACACTTTAGTCGTGCCTAAGTAAGGTTGATTTCCCTCTCCTAGGGTTTTGAAGGCAATTTCTCTTAAATGGTCAAATCATTAGAAAAACTTGTATCCTAATGTTCATCTACCTTCCCCTATCCTTAATGTACCTTATTAAACATTTCCCATCACTGAGATCCCCCAAATTCCTCATTTTCGCACAAACCCTAGTTTCTTGCTACAACTTGGAAATTTTCTAGGTTGGGTCTGTGTTTAGCCCTTTTGGACCCTTCCCCTCACTCAATTTCTGAGATTCCCCTTTCCCCTACTTCCTAACGTCCCTCCCTACTTCCCAAAATTTCCTCAAGAATTTAGAAGCTCCCTATCCCCTTCGTTTTGCTTCATTTCGACAAATCTCTTGTTCCACACATCGGGGTAGGTTTCACTCAAATGATGTTTCTGAGAAAGGAAAGATGAATTTGGAAAAACTTAGAGAATTTTTGTCCAAAATAGGCCAAGGAAGAAAAATTTCCTTCACGTTTTACACAGGTGTCATGGTTTTAGAGAAATGTCAAAAATACTATTGCCTCAGGAGAATTGAATGCACCTCTAAAGTGACCTTGGGAAAATCAAGTTTTCTGCTAGCTTGGTTGGCCAAATGACTTTCTTGATGAGTCCAATGATAACTAGACACAAAGAGCTTTCCAATGAGCTATCATGAGCTCGATTTGGACACTAGGAAGACCTTCAAAAGTTGCCTGGAAAAAGGCGCGGCGCGCAGGGGAGGCGCGGCGAACTGGGAGAAAATTTCCAGTGTAAATTTACACTGGCACGACGCACTGGGAAGGCATGGCGCGCTCAGCTAAAAAGCCTGATTTCTCTCAAAAACTCCCTCAAATTTCCAAAATCACTCAACTCTTCTAGTGTGCAAGTAATTTAAACCCTCTTCCTTGCTAGTGAAGGAGTTTTTCATGCAATTTATGGTAGTTGTGTAAAAGAAAATTCAAACTTTAATACCTTGCAATTTGTGCTCACAAACAAGTGCTTAGGGTTTGTAGTTGGTGTTTTGTTGCCAAATTCCATTCCCTCACTTCTACACTATTTTTTTCCCATATTCATTTTCTAGTTTCATCCCAATATCCCTAAATTCACTAACCCTATATTCCTAAATGCCCACTATCCCAAACCCTAGCTGTTATCCCTAAAGCTCCCTCATTCACTCCTAAGCCCCTTTTTCCTATCCCTAAGTCACATCATTCCCTATCATTCCTATTTCCCCATCTCATTTGTAAAATCCCAAGTTACTCCAACATTCAGTGGCTGTCCCCTCCTCCAAAGTTTGTCAAATCGTCAAAGGGAAAACTACCACTTGGCAAGACTTCATTGTTCCCACTGTCCCATTTTTGCCACAGTCCCTCATTTCCCTTTGGCACACATTTGGCATTGAAACAAGACACCAAGTTCTCATTTCTTATTCTCAACAAACCAAAAATACACTTGGCATAGACTTTCAACACGATGGAGGCGGGCACCGATACATTATATGACCAAGACAGTGACTTTACAATTGAAACTGCATGCACCAGGAGGGCACTAAAGCACCATAAAAGGGAGGATAGACTACGAATCTTGGCTAAAGCCTATTTGGCTGAGCATGATGCTTGATGAGGCACCTTCAGTCCAAATTTCAAGAAATTTGGAGCAATTTTTGCATTTTGGAAATTTTTTGCACAAAAAACAGGGTTTTTCTCCCTATGCACTGCGCCATGTGGTGCGCGCTTTTGATAGGGAGCTCCAAATTGCAAAACGTTTACATCATATGGATTTGGCATGAAAAATCATGACTGCTGGTGCATGGCCAAGAAGTTTGGGCAAGTTTTGAATCCCCAGGAGGTCAAAAACACTCAAAAAATGACCTCGCTGCCCCTATTTTGACACACATGAAGCAGTCTTGGGAGATTGAAGTTTTAGAGGGGCAAATGGGCACCAAATTCAGAAATTCCACTTGTGTTGGAAAGTAGAGAGGAAGGGCTTTCCAAAAAGAACACTTGGGCTCAATTTGGACTTCAGGAAGTGCCTCAAACTCAGCCTAAAAGTGGTACAACGCATACAAATTTTGGCACGACACACAGAGGATTTTTGCTCAATTTTTCACCTTCCAGCTCAGAAATTCAGCCAGTTTGAGTAGTTTTGCTTTGTGATGTAATTTTTTATCTATCTTGATGTAATTGGATAAACATGATGTAATTTTGGCACTTATTTACTTGTTCTAGAGGATTCATTCACCAAAAAGTGAAAATTTAATGAATGAATCAGTTTCCTAGCTTATAGAGGCAAGTTGTTTTGATTGCCTAGATTTTAGTGCTTTGTTTAGAATTGGTTGAAACAGCTCCTAGAATGATGAGCTCGACCCCTAGAGGCAAGGGAATGGGCTAGGCTAGTCTATATCATGTAATTCCTAAGTCATTTTCAGGGTTGGACACTTGGGATTGCTTTGGTATATCATTCTACATTCTATCTCTACATTTTTAGCTAAGGAAAGACTAGGGTTTTGGAGTACTGTTTGGGATCCATGTGGCATTTATGTTTTTGATGGTGTGCTTCTCTAAGAAATTGTAAGCTCATTAGTGTTATG